>CM056840.1:7839916-8452416 GCA_029853015.1 Chelidonichthys spinosus
ATGTAGCCTCACATCGCTGGCCTCAAGCAGAGATAAGGAGCATCTCCACAGATTGTTTTTCTTTGTAAAACTCATTTTCGGCACCAATGCATCAGACTTCACACAGCTCCCTATAGAGCCACAAAAAGCTTTAAACAACTCACTTTCCCATATGTATTGGTACTTCCAAAAACATGTAAACAGATTTTGCTGTATAAAAAAAGGCAGCACAGTTATGAATCAAACAGATGCGGAAACTCTACATCAGTATTGTATTTTGTGTCATATTAAAAATATTAAAATAATAAAAGTCCCAAGAGTGAGGGAATAACTGGCATACAATACCTTCTTTTAGGCCCAAAATCCACATGGTGTCCAAAGAATCAATAAGCGTTAAACCCAGTCCGAACCACTCGCCAAAAGACCTGGAGATGGGCTTCAGCTCATCGTGACCCCAGGCGTAGTCCTTATAGCCTTTCCACGCATGTCTGAAGGCATCACGCACTGCCTCCAGTCTGTCCACAGTCTCCGGTGAAACTACAAACAAAAGGAATCAATAAGAAATTAAAGTGTAATCTGAAAAGTTTCCTCTAGGATTCCCTCTCAACAGTGGACATCTCATTTTCAGATTATTTTCAGTTGGAGGAATATTCTGCACCGCGCATTGATACTGCTGCTTTGAGCAGAGTTGAGTTTCATCCTGCGAGTTAGAAATGTTCAAACTTCAAGTAAAAAAAGGATATATATATGGATAGTTTTTTTGTTAAATTCTGACATTTTAGTAAAAATTCCAAACATTTTATTTCAGTACTGACCTTCTGATGGGACGGTGTCACCCGGGACGGCTACAGCTGCGGCTACAGCTACATCTGCGGCTACAGCTACATCTGCGGCTACAGCTACATCTGCGGCTACAGCTACATCTGCGGCTACATCTGCGGCTGGAGGCGCCGCAGCTTCTTTCTCAATGGTTTTCTTTGAAGGTGGAGGCTCTGTGGCCTGGTCAGCTTCGATCACTGCTCCTCGCCAGCTGCGAGACAAACATAAAAACCCTTCTTATGCGTGTATTGTGGTATAACTGCTTTCCTGATACATGTACTGTCTGCAACAAGCGCTGCAGGGCCAGGGTGCAGCTTATGTGGATGCCCAATGAATGTTGAGGATAAGCGTTGTCTAATTGGGCGCTATAATGATCCAGAAAGCCGAGTTTGCAGCTGCAAAATCTGTTCATCTTCCTACATCCAGTTTGTGACATGACAGTGACATAGTTGGAGGGGATGAAGAACTACAGGCTATTACAGCTTGGGTTTCTAGCTTCTGCCACTAGGTAGCCATGAGCGGCCGTGTTCTAGATGCTGCTCAAAAACAGAACTACCTCATCCTCTACTCTTCCATGTGCAGAGGATGTTATGGGCAGGCACGCAGTGTTTTGGCTGACTGATATCCAGCCATATCTACGGGAGACAGTATGTGGCTGAAAGAGTAAAACGGAGAGAGGCTGAGGCTGCGAAAGAGGATATGGCTGGTGGGGAACTTCCATGCATCAGAAGCATGACACAATGCATCCTGGTACATGTAGGCTCCACCAGCATGGCTCCACAGGCAGGAGAACTCAGCTTCTCTGTGTCAAGTTAGCAGGCACTAAAGAATGTATTGCTTCAGTTGACTACCATCAACACTGATTGGACAGCCACATAAAAAGGTGAGCTATTTTTCACCTTAAACAACAACAACTTCATCAACAACAACAAACCTGTTTAAATAAACATGAGCAGATCACCTGACAATCTTTTCTTTTTCCTCCTCCTCGACTTCTTCTTTTTTAACCACCTCTTGCACTTTCTTTTCCCGACCGATTGCGTCTGAAATATTTCCATCTTTCTGCAGGCTCGGTGGACCTCTCTTCATTGGGAATGCCTTATTCTGTAGATAAATAAACAGTCCACATTAGGCATCAATCAAGAGACAGTAAGACACAGTTAGCCCTGTGACATAAAGGACTGTTCTAGACCCAGAACTACACACCTGTGAACCATCAATAAGTACACAAATACAACTTCACTACCTCTCCAAATCACATACAATGAACATGGATTATTTCGTTCTACATTTATACAAAAAGCACAATACAGTGTGTTAGTGTAATGTGTCTGACTGGAATCATCACTGTAAACTGTAATTAACAGATCTTTGCATTTTCATTTTATAAGTGACGTTGATTGATGAACAAAAACAAAATAAATACGAGCACAACTTCAACCTTAGTGGGAGGTTTCGGCAAAATGGGGACGATTGGTCCTCTGGGCTCCACCACGGCATCTGCACCCACATCTGGATCCACAGCTGGCCGCACATAAGGGCCCGCCACAGGGCGCGGCGCTTTACCAGCCGCTTGTTCCAACACAGACTTCCCATCCGGAGGAATATCCTTCACCTCTCTGTCATTCAGCTCCTGCCAGTCCTCCCTGTCAGTCAACCCTACAAACATAGCATTAACAAGAAATATGCTCAGGCTCAGTCCACACTATGCCAGATGACTATATTTAAACTGTCATTTATCTGACAAAATATATTACATTATGCTTAAAAAATACAAAAAAATCATAGAGATGGCCACAGAAAGTTGTCTTCCTAACTCTACTACCGCCCCACCAAGCAGGCGTACATTTATCATCTTTTTCCAAAAGCTCAGTTTTCCCAGTCAGCACATAAACAGATTCATCTACTCTGAAGAAGGATCTTCAGAAAGCTCAGATTTTGGGTTTGAAAAATGCTTGCCAAGTGTGGACGCAAAGCCCAAACAAAAGCCCATAGAAGTATTTTAGGATTTAGCCGTCTTTGTTGACATGGTATGAAAATCAAATATAGTGCATGTAGAAGTATATACTATGTGCACAGGCACAAAGAAGTACAATAATGTATATAACCAAAAGAGAAACTTTCGGAGCATCACGTGGGGTTTTAGTAACTCACAAGTTTATCATCGCCACCAAACGTAACAGACAGGCAACCTAAGTGATCCTAATGTGTGTTTGGTAGTGGGTTAAGCGATGCTTACCTCTCCATTGCTCTGTGATGCTGGGATAGGAGAGCAGTCCAAATATGAGCAGCAGAGCCAGCAGGAACAGGATGAGGCTTCGCTGGAGCCGAGACAGCTGCTTCCATTTCTGTAGGCAGATTAAATATATATAAAAAAAAACCAACTACAATGACACATGCGCTTTGATCACAAACGTCTGTCAGGAGATTCTAATATCCTGCCCATTTAAAAACATCAGACAAATCTGTGCTTCCTTTGGAAATAGCGGACTGAAAAAAAGGGAAAAGGCCTGATGGCCTTTCTGGTCTGGCTTACCCTGTATGAACTCAACATCTCTCTCCACCTGATCTTTTAAGTCCAGTGACAGCTCACAAATCAACAAGCTAAGAAAGCAGCAGTGCAGGGGGAGGGAGAGAGTCAGGGTCTCTCCGGAGAGAAGGGCTGGGAGGGTACCACCTTCTCCCCTGCTCTAATTAACACCTGTGCAATGCTATGAAACTATTGGGCCACCGTCACACAACACACAACAGACTCTCTCAGGGGACGTTTTACTGTGGCTGATTCACCACAGCAGCACCAACATATTCTTTTCAGTCCAAAGGTGCATTTCTTACACATTTCCAGGAATCACATTATCACCAGACATTTATTTTGTACTGTGCAACAGACCAGTCACTGCATGTTGCCTTTTGCGTATTTCTTTTCCTTTTATTTCCCTTTTTTATTGTTTGCTCTATTTTTATTGTTTTATTGTATTATTTCTTTAGTTAAACACATAGTAAAACTGTATTAATGTAGCAACTGATGGTTGTAATAAAAAAACACTTGCAATAATGTAATAATAATAATAAAAACAACTATGAATCCGTTTTTCCTCTTCATGCCAAATGATTATGTGAGCCGCAATATAGTTACTATGTTCCTGTTTAGAGATGATATTACACAATGAAGAGACACAATTATTATTTTCTCTGCACCAGGCTGGAGGCAGGAAAACTCACCCCGGCTCACACTTCCATACATAACAATGAGAGATCCAGAGCCTGACCCGTATGTCTTTAAAATGTTGAAAACCAATGGCGTGAAAAAAGGGTAGAGCACGGTGAGATGTCCTTAGGATGCTGTTCGAGGACACAAAAAACTAAGCCAACAAGCCACTCAAAGGAACATGATTTGCAGAGAATGGTTTTCGCAGGGACCATAAAGCGTAATCAAATTTGACGACCCACAGGTACGGGGGAGTGCTCATGGGCCAGATCGACTTCTCTGCTAAGAAGCAGACTTTAAAGAGTGTGCTGATATACGGCTGAAATAAAATGTTGCACATCCGTCAATGAGAGCGCTGGCTTTCCTTTTAATTCAGGGAACTAAATGAATTCTACGGCCTTTATGAGAACTCAAGAGGTGACAGAAGAAGTCTTCATGCTGAAATGATCATTAAAGGTTGAGTAGATGATTTGATTCAGAAAGACTTTCTGTTATATTACTTGAAATCCTCGTAATATACCGATAGCAATGAATAAATTGAATGCTCTGACATCAAATCTGTGGCCGTGGCAGGACTGTAAAAACCCTGTCCAATCAAAGAGGCGGGCCGGAGAAATAATTGGACGGCCTGCCTGTCTGTGCTTACTTCCTGATTGCACTCTGCTGATGTCGAGCCCTCGGTTGGCATTCTGGTGGAGCGGATTTGAACAGAGGTCTGAACGAAGGAGGCGGGACCTCGGTTCGGCGATGCGATCAAAGTCTGCGGTTTTACCAAAATGACCTACTGTGCCTTTAAAAAAAGTGTTGTTGTTTCTGATCAGGGAACCTGAAGATTTTCTGAAAGCTTACTTGCAATAACCTATAATATTTTTAATGTTTCTATCTATAGTTAAATTGAAATGATTAAACTGTATAACAATAGACTTTTATCCAAATGGACAATCATTTACAAACTGAACATCATGCTGCTGTCTTGAAGAAGACTTGAAACAAGGAATTGGGACCACAAACTCATTAGTAAAATGTTAACTGAGATAATAAAACAAGTAACCGGTGGAGTCACCCCTTTCTGATCATTAGAAATATTGCAGGTTTTAGACACTACCACTTCCAACACAGAAGGAATCACTGAGGTAGTGTCATTATAATTGAGGTTGCGAGACGAGTTCTACAAGAATGAAAGGGGAAACCTGTGAACACAGCAGTGAACCCCCCCAAGGAATGAACGGAAAACAATAGTATGAGATGTGAAACACAATATACCTGTGAAACCCGAGTATCAAAACCTACAAGAGCAAAGATGTGGGAGTCTCATAGTGAGAGGTCATGAGGAGGAGTGAGATGTGTAAGACATTTGAAAGTAGAGAAAACAACGTTAAAGAGAATGTGCACATAGACGGGAGAGAGAGCCGGTGACATGAGCAGAATCTGTTTTATCTGACTGTAGGGATCAGAAACGTGCTCGGGGGATTCTTCTATCTGAGGAGGATGAAAGTTCAGGCTGCTTCACAACAAAGGAGGTGTCACAACAGAAGTCTGAAACCTAGAAATTGATTAGATACGTTTCATAAAAGACATGGAGACTCTATCTGAGTGAAGTGATCAGAAACATAACCAAGCAGTTGTTTGCTTACAGCTGAAGCCGCTAGATAGGAGCAACCCATCAACTCATACTGGCCCATGTGATAATATAAATGTCAACAGTGAGATTTCTTTTGTACCAAGTAGAGCATCTCCTTGAATATCGCCATTATGGATATTACTGCAAAAAATCAATGAGCAGGACTTAGATTTACAAGATTGCTTCATCAATAAAATTACCTTGATTTGTAAGGGATTTAATTCACTCAATAAACTGTTTCTAAATTGATGTTGTAGAAAATGTACTAGACCACAATAAACAATACTGTGAAGATAGTTGACAAATAAAAGAAAAAATCATCATAAAGTCCTAGCAAGGTGTTGTCACCACACGAGCCTCCAGAACAGCTTCTGTGCTCTTTTTCTATTCATTACTTAATAATTAATTCCATAATTAATTCTGCAAGGGATAAGGGATGAGCATGATAAATGTGTAAGGTATACCTTTCATGTTATATGTCGGTGATCTAACATGATGCTCCAAAATCAGTGTTCAGTTGGGTTGACATAATTGTAATACCCATCAAACCATTCAGTGAACCTTTATAGAAGCATCTGCTTTTTAAAACAAAATGTTTTAACACATTATTCAGGTTTTTTAAAATAATTTTCCACCTCCCTGAATGTAGTTTCACGTTCTAAAATTATGTAAGAAGATGGTTTATGGTTGGAGTGTTGAGAGTCAACATCATCCCGCTGCACTATGGGAGCACTCACCCTCCAGCAGGACTGTCTCCGGTGTTTGCCGTTGTTGTAAGTGTGACTGTACGGATCACTGAGCGTCACAGAGATGAAGTCCTTTCTGGAAGGCGGATACATCCTCTGATCGGGGCTGGGAGACGCAGCACATAGAAGCTGCATTCAGACAAGAAAACACACTTAACCATGATAATTTCCTAAAATAATACAAATCTGAAACATGAACTTTGAAAGTTGAGTGACAGAAAATGTCATAATGAACATTTTTATGACCGTATTTACAATCATATAAGTCATCATATGCAAATATACCAGTGCTGTACAGCACTGCAACTGTAATACCTTTAAAGTTTTGGAGTACTATGGTACTTCAAGGTAGGGGTTAGTAAAACAACAATCAATCACCAATAATCCTGACTTGGCATTTTCTATATAAATTAACAGGTAACAAGATGTCAGTATTAGTTACAGGATGTCTTTTAAAACCAGATTATGATTATTTCTCCTGATGAATTTTCCAGACACAATGTACAGCATATAACCATCACGGAGATGACTGTGTGCTTGTGTTGCCTACAATTCTAATAATATCTTCAATTTATCTTGCCGACATGACAGTTTTCCTGGTGGCATTTACACAAGGGGCTGAACAATTTGTCAAACTGTTCTCAAACTAGAAATACGCCCTACTGCCATTTTTAAATCATGGTTGACACACTATTTGTTAAAGGTGAAGTCATGCTGCAGAGATGTCCTGATCCACCATCGTATCATATGAAATACAGCAAGCCTGACTGTTGATTGAGCACTGGGCTTTCTGCAATATAACATACACATGTATACAAGCTCGTGTTGCCTCATGTATTTAATGCAAGCTTTGCAAATTCAGGTGTTTTAATAATATCACACTGAGATATTTAAAAACACATCCATCATGCTATTCAGCACCACGGACAGCTGCGTTTGCGCCTGGTATTTTGGGAAACGCTTCTAACGTTGTGATGCAGGTCCTTGAAGTGGTCACGTCGTGTTAGCGAGACATGTTGATCTCAGATGAAGAAGCACAACAGAACCAAAGCGAAGGGGAATGTAATTCTGACAATGAAATAGCAAGTGTAGCTAGTTACTGCATCAAAAGCACAGCGTGCACTATCATTATTTTTAAGGATGCGTTCAAAGATGCAAGTATGTTGCTGTACAATTATTGGACAATTACAACAACGTGGTATTCAAGCTAAGCGGGCGAATTTCTAACCGTATTGCTTAAAAGGAGTTTCAACACACCGACAAAATCACTCGAAGTCACTCGTCCAACACTAAGCAGCGTGTCCCTCACCTTTGTGCCTGGTTGGTCGCCTCACAGCGACGTTTTCCCCCTGAAAGCTAACCAGCTGTTAGCTAGCTCCGAGAGGCTAGCTTGCTTCTTCGGCTTGTTCCGAAATGAAAAGTTAAACTGTTCGGCAGTCCGAAGCACAAACACGTAACACAGCAGTCTGTCCGACTGTCACAAGCCACGACAGGCTGCTACGCGAAGTGTCAAACAAACTGGACGGAGGGAAACATGGCTAAAGTTAGCGAAAAAACAAGCGGAGACAGATGCGGAAGAGAGTTGACGTGAGATGACGCGGCGCGTCATGTGACGTGTGCATGTGATGCGACGCTACCAGCGTTAACGCCTTAACGGGCCTTCAGGAGATACTCACACTACTTTGGTCTCTTTTTTTGGTCATTTTTATTTAATTCCAACTTTTAAACATTCTTAAATTACCTGCTCCATTTAAACGCATGTACATATTAAAAGTCAGAATTGGAAAATATTCTCTATATAGTTAATTTGTATGCTTACAACTTAATTCAAGGTAAACTAATTAAGTATTGTGAATTACAGTTTGCTAATTACAGAGTAGCTTCTCAAACATTTGCAAAAATAACTTTAGAGTCGAGCTGACTTATTGTGTCACTGCATACACATGATCTGGTTTATGTCTAGCGTGGTGCCTTGTTTCTTCTAAAAAAATAATAATAATAATAATTACAAGCTTCAATGAGCAGCTTAAAGACACCTAATCTTCAGACAAAGTTAAGCGGACAAATCTCTGCAGTAACAAGCAGCTTTTGGAAGAAATTTGTTAAAACTGATATCTTTTACCTTGTTGCCACTATTCCTGGCTCGGGTAGCAACGATGGTGGCCATGGCCATTTGATGGGTGACAAATGGGAGAGCACAACAGTTATGATTGGCAGGAAATGGACAGACAGGATGGAAGGTCCGTGGCTCTGGATTTGAAAGAAAACTGGAAGCATGATAACTACATCAGACATTATTAACAATGATTATGGAAGAAAATATTGTCATGTGTCAACCTTTGATCCTCTTGACTTTTCCTCCATCACCAACACTTCACACATCACTTACCCTATAAATATTTCATTGTCTACTACACAGATTGACTTTGTTTATCTCCTGACTTTCCCTCTACTCCACCATTTTATTTTTTTATTTCTCCATTATGATCCCACAACAACTACTGGATGTATTACTGCTATGAAATCTTTTTATTTTTTATAGTGGACCCGTTTATGATGAGCCCCCACTAAACCATCGTAAGTGTCCACTCAGCTGTAATGATCTTCTTCTAAAGACTCTAAAGAGTTTGTCCTTGAGGTCTTACAAATGTGTTGTGGTGGGAAATATTAAATGTGATCTCTAGTTTTTACTATTTATTTACTTAAATGTTTATATCAGCAGAGCATTTACATTTATTAATTAAAGTGTCTCAACTGCTGTCAATTAATTGGCCTCATGACTTAATACACTCAGATGTAATAAATAAATTACACATGGTTGATAATGACAAAGGAAGAAAGACATACATGAGAATTTGAATGGGATATTTTTTCAATTTAAACCTTCTTTTTAGAACGATTCTGTATTTTTGAAGCTACATTGTTTTTCTCTAAAGAAAGCATAGAGGGAAAAGGTGTTGGGAAAAGAAGTATTAAAAATCCCGTTGCAGTTTCTGCAACACACTGAGATGTTTGTCAGGTCAAAATTTCATCCGTCCAAATACTCCGATTAATGCTCACATAATTGCAAAAATGCTGATGAAATTTGCTGAGTCGACATTTGGTTATGTATTTTGTTTTAATTCAGCTGACATAATTCTTTGAATGAGCTGATGGCGGGATCACACAAGACAGATGTCCAGCATGTCATTTCAGAAGAAAAAAAGATAAATTTGTACAAAACAAGTAGAGTAACAATGATCAGTCTCAGCCAGCTAAGGCAATCATATGGAATGATGATATGACAAATCTAAATACAAAAACACCCCAGTAAATATTTAACACCAGGCTAAAAAGCTTGAACCTTAATCCATTGTGTCTGGTTGAGATTAAGTACGTTTCCTCTTTTGGTATTTTCCAGCTGCAGAGCTGCTGTTTTGTCTGAGCCTGTAGACCACAGACTTCCTGAGATGTCACTCGGTAGAATCCTCTACTCCCTGCAGAAAGTGCCCACTGCTCACTACTCACTGCTGACCGACTCTGGGACACACAAAACAAACAAATCCTAATTCTGCTGAGAAGCTACAAGTTTTGCTTCGTTTCTCTGGACCCAAGCACTTCTCAGATTGAATGTAGCAGAAATTCAGGCCGACAGCAATTACTCAGCTCTAAGTGGATGGTAATAGGCGCTTTTCTTTTTCCACCAGGGGGCCAAAGAAGTCCAGCAGGGCAAGGGGTATTACGCTTACTACTCTACAGTCAAACGTATGCATGAGTCTACACAGTACAGTGAAAGAAATGACAGTATGTTGTTCTGGGAGGAAACCGGCAGAATTCTGTGCCTTAACTTCAGTCTTTGGTTTGCATGAGAAGAACAGAAACGGAGAGAATCTCCTGAACACATTTCTTTTGTTCAAACAGTAAATGTTAATCTGTTGGTCAGGTGTGTAGCAGAATTATACCAAATTACAGTCTCGTACACCGTCCACTCAAAGTGGGTTAAATCAGCTGCTGTGTATTCGTCATAGACCTTCAGAGAAAACAGCTTGATGAATGCATTACCATTTAGTTCCACTTAATTTCACAGTCCAAGTGTGTCTTCATGTGAGCCGATTTCTGTCTGGAAGGCAATCATTTCCTCCCATTATCTATGATATCAAGATTTCATTGCATTCGTTTTCAAATGAGTGTTGACTAGCTTTTTTAGTATTTTGATCCAATCGTCTCAGGAGTTCTGATTTGACCCGATTTTTAAAGATGCTTCTTATTGTATTGTCGTTGTCGTTTTTTTTTTAGAGCCTAATAAATAATTAATAAATCCAAATAATTTGGAGCAAACGTTACTCAAACTGGACAACATGTTGCATTTGTTGGGGACTATTTTCAGCTGCAGATTAATCCCTGTGGTGCTGTGGGGAGTATTTCCAGCAGTAGGCTGGTGTGTATGTGGGATTGAGTAAAAACAATACGACCATGTGTGTGTGTTCATGGTAAGGAAGCATCGTGTCAGTGTGGCTCACTGATGGTTTTAATCGTTTTTGGACAACAATGGAGCTCTACTGTGCAGAGGAAGAAGATAAACACCCATTACTTGTTGATGGAATTAATTCAGTGTCAGTTTTTGATCTTTTCATGGATTTATATTTAAATGAATCTTAAGTCTTGTTTTAATGCTGTTGCAACAGCAGCTCCAGTATCGATGTGTCTATCATTAATGCTTCATACCTGAGATGTAAAAATATAATAAAATAAAAACCCTTCCAATTACTGTCAAATTAAACTGTAAAACAATAAACTATGTTCTGTATTTGAACAAAATGAGGAAATCTGACAGCAACAAGTAGCATAAGACAATGAGACTGTTGTTTTGGGGGGTTGTTTTGTTTTTCAAATAAAACGGGATCAGCACCTTGAGAAAAGTGACACCTTTGAGGTCACTGACAGCACCAACGTAGTGGACTTCCAGTGAGAGATTCTCCTGGTCTGGTCACACACGGCCAACGGGACCACAGTAGCTGTGTCCCCATGCAGAACACATTGTTAAGAAGTCACTTAGGACAGCCTGGCTTTTCTGTATACAATGGGCGGGCCATGACAGAAGCCCAAAAACACATAAAAAAAAATAAAAAAAAAATCAGTGTAAAAGAAAAAAAAAAAATTGTATATAAAAGGATAACAAAAAAATAAAATAAAAACATACACTTTTAAATTATTCAATACAAGAAAAACGTCTCTGTAAACAAACTTGACTTCTCTGTGAAAAAAGCCCGGGGACGCATGTGTCCTCTCAAATTCATGACAGAGTCACTCAACTCGAGAGATCAAATCCCCCAAAACAAGAGGAAGAGGAAGCGGCGTCCTCAGATATCGGAAGAGATGTTCCAGTTGTCCTCTCGGTGTCCATGCTTTTAACGGAGGTTTGTAGTCCTGGACCCGTGAGTGTTCGTGGGACGGCACAGCTCTCTAGCCCCTCTAGCTGAAACACACGGGTCCGATGGTGAAGCTGAACTGCTGTGTGTAGTTTCCGCCTCCCATCAGCGCTACGTCTCTCAGAGGAAGCAGGTTGAGGTCCTCAAACTCAAACACAGACTCCCGAGGTCCAGACGGGGTCTCCTCTCCAGGCTGACACACAGGAAACAGAATACATAGCTTTTTATATATTTGACTGCTGGGAATCATTGCTTTTTATGTGACAATACTTCAGCATTATTAGATTTAAAGTCAAGCTGAAACGTGGTTTCAAGAGTATCTATCTTCTGAAGTGAGTCTGAGTGAAACTGACAGGCGGGACGTTATGTTGAGAGGAACTTGATTTGATGGTTGAAAGGTTTAGCTGACCAGCTTCTCCAGCTCTGTGTAGAGCTGAAGTTTCAGATTGATGGATGGATGGATGTCATGATATTATTGGTTGAATTTGGGACTAGCTGAAGTAAGCAAGCGCCATATTATATTTTCCAGGAAGAAAAAGATATTGGATTTTTATATATAAAAGGGGAACAAATAGATTTCTTTTGGCATATATTGTTAAATAGCTGCACAAGTTTGTTGTCTCTGACCTCAGTCCTGACAACTGTGCTATTATAATGCATCAAGTTGGTGGTTTGTGGGTCAGGTCGGGTTCGGATGGGTGTGGATATTAACAAAGACTGACACTGATATCACGTCCACGCCCGTCCACCAGGTCCAGGGATGTTCAGTTCTTCTATCCAACTTTAAAAGCACTTTATGACGAAGTTCAATACTCGCAGGCCATCCAAGACTTTAACCTGATAAGGCTTTACAAACAGCGGTGGACCCGTACTTCCCCAAGTATCCTCAACGCAACGTGAAAAAGGCCATGGCCTCTTTTACATACCACACAGTCTTTAAGTGCTCCGAGGTAGCTCTGCTTCCTTGTGTCGGTGAGGAACTTGACGTCTCTGTCTGTCTGGCCCAGTCGGTGTCCTGGGTGGCAGGAGAAGGTCACGTTCTGGAAGGCCGTGTTGCTATGCAACCTCAGAAAACGCATCTGGACCACATTGGCACCGAGATAGTTAAACTGGTAAGAAAGGAACAGAAATGTAATGCATCAACACTGTCAGCTGGTACAGAACATTTAACAGCATTAAGGGTGTATGTATGAATATAAACAAATTTAGCAAGAGGCTCTTCAAGTGTGCATTTCACCCTTTATGGGATCTTTGCAAATTACACAAATTATTTTGGCCTTATTATTCCAGGTTTAGGGGCCACAGAAGCTGTACGAACCTTTTGTGAATTCGCCCCTCGGTTTGTTAATGACGCATTCACTTTTGAGGCTGTTGTAGATGTCTACTGCCCCCAAGTGTCACACGCTTTTTCATGGAACATAGGCCTACTAATCTAAATATTATATATATATATATATATATATTATTATTATATGAGATCGCCCAGATTAGGATGAATCTTAAATCCTCATTGTTCCCATCACTCACCTGAAACCCCTGCTCCAGCCTGCTGAGCCACTGAAAAGACGCTTCATCAGAAACTTCTTCCATCCAGGCTTTCATGGGCAACTGCAGGCAGAGGGAAAAAGGCACACGGCTGTACATCTGAATTCAAGTCCTGCTTTCATATGTGAGACAGCTGCTGATGAGCTCTGGATTAGCAAGCAGCTCAAACACGAACCAGAGCTAAATTAGCTATCTTGGTGAATGATGCGTTCACTTTAATCTACCCGATACATTATTCTTTGGCTGACTGAGTCAACTCTCTATGTAGTAATGAGTATTAGAGTTGGGAAGGTGACGGGTTTTATATTTTGTGTTTTTAGATAGACTGCAGGACAGAAAAGGACAATTATTATTATTAGAATAATAACGTTGATGTACTTTGGATGAATGTAGTCTCTGACACTGGCATCACTTTTTAAAAAATTTGACTTTAAGTGGTTGTTTTGTGTACTATATGTAGGTTCTACCTTTACTGTACTTTATAAAAGTGATAAGTGGCTTTTTAATAGGTTAAATATCTTAACCTTAAATATCTATTATTTCATAACTGAGTATTCATCATGTCCCAAATACAAAAATAAGATTTAGAGTTTCCCTTAATGTCATTGCAGATGTCACCAGTCGTCACTACCAAAGTGTGAGCTGACAGACAATTCATCAAAGTGAGATTCAGGTCATAAAACGCGGCTTAGTGAAGTTGGCGGGCACCCCATTGATCCAGAGGGGCAATTTCCTGCAGCCTTTTCTCAGGTGATGTGTTTCTACCTGCGAGTGTTGAGGATGAAGGCAGGTCTGTATTGATGTGCCGGAGAAGCTGCAGTAGGCCAGCAGGGCGTCTGCTGTGCTGCCCTGGTTGGGGTCGATGTAATACATTCCTGCAGAGAGAGATCAGCCGGAGTTCAATGAGATCTGCAGGGATGAAAGTGTTGAGCTGCACGCTGACAAAAACGATCCCAGCAACACTTGAAACACAGCCACTCCATCATACTGGGCTCCACTAGAGAAATAATAAACATGTATGAAAGATTCAGAAAGAAAATGGCAGTGTCGAATGTTTTGTATTACTTAACTAGCAACTGCTGAGTAAACCGATGGGCTAAGGATCCTTCACTTATGATATTTAATGAATAATTAATGAAGCATTATGTTCATTATTCATTGTAAACGGATAGGAAAACGATCAAATTAATGTATGTGTTTTGAAGCATTACTATTTATTTTTACCTTTTATAAATAAAAAACAGAAAAGTTTGTGTTTCAAAGTGGATTCTCTATATTCAATCAATAATTGTATTTTTTCTCAGAAAAAAAAAATATTCTCAACAAAGCCTTAGGGCTGACACCTTCTGTTAGGCAGTTTGGTTTGCTACAACGCTGTTTATCCACGTGATTTAAGATGCTGCTGAGAATAAAAAAATCTCCCATTTTAGTGGCTTCTGTCGTTCAGCACAGATAGACCCTTGACACCAGCTCTTGGAGACTGTTAGCAAAGTGGCAATAAAACCTCTGAAAGTGGCGAATTATTTCTTAAGTATTGTAAAGTTTTCATTGCTGATTTGAATTTCCAGTTGAAACATTTAAAAAAGTAATTAAAACACAATTAGTGAAAGTAGTTGTAATAGTGGTTAGTGCTGAAAGAAGTGTAACACTGAAGGAGGTTGAGGTCCAATCTAATTGTAAGCGCTGTAGAAAAGTAGTGAAAACAACTTTATTACCACATTTCGAAAATCGGGCTTCTAAGATCTAATTGTCAAAAAGTCGACTACGACTGTGAACAGTGATTTAGTATTTGACAACTAAAATGATAATTGTTTCCAGGTTAATCCCATATGTGGCTGTTTTAGAAAAGCACATATGGAGGAGAATGCACACATTTAACAGAGAGGACGGCGTCCTGAACCCCCCATCGTTTCGGGGACTGACCGCTGCTGTATTCGGGGTGACAGAGCCAGAGCTCCAGACAGGTGGAGGCAGGACGCTCCTTGCTGCCATCAGGAGGATCCATCAGCAGCCGAAGCTCCTGCTGCAGAGAATCCAGCAGAGTCTGGAGCAGAGAATAGTTGGGCTTATCGGACACATACATCAGGTCCTGGAGATGGGAACAGGATAAAAAACAACATCACACACACAGTTAATTGCATATTCTTATATGATAAATGCTTTTGTAATTGTAAAATACTTGAATTGAACAATGAAGACATTAATAACACGCCTTGAGTTGAGTCAACGTCATGTTCAATGACTGTCCTGGAGGTCCAGGGACACCAGGTGGCCCCTAAAACACAAGGAAGATGCACATATTGAGTGTACACACATTAACAGGGAAAATCCAGATTATTTAAAATGTGTCATCTATTACAAAGAGATGAAGAAATGTGGAAGTGAAAGATGTCATTTCCCCTGAATGTTATGCTAAAACCCAGGCAAATTATGACCTAAGCAACCTGTCAGAGACATACTAAGTATCATCTAATTGCACTAATTCAATTAGGCAGGGTCGATGTATACATTTGTTTAAATTAGATTCTGGAATTACAGCATCTAGTTTATATTAATATGAAAGTAAATGTTTTGTTTCATCCTGAGTGGTAAACTTACCGGGAGGCCCCTCCTTCCAGGCAGACCAGGGAAACCTTGGTAGCCTTTCAAACCCTGCAGGCAGAAGAAAATGTGAGAGGCACAAAATACAATTCTGAACTTGCTGTTTGGCAATACCACACATTAACATTCAAACATATTTATATGGAAATAAAGACTGCTGGAAAACCCCATTACATTCCAACGCCAACTCCAAAGAGTGACAGTTCTATGATCAGAGGAGCCATCAACATCCAACAATCCATAAAGCATTCAGCGGCGGCTCAGATAATAGTGATTAAGAGCTGAAGTGGGTTTGATCTGTCAGGATGAGTGCTGAGCTGCTGATATCATACCTTTAATCCAAACAAACCCTGCAACACAGAAGAAAAGGGCATCAAGAGGATTTTTCCACTGAGCAGTGACATTATGGAGAAAGAGGTCAGAGTGCTTTTATCTTCTGCATCAAGAACTCATCAGCCACAACGTCGTAGACTTATAACCTAAAGGACACTGGGCTGAACACCATTAGAACAGGTGAACTGTGAATACTTGACTAGGATTAGTTGGCGGACAGAAAACCGTCTGCGTTATTTCAAACGCAACAATTCCACTACTTTACTGTATTTTACAGTTAAACTTTGTTTATCCAAAAGGGAATTTTAAGCACAGTTGCAAATTTCTTTGCATAAGAGAAGCAACAACACAAATAACATTAAACACAAACCAGCTGTAAAGAGTTACCTTTGGTGTAGCCAGCAAAAAAAAAGCCCCAAAAATATATTAAATATACTGTATAGGTTTGTATAAAACATGCTTTGCAAAGTGAATTAAAAGCTTTAGGATTTCTGACTTGAAACTTACGGGCAGTCCCGGCATCCCTGGTGTCCCCCTCGGTCCTGGGAGGCCAATGTTTCCCTGAAACAGACAGATAGAGGAACGTACACTTTTGTCAGAGTTTGACATCAAGAAAACATATTAAAATGTAGTTTAAATTAATACACAAGAGGGAACATAAGAAGACAAGTAATCTGAATTTTGTGTACCTGCTCTCCCATGAGGCCAGATGAACCAGGAAACCCAATAGAACCACGAATACCCTGAAAAATAAAAAGCATTATGCCAAACTGTGGAAGCCAATTTCTGCCAGGAAAAAAAACATGGAAACTCAGCCTTGTGATGAAAATAGATCCTGTAACAAGATAATAGTAATATAAGAATAGTAATTTTTTATTTTAATATACCTTTGTAAATAATGACTTTAGAGATAATTATTTAGAGATAAGTAAGTCAGAATGACTTACGGGATTGTTTCCTACATCACAATGATGAAATGTGCTTCTGTAGTTTCCAATAACTCACTCACAGGAAAACTCAGCAAATATCCACAACAGCAACACACTGTGCATACTAACAAAACATTTCATTACGGTAATTTCCAATTAATCTCTTCTTGGAATTTGCAGGACTCTGGTTATGTAGCACGTGGAGTGGTTAGGATTGGATGTTGACATGATTGTAGATCGTTAACCAATCCTTTAGAATTAGAATAGCAACAATAAATAGAGTGCCTCAACACGCTGAGGAAAATTAAGGGGTTTAACACCAGACATTTGAACAGCTGCCTGCCTGAGTCAGACCTTCAACACTGGAACAGCTTTCTCTCTGTTAAAATGATTCATAACCTTCCCGGATCTTCAATCATGCAGGTAAAATACAGGAGACACGCCCAGTTCTCACTTTCAGATAGTGTGATGTTCATCACACACCCCCTTTATAAGTCACCTGCTCTCACATGTCTGGGCTGTAATTGTTGCTATAATAATGCGATGAACATTTCATCACCACCCAAACGTTGTTATTATTATTAGTATGTTTTGCAGACATTATGTCTTGACATAATTGGCAGCTCCTACCTTCATGCCATCCGCTCCAGGAGGCCCAGGCAGTCCCACGTCTCCTTTCTCACCCTGAGGACGCAAACAACACATTCAAGCCTCCACCTCCACTCAGACACACTCACCCTGCATTTTATGAGCCTCAACAACAGCTCAGTATTGACAGGATTTTTCCATTTGGGCTCGTTGAGTCCCTATTAGTGAAAACCCCTCCACACGTTGCCGTGACGATGCAGCACATCAAGTTCAGGTGTCATAGCGGGGAAGAGAAAATAATCCAGCGTTGTTTTTGAATGGATACCCATCGTGTTTATTAGTTATGACTCTGCTGTAAATAGTGGCCCACATCTTTCTTTTGTCACACTTTTCAATGTTATATATTTGCTTTTAGGCTGTTTTGAGCCCAAACAATAATTGGAATATAAATGAAAAATGAATGCTTTTTTTAAAATACTATTATTATTGTTAATAAAAACAAGATGTAACTAGCTTTGTTCACACGAGGTGAATCCAATGAGATCCAGCTGGTTTTGGTCCTGAAAGTAAAGCTTTACTGAGTGTCAGGCTCATTATTCTGGTTTACCTTGTAGAAGAAATTGTGTTACCTTAGAATTCTTATTTGGTTTTGGTATAATGTTCCTTTCTCTCTAAACATCAAATGTCCTGCTGAGCTGTTTGCCATTGTGTTAACCCTTGCCGTCTTGATGAAAAGACTCTTTGATCTTTCCCTCTTCCTGAATGGTCTCTGTCTCAAATACATTGATCAAGGCCCGATGAGTGACCCCTGTAGTGACATCGTCTAGCTCTCCCAAGAACGGTCACACCTTAACAGATGTCTCTTCCTCTGCAGAGAGACATGTGCTGATTCAATGCAAATCCACTCACGACGCCTTCCCTTTTGTTCTATCAAACTGTTCTGTATAAATTCAACTCAGCCAGGCCATTCCTCAGACTGGATCTTCATAGACACACTGTGAATTTCTTTTCTCCACTGTCAGTGATTAAACCTCATTTGAACCAGCTACAGAATTGGACCTGAAGAGTTTTCTTCCACAATTACCTCTTTGCCCTTTCCACCTCGATCCCCCGGGTCTCCACGTAAGCCTGGCATTCCCTTGGTGACGGAAATAAAACACCTGAATTAAGTGGTTATGAATTCACTGTCTGATCAAATGCACTTTGAATGTGATTCATCACTTTATTGATCTCTTTTCAAAAACGTGGGACAGGTGGCTGAATAGACGATTTCAGAGCGAATGTGCAGATATCTTCATCTATGACATAAAAACAGATGTAAGGTGAAGATATACATCTACTTACGATGTGCGCCGGCCATCCAGGCTGGCCGGCCGCTCCTGTGTCTCCCTTTTGGCCCTGGATGACAAAAGAAAATCTGCTGTTGGCTCATACATCATAATTAAACCAGAGATATATAACGCCTGCGTCCCTGTTTCCATACAGCTCACCTTAGGTCCTCTGTCTCCTCTGGACCCCCTGACTCCGGCCTTACCCCGTTTCCCCTGTGGACAAGTTTGCAATGTTTCTCAATGAGGCAACAGCAAGCAAGCAGGGACACGGAGGAGACGACCTCATGTTTTATGTATGAAGCTCCACATGCAGAGGCTGCTTCCAGCCATTCCCCCTTTCATCCCGTGCATGCACCACAATATAGGTTTGGAACATCTTGTTTGCAACACTACACTAAAGCTTATTTCCACAATCTGTAAATAAAAAATGTAATAGCATTAAACAGGCAGACCATGACTGAATATTGACCTTCATGGATTCATTACAACTGTGCTTTTCCTCCCTTTTGACATCATTAAGATCTGAATAATACATGCAAAGTGTTCACACTTAGCTCCTACCCTCCTTCCAACATGACCCGTCTTCCCTGGTGATCCGTTCTTGCCATCGTCTCCCTGTAGGGGTAAAACACAAGCGGAACCATGAAAAGGCTAATGAGTATTCCAACTGGAAAGGAGACGTTAAACAGCTGTTGCATCATTTTAAAAGTGCTGCCTGTACGGGTTAATAGGACACAATGAAAGCATTTTATTCTCACAACAAGTGAAAGAATGGTGGTTAAGAATGACTAAACAACAAACCGTTTGTGAGCTGTTAACACATTCATGCTGATGCCCTCTCCTTGTTTGGAAAAAACTGAAATAAATAAATAACTGCTGCAAAACTAACTTCTTCTTCTGATGCAAGAGACTAAAACGATTTCCACCTAAAAGTGGGTTCAGCTCTCCATTTCATTCTTGCAAACAGACTGGGGGTCCTTCTGAGCTAGTCCAGCCCCCCATCATACTTCAATGTTAAATGAATGCAAGACTTCGGGGCTTTAAGTTTGACATTTAGGAAATCTGCGTCGTCGCTCTCTTGCCCTGAGTCAGTAATAAGATCCAAACCATGATGAAGTCCACAGGTGAATCTGCTGGCCTTTAGGCCAGGCCACAAGCCTTTAATATAACGAGAGCTAGCTGAAGGGTAGAGAGTAATACGTAGGGCTACTTTTTTTAGATAACCTTGCCATATTTTCTCAGTTTAACTTTGAATGATTAATTTAATGCATTTACCTGCTTCATTTATTAGGAGACTATATAGTATTTACATACATATGTAAACAAGTTTAATGATTTTGCTGGTGTTTTAACATTTGTCATACATCATTTCCACATTTTTGTAAGTTGTGTGTCCACCAAAGTGTTTTTTCGGTTCCCAGCTGAAAACAGCAGGTGCTCTTCTGAAAACGCCCACCTGGGAGCATCTGAGAGGCGCCACGTTCTTTTCAGCTGAGAGCTGAACGTTTGGTTGCTATGATACGGAAAAACCACAGAAGTAAAAATGCCCAAGGAAGAGTATGTGCTCTGGGTGAAGGGGAGGCTGAAGCACAAAGACCTGCTGGTCCATGTGGGCTCGTGAGATTTTATGCACGGGGAAACATCTCGGCGAGTTCCATCGTTAAGTTGAAAGGCTGACATCGTGTGTTGTCCTCAGGGAAAACTCTTCGGCCGAACAACTCTACCTGTGACGTGTGCTATTTTTAGAAAGTGGTGACTCACTGGCTCCCTGTGGGCAAAGTGTTGGTTCTGCTTCAGACAGAACCAGGCTAGTTGTTTCCTCTTGTTTCCTGTCTTTATGCCGCTGGCTGTAGCTTCATATTCAACAGATACATAAAGTGGGATCCACCTTTCCATTAGTGGTTGACTGATATGGGTTCTTCTATGGCCGATGCCGACATTTAGAGAGCAGGGCGGCTGATGGCCGATCTATAATGGCGATATCACGTTTTACGTTGCATCTCTGTGCACGTGATAAATAAAGAACCGTGTTTGTTTTTTTGCATCTGATAAAATACAACAATTTAATTAATAATAATAACAACTCAGACACAGAATTGCTAGAGGTGGTGGAATCCACTGATGCTACAGACCTCACTTCAGACTCGGGGTGTGAGCGGAACTGGACCGGTCCTTTTATAACAAAAATGGCGTGCGCTCCACTGGGGTAGGACCTCACTACAGCGGAGCGGGCGGCGAGCTGTCTGTTGTGCAACAGCTCCCGCAAGACTGCCTACAGATGTGTCTGCAGACATTTTTTGGGCCTCACTTTTTACTATGCTTTCAATTTCAGACGTATGATTGATGTATAAAGTAGAATCTGTTACCTTCTCCCCTAACATGCCCTGCTTCCCTTCAGGTCCTGCTCTTCCTTGCGCTCCCTGCAAAGCAATAACAGTTTGTTTTTCATCATTTTGCTGTTAAGATAACTTCCAGACAGCCAAAAAAAAAACCACTCCTGAAGGCATCATCTGATTTCATCATCCACTGTGTTTCTGTGCTGTACACATCTGCACACTTACAGGAGCCCCTGCAGGACCCGGTGGACCCTGGGGTCCCATCTCTCCAGGAGGTCCCTTAAAAAAATTTAAGGAAGAGGCACAAATAACAGCGTTGTTGAGGTGGAAATAAGTGTTCGTCAGCAGTGGTAATTAACGTCAGACAAAGTGCTGATGCAAATCAATGGCTATTTCGTTTCTTCACCTCAAACCCTGGCAGAGCCGGAGGACCTTGGATTCCTGGCAGACCTTCCTCACCCTGCACAATTCATATTATTAGGTTGTTTTATGGATATTTGCACACATTAAATACATTTTTCTTGTGTATTCAACTAGATTTAGCACCATGTAGACATGCACTTTGGTTTTATCAATGCCATACAATTGATGTATATTTAACATGTAAAGATGTACATCTCTAACCTGTTCCCCTGGTGGACCTGGAGCTCCGGGCTCTCCCTTCAGTCCCTGTGACCCTGCTTCCCCTTTAGCTCCCTGGTCTCCCTGAGTTCCAGCTTGTCCTACTGGACCCTGCAATGCAAACGTCACAAAATGGAGATGATGCAGCCTCACCTCAATGTCGAGGCAATACACGACTATTAAACTTAAAGGTGCTGAATTCCAATTCCGGGGCAGCTAACCATGATAACCAATGCCAATACATAAGAATCTGCACAGCAGGAACAAAACATGCAGGATGAGGTTCATTACCTTCAGACAAATAGATTTGAGGAGAACTTTAGTGCAAACGATGGAATATTTTTGAAAGTGAAGAACGTTGTGGTACTTAAGGATACTCACAGGTGGTCCCAGTCCCCCTGCATCTCCTCCCACGCCACGAGCACCAGTCACTCCCTATGTACAGCCAGAAATGGATGTATTTCCTATAGAGCTGTACTGTAAACCATGCTGTGCAAAATGTTAAGTGGAATCCGAGATTACCTGAGGGCCTCTTGACCCGGGAGGTCCAGTAATTCCTTCAGGACCAGACTCCCCCTGGAGACATGGAAGAACAGATTACGGTGCCATTCCTTTGTTCCTAAGTTTAATGGTTTTTATTTCAGCAGGACACTGCAGGTTTTGAACTGTATATAAAAAAGGGCAACCAGGAACAATCTGGTATGGATCCAGAGAGATGAAGACTGTAAATTGTGATGTGATGATTCACGCATGTTACCATAAATACCATCAAGCTGAGAATTACTAGGAAATATCTACCTTCTGGCCCTGAGGCCCATCTGGCCCCTGGAGTCCTCGAGAGCCTGTGATTCCCTAAAATGAGCACAAACGCACCACAAAAAACTACAGACACTGACAGAATTCTGAACACATGTGGACGCAGGAGAAACAGGCAAAAACAAATGGGTCAGATGATTCAATAAATGTCTATACCAGCTGTGAACAGTTGGATAAAGGTTAATTTAAAAGGCCACTCATCGACAGCGTCGATACATCCTGGTAACAAACTCACCTGTAACCCCCTCAGACCTGCAGGTCCCATTTCACCCATCAGCCCCGGTTCACCCTGTTCAAGAGAAAGCGTTTCTACACATCAATAAAACTGATCACTTTCATGTTTTATTCATGCTCAACATGTTTACTCATTGCTGGGTTTTGTATTTTCAAACAGAAAATCAGTGGACTTGTGCTTTAAAGCTTTACTTCCTGTCAACTGATGTCATTCACACAAACAACACAACTGGAAATAAACTGAGACACATTTATAATGGTTATGTTGAAAACTGTGAAATAGTCGATATAATGTTGTGCCATCAAAACCGTACAGAACTTTACTGTGTGCATTTATCCATGGATGGAGAGTTTCAATGGAATACTTGAGGAGTGGAACTGTGCTCACCATGAGTCCACTGTGGCCCTTTTCCCCCTTTGGGCCCCTTTCACCATTTTCTCCAAGGTCTCCCCAAGGGCCTTCTCGACCAGACAAACCCAGAGGTCCCACCTCGCCCTGCCCACGACAACCACAGTCTGATCACAAACTGCAAACTCCAACACATCATCCTCATCACCACAGATGTAAACAGAAAACAATGGAAAGGAGACACTGGACGTACATTTTCCCCCGTGGGTCCAGGACCTCCAACTTCACCAGGATGCCCAACATCCCCCTGCAGAGGAGGAAGGATGAGGAGTGTTACTGCATATATAATTTAAAGGAAATGCTTCATTTATCTGATAGATGATACGATTGATACCATAAGATGATACGGTGGAACTTAAAGCTGCATTGTTCCATTGTTATTCT
Organism: Chelidonichthys spinosus; assembly: GCA_029853015.1. Classification (NCBI taxonomy): domain Eukaryota; kingdom Metazoa; phylum Chordata; class Actinopteri; order Perciformes; family Triglidae; genus Chelidonichthys; species Chelidonichthys spinosus. The sequence goes on from CM056840.1 coordinate 7,863,825, forward strand.
GGGTCTTTATTTTGCTGGACGAACATAAATGTTTTCTGCTCTCAATGTGGAAGTTACATCTTCATGTTGTTGAACAATATTTCATCAAGCTGTTGTATCACAGTAACTCTCTGTTTATCTCAGTGTTAGAGAAGCCTGGAGAGGCAAATTATGTAAAAATGTCTGTTTGTTGAGCTGCTCCGTCATTTATGTGACGGCATTTAAACACATGTGAGAACATTGAATCGTTTCAACCTCATCTTTGTATAAAGAGCAGAAGAATGCACTGACCTCTTGACCCAGTGGTCCAGGTGGCCCCTGTAAGCCTTTTGGGCCCTCGAGTCCTCTCTCTCCTGGGGACCCTGGAGCACCAGGTTTCCCACAAGACCCTTGGTCCCCCTAAGGAGAACATCAGTTCTTCAGACTCAAAATCAGTTATCAATGAGTTTTCAATGCTAATTGGTTGTCAAGTGGTTTCATTTCCAGTGGTGATCACTGACCTGGTCTGCTTTCGGTCCAGGTGGGCCTTCATTTCCTGTTTGGCCAGGAAGACCCTGATGAGTGAAAAGTCAAAACAATCATCAACTGAAAATAAAATGTCCCGTTGTAATGGTGTAAAGGTTATTTTTCTGCCTTTTTCCCTGTTTCAGTCAATTTCAGAACAATTCCAGACAGGACAGGTGGGTCAGGGTGCCGAGGCTCCCCCTGCTGGCCAGAGTGCTATCAGCGCACTCATCACATTCATTCAATCAATCAGATCTAGTAGTGCTCTTATGATGGGGCAGTAATATTATACAACTATTAACTTATGCAATTGCACTCGTCGAGTTTTTGCAACTGGAGCAGATGTCCTTGATGTGAAATATTAATAACTGCCCATTCGTCACTCAATATTCAATACCCCTATTTGACTTTATTTTTACTTTTTTATAAAAAGTTTAATATTAATATCTTTACGATAAAGGACGTGCTATGAAGAGTAGACATATGAAAACCTTGCTGTCTTTATTCCACTCTAAAACTAAACCGACCTGCTCTCCATCTTGTCCCGTGAGGCCAGCATCACCGAGCGAGCCGGGTAAACCCTGGAGGTTACAAGAGCAGTCTCAGTGTCAGGAAGTGAATGTAAATACAGAAAAATCTCACAATAAAACATTGGTATGATATGATTCTTACATGCACTGTAGTTTACCTTGTGTCCTCTTTCCCCTGCTGCTCCTAATAACCCATCAGCACCCTGCGGGCCCTGAGGACACCCAACAAACAAGTGGTCAAATAACAGTTTTCACATTGTGAGGGGTCAACCAGGTGTTCAGAAAATAGGATTTAATTGAAAATATTGATGGATTTTCATCTTTCCATGCTATCAGGAGTCTGGAATATATAAGTAAATGCAGCAGTTGATGGTAGGTACCCACTCACTGGGATTCCTGCTGGGCCCTGTGGCCCCTGAGGTCCTAGGGGCCCTTGGCTCCCCCTGGGTCCAGGTTTTCCAGCTGTTCCATCACCACCTTGGAGACCTGGAGGGCCCTAGAGATCAATCTTATATTATTTTGACATGTGACAAAAAGAATGTAATGTGATGTGTTGTTGCTTCAGTGCTTCGGTTTATCAATAACATTCAGTCAATTCGATTTCAATCTGAATTGACTAAATGTCTTTTGAGATGCAGACAAACATGTACGTATCGGTCCGGATCGACAGACGTCAGAGACTCACAGCTCAGCTGGCATTAAGTTCACGGTCTGAGAGTTTTACATTATCAACTTAAATCACTTTTTTTTCTCATTCCGTTTAGGAGCAGTGGGCTTTGACTGCTTCATAATGGAGTGACTTCTCCCTAAACTAAACGGATGTGTTCATCATATCGTATCGACTTTGGCGGCACAATATTAGAACAAAAGTGACATTGCAATATTTATTTCAGTATAATACAAAGCAGCCACTGTATAAATATAAACAGTTCATCATGAGTGTGGCGGGCCATTACTGTAAGAAACTAACCAGAAATACTGGATGAGTCGTGGAAAATGAGAATCATGTTTCCTTTGTGTGAAGCAGTAAAATAGTTGTTACGTGACATTTTTAACTTAATTTGCCAACTGTTGTGTACACCCATATCAGAGATGTAGTATCGATACGGCATTGAGAGTTTAGTTCTCCGTCTTTCACAGTTCATTCAGCAATCCTGATCAAAAGCAGCCTTTTTCAAGCCTGGTTGAGGGAATATATAAAGCCTTGAATTGAACAGCTTTCTTTTTGTTCCCACCCGGAGCTGTAGTCAGGCGACAGCACCAGAACACACCCCTGTGATGTTTGACACCAAACCTTTTCTGCTTGACAAACCTCTGATCTGTGTACATCATCTCTCTACATGATGAGTCAAATAGCACTTCAGTGTGAACACGATTCCCCCTTTAACACACGATGACGTGGCCCTGTGAACTCCTCAACAACTTACTGGTGGGCCCTCTATCCCTTTGGATCCTTCATCTCCAGGTCGGCCCTGTGAGAAACACCAAAGTTAGTCAGTAGAAAATTAGAAGCCACGCTCTGATGAAAGTTTCCCATTGGATTTATTGCTTAATTTAGGCTGGATCTCCACATTTTAATTTAAATTCATTTAAAAGGATGATTTATGTACTACATTTCTGTTTTTGGTCTTTCTTTGAGCATATTCAGAAAGAAAAGGAACCTCCGTGCTGGTTTTACAAATAGAATTTCCTTCTGGACGATAAGAGATACTGAGTCATTCAAGCAATTTAATAAAATATATTACATTTAAAACAATACCATGTGGGAGAAATACAAATATTGAGTTCTCACTCATACAGGGTACATCTCTGCTATTAAATGGTTCTCTCACCTGAGGTCCCTGGGGTCCCTTGTCTCCTGGGGGACCTGAAAGACCCTGACAAAGAAAAAACAAGTCAGAACATGAACCTCACACCCACGACTCACACTTCTGTCGGAGCACTGCCCGAGGAAAAGAAAGGAAAGTGTCTTTTGTGTAAGCTCCAACGTGTATATCATTTGTTCCCACGTCTCTCTGAACATTTTCACAACTGCACGGAAAATAAAGAATTTTCAGTTTTTGGTCTACGAGCAAAATAACTAGAAGTGCTTTTGTTTGTTTTATTCTTGTGGCATTATAAATCTTTGTAAAATATTTATCGGACATCATTTGAGTTCTATATTGGCCTTTCTACGTCACAATTTCATAACATAACATTAAACAAATAGGAAGATTTACATTTGCTTATTATAGGTTGTATTCATGATAATGTGTATTTTTGGATATATTTAACATTTTTTTAAATATTATTATGTCGGGTCCCCTTGCAGTAACTCTGCAGACCCCCTAGGGGTCCTGGACCCCCTGTTGAAGATCTCTGCTTTAGAATAATCTTGAGGAGACACATATTTATGCTCAATTGCTGCAGATTAAATTTAGCATAAAGGAAGGAAGAAAATCCTGGCATCTTTGTCTTGAACTAGGTTTTAAAAAGTTATACCTTTGGTATTCTCTATTTAAACATATCTGCATAAAGTAACATCTGTAGGCCAATGGGATAAGATTTGGTATCAGAAGCGTTCTGGTTTCCGTTGTTAGTCCGAGTAGTATTGACGAATCGCGTTAGATTGGTTCTGCTGCACAAATCCAGGTGCTGACGTCGTCTCTCCACGCCAACTTCATTATCACGTCTGTTTTCTAAGATGCTAATCAGCTGTGAACAATAACCCACACATAGAGAGGAGGTCTTGGCTGCAGGAACCCCAGAAATACTGACTGTTTCCCCCAGAAGCAAAATCTTGATCAGAGAGGCAGCCGGCAGGCTCCAAGATTAAAGGTCGTCATCCAATCAGTTGTTATTCTCCAAAGTGCTGAACAAACACATCCAGCTAACTATGTAAAATATCCTTACTATTATTGTTATTGTTGGTTGGTTAGTGAGAGGTGGATGGGAATACATAAAACATCGTTTTCCAGCCCAGAGGCTGCTATTCCCTCCTACACCTCACCTGACCTATGACAATGGATGGTGAGTGTATTGTTACACTTTTAGCCAAAAAAGATTTAAAAATGTCCCTTTTTGACAAGAATGGGCTCCACATGCTGTCTCATATCCAGAGCTGCTATTACAAATAAAGTATGAGCAGGCTATTTTGGTAATCTACAAAATGGAGAAGACAACTCTGGTTGTGCATCCGTCAAAAGCGTTCAGTTTAGCGTTGAAGCCAGCATGTGTTGAATCCGCCATCCCAGCGCTGTATAACGTTACTCTATGACAGATTGATGGATTTCACTGCAGCTGTGAGCGAGCACAAAATGTGTGCAATGACACTGCAGGGTCGACTGTGGACGAGAAGTCAACTTCACAAAACTGTCCCAGTCGCATTACAGAACGTTACTCTTTCCATGCAAGAGGGACTTTCTTATTTCCAAATCTAACCAACCAAAAGAGGGAGACTGATTTATAAGGTGCAGAAACTTTTTCCAGAAGAAAGTTCAGCAAATCAGTGCTCTTTTAATTCTACGTGTCGGCACACCTCAGCTACAGATTTTGGTTTGATTGGGGGCGTGAACTAAGCCACCCTGTAAGCTCTGACGATGTGGTTTGCAGGTGAGTCACATGTCGAAAAGTTAGGTTTGAGGATAGGTTACTTCTTGCCGTTGTATTTGGGTTTTTTGTTATATATCTTTGTTGTTTCATTTGTTTTCTACTCCCCAGTCAAACTCTGCACAGTGGAACATGGCTGAAACATGCTGCTTTGTCATTGAGGATGTCGCCTGGCACTTTGTTTGTCCTCTATCACCCATTAGTTTGCCACCAGTGACCAACAAAAATCAATCACTGCGACCTGTTCGCCTCCATAAATAGCCGGTCCCTGCACGCCAGCTGCACACTCCACTGGTTAACTTTTATTTAACAAAGCCTCCTTGGTGTGACCCCCATCACAGTGGCTGTCTTAATCAAATCCTCTGAACAATGCTCCTTGGGTTCTCTGGGGGAGCGAAGCGGGGAAATAAAGAACAGAAATATACTACAGACACTTACTGCAGCTCCTGGTTTCCCAACGGGCCCAGGGAAACCTCGTAAACCTGGCTCACCCTGAGCAGAGGAAAAACAGGAGACTGTGTTGTTTCTCATAGTTATTGGTGTGGTGCGTTTGCTTCGAAAGACACTTTAACAGCACATCTTTAAATACAAGTCTATATTCACCTATATCGTCATAAATATCAGTGAAACGTTCTGAATATCAATCTCCTACTTCTGATTAACAGATAACTTTCCTTTTGAAATGACTTTTCATTTTCTGAACTCCACTGTTCTTGTATATTACCACATGGCTGAGGTTCTCCTCCCGTTCCTTCCTACAATCAAAGCTCACTTTCGGAGACTTAAGCTTGACCTTTAGGATCTTACCCGTTCTCCGGTGAACCCTGGAGGCCCACGCATGCCCGTGTTGCCCTGGATACCCTGACGACAGAAGGAAAAACAGATGGAAGAATGTCAGATAACGGCTGGGATCCATACAGACGATGATTGGTAGGGATCAAGAAGGCAAAGAAGGAATAACATTTGTAATTACTCTTTTCTGATAAGATGTAATCACTTTTATCACTTGGGGGGGCTCTAGTGTGCAATCCTAAATTAAACACATTCCTCTTTCCTTTCTATTGCTTGAAGCATTTCATCAGCTGAGCCTACCTATAAGGCCATAATTTACTATAAACAGAGTTCAGCACTGAAGCTCAATGAGCTGATTGATGAGCGAGTCTATGGCGACTATGGCGAGCACAAATAAAACGTCAAAACCCGCCTGCAGGTTCCTGGTCAGCTACAACCTCAACTGGGAGAGAGCGATAGTTGTGAAGAAGCCAAGTGTCGGCGTTGCTCTGCTGTTGGAGGGGAATAAGCATGCTGTTCATGTGCTGTATATTCTGCATGCACCGTGTATATGCTGTGTGTACAGGAGCGTTCCTCCTATGTGCTCTGCTGAAGAATCACTTACATACATGCCTACTGGTCCCTGAGGTCCCTCCATGCCTGGCTTCCCTGTGAAACCCTGAGAAAACACACACACACACACACACACACACACACACACACAAATGTCAATACACGCACACACACACACACAACAGATGTGTGTGTGTGTTGATGGAGGTCATGACAGCTCTCTGCCTGTGGTCTCACCTTGTCTCCTGGGGGTCCTGGTGATCCCTGAGGTCCATGTTTCCCTGGTGGCCCCTGTCACATAAAAGCACTCTTGTCACCAAAGGTTCAAAGCAGCAGTCAATACCATCGGTTTATCTGTTCAGCCAATCAGATTCACAGGATTGCACAGATCAAACGTACATTTGTATCTGACTGTAAATCACACCAGATGATTGATATCACGACCATCTTTCTGTTTGGCTAAAACATTTGTTTCACTGGTAATAGATTTACAATCAATCCATCTGCTCCCCCTTGAGCTGTTTGCTTCCCTCTCCACAACAGACTTCCTGTCTGGCCAGCTAGCCTCTGAAAGACTCAGTCTCACACAGTATTTACTGTCCAAAAGACACAAACATTGTGATGTATAACGACATACCGGAGAACCTGGTGAGCCATCTGTCCCTCGCTCTCCAGTAGTTCCTGGAAAACCCTGAAAAAGCAGTAGACACAATAAGACAAAAAAGAGTAAAAACGCATAGAACGGCATGAGAGTTGGCAAAACTGCCCAAAACTATAAAAGTGCAAATGTGGAACAAACTGTCATATATTTCTAGCAATTAACAAATGTGCAGTGAGCTATTAAATTATTGTCTGAAATGAGTTGTTTCAGGCCTTTACTGCTTAATCAGCCAAGCAATTGTTTCTTGGCCATTTCATTTGGCCATGTCATTATAGATAGAGCACTGGTGATCACCATTCAATTTAACACTCTTTAACAAGCTACATTTGTATTTGTCGGCTTGAGTAATTCATTATATGGTGACTGCTAATTTGGCTAAATGTTCCTCTGGAGATATTTTTTAAAGGAATATTTCCCCTTTTTAGAATATATTCTAACCCTGTGTTTCCTCGACTCTTTCAAGAAAAATTCGAATGAAGAACATTTCGGATTCTTTCAGTTTTCCAGTTTTGTTAACAAGGCCCCATTTAAATCAATTCATCAAGACGTTTCTTCTTCTAGTTTTAACATAAACCATTGTGCACAAAATGCTCATCCATCTTGGGCTGTTCCGCATTGTTTGGGACACAATTGGGACATTGTTTGGGGAAGACTTTTCTGTTTTAGCTCCATACAGAAATGTTTTCCCAGTTTGGTGCACTGGCTTGATCCGAGTCCTGACCTCAACCTAATCCAGCACCTTTGAGTCAGATCTTACAACATCAGTGCTAGACCTCTTGTGGCTGAATAAGATCCCTGCAGCCAGCTACGTGATGCACACACATGCATTTACATGACATGAACTCTGATCAGCCCCAGCTACTTTTAGTGAGCACACCTGATACCTTTAACTGGCTGATAGCAGGTTCTCTTCAGTCTTGTTAAATACTTTTTGTTCAGCAGTGTTGTGTTTGCCTGCTTGTGAGACAATAAAGTCCTCCATAATTAATGCTGCACCGTCTTGTAAAACTGTAATGTGTTTTTATTCGGCTGAACCCTGAGCCTGTGGCCAGGAGCCAAAAAAGGTGAGCTGGAGGGATGATGTCATAAACCGGATGCTGAGGTCATCTGTGGTTAACAGACTTACCGGCATTCCTTTACTGCCAGCACTGCCAGCTGCACCGGAGGGACCCTGAAACGGAGAGAGACAGGGAAAATATCAACAATGCAACGTTTACCAAGAGAGGTCATCTATAGGGGAAAAGTAAATGGTAGCAGTAAAATCACTTTAATGAATGTTAAACCATTTAATCCTGAAGTTATAGTTGAGATGATCGATCGATATCCATCTGCTCATTAAACACGAAGCTACAGCCACAGGATTAGCACAGTTTACTCTTACTCTCTTGTCAACATAAGTCTTAAAACCAGGAGGAGGTGAAGTGTGACTATTGAGGCATAAATACTGAACGTCAGGTTAAAAAGTTCTGGAACTATGTGCTGGACTATTTCTTGGATCTGCCAACTTCAGGGAGAATAAAAGACTGTAAGACTATAGCAGTCGCTGCTTCGGACTGCCTTGAAGAGCGTCTGCAGGAAGGCTGGTCTCATGTTGAAGACTCTTTCAAATGCAGACATGCAATGTAGAGAAATGTGGCCTTCTTTTCCAGGATTCAGAGGATCTGCTGGATCTTTCACAGCCCAATTTATCCCAAGAATTACGCTGGTAATGATTGTATTTTAATCAACATGGCGTCTAGGAGCAGATCAGCAGCAGCAGCAGATCAGCCAGAATACACTCTCAGCCTGAAATGTATCATGATGTACATCCTCCATCCATCATAATGTAAAATCAAAAGAATAAAATATGATCTCTGGCTCCATTTTAATCATTTAACATTGGATATGCTAAATATCATCAGCCGCAGCCGGTTGCTAGGTGACGCGGGCGACAAAGGGTCGTGGGTGGCTGGTGACGCAAAAAGGAAATCCTCTGTAGACCAGATGGTGACATTTCAGAGTCCGCCCTGTGCGGCCTTTGCAGTCTTTAAAGGGCGCGGCCGACGGACTGCCAAGGCTGCGTCCTCCCTGGGATGCAGCCACCGAATTGGGACACAATTTATGGCTTAGCGGTCACTGCTGCTGGCTGAAAGATAGGCAGGCGCACACAATCCCACCGAAGTGTGAAGCACTTGGGATGAGGGTCAGTATCTCAAAGCCCAAGGTCATGGTGCTCTGATGGAAAACAGTGGGTTGTACCCTCCAGGTTGGGAGTGAGTCGCCGCCCCACACGAAGGAGTTCAAGTATCCCGGGGTCTTGTTCAGGAGTGAGGGAAACATGGATCGTGAGATGGACAGGTGATACGGTGCGGCGGCGGCAGCAGTGATACGATCGGATCGTTGTGGTGACGAGGGAGCCGAGTCGGAAAGCTGCGCTCTCAATTTACCAGTCCATCCACGTCTCAACCCTCATCTATCATGTCAGGAGCTTTGGGTAGTGACCACAGATACAACCATGAGCCCCTCCGTAGGGTGGCTGGGCTCGGCTTTACAGATGGGGTGAGGAGCTCAGACATCCGGAGGGAGCTCAGAGGAGAGATGCTGCTCCTTCATATTAAAAGGAGCAAGTTGAGGTTGTTTGGGCATCTAATCAGGACGCCTCCTGTTAGGCGTTTCAGGCACGTCCAACCAGGAAGCAGGATAACAGATGACAATGGATGGATGGATGATCCCACGCCTACAACCACGACTTGTTGTTGTGTGAAGTAAACAAACAACATGTTCATTGGAGACATGTAATTTTGCTGGTAGGTGGGTTATGTTGGCTTTTGGCAGAGCTATGCTAACTGTTCTGCCGTTACCAGTTTTTATGCTAAGCTAAGCTAAGATAAGCTAACTGTCTGCTGGCTGTAGCTGCATATCTATCATGCAGATAAGAGAGGTATTGATCGTCTTGCCAATCTTTTGGCAATAATGTGATTATCAATTTCAAACGTTTTGTGTTTCTCCACATCACTTAAATTCAAGACGTTGTATTAACACAAGTAAAACTACTACTTAAAATTGAGTCGTCCCAGTTTATGGCTGCAAATAATCTGGCGATTATAAAAATGAATAATCCTTTAGACAAATAAAATTGCAGAAACGTGCCATCATCATGACTTCCCACATGTACTTTTATGTGTTTGTTTTGTCCAACAACCCAACATGATATAAAACAGTGGAGAAGAGAACCAGACAAAGTTTGAACTGTTCCTTGTAAACGCCTTTGCAGGAGAAATAATTGAGCAATGTATTCCTCTATTAGAGTCAAACAGTCAAGTTGAATGTTCTCTTTCAACAATGAATACAATAGAGTTATGAATTAATGAGACACATTAGACAAAACCCTGCACAGCTTGTAGAGCAGAAAACAGCTCACCAATCACTGCTGTGCTTAACAAAGACTGCCTCCTGCTGGCTGAACCAGCAATTACTTCACGAGAGAAACCAACTCAACTCAATAGGCTCAACTTGGGAGTCAGTTTTGACAGTTTGGGGGCATTTCCATCTGAGCAGTCTTTCAGTGTGTCGCTCTTTTAAGCCAGAAAATCTTGTGCTTTTCTTCCAGAAGTGAAATGTGTAATGATGTGCAGTGAGCCGTCTCTTCCCTCTGTACCCAGTTTTAGCCCTGAACCCTCTTGAAGACACAGACTAAAACCAAGGACACACAGACAGTTACAGGTGATGGAGTTGAAATATGATAGAGAATGGGAACCTGTGTACCAGGCTTTCCTTCTGCTCCCTCTGGTCCAGGTGGCCCCGACAAACCCTGAGAGACAAACACACACACACACACACACACACACACACACACACACACACACACACACACACACACACACACACACACACACAGAGTTCATTCTGTAGAGCTATTTCTTCAGTTTCTAAGCTTTTAGACTTTGTAGGCCATCAAATTCTATTATTGTGACAACAAAAATATGCATTATCATAATAAGAAGAGAGGAAATCCATCCAATATTAGGGATGTGAAAATGAATACTACTCTTAAGGCCTTGTATTTGTACTACCACTACATGCTACAAGTTTACCGATGGACCCGGTTGGCCAGAGTGGCCCCTCTGTCCAGTCCGGCCCTGGAGAAAAGCAAGAGAGAAGGGCAACATCAACACCAAATAACTCTAAGGTTCCTAAAGCTGAGCTGCTGGTGGGGGAAAAATAAAATGGACACACTAATCTGTATGCTAGCTCTAATTTGGGTATATTGTTACGTTTCTATTGTGTTTAGAATCATCTAGTACAATGTAAATGTAATACCTTGTTCCCTCTGGGTCCTGGTTTGCCATTACGTCCCTCCGGTCCCCTGTTTCCCTTCAAGGAGGTTCAGATATTAGTGACAATATCCTTCATTCGTGTTTGTGTTAGTTTGTACAATTTCCTGATTCTTAAATGTAAACTATGTTGTATTTAGAGAGAAGAAGTGATATTTCAGTGTTACTGAATTTACACACTGACATCACTCAGATTTTTACATTTACATTGACGTTTACAGACACATGCACTTGATGTTGACGCTTCGCTCCATCATCAGCATCACTGTAAGACTGTGAGTATAGGGATGTTAGTAGAGGAGCAGAGACCCGCAGACCCGGTTTGCTGAGCATTTCCACTGTTAGCTTCATTTTAACTAAAATACGGCAGGGATCAACAGATGACGCGTCATTAATATTCCTGACCAGCAACGTGATAAATTCACTGCACTACTGCAGTCAAGAGCTGTTAATTCACTTCATATTCCTACTGTTAAATGTACATGCAGGAGGCCGCTGGAGGCTCTAACGTTTCACAGTTAAATGTGATGTTTGGAGCAACGTATGAAGTCATCTGACATTTCTTTGTGTTCACAGGCACAAATCATCACTGACCTTTAACCCACGGCTGCCTTGTTTCCCCTGAGGACCAGTTTCTCCATTTGTGCCCTGAATGAGGGAATATAAAACCAGTCAAGCTTATCTCCTTTTTTCACCCTCACCAGGCAGCTTCTTTCTCCTGGCTAAGAGAGCATGTAATACAATGTCGCACCCCAAATACTTTGATACTTGTTATAAAAACAAGCAGCATTTTATGTGAAAAGTTTGAGTTCCACTACCATATATCAATTTATATGTGTACATTTAAAATAAATATGTGACTTAATTCTGCAGAGCTCCTAAAGTAGAGCAATGTTACACAAAGAGATGGCGGCTCTCCACCGTACCTCATTGCCTTTGGGGCCAGAGTGGCCCTTGGTGCCTTCAAAACCTGGGAAGCCGGTTGGGCCCCTCTCTCCCTGAGGACCCCCAATACCTGCTGCCCCCTGAATGCCCTACAATTAAAAACATAAAATAACATTTACTCACTATGAAAAGGCACAGAGACATTTCTGAATGATACATAAAACGTTAAATTTGTTGCTGCTGCCTTTCGCTTCCTGTTAGAGGTATCAATGTTATCCTCAAATTCTCAAAAAGAAAGCAAATAAGCTTATTTCCCAACATGTTGAACTATTCCTGTAAGTGAACAGGAAGTAGCTGGCTCCTACTTTGTCGCCTTTAGGTCCTGGCTCCCCCCTGTCCCCATCTGGTCCCCTGTTACCCTGAGAAGAAGAAGACGGTCAAAGCCAATAACGTTGTGCAGTAAATATGTCTGTAAAATGACAACAAGCACCTACCGTTAGCCCGGGAAAACCCATAGGACCCCGACTCCCTGCAGCTCCCTGTAAATAATCCCAAAAGTATGATGATTATGAAACAATATTCAAATTTAGAATCAAATTATATGTTATATGTGTGACATGTTATGTTATATTGAAACAATTTCAAAGATAAACAGAAGACACTACTACTATTCTCAAGAAAGCACACCTTCATCCATTTTTTAAAAATTTTTCTTATTGAAAAAGTGAGGAATATCCAGAGATGCAGGACCCGTATCCCCAGCTTACAACCTTTTTAATTTACCCTCCTTCTCACGAAAGACATCCAGGTCCCAGATCAGCTCATATCTTGAAGCTGTCCACCTCCTCAACACTACAAATAGCACTGCAGGCAGGATAAGTGGCAACCTTACTGGATCCGGATCTATCTGGCTTCTGATGAGAAGCTGTTAAAAAGTAAGCTTCAAAATCCAAGGTCAACTTTACAGCTAAGTGCTGAAGTCATTTAGTAGCTAACTGCATTGTTAGTGTGGTAGCGACCTGTCAATCACAAGGTAGCCACGCCCTAAAGGATGCCCTGCTTTATTGTCTGTTTGACTCTAAATGGACCATAATTGGAATGTTATTGGACTTCTGTGCTAGTCATGGTTTGTCCATAACGAACACCATGTTCAAGCATAAGGGTGTCCATCAGTGCACGTGGCACCAGGACACCCTGGGCCGGAGGTCAATGATCAACTTCGTGGTTGTGTCATCTGACCTCCGGCGGTATGTCTTGGACACTCGGGTGAAGAGAGGGGCTGAGCTGTCAACTGATCACCACCTGGTGGTGAGTTGGATCCGCTGACAGGGGAGGAAGCTGGACAGACTTGGCAGACCTAAACGTGTTGTGAGGGTCTGCTGGGAACGTCTGGTGGAACCCTCTGTCAGGGAGGTCTTCAACTCCCACCTCCGGGAGAGCTTTGACCAGATCCCGAGGGAAGCTGGGGACGTTGAGTCTGAATGGACCTTGTTCTCCGCTTCCATTGTGGACGCGTCTGTTCGAAGCTGTGGCCGTAAGGTCTCCGGGGCCTGTCGTGGTGGCAATCCCGAACCAGGTGGTGGACACCGGAAGTAAGGGATGCTGTCAAGCTGAAGAAGGAGTCCTACCGAGCCTGGTTGGCTTGGGGGACTCCTGAGGCAGCTGACAGGTACCGGCAGGCCAAGCATGCTGCAGCGCGGGCGGTCGCTGAAGCAAGGTTCGGGTCTGGGAAGAGTTCGGGGAGGCCATGGAGGAGGACTATCGGTCGGCCTCGAGGAAATTCTGGCAAACCATCCGGCGCCTTAGGAAGGGGAAGCAGCCCTCCACCAACACTGTTTACGGTGGAGGTGGGGAGCTGCTGACTTCGACTGGGGATATCGTTGGGCGGTGGAAGGAATACTTCGGGGATCTCCTCAATCCCACTGACAAGTCTTCCATCGAGGAAGCAGAGGCTGGAGACTCAGAGGTTCATCCACCCATTACCCGGGCTGAAGTCACCGAGGTAGTTAAGAAGCTCCCCGGTGGCAAGGCACCGGGGGTGGATGAGATCCGCCCTGAGTACCTCAAGTCTCTGGATGTTGTGGGGCTGTCTTGGTTGACACGTCTCTGCAACATCGCGTGGCAGTCGGGGACAGTGCCACTGGACTGGCAGACCGGGGTGGTGGTCCCTCTATTCAAAAAGGGGGACCGGAGGGTGTGTTCCAACTATCGGGGATCGCACTTCTCAGCCTCCCCGGGAAAGTCTATTCCAGGGTACTGGAGAGGAGAATTCGGCCGATAGTCGAACCTCGGATTCAGGAGGAACAATGCGGTTTTCGTCCTGGCCGTGGAACACAGGACCAGCTCTATACCCTCCGCAGGGTGCTCGAGGGTTCATGGGAGTTTGCCCAACCAGTCCACATGTGTTTTGTGGACTTGGAGAAGGCATTCGACCGTGTCCCTCGTGGCATTCTGTGGGAGGTACTTCGGGAGTACGGGGTCGGGGGCCGTCTGCTAAGGGCTGTTCGGTCCCTGTATGACCGGAGCAGGAGCTTGGTTCGCATTGCCGGCAGTAATTCAGACCTGTTCCAGGTGCATGTTGGACTCCGGCAGGGCTGCCCTTTGTCACCGGTTCTTTTTATTATTTTTATGGACAGGATTTCTAGGCGCAGCCGTGGGCCGGAGGGGATCTGGTTTGGGAGACACTGGATTTCATCCCTGCTCTTTGCGGACGATGTGGTCATGTTGGCTCCTTCGAGCCAGGACCTCCAGCATGTCCTGGGGCAGTTTGCAGCCGAGTGTGAAGCAGCCAGGATGAGGATTAGCACCTCCAAATCTGAGGCCATGGTTCTCGACCGGAAAAAGGTGGCTTGCTCCCTCCAGTTCGGGGGGAGTTCCTGCCTCAATCGGAGAAGTTTAAGTATCTTGGGTCTTGTTCACGAGTGAGGGAAGGATGGAACGTGAGATTGACAGGCGGATCGGTGCAGCGGCCTCAGTAATGCAGTCGTTGTATCGGTCCGTCGATTTACCGGTCAATCTACGTTCCTACCCTCACCTATGGTCATGAACTTTGGGTCGTGACCGAAAGAATAAGATCCCGGATACAAGCGGCCGAAATGAAGCTTCCTCCGCAGGGTGGCGGGGCGCTCCCTTAGAGATAGGGTGAGAAGCTCCGTCACACGGGAGGAGCTCGGAGTAGAGGCGCTTCTCCTCCACATCGAGAGGAGCCAGTTGAGTTGGCTCGGGCATCTGTATCGGATGCCCCCTGGACGCCTCCCTCGGGAGGAGACCCCAAGGAAGACCCAGGACACACTGGAGTGACTATGTCACCAGGCTGGCCTGGGAACGCCTTGGGGTCCTCCCGGAGGAGCTAGGGGAAGTGTCCAGGGAGAGGGAAGTCTGGGCGTCCCTGCTCAGGCAGCTGCCCCCGCGACCCGGTCCCGGATAAGCGGAAGAAAATGGATGGATGGATGGATGGACCATAATTCACTAAATTAACATCATACTGTATTGAAGAAGACATGAAACTAGAGATTGAGACCATAAACTCATGTTTACAATGTTTACTGAGGTAATAAATCAAGTGAGAAGAGGGTCACTTTCTCATAGACTTCCATACAATCAGACTTCTTTTTACAACAAGAGGAGTCGCCCCTGTTAGCCAGTAGAGAGAATGCTAGTTTAAGGTGTCAATGCTTTAATAAATGTAATACTGTATGTGCTTCATGATTTAATGGTTTCACAATCTGTCTTTGTTTAAGTGAGCTCACAAACACAAATTCCCCTCAATCATGTTGCTATGGCAATAAACCTCTATATGTTGAATTAAATGGCTAGTCATGATGGAAGTTATTTTAAAGAACTCTTAAGGGAGGGGTCCAGCTTTACTTGATGTGAGTCTAATGTCAGATTCCTCTGACCTTGCATCACCAAAACAAAGAGTAGAAAACTAAACAGTGTCCCACAGCACAAGGTCATGATCCACCGAGACACTTCCACCACTAGATGGCACTGTGAGGCTGCAGTATGCTGTCACAGTAAGGTGCATTCACCACTGCTTTCAGCTGTTCATACATGTGTGTACCTACAATACTGTAATGTAATGATAATGGAATAATAAGTTCAAGCACAACTCACCATGGGCCCCTCAAAGCCAGGTTCCCCCCTGGCACCCATGGGCCCCACAGGCCCCTGATATGGAAAAAAAGAAACAGGTTAAGATAGGGAAACAATAGTTCAAATGTTGATATTCCTTTTGACTTCATCCACAGGATAAACAACACATACAACTTGGCCTGAACCGAATGGATCTCAAACCTTTCTGTCATGCTGCTCTTTCCAAAGCAGATTGATTCTTTACTTTTATCAACCATTACATCTTTAGTGACACAATGAGCCACAGTAAATGTTGTGTAACTGAAATCACATATGCAAGATGGAAGTTCAACAAGGGCAGGTTCTCCCTCTACAGTGACAGTGAGCGTGAGAGTGAAATTGAATTCATGCTTTTGTGACAGGCAACGCCTGTTTTTATATTTTTCTTCCTGTCAAAATTCATCTCATTCTGTTATCTGAATTCATCTTTACTCTGACGGCTGCTGGCATGAAATGCTAGTTTTTTGCTTGTTTGTTGTCCCCACATGAGGATTCATGCAGTTCCACCTCACATTTTTCTCTTCGTCGTGCATGCACAATATTCTGACATTTATTCCACTTCTTCAACTGAAATAAAATGGATTCAAAGGGTAAACCAGGACAGTTCACACTAGAGATTACTGTGTGATATATGATTTATGTATGTGCTGCTCAGTTCAAGTTTAAAAGCCCCCCAAAATCACCTGTACAAGTTTTTGAGGTTTGTTATAAAATAAAAGCAGAAAAAAGGGAAAAAAATGAACAAACTCACAGGATCTCCTTTGGGACCAGCAGCACCGATCAGGCCTGGATGTCCCTGTTGAGGTGAGATTGATGTGAAGTGAGTGAAGCAGCACCCCAACGTGTCAAAAGTCCCCATTAGCAGTCTTGCCTTGAACTGTACTCACTTGGAGTCCTCTGAGTCCTGGAGGTCCCATCTGTCCCTCTGAACCTGGAGGCCCCTAATCAAAAAAAAAAGGCAGGTTCCAAACACGGTCTCTAGACATGTCCAGCAAGTTGAATAACTGCAGCATATAAAAGCAAACAAAATGTATACCTGTGGGCCTTTGGGACCAACACTGCCAACAGGTCCAATGTCCCCCTGAAAGAAACAATAAACCGGTTATAAACAGAGGAAGTAACCTGCAAACCCAGTTTGGACACTGAGTCAGATGTCTTAGAAACTTTCCAGACATGAAGTATAAATAAGTGAAATCACATTTACTTTACTTCAATATATATTTATGTATATTCTATCTGCAAGAGTTTTCATTAAAAGCAGAATGTGTGTCTCTTTCCTGGTGACTAAAAGCCTTTATTCCTTAATAGTTCAAAAAAAAACATCAAGAGCTAAAAGATGCATTGTAAAAATATGGTTTGAATCCGGATTGTTACCTCGATAAAAATGAGGGATTTCTGTCGGTTTGAAAATGGTTTGGAACATTGGGGATAATGTAAGTACATCATTTAAGGTGTGGTCGTTTTTTGACATTTCAATACAGAAAAGCTACATAGTATACCTTTAATTGTTTCATTGGTTCCAGCTATTGAAATGTGCTCTTTTTTCTTTTTCACTAATCACTGTAAACTAAATATCTTTGTGGTTTGGGGGGATTGGTTGGAAAATCAATACACCTGATGATGGTATCTTAGGCTGAAGAATTTTCACTTCAACAGTCTAACAAAAGATCGGTTACCTGAAACGTGTAAGTAATCATTTGAGTTGTTGGGGTGTAGTTGTAATCTTACCCTTGAGCCATTAACTCCTTGAGCACCAACTCGTCCTGTAAAACCTGCTGCACCCTGCCACACACACAAACAAGTATCATACATATACCGAGGAGTTGTACCAACAGACACATACTTTGTCATCTAATCTGTCTGTCCACTCACCGTCGGCCCTGGCAGACCCAGAGGACCGTCCAGTCCACACTCCCCCTGGTGACAACAAGTTCACAATAGCATGAGTGATGTCCCACACAATGTCCATCAGGTCAGAACCTCTCACCATATACTATCAAAGGGATAATTCACCCCAAATAATTATGATCAGGCACTTATCAGTCACCCCTGATTTTGTCTATTAATACTGAAGTTTGCAGAACGCAGCTAACTGTCTAGATGGTAAAGCTGCAAAACATGCATAAGATGTCTGCCCCTCTTTGCCCAAAGCATGCTGGGAGTGGTTAGGAACAAGGACGGATAGATGGATGTCCACTGAATTCCCACAAATTTGCTCAAAAGGTGTTTTCAAAAGTCTAATAATTCCTTTGTTTCCTCCAATACTTTCCTTAAAACGTGCTTGGAAACAGGTTGTTGGAAGACATTCACTCCCAGAAGAAACATTCAAAACAATGTAAAGTAGAAAAACTTTTCTTCAAAAAGCTTGAGAGCAACTTCTCAGGCAGCTATAGACGACACATCACTCACATCAGGCCCTCGGGGCCCCTCTGGCCCGTAGCCGCCTCGGCTCCCCCGAGGCCCCTGCAGGGAAGATTCATATATCAAACATCAACTTCAAAACAATATCATTAAAATATATAGAAAAGGCTGAGTTCAAATGGAGGATTAATCAAACAGACTACAGAGCGCCTGTGTTCATACCATGAGGCAGAGTTTCTGATTTCATGCCAAACAGTTAACTCGAAAACAGACCGAAGATAAAATGAAAGTCAGCACTTTGCTGCCAGGAAGTTCAAGGAGTGACTGGATTAGGAATTAAAAACCATTCAAAAGTGCATGTCATTCTTTCACAAGAGCTGATTGTTTGTTTTGTCCCTCTTATGTGTTACACGAGCTCAGCTGCTGCTTTCATCCCTATTGTTTTACATAGATCCTACAGTGTGTCGGTATCTTGTCCTACATGAAACGTTGCTTATGTATCAGCATCTTAATGTCACATATAAAGGAGAAACATTCCTGGTGGAGACACCTTATGAATATCACATAAAAAAAGACACTAAACAGGAAGACACTCACTGCTGGTCCGACCGATCCAGGTGGACCAGGTAAACCAGATGAGCCCTAAACAAAGACAAATACAGTCCAAGGTCATCGCACTGTATTGTATTGAATTGGATACGAAAAATCTTTTTATGTGGATGAATTCTAATTATATTTTAAATATTCAGGCTGGATGGAAATGAAATAGATTGAGTACCTTCTCACCAGGTTCGCCAATTTCTCCTCTTGGACCTGGTAGACCAAGGAGACCCTGGAGAGGTAGAGGAGAGAAGGGTCAATCAATTTCACTAAGAGACATGTTTTAAAAAGCGTCCTACATGACAACTAGTCAAGGTAGCTAGTAGTGATGAACCCACAGATAATTCATATCATCATATCAGCAAGAGAGAAAACCTATTTGGGTTATGACCAAAGCAGAGATGTAAATATTGGAGCGTTACATTTGCTAACCAGAAACACAACTTTGTTTTCTGCATGTGTAAAACCATATCAACTTAAATGTTGATAATAAGTCATAGTTATGTTTACAGCTTCTCAGCTGCTGCAGGTTTAAATCATGAAGGCCAACCACTCCTTTAAAGGTAGAATGATCACAAGCTCAGATCTGAGAGATGAGACCTTAATGGGACTGTTTTAGCACCAGTATAAAATCAATTGAAAGGATACCAAAATAATAAGACCAGAGAGTTTGAACTGTGATGCTACTTATATGTAAAACTTATTTTTAAAAAAGGAAAAAAAAGAGTAAATGACAGTCTAAGTAGTTAAAAGTTAAATTATAGCATTCATGAGCTGTGGCTCAAACTGCATAAGGTATAAACCATGCCTTCTTGGCTCCAATTTCACAAACAGTAAATCTAAAATTTAAGTGGGACTGACTGGTTGCTCCCACAATAGCAGCTGTGCTGTGTCATTCCTTACCTCATCACCTTGTTCCCCTTCGGACCCTCGTTCTCCCCGGTATCCCCACGGGCCCTGAAGTCAATCAGAGACAAGATGGAAACAAATTAACACACATTTTTTCTCTCTTCTGTAACACACTAATGCTGTATATGTGCTGTTACCATAGAGAATGTGCCCACCTGAGGTCCAGGAGCACCAGGTGGCCCGGGCTGACCATCTTCTCCATTTACCCCGTCTCTCCCTGGGGCCCCGGCTTGACCCGGCGGGCCCCTGACACCCCTTTCTCCCTATGACAACAAAAATGACCTGTTGATCACTTCTTTATTATAAGTGAATAGTGATGACATCATGAGGAGATACTTGAGGACAACAAACAAAAACCGACGAAGTAAAGCAAAAAAAGCCCAACTCAAACACTGTAGAAATATAGCCAGTGACATCACAAAACAGTGCAGCCACAGTGAGATCCACACTGGGAAACAATATAAATTATAGACTTGCAGTTGCACTGTGAAGACAAGTGACTCTCTCCACCACTCAGTGGAGCCGTTCATCACACAGACGAGGCATCGCCTGAATAACAACACAGTCAAGAAAACGGTGGCCTGCAATAAGTCTGCCTGAAGACAGGTGGAAAACGTATATATTCACATGAATGGCTACACCACCTGGGCTGGCAGTGGACAGCGTTATGATTTAAGCTGCAGAGGAAGACGGTGTTCCACATGGTGCGACGAGTGAGTTATGTTTTTCAACTAATACTTAAAGGTTCTCTATACGACAATCAGAGCATCAATAAAGCAGGGAACAACTTACAGCAAAGTCTGTGTGTGCTGTAATCCAAGATCTACTTTATTTACATAGTTGGACTGATGGTGCATGTGAGCCCCACTGGATAGCACAACCAACCATAATGTTCATTACCACTCAGGGTTGGGCCGGTGTGCACCTCTAAGCTGCTTTGCCAACAGCAAATAAACACGAAATAAAAAGATGCACAGAGTGAAATACACTTAAGACCCCCTGAAAGCATCAGCAACAAAATCTTTGGGGTGGTCTGTTACATCTGAAAAAACAAAATGTGTCACTTGCAATTGCCATTAAACTGTCTTTTAAAGCAGCAGTACTCATTATTCAAATTGCAAACAATGCATTTACAAATATGAGTAGTGAGTGAGAGAGAGGATTTTGAGTCATAAAAACAAAGTCTTCACTTGTGTTTCTGGACCTAAACCAAAACCCTTTGGACAAATATGTTCCAGTGCGGTTGACAAGAATCTGGATTAAAGCAGGACATTGTCTCTCCTTGAACAGCAGGACGGCAGCGAGATGATGCTGAGGTCTCTGTGTCAGGTGTTAGTTTCAGGTTTCCTGGTTTAGAGAGCGGTGAGTGTGCTGCGTTGACTCTGAGTGGCCTTAATGTTAACGATATTAGCTCTGGGGATGTGTGTGCAAAGCTTGCATAGCTTTAGTTGATTGCCTTGGCTAGCATCCATGAAATCTTGTACTTGTGCATTTTGAGCCTTTGTAAGATTTCAGCACAACACCGGAGAACGAAGCAGGGAGGCCTCGCCAACTGCCACGCTGATTACATGCATACGACACATCAGCGCTAACAGACGATGAGTCCATCCCCGACAAGATCCTGGTTAATTCTGCACAAACACAAATGTGCTTTCATTCATGGAGGCTGCACAGTGATTCAAACACAAACAGCGGACCTATATTTCTCCGAGGATCTAAACAGAGCAGATGCCAGACAATCCAACAAACCCAAACCACACTGTTTGTCCTCAGTACCAACTCATCACCCAGCTGAGACCTCACACAATATTGGTAACAGGCTTTCACTTTCCATATGTCACAGTGGGCTTCCAGGATGCATGTTTATGTATTTTAAGATGGTTTTTGAGATGGACTCAGTTGAGTTTACCTTTACGAGCTGTTCCCCAAACAAAACCTTTTCCAAATTTGATGTGGCTAAACAACATGAAGGGAGGTCTCAGTGAAACAGAAGATCAACTGAGAAAACTGGATCAACTACAGCTCAGTATAATCACATTTAGCAACAAATGTGGAATTCTGCAATAAAAATACTTTCACTGTTTATTCTCCCAATATGAGAACGGTTACATCATAGGGAGTTACATGCTTGAGGGTTTCCAAACACCCACTCTCTTTGACCACACTCACTCTGCTCCACCAGCTACATTACACTGTATTTACTTTGACTCAACACCGTTACACTCTGCTGGAACCACCAGTGGGTCTATTTTCACCAATGCATTATTGTGTGAACGAGCGTTGTTCGATCCCATGGAGAGTAAACTTTGATCAACAGCCCAAAGTTTCCAATGACACCACACCTTTTTAATAAAGGGATATTAATATAAAATCACGGCCAAAATGTCAACAATATTTCAATTTGATGTCACTGTACTGCCAAAAAAATGTAAATTCTACTGTCCGTCATTAACTACAAGCTTCATTAAATTTCCAACTAAAGATAGAATTGACTAGAACTCAATAAAATGTTAGGAAAAAAGAAAGCAACGCAAAAATAATGTCATGTTATCAACCAGCAAAGTCCAGACTCTTCTCTGTTCTGGCGCCTCAGTGGTAGAACGAACTCCCGACCAATGTCAGGACAGCAGAGTCATTTGCCATCTTCCGAAAAAGGCTCAAGACTCACCTGTTCAGACTTCACCTCCACTCTACATAGCATGACCCACTAACACCCCCCCCCCCAAAAAAAAAACAAAAAAAAACTTACCTATAGCACTCTGATCGTAGCACTGTTGCTCTTAAAGTACTACTTTACTCAGATGAGGACCTAACACTTGTTCTATTTTTAGCTCTTACTTTATTGGCAATGATACGTTGTGGTTTCAAAATGTACTTATTGTAAGTCGCTTTGGACAAAAGCGTCTGCTAAATGACCTAAATGTAAATGTAAATGTAAACCATACAGCCATATTTGAATGATTAAATAAATTGGCAATAAATAAAATTAGGTTTTAAAATGGGTCGTATTCTCTGGGCTAAAACGATGGGGGTGTATCCGCTAAAACCACACCCACTCGTAGGTTACAAATGTACAGTTAGAGTACATAAGACATGTTGGCCATCTCACTGCTGAGTGCTACTTTTGCAGACTGTTAACACGCTGCTTGTTTTGGTGCTCATGCTCTGCACATACGGGATATCGGACACTTCTGAAGGCTAACTTCCCGTTTAGCCCTATGCTAATTTGAATGTGGATAAGAAAAATCACTGTGTGGCTCTTCTACACTTTCCAATATATTTCACAATACAATACAATGTATATACTGTTTAACAGCCACAGTAGCAGAGCCCATGACATAAGTTTAACTGGAACATGCATGCAGCACACAGGGAGGGTTGGTGAGGACACACAGGGCCGGATGGCCCGTAAAGACTTCATGGGGATAAGTACGCCTATGTAAGTGTTGTAACTGGCGACGGAGCAGCAGAACCACTGATGCTATGCCCTCTAGTTTTTACACAGTGTTATACTCAGGATGTGTGTCACAGTGTGTCATCGAGCCATCATTTCAGGCCTGACCAAAAAGTTTAACACTCTAATGCCTCAATTTAGTACCATGTAGTTCTCATTCTTGTGAAGTTAAGCGTGCATAACACATTTGTTTCTAATTGTTGCAAATTTAAGATTTTCATGCATCTCAGAAACATACGAGATAATTATGCTGCTTACCATCTCTCCTGCCATCCCTGGACTTCCTCTTACCCCAGCATCACCCGCTGGCCCCTGAGAAGGAAAAATACACATCATTCACCAAATCAAAAATATGCAACATGGAGATATTATTCCACATGTTGTATATAATAAAGTTAATCATTTACTGCATTTCGAATTGTGAACGGATCTCTAACCTGTTTGCCAGGTTTGCCCATCTCTCCAGGTGGTCCTTCAGGCCCTTCTTTACTCTGCAAGCTCACAAAGAAGAGACCAGCCTCAGGTCAGCAGGAACTGAATCAACAACTAGATCCTGATAAAGAAAAGATAGTAATCATCACGGCATACTTACAGGCCAACCGGCAGACAGTAACTGGTAGAAATTGGTTTGCTACAGGGAGAATGGAAACACACAGAATCAGTTACAGATACAGAAATAAAAAAACATGACAAAAACATCAGAAAACAAAGTGCATGGATAATACCAATACGTTGTGAAAAAATAACATAATCTTCCCCCAAACTCAGTGTCTGTAGTTAAACATCTCTCTTTGCCTTTACACCGACCCTCATTCAGAATGAATGGAAGTATGCGAATGACCTCTACAGAGTCTCCACATCAAGTTCAAAGTACATACAGTAACAAATCGCCCTCACAAACTACTAACAGACCTTTATTTCAAAAACAGCAGTTCTCCATCATGCTGACATACTGGTGGGTGTATGCTATATCACACAGCTGTGACCACTACAGAGAGATTAAACAGATGAGGAGAGAGCATCGGCTTGCACGCACGTTAACTGCAGGGTCAAAGGTTTTACAGATAGCCTGGGGATCGTATGGGTCTCGGTAAGATGGGCCGGCCTCAACGCACATTTGGTGTCCAGGGTTTCTTTTAAATCACAGACAATTCATTATTCAAGTGCTTATGGAGAGAGGAGCAAGGAAAAGTCATCTTGTCTGGGGAGTTCAAGCGGAAAGATGTCTGAAGGAACATGAGGAAATGTGATCGCTTATGAGGATTTACATGAAGTGATTCATTTCATGTTTAGCACAAAATCCACACGCATGGGAAAACTACTAGCATCCTTCAATAGTGAGAAAATACATGTTCTAAAAAATCCTAAAATAATGTATTTCCTAATGTTAAATGTTGAGGGCATGTTAGCCTCCATGAGGTTCACAAACCAACTGGGTTTTCTCTAAGAGGAGGTTTGTGCGGTCTGAAGTGCCCAATTGTTGGTCAGTTAAGAGTCCCAATGGGTATGCTAATAGCTTGTTGAATCATAATATCGGACAGCTTTAAAGGGAAAGCTAGTGGGATTCGGTGGCATCTAGTAGTGTGGTTGAAGATGGCAACCAACTGATCCCCCTCCCTTTCAAAGATTACGGTAAATGTGAGCTGCCAAGTTCAAACCACTGGTGAAGCCTCACTCAGAAGCTGCCCTTACCATAATAACACTACTTCAGAAAACTACTTCAGGTATTGTACAAACATAAAACTATAGAGTCTGTGTTCTGGGCTAGTGTAGAAACTCATTGAAGAGTACTTGCTATGTAGGTATGAAGAGTTCATACTGAGCAAATGAAAAGAACACAGGACACTTAGACCGCCAAATACATTTGCAGAGTTTCTTCCATAGTCCTTAATTTAACATTATCACTGCAGTACATATTTGAGCCACACGAGGGGGCCAGAATTCGTATTGTTCTAATATTTGTTAGAACTTAACATTTACCTGATTTACCTGTTAAAGATAACACTAGGTGATACAAAAACGACAGTAAAGATGGTCAGGATGGTTCTCTTGATCTAAAGGTTGGTTGATGATGGTTTGGCATTTTTTAAAAAGTGGGTCCCCGGTAGTAAAGTCTGGGAAACACTGTTCTAAAGGATGATGTGCTTCCAACATTGAAATTCCAAAACAAAACAAAATAAGCAGTAAAACTTTAGCACGGCCGAATACAGTCACAAACAGGCGCGGCGCTACTATTGGGCCTGGTGGGCCTGGGCCCACCCATTTTAGGCCTGGGCCCGCCCATTTTGACTCATGCCTACTGATTAGTGAGTGATTTTCTTTCTAGCTGTTCATCCAATAAGCAGCCTGAGGAAAGCTTTGAGTGAAAGCTTCTCAGCCAATCAGCGGCTTCTACCCCGTGTGGACTACTAAGCCCGCCCACAGGCTGCATCGTCACCAGCAAGTGATCCAATAAAATGAATGACTTTGGCGCGCAAGCTTTGAGATGAGAAATCAAGGTGCGTGTCCACAGGCAGCGGTGTTTCCCCGCGTCCCATTCATTGTCTATGTGAAAAGCCGTGCAATGCATTCTGGTAGCGTTGCGGCGAATGTCGAGAGACGGCGCGCGAGTTGGCCGCTCCTCATTTGCCTAAAGTTGAGGTCGAATCTACTTTATGCTAATCAGAGGCGCCGGGCTCGACTCGCCTCCTCGGGAACGCTCGCGAATGCTCGCAAAAATCTGTTGTTTAAAGGACAGCGCCTGTCAATCATCCTCTAGTGGCAGCCCACCAAGCGTGCAATACTGGGAAGCGGCGCGTCCACACGCGTTTAAAATCGCCCCTGTGGACACGTACCTTCAGACAGAACAGACCCCGTTTTTTTTTTTTTTTTTTTGGCTTATTTTAATTGGCCCATCCACTTTTCTTGTGGCCCATCCACTTTTCTTGTGGCCCACCCACAATCAAAATCCTGGCGCCGCTAGTGGTCACAAACATGACATTTAGCAGGCGGGCCTACGCTGTTTACCATGTTCAACATCTTAGTGTAGCACGTTAGCATGCTAACATTTGCTATATGCACAAAACACAAAGTACAGCTATGGCTGATGGGATTGTCCTTAGTTGTGAAGGTGTTTAAGTCATAAATCATAATGTACATTTTGACCTGAAGATGGCGCTAGATGAAAAGTTTGGATCACCAAAAGAATTATTCTGAGACAACATCGTTGTCTGTACATCAGCGTTTGCATCAAATTCCGTTGCATTTTGTCCAACAGTTGTTGAGATATTTCAGTCTTGACCAAACTCCCTGGAGCAATGAAGTGAAACAACTTTGAAACTCTTTATAATGATGATAACTCCCTCAGGCTTCTGATTATAAATCCAGAAAGTGACCTTCCTTTTTATTTTCTACCAGGGGCTACATCTATGACCAAAATTTATAAGTGTGCATGTTCATCTTTACTGTTAAATTGTTAAATATGATGGAAGTACAGATGGGAAAGCCATCAAGTTTAGGACATGAGCTTTGGTCCACTTCTTAGCCAACATGCCTCACTGAAAGCACATACAGTAGTTGCTGCTGAGTATAAGCTGCTAAAGGGAAGTCTCAGAGAGTCTGGCTCTTCAGAACTTATGTTTAAGTTCAGAAGTAGATGGCAGTGATGGCAAGGAGGTGGACCAGACAGTCTGTCTAGAAACATTTCATCTATCCTGTAATAATATGTAATGGTCAACCAAACCATAAAAAAGCAAGCGCTGGACTTTATTCAAACTCAAGTTATAAAAAGAGGACTGACTCTACACTGAGAGAGTAATTAGGCTGGGGAGAAAATCTGTTTAAAGTCGAGCTGAAACGGCATTTCTTCTGTACTCTGATGTATTTCTGAGTAAAACAGGATAGGCAGGGGAGGAATTTGTTTGATTGATGAATGGATGGAAGTCATGATATAATGAATTTAAATTGGTTGGTACTAGTTGACATAAATTGGTACTAGTTGACATAAAAAAAGGTGCACATTATGACAGAGGATGTGAATTAAAAGAGTTAAAAGGGCATTTTTCAATTTCAGCGTGACCTTAAGGAGAAGGAAAACAACTGTAAATGTTGCACCAACCAAAAGAAGGAGTACGCTGTGGTGACCTTCTCACCTGAAAGGCAGCCCACTCCTCCGCTGTGTTCTTCCACAGGTAGAGGCTCGGTAAACCTGCTGGTCCAGGGGGTCCTGGCACCCCCATTTTTCCTGAACGCCCTTCAGGGCCCAACTTACCCTGTGAGAGATGCGAGACAAATCAATGTATATGGGATTCTTACAGCTCTTGTTTTTCTACATGACATCATTGAAGTGATTTAATACGGCATTGGGGCTCAGGCATAAATAATCATGACATGGGTGTCACGAAGGAAGGACCAGGAGTTTATAGCAGGAGGTATTAAAATGTCGAAGGTGAAAGCGAGCTTTAACACAAGACAAAGCCTTGGATGCTCCTTCAGAAGTGCAGAGATCAGAGGTGGGCTTAAATCAAGAGCAGTCAAGAGGACTTACTTAGCACCTCGTCATCGGCTATTATGTCATAAACAAGGTTCTCTTACCTTATCACCTTTAAACCCAGGCAGGCCGGGCTCACCAGGACAACCCTGCCAAACAAGAAACAACCCTCGATAAAACAACAAGAGTATAAAGCACCCTTCAGGATACACCATGAAAACAAACTGATGTTGTATTTATGAACTACTTAAAAAAAAAAACAGAAGTAAACCATTGCTCAAACTGTATAACTGTTGTGTCTTTCACAATTTATCTCATAACAAGACTTTATTACTAATCCTTAGGCGCAAATAACTGTGACCTGAGACACGAGCAAAGCACCGGATCCTTGTAAAACGTCACAGTGTGTTGCCTATTTGACTGCCTGTTGAAAAGCTAAAGAGTCATTTTAAGGGTCTTACTGCCAACACTTTGAATGCCAATAAAACACTAAGATTTTATGGCTTGAAGACGATTGGGATTTATAGTAATTACAGCTTTCAGTTGTTTGGATGCAGTGTATCCTTTTAAGTGCAATTTCCTGCTGGATATGAACAAATTAAAACGAATACGTTTCACAACAGCTTTGCCATGGCATTTCCCAGAGGCTGAAAATCCAATTCTTGCGGTTTTGGTGATTTGCTGCAGCTTGTCTTAACTAAAAGTTCACATAGTTGTAAAACTCTGGCAATGCTGAAATAAAAAAGCAATACTACAAAACAAGGTGTTCTGGTATAGATATGTTAAGATAAGGCGGAGGTGGAGAAAACCAGGACATTATTATCATGGGTTCGCCACTCAAATAATATTTTGTGTGGTCTTGCTATAAAAACAGTATTTTGTACCTCCTATAAACACATGCTTTTTACGAAAAATATTAAGTTTTACGCAAAACGACAAAAAACTAAGCAAGACCTGAAACGCAGCACATGAGAAGAGGGAGGGACTATGCCCACAGGAGATCTTCCTTCATGCTCCCTACAGCCGCCTCCAATCACAGGAACCGTGCTGAGTGATCCTGTGGATTTTATGGCAGCGTGACTCCACGGACAGGCCCTGATGTGACCAGATGTGCGGTCTGGTTCTGGTTCTTTCTGCCCCGCAGTCCCTGTGTTGACCCGCGTCTTACACCAGATGAACTATCCGATTGAATAAAATGACTTTACCCCTCAGCACCAATCAGATGACTTGGCGGCCAGAGGTCACCATTGTCACACTTAAATAATGCTATGACAAACCGCTGACTCTTTGACTGTGCGGTTCCATTGGTGCTCATCAAAGACATGTGGATCAACGTATCAGCAGAGAACCTTCCCTGATCAGAGTCAGATGGCAGCTGATGAGGAGCAGCTCTTATAAGCTGTAAAGCATAAACCGACGTCACACTTTCTTCATCCACAGGGCTCGTTTGAACTTTTATCTCATCTGACAACAGATCGCTCTGATATGACACGTCTGTTAAATCAGTGGGAACCAAGCATTGGCCCTGCTCATCAATATCCAAACATATCCAATGGTATTACTAACTGAATACAAAAGAATACATTTTTCAATTTGCAGTACATCAGGTAGAGCAATATTCAGAGACTTCTTGCTGTCTAACAACAACTAATAACAATAAAAGCAACAAGAAGACCACTCACTTCCTGCCCTGTGAGACCCATTCGGCCTTGAGGTCCTCTCTGGAGCCGGTACATTTTTCCATCGGAGCCCAGGACCAGGTCTCTATCTCTGGATACGATGGTCACGATGGCAGGGTGCTCCTTGTCTGGTTGTTTACCGTTAGCAACGGGTCTCCCCTCCTCGATTACCGACTTTGCTGTTCTGGGATCTGTAGGGATCTTTGGCACAGGAAATCCCTCTGAGGGCTTCTTGGGGGCACCTGTGATGTCCAGGTCAATGATGTCACCGGATGGTTTCCGGGGGAACAGAGATGATGTCCTCTCACCAGAGTCAGCCTTCTTTTCTGTGGTAATGTTCTCCTCCAAATCCTCAGGCTTTCCCTTCTGGCTTATATTAAGTCCATTTCTGGAAGGTTTCCACTGAGTGTTGACTTGTCCGCCATTTTGGAAGGTTGGATCCATCAAGTCTGTGTCCTCATCCACCACAAAGACGCCCCCTTGACCTACTGAACCTTTCCGATTGGATCCTGTAGGCACCGTCCCGTCCCCTCGAGTACTCCCTCGCCTCAGAAACAGATTCTGATGAGAAACAAAACAAGAATTAGGGCTTTGAGAGAATCAAGAGATTTCATGGTTGATCATGTTATTGAGTGAAACACAATTAAACTCGGGCCTCCAGAGACACTTTGACAGTAGAGGAAATAATCCGAATTCCAATACCTTAAACTGCACCTCTTCCATCGTTGTACTGATACTCATGTTAGAGCACGCATCTCTGATCATGGAGTGGATATTCAACAAGTTTAACATTCATCTTGACATAACTGAGCTTAATGCTTTTACAAGCACCCTACAGGAATACCTCTTGCTTGTTCCCATATCAAGAGCCTTCAAGTTAACTCTGCATGAAAGGCCCGTGTTGCAGACCCTGCAGGTTTGCACTCTAGCAAACTCTTCTACATCATGGACTCTAGTTTGACAGGATTTGATCTACTTCCACTCCCTTCTATCTCACATCATCTTCACAGCAAGACAGCAGAGTCACTCCAAGGAAAAATTAACAAAAAACGATTCTATCATTTTTCTCACTGTAAATCAGTTTGGTTGGGAACATCAGCTGTCACAATGTGAACCTATTATTATTGACACATCATCATGAAGTCTTTAAATCTCCCAAAACAAAAAGCGTTTTAAAGATATGTGGTATCCAGAGGTGACGGACAAAAACCCCACCAAAATCAGCATCATGCAAAAACCCTTTTTCACTTGCTTGTCATATTGCATTTAACACACACACAAAAGCACATCGAATGTTGGGCCCCGGGGGACAGTGATGCAGCGAGAGAGGCCTTTCAGGGGAATGGACCAAAGGGCAGTAAATTTAGTTTGATGGCCCTAATGGGCTGAAATGGAGAGCACTAAAGTGGAGCTGAGGGGCATATGGAGAGCAGGAGGACAGGAGGAGGAGAGCTGAGCAGGAGTGATTAATGGCACAGCACTGGATGATAAAAAAAATAATAACTTAGGGCCAAATAGTCATAACAGGCAGTCATTATCATCCTATTACCATTACTACAGCATGCACAGTTTGCTGAAATACCCATAGTGCCAGCTTGTGGTGCAAAAGTTCAGAAAACTCTTTTACTCTTTTTCCTTGGTAATGGTAATATGTTGTTGAGGTCCTCAGACTGTCCGTGACTGGATTAAACTGAGGTGTGTGTCCTGATCCTGGCACAATGATGCCTTTCTCATCTGAATAACTCTTAATAAATAAATACAATGTTTGATGGATAGCAGGGCTCTACATAAAGGCTGCCAGGTTGCCATGCTATTATTTTGCTAATTGCCTACAGATTCTTAGTCTAGCCTTTGGCTGGCATCAGTGGAAACCGCTTTTCAAACATACAAAACATTTGCAACAGCAATTAGTAAAAGGTTCCCCTTTGGGAGGTCATCTCTGAAAGTAGAGGCAATGGACAAGCTGATGTTGGTATCACCTGAGGGACCCAGAGTCCAACACTTAAATGATGAAGGGCCAATGGAATGGGAGGGAATGAATGACCAAGCAACCAGTGACCTCCTGGATTCATTTTTACCATTGGAAGAGTGCAAAGAGCAGGAAGTGAAACGTGAACAATAAAATGGTAACATACACATTTTATGAATTAGTGAAGTTATTACAGACGGGATCTCAGGTATCATATTTGGTCACAGGTATTTGCTCGGGCAAATCAATTAAGCATGCTCTGATTTTGTTATCAGAAAGAATGACTTGTCCAAATGTTACCCAGAAATTATGAGTGAAAACCTGGCTTTCGTTCATAAAATCTGAAATATCAGCATTAAATATAGTCTCTTCAGTGAAACCCGGCCTTTGGTGGAGGGCTGGCTGGTTATAGCGAGGAATAGTGAAGACTGAACACGGCCCCAACTGAAAACAAAGGCCCTTTCTCTCTCTCTTATCCCGGGCCACAGTCAGGCGACCGGCCCTGTTGATAAGCTGACACTAGATCTGCTCTGGTCAACACGCCTCCTTCAGCT
The DNA here is from genome assembly GCA_029853015.1 of Chelidonichthys spinosus. Classification (NCBI taxonomy): domain Eukaryota; kingdom Metazoa; phylum Chordata; class Actinopteri; order Perciformes; family Triglidae; genus Chelidonichthys; species Chelidonichthys spinosus. Next base: position 7,895,757 of record CM056840.1, read on the forward strand.
AATCTCCCCGCCGGTCTGTGAGATATGCCTATGAACGCCAGCCCAGGCCATACTTAGCTGGAGTACTATGACACGTTGGCCAGTCAGTCAGGAGCCGAAAGCTGTCAAACAGTTCATCAAAGAAAGACATCATTCATGAAACATCCCAGTTTGATATTTTAGAGAAAGTTTCTTCTAGTTCATTGTGATGCAATCTACATAAGGAATGTACTTGTTTTAGGGTATACAGGGGTGTAATGGTAAATGTATTCGTTCAACATATTTGGTAAAGTAGGGTTCAGTATGCAACATCCTTTCAGATAAATGTAAAGCTGGATTTATGCCTCTGTGACAGTGTGGAGGAAGAATTCATTTATAGTTCAACAATGGAGTGTCCTCACGGATAGAACGGAAGCTTATGAAACTATCCGTACAATGTCTTGTGCAGCTCTGGAGGGAGCTTTCCAAAGTGTGAGAAAATGAGAAAAGGACTGCACTCATTAAGTGTTTTTCTTTCAATACAAGTGGGCAGGAGAAGCCGGGGTCATCTTGAGTTACGGTTAAGACTTCAAATATTTGTAGTTCAAGTTGGGACTATGGCGATTACTGCATTTAACGGGGGAAGGGATAATGAAAGATGCTGTTGAGTTGCATTATGGAAATTGGCAGAATATCGGAAGCTTTTCCATACATTTTTGATTGTGGTTAAACGTTGGGTACGGTGATGCTACAGAGCAGAGATCACAGAGATGTGCATAGATTCTGCTATGTTATAAACCACTAACAGCCAAGTCTAAAGCCATTTTAAGGACTAAGGAGGATGGTTAGCCTGTGTGCCTCTTTAAGTACTGATCTACTCTGTATGTTCAGTCAGTATCCTTATCCTGATTTTAGAATATCATTACGGGATGCATGTGACTTACTGCAAAAGACAGAGGTCTGACAGAATTTGAAGCATACCGTGTGTGCAGGGTTCAACATAATGATGGCTCAGTGTTTCTGTCAATCACAGTCAAGAGTCAGTTCACCTACGAGGCTGACTGGCTGAAGCTAACCCCTGATTCATAGCTGAAAATAGGCAGACATGAGCCACCAACATTTACAATGCAGTTTTCCCCTAAACTGGGCGGATCTACTTCATGCTGAACAAAGAATGCTGGAAAGTTAGAAGAAAGTTATTGATATGGTGGAGGAATGAGTGTATAATTGGGTGATGAGTGTCACATTTTCCCCCTCATTTTTCATTCTCTCTCTCTCTCTCTCTCTCTCTCTCTCTCTCTCTCTCTCTCTCTCTCTCTCTCTCTCTCTCTCTCTCAGTAAAATATACAAAGGACCAGTACAACTCTAATCTATACACCCTGGGGCAAATGCGGGGGAAATGTTGGACACTGGTTTCTGAATGGAATGGCAACACCATGAGCCGTCATCAGCAATCTTTGTTACAGTGGTGTCAATACTCTGCAGGTATCTTGAAAGATACTCAACAGAGCAGGCGCTGCATGGCATGCATCTCAGTAATTATCTTGTCAAAACACTGATACCTCAGTAAGCAAGTCTTTAAACCTTTATACCATGTGCCAAGACAATGTTTAAACTCGCCGTCTTTCTATCAGGCTGAAGCAAGCAAGGACACTGTGCCTATTTAAGGTGTGTTCCTGTATCCTAACAACACAGAATGCGAGGCGCATTGTGAGTAAGTGATCCATAGGTGAACGCATGACAGCGGGGTTATCTAGAGGTTCAGTCCGTGTCAGAATTCATGGCTCCAGGCTGATGAACAGGCTCCTTAATGCTCCTGTCAGACGATAACTCTACTCAACGATAACTTGAATTGAAAGCTTTCACGGTCATGTGTTGGTGCTTAATCAGTGCTAAAAGCCTCAGGCCCCTGAAACCCTGAATCATGTAGAATGTAAAACTAGTCTCCCTTTATTGTGTGTTAAGCACAATACATGGTCAAAGATAACGCAAGACACCCTGTACACACATTTTTGGTCTGGGGTTACTTTTCATTGTTTGGGTTCCTTACTTCCAATGAAGCGAAAGCTTTGCAACATCATTCAATGATACAGTTTGTTTTCCAACTTTGTGTCAGTAGTTTGTTGAAGGCCTTTTCTGTTTCAGTATGACACAGTTTGGTGTTGAAGAAGTTGCACAGAACGTCAACCTCAAACACATCAAACACCTTTGGGATGAACCAGAACAACCCTTAGCCACGCCTGATCACCCAGCAGTTTGTATATTGTATTCCACTATATCTTTACATAGCCAACAGTTGTTTGCTGCTATATTTAATGCTCTGAATAACAGATTTAGACTCTTATGTGCCTTATTAGTTCTTCTAGGGCTTCTCTGTTTAGGATCCACAGACTGCTCCATTAGAAAATCAATGCTGTAAATAGAAGCCATATGGGCGGACAGTTAAATCATCCTGCAACACTGTCACATCATTAGCAGCAGGGGAGAATAAAAAAAAAAGGTTTAGTAATGTAAAACAGCAAGCTGAGCTTGTAGACATGTTAAACGTCTTTCTGAATATGAGCATCAATTACATCTACGAGCTAACCAACGTTCACATCTCAAATGTAAGGATTTAACATCAGAATCAGTTTGAACATTGACATGATTTTTCACCATGTTTCAGACTAAACTGAAAACATAATCTATAAATTCATCAGTAATCATAATGACCGATTATAGCCATTCTAGGCACATAATTATCACTTAATTAAAAACATCCCACACAACTGAGTTTTCCAAACATTCAAGCATCCAACTTGCAGAGACTTGAAACTCTCTCATCATTCCCACTGTCACATTGTTTTGATTCATAATTGTCTCAGTCAGTGTTTTATTGCGTATTATGCTGCCAGGAGATTGTTTGTTTTCCTCCCTAAAAGTCCAATTTCAGTGAAGCACTAGAAAATGTATAGAATATTTATCTCCTGCATATAATAATATGAAGTCCATTCACACAATTTCAATTAAATAAAAGATTTATTTACTTCAGTCCAATAACCACAGTCAATTAGAAAGAGGACAGATGTTGACAGGGCACACCTGGACTAAATTAATAGTTCTGACAAACCACTGTGTCGTTCCTTCAGCACAAGTCTCCTCAGGAGTCTGTCTGCATGTGTAGCTGACAGATCCTCCGTTCAGAGCAACGCAAAATCTATGCTGCCTCACAGTCTGACACAAGCGCTGCAGGCTAGAGTGCTATCATCAAAACACACACACACACACACACACACACACACACACACACACACAAAGACAATGAACAACACTTGCTCCTACAAAGGGCTAATCAAATGGCAAGGTTCATAAATCTAGCCAAGACACAGGTATGTGGACTGGCTGGGTCTTGCAAACAGCAGTAAGCAATTTGTCCTGGAAAAAAAAGCAGGATGACAGGGGTCTGATGTTTTGTACCTGAAACATCAGACCCCTGTAACACAAGGAAAGCCTGGCACAGAAGAAGAGACAAACAGCCGCTGAGTTGCGTCTGCGTGTCTGCATTCGATGAAATGCGGAGGCTTAGCGCCAATGCATAAGTGAGCGTGTGACTTTCCATCGGGACCCTGTGTTGTTCAGGAGCTCAGCAGGTCCAGCGCAGCATTAACACCGTCATGGTCAGGATTTTATTCCCAGCAGGACCACCCATGTTAGAAATGCCCCTGTTGGCGGGGATCAAAGTGTCCGCCAAATCGCCAGTGGTGGTCCTGGGATATAGGATCACTAAGCATGTTGGAGGGACAAAGGAAAGGCCTTGAAATCGTAAACGTTGCTCTGCAACCTTCAGCTGTAGCTTCCAATGCAGCCTTATCACTTTCACACAGAGAGTCGGTTGCAGAGCTTCCATTCAGACAGTTGTAATGTTCTGCTACCAAAATCATAAATGTGATCTGCAGTAAGAAAGCTGTAATTAATACTCCATCAGCCAATATACTGTATATATACAGCATGTTTAAATAGGAAAAAAAACTTGTTGGTTTTGACTGGAAAAAATTATACTTGAATGTAGTTCAAATAAACACTAATAACACTAATAAGTTGGACATTACAGGATAAACTACAGCAGGTGCAACCTCGAACTTTAAACATCAAAGCCAAATCTTGCCGAGATGTGACTGCAGTTGTGTTATCGTGTTAAATCACGCGTATTCAAAGTCAGATGTAAGAAGAAAAACATCCTCATCGCAGTAGATTAAAAAGGCATTGCCAGACTGTGTGCAACACGATAGTCTGCAGGGCATTACACACCCGACAGCACTCTACGTCAGCCAGAACAAAAGCAGAGGGAAAATTAACATTGATAGTTGCAACATGTACAGTGTTACACCAGGCAGTACCTTTCCCTCCCGTTGCCTTTGACCTTGCACGTGCACTCCATCTAAATCCAGTAACAGACATCCCATCAGCAAATACCATCCAACATGGTAGAGCATGGCTGCAGGAGACACTGCAGGTCTGTCTGCAGCTCGGCTCTGTTCACATTATACCCACAGACAGGCCTCTGCACAGGAGGCTGATCCGGCTCCCAGCAGACACACCCACACACCTACTGGGTACACACCCTTCCACTACCAGCCACACGTCGTGTAGAGACAATAATTGTAATCTGGCACATGTGGGAGACAGAAGCCCAGCCCATGAGCCCTCAGGGTGGCCTCTGTGAACGCTGAGAGAGCAGGACAAGAAAACATTTGCAGGGAAACTGTCACTGTATTTGGGACGATTTACATTTCAAAACAACTCAAAGTCTTTTAAACAACAAACGCATTCTACCAGTTTCACCCACAGAATCTCAGAGCATGCGAGACACTTTATTGCACATTAAATCCTTCGACGTCCAAATTGTCAGCTCACCAGGCTAGATGTGAGAGTGAACATTTGATTTAGCTAATTATTGACATAAAATGTTAACCGCGACGTCACGGGCAACTAAAACTCTACTAAAGTGAATGACTGCTCCTTCTAACTAAGGGAAGCAGAACGAAGCCCGCTTTTACACATGGATGGATTTGGGTCAGAGGGAGCCTGCACACGATGAGACCCAAAGGAAAAGACATCTCTGAAGGGGAATTAGAAGAGGGGGGAAGCCACAGTGCTCAGACTGTGAAACAACCACAGCTGAGAGGGTAAATATTCACCAAGGATTCTCTGAGGTTGGCCTGATTTACACAACTAGGGGTCGACGCAGGGAAGAGACCACCTCTGCTTGAAAGTCTAGGACAAGGGGGGCAGCACCATGTCAGGGGACGCATTACGTCATTGTCTATAAGGAACAAAAGGAGAGGTGGTCTAACATAAACAGCGATATAAATAAACGAGAGCAGAGGGAGGTTGGAGCGGGGTGAACAGAACCTCTTGAAAACTGCAGGCAGATGTACAGAGGGAAATCAATGATCTCTTTTTAATTCCAAAACTACTTCCCGGCACATCTTCGTGCTCCCCGCCACATAATGGCTTCCAGAGTTTCCGCTGTCTGCGCTGAAAACCTGAACCCGGTTGCATTTTAAGAACGTCACCTGTAGTGCAGGGAGTCCAGGTGCAGAGCGTTAACACCAGGAAACAGAAGGGAGGGTGACTGCTGGCTGCTGATGTAGCTCTACTGTGACAACCTAGCATTTAACCGGAGCTGATTGATCGTCCCAGCATAGGTACATCCCCTACTAAATCACAGTTTTGGAAAGGGAAATTATTAGTCTGAGCATGTTGGGACCTCTCACATTAGGAAAATAGTTCTGTGCCTCTTAGTGACAACAGAGAACGAAGCAACTAGGGCAACAACTCTTCCTTTCCTCTGATTCTCTTCTTTCCAAATCCTCCTCTATCATCTGAGCACCCCCTCTTTCAACAACCCACATCCTCTTGTACTCCATGATTGGAGGGCCTCCTAGCTCGTCTCTAATTACTTTATTTAATATTGTAAACAGTTATGAACATTTTCCAGCAGATGAAATGTTATTGCTCAATCTACAGTAAAATGTGCATAAAAGAAAGTCTTGACAGTGTGCAGAAACACCCTGGTGATTTAAAAGCAAAGGCATTCAGATGCTCTTTCATATTCTTTTTTAACAGCAAACATAAAGCATGTTTCCTCATCCTTATGTTTTAATTTGCTCAGTATGGTGTTCCTTTTGAAGCATCTTGCAATTCAGAGGAAACCCTAAAAAAACATGCGTCCAGCTCCAAGATTCCATTGCTTGGGATTGATTAATGTCAGGCTCGTCTGGAACCCGCTGTCCCGCTGCCGCTCTGACATGTTCCTGTTGCAGTATGTAATCGCACCGCCATGCTGAAGAGCTCCAAGCGTGAACACACATCAAAGGTTTCCACCTGATTCTTAATTGATTGTGTTGAACTTTTAAAAATAACTCACTTAACATTTTAAAGGTCGACTCAATCTTCTTTCTCATGTTCAAATGGAGGCTCCCACTCAGCAGTGAGATAGGTTACTAAAGTAAGCTGATCAATAAGGTTATCCTGTTCATTTTATTATATGGCCCGATATCACAAATAATATCAATATTAATAGCTAGCATTCACATTATTCAACTCAACTTTATTCCAGTTTGGAAATAACTGAAAGAGTGAGACTCCCTTAAATCTGTGTAGAAGTAATAGATAATAAAGACACTACTTATAACTGCAATACTTGAAGAAGAATCCTCAGGTTTTTAAGTTTTCTTCAGTATGAAAGTCATAGAGCGAGGTTGTTACACTGGAACTTATAATACAGTAAAAAAAAAAACATCAGCTTAGCTTTCATTTTCAAAATGTAACTGAATTTGCTTTTTAAAACTTCTCTCTTCTTGTTGTCATCATCATGACCTCAGCTGCACACACCCATACACACTGTATGCTGACAGAACACAACTTAAAAAGCTGGGAGTTTGCATGACTGTCGTTTCTCCCTCAGAAACAGATGCCATCTGGCGTGGGATCTTTCAGCGCTATAATTAAGGGAATATAACATTATATCGCAAGATCTTCAACGCTGCTTATATGATTTACTTTTCTCTCTCTCTAATATGATCCTAAAACCTGACACCTACTTATCACTTAGCTCTGCAGACACAGATGAAGCCCTGAGAGAACTTTAACGATCCTTTCAGCAGATCCATCATCTGGGAGCCAAAGCCAGCAGGATTTACATTTGCACGCTGGCAGATTATGGTACAAAGTCACAGATAAAAAAAGATGACCAGACGGGATTCACTCATCTACTGCTGGGCTGACTGGAGCTTCTTGGCAGGCTACGATAGTTGAAGACATCTAGAGTCTAGAGTTGATGACGTCTGTCAGCACATCTACCTGCTTCCACCTCTCTTTGTTGAGCAACCTCGTTCTCCAACAGAGCAACGTTCAGAGAGGAGCAGGACGGAGATGAAGAACAGATTTGTGATCAATGAAGGAATGTGACGTTTGCTGGCATGAGAACATGTTTTTTTTTGGCTTACGACGTGAACATGACAGGTATGCAACGTACAGAACGGCTGATTTGAGCTTTGACGAGGAATGATACCAGCTTTTCGTTTTGCACTAGTTTGGCTCTCCAGACAAGCAGGCGATATAATATCCAGAGCTCAGCGATGACATCCATAATGAAAGTGTTGGGAGACCTGTGGCCGAGAGGTGAACGCAGGGTCACCTCTTCCTTCATAGTCATCTAAACAACACAAACACTGAATGAAATGACAACATGCAAACTTGTCATTTGGGTTGGTTATAGTGATGAACCCAAAGAAACACATTACATCAGCAGCTCTACTGACCCAAATCAGTCTCATTGCTCTCACCACTGTTGTCTTTGGCAGAGAATCAAACATAACAAGCTAAGAATAAAGTTGGTGGAGACCATGAACTATATTTAAGAAGTGGATGTAGTCATCGTGACATCACCCGTTGGTTTGTGGACAATGGCTGGAACCCTCGGGTTTGCTATTATGACCGTTGCCATCTTGGTTTTTGGCAACTCACAGATTTTTTTTTTTTTAATTTTCAAACTTGTAATCCTCAGCACCAACTGAGTCTGAATCACGGGCCAATTATTAAATTCTAATTCTTAAAGTGAAATAAATTAAATCTGCTCTGCTCAATAGTGTTATACAAAGAAATTGCATCAGATAATTAGGTGTAATGTGACGTAGATAAACGTAACGTAAGATGTCGTGACGAGAGAATCGTCAGACTCTGAGCTCTGTTTTGATTCACACTCTCTGCTCTCAGCAGTGAAGTTTACCAGCAGCAGCTGTTTTCAGCAATCACTGCCCAAAAAAAGCCCCACCATATATTACCTGTACTGTCAACACAGTGAACCATTTAGTAGCTAACAAGCCAGACATTCCCCTCCAGCCACACATTTCCAAATTTCCAAACCAGAGCTAGAATATTGGCCCTACATTTGCCAGGTGGGCAGAAACACAAGTCCAAATGAAGCTGAAGTTGCCTTGTGTTTGCTCCGCGTGTAAATAAGCCTAATGACTAATGCAGGTTTTAAGTGAACACCAATAATATCATCTGTTTGGTTCATATAAACACTTTCAGTTGCACGTAACGGGTATTTATTTAATTAGCAGCCTTAGAAAATAAAACAATATGTAACTATTACTAACACTTTGTTAGGACATTAGACTCCACAGAGGGCAACGTCTTTTAGTGTGCAACTCTTCCCAGGCTTAACATAGGTTACATGGACCCTGGTGGGTTGCCAGAGTCATGGACAAGTGTCAAGATGATGGATCATTTTCTTCCCACCTCTTTGTTTTTGTCTCGGCTTGCCAGTAAAAAGCCATTGTTTGACAAGTTTTATGAAGGAGGCCTCTCTGGAGACGCGAGTGGAAACACTGGGCTGTGATAGGATATGGAACAGAGAATATTATGACCGCAGGCGTGAGTGTCTCTCTGACAGATGCAGCTTGGCGGATCGAGTGTTAGCGGTGTTACAACTATTTATAAAAATGAAAGCACTCAGAAAGAGAGGGAGACGTGGATCATGACAGAGTTGTGATTGTTTCTTCACCACAGGAGTGAATCCAGTTTTTCCTGACAGATTCATACACAACAGATGCAAGATCAGATGCAACATTTCCACATCCATCATTTAAGAGAATAAAAACGTTATGCGCAAGAGTGATCGTGCTGATTATGGTCACTGGAAAAATTTATGGTTAACTTCTGTGGAAGAGTGGATTGAGTCTGTAAGAGACCTTCCAGAGTTATTGGCAACAGAAATGTGGAAGGACAACTTCGCCACGCCACAAAACAATCCTCCAACTAACAAATAAATGCAAGACGAGTACAAGCAGTTATCAAAGTTATTCTATTGATGCTGATCAATGTAAAGCTAGGCTGTGATGAAAAAAAAAGAAACATGCTAGCTGCTAGAGTGCGTTAGCAACCGCCTTGGTATGTGCAGGCAGCCAGACCTGGAGGGCCTATTTTATTGTGAAAATTAAATATTTATTAATAAAACAATTTAAATCTGAAGGAGCTTATATCTTTCATATTGCCATACTTGATGACCGTTTTATAAAAGCAATAACTCACGACACAAGCTTTTATAGCTTAAGTCTGATGAAAAATGACGTTTTTACATTACTTTTATTATTTTTTCAACCAAAAGTCTCCAGTGATTCAATTTACAATGATATAAATCAAGAGAAGCAGCAGAACTGCAAAACGCACATGTTTTTGCTTGAACAATATCTTCACATTGGCATTAGAATTAACAAATAAAAGTAATTCTGACTAATACTAAACATGTTGATTATAAGGGTTCAAAGCCATCAACATGCACTGAAGCTCAGAGCTCTGGCTTTGGAATTACATGTTTAGCTTAGGTCCCTGACCTCCAGGAGTGTTTAACGTCTTAGTGCACACTGGAGGAGCCCAGATTAACTGGGCGAGTGCCATGTCTCTAAAGAGAGCACCTGTCAAGGGAGCCGGTGCCCCCAGACAGGACATGCATCAAAGTCAGGAAACCCCAACAACGTGGCCCCGCAGTCAGAAATGTAACGCTTCAAAGACGACAGCAGCAGACCATAGCGAAAGAGAAATAGATCTTGCTAATGTAGGAGCCTTGTTTTATTTCTTTACTTTCAAATGTGCAGATTGTGAGGAGAGCCAGAGACGTGACGGCTGGAGCACCACAGGTCTGGTCTGTGTGGATTTAATGAGAAACAGGCAGCGGGGAAACAAGGGCTGTTCCGAAATCACTGCCTCATTCACTATTTCCTACATGATAAGCAGCAAGGGGAACACATTATGACCTGCTGGCTGTTTTGTTCAACTAATGAATTAGTGGTTTAGTCCATAAATTATGTGAAAATGCACAAGGTGCCGAGATGCCTCTTTGAATTGCCTTGTTTTGTCAGACCAGCAGTCAAAACCCTTACTGTTTAAAAAAGCAGCAAACATAATATTCAACATTCACATTTCAGAAGCTGGAAACAGTGAATGTTTGACGTTTTACGTGGTGGTGGTGGTTAAAGAACAGTAGGGATTCTGTCTGGAAGGTGAATCTGTAACTGGAGCCAGCAGCTGGTTGCTTAGCTTTATCATATTTAGTCAAAAATGCTTAAGTTGACAAATAGTCCGGGAATTTTAGTCTTATTTTAGTCAAAGAAAATCCCAACCATTTATCATAGTTTCAGTCAACGAAAACTGTCTGCATTTAAATCACATTTCTCCTCACAGCAGCCCAGATATCACCATGTCTCGTCCTCCCAAGTGCTGTGTTGTCAGTTTAACTTGAGAAAGTAAGATTCGAGCCCATCGTTTTTCCACAAGGCAGCTCCAGAGTCCTTCAGTTAGCGCCAGGTCCAACCTGTGTAAAGACGGCAAAAGATCCGGCGGAGAATCGGGGAGGTCCAGGATCAAGTGTGATTTTCTACATTTTAGTCTTTTTTCCGTCAGCATTATTACAAGTTGATATCATCAGTTAGCGCTGTCTTGCTTTACTCACGGATATAAAAGGTTGAACACATTTAGTCATAGGATTTGTTGAAGAAATTAACACCAAACAGACAGAGGAGACAGACACTATAAAACCCATGAAAAACTAAAACAGATGAACTGAGAGGGAGAGACAGATAATGAGAATGATGCAGCCAGCTGAAGAACATTTCAATGACTATTAAGATGGATTTGGTGCAGCTTGTTCCTGCAAAGCTTCTCTCTAACTCAAAACAGCAGGAAAGTCTTTGTGGCATACATCATCAAAAAGGCATCCCAATGCCATCCTGATGGAGACACTTCACCTGGTGGAGCTGGCACGCCATGGCATGCTGGTCTGCCTACACTCAGAACACTACTGTAAACTATAAAGAGAACCAGATCCTCGCTGATTATTTCAATTGTTTTTCACAGACATGAAAATGTAAATTCCATCCAGCTTTGCTTTTCCTTGGGCTTTTTTTTCCAAGTGCAGGGTTATTGCTTTGTTTCCATTACAAAACTGGCAGGAACGTGATTCCAGAAACATGGTTTATTCTGTAAGTGCATGTATAAACAATGGTTAGAAAGCGGGTTTAATGTATTTCATGCCTTACATGAACTTTTTAGTTGCACCCATTATTGAAACATCAAGTCGGCGCTGATGATGAAAACAAGTGGAAGTCCAAGTGCTCATTTAATGTGATCTTTGAACACAGAACACAGAGAGGCTTCTGGGAACGACTGACAGCACCGCCACTCTGCTGCTTGTAGGCAGATCAATCCACATGCAGGTTGCTGCTGTTTCCATTGTTGTTTCTCTTTACCCTCACAAGTCAAATAGTGCAGATGTGTTGGAGCAAAATAAAGGGCTGCAATTCACATTTATTTAGAAAATAAATAGATGCTGAGTGTGGGAGCATTTCTATTGCCTGTCAATGGTAGGGCTGCAACGATTCATCGAGTTACTCGATTAACTCGATTATGAAAATTCCTCGAGGCAAAACATCTGCCTCGAAGCCTCGTTAAATTCCTATGACGCGCCTATGTGCAGGGATCTGATTGTTCCACACGGACCGTTGTTCAGGAGCACACCAGCGCGTCATACACGGTCATTCATTCTGAATTTAGTTGGCGCGATGGCGGAAAGTCAGACTCAGAATGTCCGTAAATGACAGAGAGTATCAAAAGTTTGGGATCATTATATATTGAAGGAGGAAGAGAACAAGGTGCAGTGTGTCTACTGCAAAGCAGACCTGGCTTACCACTGCAGTACGACGTCAATGATTCAACATCTGAATCGAAAACATCCACATGCTGTTTCACCAAGAGTTGCTGAAACAAGGTAATGTAGCCTAAACCTTTACATAGATGTTCGCTGATTTTAACCCTCTGAGACCCATTGTAGCGTATACACTACAAAATATCATGTTGTTTTTAGAGCGTCATAACTCTGTAATGGTTTGCGCTAGAAACATGCGTTTTTTTTTCCTCTTAAACTAGAGAAACGGGGCGAAACGGTATCCTGCTTGCCCATGTGAGCGATTTATTTCTGACAACAAAACGAATGCGTAGAGTAGTAAAATGTGTGACTAAGTGTCTCCTCGTCTCCGTGGCGCATTTCTTCGTTTTGTTTATGTATATCGATCACTTCTCATCCGCCATCTTGCGAGTGACGTATAGAGTTACGTTTATGCATCGGACGCTCGTATTGGCTCCCGTAGCAGCTTTTACAGCCAATCGGAAAGCCTGATTTACGCTTGGCCGTGAGTTGTTGTGTTTGCCGAAACGGACGGAGGAGTTCAAAGCAGAGAAAAGAATGGTCAAACAGTTACTGTAGTGATAGAGAAAGCTTTATCCGATTCCTAGATTAATCGATCGATAAAGTGCTAAATTAATCGATTACAAAAAGAATCCATAGCTGCAGCCCTAGTCAATGGCTCTAAGTATGGTGACTGCTGAGCCAGCCGCCTGCAGCTAACAGTGCTAAGAGTGCAAACAAAGGCAACAGTGCAGTATGTCAACAAGGTGAAGCTACAACACACACAGAGAGGGAGCCACTTATAGCACTCCACTATATCTGCAGCCAAAAGTCGTTTGCTGCTATATTACTGCTCTGAACCCCATTTATTGCACCTTTAACACTCCATCCTACTCGTCCGCCTCTCAACACCGGCTATTGGTGGAATTCGCTACTTTCCAAAGAAAATAAATAGGAGGCAGCAGCTCCACCCATCACTACTTGCAGTGTGTTTATGCCTGCAGGCTGATTGTTTTAGTTTTATAGTTATCAGGGCTGCTACTAACAATTATCTTCATTATCCACTAATCTGAGGATTATTTTCTCTATAGGTGGATTCATTGCTTGATTTATGAGGTGTCAAAGGTAGCACTAAACACCCACGTCCTGAGATGACAGCTTCAGTTGTCCAAAAGAATATCCCATACATACAAAAAGCATAAAATCTCGCATTTTAAGAGGCCGGAACAGCATATATTTGGCTGTTTTTCTAAGAATGATCAGTCGAGCTATTCAAATACTCAAGTTTGAAACCATTCCTACCCCGATGTTTGGTCCCACATGCCAGATGAAATACTGATTATACAATAAAAATAATATTACATTAAGTCAAAATCCCTTATTGGCTTTTCAGATTTTATAGCCAGCGTTTTAACATTCAAAACAACAACACCAATAAATGATTCTTTTTAAAAAATAAAATCCATTAGAAATGTGTCCCCTCTATAATTAATCAAAACACACTTAACTTCAGCACTCACATGAAGCCTTTAGCAGGCAACAGCAAAAACCTTTGAGCAGACAGATTAATGGACGAGTGGACGGCGGGTCGGGCACACAGGACACACACACACACACACACACACACACACACACACACACACACACACACACACACACACACACACACACACATACACACACAGAGTTGACCAGTCAGCCAAGGGCAAGAGGTTCGACGGCTGGTTGGTGCCTCTGAGGCCTGAGGCTCTGCACCACAGCGCTTATTAATGACAGACACTAGACTGGTGGTTTTACAGACGGAGACTGATGAAAAAAAATGAAGCCAGTGAAACCAGACCAGTGGTTGGTATATACGACTGTAGCTGCGTGCCTGTCCAGCTGGATCTAATCACCATGACAACTGGTCGGCTGCCCATTCTCTGCAACTGCATCTCCCCGGGACGCAGCTGTGAAACCAGGCAACTGCATGCTTTTTTCTGTTTGTTTTCAACACCTAAATGAACTGGGAATTTTCCACGCAGCTTTAAAGAGCACTGCAGGTACCAAAATATCCTACTTACAGTCCTGCCAAAGCTCAGAACTGACTGGTCCCTGGGATCCCCCAGCAGGTCCTCCAGGTCATTTGAGGACAGCAGCACATCCTGTGTGGAAACAGAGGGGACAACTTCTAAATTTAAAAACCACAAAGACAGTTCAGAGCTAAACCGCTGATCAACTAAACACCCAGAATTGTTAAATTCACCAGACTGGATCAAAACCACAGGAGTCAGTGCACTCAGATTTTTTATTTTAAATCCTCTGATGATCTGATGCTTCATAGTATATTACATGTTCTGCTGTGAAAGTATTAACTGCAGGAGTCTGAATGTCTGGGCTGTGGTCTTAAAAAGGCTTCACCTTAAACACCTCTGAGCTGAGCTGTTTCCATAAGTCAAAGGAACAATACTAAGACTTATTTCACATGTGAAAATGACAGGAATCTCCCTGATCTTCCACATTTCCTTACCTCCAGGGCGTTGTTGGTGCGTGGGGGGCGAGCAGGCTTGAGGGCGGTCTCACCACAGCGGGGAGGGTGGTGGCTGCAGTGTCGCTGGGCGGCGTCCGGGTCATCCATCAGGAAGGTCAGCTGACGGAGATCACCCTGCAGAGGAGGGAAGATTGAAAACGATGTGAGTGGTCAAGACACAAATCACCTTTGTGTAGAAAGTGAAGGTTTAACCGCTCATGAGTCATGTACGGTTACATTATGGAGCCTGCAGGTACAACTACACCTGGGAGACCATGAGAGTCCATTTGCACACCCTGAACATTGACTCTACATTTGATTACATAAGATCAGTTTACTGCATTACATCAGCGTTTTTGGGAAATGTAATAGAGTAGCATGGTTTGGGAAAACATATAATTTAAAACTGGACTAAATTTGGCTGAAGAGTGAAGGTAATTTGACTCCAGGTTGCCGGTGTGTATCATACAGTGAATGGAAATATAAGACCCATTAGGAGGGAACTTAAACTCGTTTCAACAAGCTGTTTGCTCTTACATTGTAAAATCAAATCAGGGACATGTGGAAAGCGACATAAATGTTTCAAGGAAATACATCTGAGAAACACATTGTTGTGTATAGAAAAATAATTGTTTTGTGTTTTCTGCAGAAAACCAACCCTGGAGCATCTGCCAGAAAGAATAAGAGAGGGATCAAACTACATGCATGTCTGCTAAACAGACATCTGCTGCATATTTTCATGTTCCAATTTAAGTCACGACTCATCATAAAACATACAACGTTTTACTATGGTAATAATATTAAAATCCTACTTTGGTCTCAAAATAACTGTTGAAATAAAGCAGAATAAATCTGAGTTGTGCTGCAGTGGATGACAGTCAGAGTAATAGATAAAAGCACAGTGCAGTAACGTCTGGTTTAGTTTCCCAAACACAAAGGATTGTCCAGAGACGAGACTGTCACCACCTCCGAGTGTGGAAGTGCTCCGTCCTTGGAGCTCAGTAACGGGCCGTCACCGGGGGAAACGAGGCAACAAAGAATCCATTTTATCTGGTGTAAAGAACAAATCCAGATGCTGCTTCTACAACGCTCCCCGTCACTCTCATTGTGATTCAATCCCACTGCCCGCTCTGGTCCTCAGCCTTGACTTAACTGGGACAGCACAATTTAAAGCCAGGTGCATTATGGGCAGTGTTTCCGTGGTTGCTCCCGAGATGAAAACTTAGGACCAGACAACTTAATCCATTGCAGGCTTTGTCAGTTAATTTAAATTAATCGTAAACTGCATTTACCACACTACAAAAGTTGATTTTCTCTGTGATTTTACAGCTCAGGTGCATCTCACAAGTCTACCAACCGACTTTCTTACCATACTGAACTGAATAAAAGCAAATTGTTGCCTGGAACGGGTTAGAAAACACACAAAACATTTAAAAACTGTCAGCAACAATGTAAAGTAAACAAGATTTTTACTTGACTAAGTAATTTGGTCTTAATTGATGGAGATTTCTTTAGTCCATTAGTCAGATGAGTTATTCTTCATGCTTCTTAGAGTTAAAGTGGTGCATTTGTGTGTGTTTTCGTGGAGAAACGCAGTGAAATCAGCTAATTGATTAATCGACAAACTCCTGAGTGTTAGTCAACTCTTCAGTCGAGGGCGATCCTAATTGAGTTTACATGTTCTTCCCATGGGTTTCCTCACATAGCCTAAAGACATCCAGGTTTGGTTGAGGACAAGGTTCTCGACTGGAGGGAGGGGTTGAGGACACGGCAAGCATCCCCTGTCCAAACACTCATCAGTGTTTCCTCTGTAATTTCATGTAACACTGGTGCTTGGGAGGTAATTGAGGTTGTGGTTAGAGAAGGTTGCAGGGATTTCTACGTAAATCATACAAAAACAAACACATGGTTTCCAAGCATTACGGGCTACATGGCTTTGTGATGTAAAGGGACCGGGGTGGGATAGGGCCATGGGGCCGGAAAATCTACTTGTGTGTTCTCTCCTGCATGTTTTAATGTGTGTGTGTGTGTGTGTGTGTGTGTGTGTGTGTGTGCCACAAGGAGGAGCATGTCTTTTTCGGACTAAATTCAAATGAACTGGACTATTTCACATGTGGCTTATTGCCGGGCAACAGTTATTTTAAATAACAGCTGGCTGTTGCACAAACATCTGGTCACATAATATGTGTTATTACATACACATGTGGAACAATGACACACATTTCTATGAATGATTCTACAGAGTTTTCATTGTCAACTCAGCAAAAGCTTTGACCTGATGTTATTGAACATTGGAAAGACTAACAGAATAAATTGCAGGGTGTGTGGTTGTTGGGGTCTTAATGGTTCTCTTATGATCAGTGGGAAAGTAAAACAATAAAAGAAAACAAAAGTTGACGAGTAGGACAGGAGAAAAAGCTGGATAGAAGCCCCTTACTTCAAATGGAGACTCAAAGCCCTCGATGATGCCTCCAATCATGAGCAGCCCGTCGGTGCTGATCCCCATGCCCTGGTAGACCCAGTCCACACTCTCCAGCAGAGAGCAGTCCACATACAGCGCCAGCCGCTTGGCAGACACACTGACGGCCACATGGTGCCAATTTCCATCAGACAGTGCGCTGACTGGGAACCTGCCGGACACACACGGGTCATTATGTAATCACATGTCTTCGGTTTTATGCTTCTTGAGATGACATAACAGCATGAATTAATCAGACAGATAAGTTCAAATTGGGCTTGGGCTTTCTGACTCTTAGAATACAGACGCCAGTAACAGTTAAAACCTTATTTTAATGTATTTTAAATCCTTCCTTTACTGAATAATGAGGTTCTGGCCTGTTGGTCAGGAGACTGTTAAAAGTAAATGATTTTAGTGTTGCGTCCTTGGCAGCTGCGGAGGTGCTGTAGGTGTTGGGCTGGAAGAAATACATTAACATATGCAAACACTGCTCATCTTTAATTAGATGACAAGGAACAGAAGTGGAACAGCAACCGCATTTCTTTTTTATCATCACATTCTTGCTTGTGAAAATCTGGTGCCTACCTTACCCACAATGCAACGTGACCACTGACAGTTGAGATTTATCAGACATCATGCAGCTCCATCTGTAGCCACTAAAGGCTTTATACACCAAGGCAGTAGTATATCCTGAAAACAGACTTTGATGTGTAAAATTGGTGGAGTTCCTCTTTATTGTAAAAAATATAAATAAGTGAAGAGATGCCATATTAATCGTCCCCTTTGTTTCTATTTTACCCAGCTACAGTTTCACATGGAACCAGAACTATTTCTACACTTCTGGACGGGCTGGCTGACCCTTTCTGGGTGCGTTTCCTCTGCAGTGCCAGCGACCGCCTCTAGTTTGGCTCGGTGAGTGAAAGTGGCTTGCGGCTCCGGGTGTGTCGGCTTTACAGCATCCCTCGCCCAGACTCCGCGGCTTCCCGGTGGACGCCAACTTAGTGCTCCTTGAACTCTCTCTCCCAGCAGGGAGTGACGGATCTCCCCTGTTCCCTGCACGACCGTTAATGGGGGCGGATCTGAGGGGACCTGACCCGTACTTTGCGTGCTTCCCATTTACTGAGCCAGGGCTGTGTATGAACATATGAATATATAAACATTTTTTTCTGCAAACACTCCTATAAGGTACCAATAAGGTACACGGACAGCTACAAGGTGAGTATAGTATCTATGTGTGTCTATCTGTTGTCCCAGTTCTGTCTGCTGCCTTGATGAACTCATTCAGCTGTGTAATCCATGAAGACGAGAAACCTGCCAAGAGACGTCTAATAAATCATGTTACACAAATGCACACACGCAAACAAGTACATTTCAAGGGAGCCTTCCACCGTCTTATAGACACATTTGCGTGAGCGGGCATGAGCGGTCCTTAATTACCTGAGACTGATGTTGTAATCACCTTCTGACATCTGTTTGCTTTTGGATAATGGGTAATGTATGAACGTCCAAAGCATTTACTTGTAATTGGAGCCAGTCATACGTGATTAAAAGTTTAATAAATCTGCCAAAGCTGCATACGTTGGTTGCACTCAATTCGTATTTCACACTGGAAAGGAGAAGGAAAAAAACAAATACAGGGGTGGGCTCACTCATAGTGTCGCTGCTGTGTTCCAATGAAGATGATGGCGTGTTCGCTGATACGCAGCTGCAGCATAACGTGGCTGTCGGGGCTGAGCATGGTGAAGACACTGCGTTCACATCTCTGACGGCTCCGCAGCTGCACCAATAAACTGAACTGATCTGCAAATCTAAACACAGACACACACCATAGCTATTTATTTGCTACTAAAAACACCAGTAAAAAAAATACCAGTAGAAATGTATAACTGGAAGGCACATTTAAAAAAGTGACCTTAGCAGTATAAATAAAGAGTTAACATATGGAGACGGGGACGAAGCATACCCGTCAGTGAGGACTTGTTGAAGAGGGAGAGCCAAGGTGGAGTACTGTCCCACCTGTAGGACTGGACATCTGCTGTCATCTACAGTCATCGAGGCGTTACTGCTGTCCGACGCCTGAAGGGAAATCTCCTGCAGAACGTTCACCTCATCTGTAGCGAGAGAAAACTCAGCTTGAGCTATTTGTGCTGCGATATAAGAGCACAGCTGATTATGTGCCTGTATGTCAGATCAGGTTTGCCCACATGAATGTGTGATTTATGTTAATAAAACTGGTACCTTTGTTATTGTGTGTGATCTCAACCTATTTTAAGCATTCGTTTTAGCTCCGGTTCCCATGTACAATGTAAGTGCAGAAATGTAGCCGGACAGCACAGTGATTCATAGGAGTTGCATTACAGACAGAGAGGGAGGAAAGTAAACAGAACGTCATCCTTCATCTATCTTATTAATGTGAACTTCTTGATTTATTGCCCAGCTGTAGGATAATGAGGGGGATTTTCAATGCCACAGCATCCAGGCTTTAGTGCGCTCCCAGCACTGTGGCAGCAGTTAGGGAAAGACCTTTTTCTGTTTCAACATGACAATGCAGCTGCACACAAAGCCACATTCATAAAGGGGGAAAAATGCCTGCCTGACCTCAAAGCCATCCAAGCCAGATCGTATCACCCAACATCAGTGTTGGTAGGACCTAAATAAGACTGCATTCTTCCCAAATCAATCAGTGTTGTGGCCCATCTGTAGATGTGATTTTGAATATTTAACTTGCAGCTCTGTCAAGGTCATTGTCACAGTTGATGGGTTTAACAGCAGAGTGCCACAATGCTACAATGCCAAGGTCGTCTTACAGTTGGGTGATTAGCCAAACGCAGTGTGATGCCATGATTTCTTCAAAAGTCTTCATCGTAGGAAAAAATTTTCCCCCCAGAATCCCCTCCCAGTCGCACCGCCGCAGACTAAACACACGATCCACATACAAATGAATATAAGGACTGGCGTTTTATGTCAGGTTTGGGGTGAATCCAGCCTAATGCTCGTGTCTCTGAATGGCAGCAAATCTCTGCTGAGGGAATCCTTTCCAGAAAAGTAGACAGATTTGTTCGGCACCGTTTCAAGATCAGGGAACACAGACAGCAACCATCTGCAGCAACCAAACGTATTCTTCTGCTGGCACTTAGGAAAATCTTTACCATGCTGTGAACACACCACTGAAGACATTCCTGAAAAGCGGAAAACCACTTGCAGGGCCATTGCCTTTCAAAGCTTCAGAGGACCGCCACAAATTCCATCCTATTTAAAGATTTTTTTACCTTTGGTTCCCTACAGTTCCAAACACTGTTGCACTGTTGCATCATTAAAAAAGTTATAGCCTTTTATTTTTCCTCCACTGGAGCAGGTAAAGTGCCGTTCCTCATGTCCTGTCCACGGGTGGGTTTTGCTGATTAACTCTGTGCTTTAACAACTCCTCCTGAGGATTAGAAATACGGCTCTTCATCCCATTTGGAGACAGTGAGTCACCCTTCAAAGGCTGGCATTGTTTTATAGCGATGGTGATCACACTTTAACCTGGGAGCTGACTGGGATCATTCCTTCTTTGAGATCTCTGAGATTAATATGCCAACGGAATAAAGAAACATGACAGAGAAGAATCCATTTAACTACAGGCCGTCCATGTTACAGTGATATACATGCAGTAGGACCGCCTAAAGATTACAGTAGCAGCATGAAACATGATTCTCTGGGATTTAACCACTATGAACATGTCTCAGGCTGCCTCAGGACTTTTCTTTCCAAAGGATATACAAGATATAAAAGACCGATCAAGCAGATTAAAAACGTACTCCTCTCAAGCACCTTCATAAATGAATCCATGTCTATCAGACCCATTTGCTGCTTACACTCATCCTGACAGCACTGGTCTACATGAGCTGCTGTGGTCACACTCTGCTGCCCCGAGGAATGGCACCGAGGGGACATACCTGGTCTCGCACTAAAAATTCCAACATAGCCGTCTTCCAGGAATCCTCAAAGATATATGGACAAGAACCACTTATAGAGAAGAAATGATTTGGATAATGGTTTGCTTTGCACTTTCAACCTTTAGTTAACTGCAGGGAGGAATGTGAGGTCGGAGAGTGCTAATCAGGTAAACAAGAGGTCAATTCACAAAAAAGAGGCTCAGAGCAATAGTTCTCATTCATCTCAGGCCACAAGGAACCCGGCTGATGAATAAAACATTCACTTTGTTTCAGATTTTAATCGAACAATTTGCTAATATTTTTGAAATGGAGACACACAGCATGAAGGAAAGGATTTCTGCTTAACATTGTGGTGCTTTGATCTGGAGGACTAAACATGCTAACCATGAGATGCAGATGCTAGTTAAAGGAGAACACGATTTTACACAGGTTACCATTTAAAACTGTATACGTTGCAAGCAATGGTGTGACCAAAAGTTACAAGCTGGTTCACTGCATCCATTTCTATTGAAACAGAGATGGGAGGAGATCATTGTCTAATGAGAGACAAAAATTGGACTTTCATTTTTATTGAGACTACAACTGCTACAAAATGGGCATAATCACATAAAATAAATTATTAGTATTCCATAAAAACGATTTGCTCATATGAAGGCTTTGAACAAATGAACAGACTGTACTCAATGCCAACATAAAAGACCTGACACACAGTGCCCTATGAATGAGAATAACTAATAATATTATGATAATTAATGTTGGATTACTTTTTATTATTTCATTGGCAAATTTCCATTGCAGTGAATAAGAGAGGTGGTTGCGAGTACCTCACCAGGTGTTTATATTCCTGTCAGTGTGTTTGTCAGATTTTGTCAATAGTGTCATGAAAGTGAGTTTAAAGCATGAGTTTAAACATGTGGGCATTTACCTGTCAAGCCAGACCTGATGACCCGATGCATTGTGTTGCATTCAGGGAAACGTAGCATCCTTTAATCTTTACTCATACTAGAGACAACAAACCTCTTCCTAATAGATAGTTATTATAGTCCCAGAAAGTCATGGGAAGTGAACATAATCTGCCATGCAGTTAAAGACATCGATAATAAGAGGAACAGTGATTTTCCACAGCTGCATCAAGCACAAAGTGAGATCATCTGTTATGATGTAGTGTCTTTGTCTCTAAAGGCGATTTAGTCTTGATTTTCTATTTAAGGATCCGGTGTTACATCAAGGAAACAGCTTCTCTAAGATGACAGCAGGCATGTCATGTCTGCTCTGTCCCTGAAACTCACTGTGGGCTGAAAAGAAATAGCGGGACATCCCTCAATTGACTTATTGTTTCAGGACAAAGGGATGTGATCAAACACAAGGCGATTCATCACATCCATTGACAATATTTGTACTAAAGCCTTTAAACTGCAGAAAAATCATATTAGAAAATGCATTGATACGCCACAATAGATCAACCATCAGAAACATATGTTTAGATAGGCATCAGATGTCCATTCTACACGGTTGATAAGAACATCTTTCGTTTATCAGGCACACAAGCTCCTGACGATATACAAAGTGCAATGGGCCATAATAACAACATTAACATCAATCACACAAAGTCTGCTGTCCTACCGGGCAGTGTGGGACCGCTGATGTTACAACATCTTAATGAGCAGTAATGTGTAGCCCCAGGACCTGGAAAATGTTCTCACACACGTACTGATCTAATGCACCAATGGTCTTTATTAAGCCCCACTTGAGCGTTCATGAAAGAACATTTCATGTGGCAAAAATTTGCCCTCAAGGGAAACTTAGGAACACACTCATGTGCTTTTCTTCCAACACTATAATCAAAGGATCATGCCATTAAGATGAGGAGGGGGGGCTGCCAGTCACGCCTGTATTGTTTCCGGAAAAAGTGAAACAGATGTTTAAGAAATGTGTGAACAGTGAGGACTTTCGGAGTCAGCTCAGTCTTTGACTAATTTTGCT
Organism: Chelidonichthys spinosus; assembly: GCA_029853015.1. Taxonomy (NCBI): domain Eukaryota; kingdom Metazoa; phylum Chordata; class Actinopteri; order Perciformes; family Triglidae; genus Chelidonichthys; species Chelidonichthys spinosus. The sequence continues at coordinate 7,918,829 of CM056840.1, forward strand.
ATTTGTCCTTTTTAACAAGTCTGAGGCCCACCATGGCTTCCACAGGAAAACGTTGGATTGCACCCTCCCGGTTGGTCACTGCCCCAAGCGGGGAGTTCAATCATCTCAAGGTCTTGTTCATGAGTGAGAGTAAAATGGATCGTGATATGGACAGATAGTCCGGTGTGTTGAGGGAGCTGAGAGGGAAGGTAGAACTCTCGATGTACCGATCCATATACATACCGACCCTGACCTATCGTTGATACAAGCAGCCGAGATGAATTTCCTCCGTAGGGTGGTGGGGCTCAGCCTTACAGGGTGAGGCGCTCAAACATCTGGAGGAGGCTCGGAGTAGATCCGCTGTTCCTTTACATTGAAAAGGGGCCAGATGAGGTGGTTCGGAAATCTGATCAGGATGCTGGACGGCTTCTTTTAGAGGTTTTCCAGGCATGTCCCACTAGACCCAGAATACACCGGAGGGATTATGTAGCTAATCTAGCCTGGGGATGCTTTAGGGTCCACAAGAAGGAGCTGCAAAGCGTTGTTGGGGTGAGGGGCATCTGGACTACCCTCCTAAACCTGCCGGCTCCCACGACCCGGCCCCAGATAAGCTGAGGAAAATGGATGGATGGATGATTGTCCTGTAATGTCCAAGAAAGTCCAAAGCCCCAGCTATCACTTCACAGTAAGCAGGGCTGTGTGAAAGCAGGCGGTAATAATAATTATAGTAATAGTTGTACTATACATTGCACAGGTGACTGTTTCTAAGGGGAGAAACAAATAAAGAGCACCAACCAAAGAAAAACCGAACAAAACACTCGGCATCAAGGACAGAGTACTGAAGATCACAAACACAGACAACAGCTGGGTTTGATCTCCTTTAAATGTCGCCAGTCATTGTAAAGCATCTTGTTCTTTTTGGTAATCATACCATGTCCTCATCCTTGCCAACGTTGTGGGAAAGTGATCATCTGTGGAACAAATGGAGGCCTTGATGATGATTGATCATGATTCACCATTGCCATACAAAATAATAGAAAAGTCTCCACAGAGACACGCACACAAATAATAGAAAGACTCCAGTAATCCTGTGTTTACGCCCAATAGCTACTACAAAAATGATCTGCCAGAAGTTCTTTGATTTACTTGAGAGTTAACGACTAACCACAAATTATGGGTGTTGACAATGGATGTGTGACAAAGAATAAAAGTTTTATTGTACATAACAATGAGTTCACAACTTTTCCCTCATCGACATTAATCCAGAAATGTATATTATGCTTTGAGTTTGAACCCACTGCAGAGTTTAATACTCTGGGAAAATATATCTGACAGGACCATCATATGTAACGTATCCATGATCATTTTGAAAGTGGTTTTGTGTTTATGTATATGGTTCCCATGCACTCTGCATCGCACTATAGAGCTACATAAATTCCATCATTTACCATGATTCCTCCACATGTCGGAGACAGTGACCAAGAGTCTGAATGATTGCTGTCTTCAAGGTGCCAAGCAAGTCCGTTTGTTTGGAAGGTATACAACAGCTTTTGGGCATTTGGGTTTATCAGGTTTACCATGAAAAAAATATTAAGATTAAATGTAGATATACAGCTCTCAGATCTATTATCCCAAGGATTTCACCTCCTGCCTTCTGGAGATTCTTGACTGATTAACCAATGACCAAAGGTTGATTTACTGCTTGGAGGTTAAGAGGTCACAGTGGAGCAAGAAGGTCAGTGCATTTAGCCTCCACAGCTACTTGCTAGAACATGCTTCTTTATCTGCAGGTAATCAAACATACACAGGCGTTTTTTTCTCCTTTTCTACCGCATTTTGCGGGTTTTGTGTATAGGAAGTTAAGAAGTGATACATCTTCCATTGATCGGCCGTAAAAATCCTGATCAGAGAACAAATGATTTAAAATGTTATTTTGTCATTGACACTTTTCTTTCTTCTCAAAAATCCTGCAACATTACAGTCCAAATTAGACTTCCCCCTCACCACAACACAGAGCGCCTCACAAGACATACATTAAGACTTTCAGTTTCATATTATTAATGATCCCCTACCCTCAGCAATCTAAAGAAGCTACTCCACACATTTGAGTGAAATTCAACTCATGCAACTCTTGTAACAAAGTGTGCTTTTCAATTTCCTTAGTATTATCCTGACTGTGCTGGTCTCTCCTGACCCTTTTAGTGACCAGCTGGTAATTTTGTCACAGCAAAATTGTGACTTTGTACAATACCCTGCCTAAATATCTCAATCGCGATAGTGAAATGATCCCACGGTGAAAATCTAAAACGTCTAATGGAATAATAGTGAAGAAAAACAGTGAAGAAAATGTCTTTCTGGTTGGTGGAACTCCTTTCCCTTTCTGTCTACTTCACGTTACTTTAAATAATGCTCTTTGGTGGATGTTATCTTTGCTGGATTACTGATGATGCTTGGACAGATTCAGAAAATATGGTGAGTCTAATTTTATCTGTCAGTAATAAGAGTAGTGTTGTTATCTATCTGGTTTTTGAATGGAGTTCAGCTGATAGAGACACCATCTCATCGGATCAGCTCTCATTAAAACTCAAATTTAAAAATACTAATAAAACAGCGTATCATACCGTCTTTAATGCCAGGGTATTGGGGTTCTTTTCTAGTATCGGTATACTGTAGAACACTTTGTGTCCATGAGGGCAAAATGTTGCATGGAAACGAGTGGACAGTCCCACACGAGGTGACCATAGAGCTCTTCTGCCCTTACAGGGCTATAGCAAGCTTTTAAAGTCCGACTGGAGTCCAATAATATCTATGCATTCTTTTAGAAAGAACACATTTTCTCTTTCACTACAACACATCCAGTTAGTGTTGCAGTGCTGCTATCAATACAAGAGACCCAACAGTAAACTGTGTCTATGGTGAAACAGTCAGCATTCAGTAAACCCACCTATAGCTTCATCCACACGGACTACTGCAGAGCTGCAAGGCGTTCAGATACTCATGTACAGCTGCATACTTGTATGAAACATATACACATATGGTAGAGTAATGTAAGCAAGACCTCCATCCACTAACAAAAACAACAAAAAGCGACAATCAGTGTACACTGGCAATGTTTTGGATGAGGTCCATGAAGAAAGCCCCTCATTCACACACTGTAAACCATGTAGCTGCCAGGTACACGCAGCATCTGTCCAATCATTTCTCAGTAACCACAGCATATAAATCACACTGTACCCACCTAATTAGCCTCAGGAAAAGAATACCGTCTTTCAATGCTGTCATACATTCTCAGATAAAAATTACTTTGACAGCAGAAATATTATACATTGAAACGTTGAACAGATGGAGCGATTTAAAACCAGAACTGTTACATGAGGAAGAAAGAAAGAGTGGGTGAAAAACCTCAAACGTTCACATGTTCTCATTCCAGAAGGATGATGCGTTAGTGTGAACATGAACACACTCGGAACGGGATTTTCTTTGGAATTTACTTGCGGAGAAGAGTGAGGCCAAGAGGGAAAGCCATGGACTCCACATTTATAACACCCGAGGCATCATGTTTTGGACACACCTCTCTTGATTGTGCAAATTTCTTTTGGCTCAGACATCAATGGAGCATGTAAGAAGCTTACAGACTGTATGTCAGACTGTTACAGACTGTACCAATTCTCAGGCCCAGACAATGGCATGAGGCCAGAATAAAGCCAGTCTACACTTCCTCTATTTGCGGTTGCGGTGATTATAAAGCCTGGGTCAGTCCATGGCTGAAGCAATCAGCTGCCAATTGTAACTCGCCAAAATATATCATTACCGGTCACCATTCAATGTGTTAAGTGCAATTAACTGAATATTTAACTTTTGACACAATTATCTGGCCACACAAAATTCACTGTTGCTTTGTATTACATGCTATTTAATAGAAGGTGCGCCCATCTGCTCCTTTAGATTAGAAGAAAGCCTTATAGCATGAAACAGAACGTTCTGCTGGGATTGTGTGCATACTGCTCCTCCAGTGGGATCAGTAATAGTTCTGGGAGGTGAGGCCGTCAGTCAGCCAGGGTCAGACGTGGCATTCAGGGGCCACTGAGGGTCACTGATACAAGACAGCACTGAATGTTCTCTGACTGGCTCTGCTGCTCCATGGCACATTGACTGAGCTGATGAATGGGGCCCGTTTCCCTCTCAAACACAGACAGGCACGTTTCTGCTGTTTATACTGTATTCTACATGCTGTGCACCGTGACGGACCTCAAGGGGGACTGAGAGCACGGAGCTCCTCGTGTTTATTAATTCATGGTATATGCAGAGGAGCCTGGGCAAAGTGATTGTTGCAAACTGTGAGAGTGAAGGTTGTTAAGTATCACTGTTGAGGTAAAGAGAGAACGATTTAGGACGTTTGGGGGTGGGGGTGGGGGTTCAAAGAGCACAGGTGAAGAATGTGATTTATACCACAACTGGACTGTCTGATCCATGACAGATGTATGTGCAGCATGTGTTACAATCACGTACAGTAACGTTCAATCAATTCTACCAAGGTCAGCTGTGAAAATGTTACAATCAATATTAAGCCTCCTGTCAGTTATTTAAGCTAAATAACAATGAACTGTGATAGAGTGCTGGGCTAAGTATTGATTTTAATTTACCAATTTGTTTTGATATATATAATATATATATATATATACACATACATAATAATATTAATCCTGAAACATGAATGAATACACTATATACGTACCTGCCACAGTCAACAGGATTGTGGTGATTCCAGGTGGCTAGCTGGCTCAGATTATCTCAGAGTGAATTAAAAAAAAACTGCACTAATCTGAGCTCACAGGTTGTGTTTCTTAACCACCTAAATCATCATCTCTAATGAACAGAATAAAAGCCTCTGTTCTGGTGACTAAACAGTGTATTTATAGAGCGCCCTTCTATTCTTCTTACCACTCAAAGCCATACAGTGATGGCAGAGGCTGCCATACAAGGATGCTAACCTGCACATTCAGGAGAGTAATTTGGGGGTTCAGACTGGAGGAGCTGGAGCTCAAACCCAAAAACCAACACATGTAATTGTTATTGCTAAAATGTTTAATCTTAATTAAAATAAAAATTTAAATAAAGCTTAAAAATGTGAATCTTAAAAAAAAATAAACACTCTATTTTTCTTTTCTTTCAAAAACAAACAAGCTCAGATAAGCCCACTTTGTTTGCCCACTGTCCAGCACCAGTAGGCAAACAAAGTTAGCAAGTGAAGAAAGCAGAACATGTAAGAGCTAAAGAGTTGTTGTATCCAATGTTGCTGGTCTTCTGATCCGCTTCATACAGTGAAGTTGTGAGAGGGCATGTCTTGCCTGCCACAGAGACATGATAAGATATCCTCCCTCCAATCTAAATCAAACTCTGACCGCCCGCCACTACCTCCTGGTCTGGCCGATCTCCAGCAGCCGTAATCAGGGGAAGCGGAGCCCGCGGCCATGCTGTCCTGTGGTGGGATCACATTACTGTAATAGTCTGAGACGGACCAACAGATAGCTCAATTACTGCGCCGGTACAATTACTGGGCTCTGCTCTGGTAGACGGAGCAGACCAAATAGGCACAAGATTAAAGACTTCCACCTGCCCTGATGGAAAACGAGCGGGAAATCACCGGTCCAGATAAGTAGGAAATGACAGATGGAAAGTTGGAGTGAACACAGGAAACATAAGAAACTCTCTGTTCCTAAACATCTCGATCAGTCAGTCATCAACAAAGCTTTGAGTGATGAGCACACCTACTGCCACCCTAAGCTTTAAGTGAAGAGCGGGTTGTGAAATGCTCAGAGATGAGGCACCCTAATGGAAATACCTTGTGTCAGTACAGCCTGCTGACTTCATGAGGTCTGGCTATCAGAGGGAAGGAGATCCGATGTTTGGATATTATTTCAAGAGGGATCCCTTACAGAGGATAAAGTGAGCTTGTAAACAGGGCCCATAGCCCGATGCAGGACACAGAGGGAATAAAGTGGTCTAAATGGATATAACAGCTACGCTCTTAGCTTGTGTGTAACAAGGCCTGGCGACGGGCTCGAAACACAGTAGATATGGGCCCTCGTCTTTAAATACCTCCAACATTTCTTCATCTGGAAACACAGGAAATATGTTTCCTCTGGAGGGGGGAATTACAGTGCCACGAGGAGTATGTTTAGGAGGAATGATGTTAGAACGTAACTGCTCAGGGAACAGGAGGGATCTGGAGATGGGATTGAAACCACAGTTATAGCTGCAGCAAGTGAAACACATTTAACACGTAAACTGTAAAAAGTGCATGTTTAGTCCAGTCTACTGCCACTGATAATATGGGCATAGACCTACAGTATACATACATCTAAAAACACCTTTGTGCAACAGTTAAAGCCTGCAGGACTGGTGCTCTGCCTCCATGCATTCGGAGTGGTGATCCAACAGCAACTAATCACTCCGTCCTGGAGGGTTGAGAGAGGCGTAAAAACTTCCTTTGCCGTTTTTCTCTCGCTTTAACTGCCATTGTATCTCTTCAAAGAGAGAGCACTGGAGCCGGTCATCAGCTGAGTAAATTAAACATAATGGAGGCATAAGTTAAAGCGAAGGGAGAGTCCCTGTGTGATGCTTAATGCTCAAAGTAGCATTACATCTGCAGGACTCCATGACTTTTCCTCCAACACCACCAGAAGCTAAAAGGTTTTCAGTTATCCAGTCAAATATCCAAATATCAACTTGTACAGACATTCATGGGCTTCAGACAATGTATCCTAATGACTTTTCATCTGCACATTGTCAGGTCAAAGTCATTATTTTTGTCAGACTCAAAATTTAAAATTTAATCTTTTGATTTAGTGCTGAATGACACAAATTGTCCAATGTTCCTGTGTCGCTCAGAAAGACTTCTTTTTCTGTCAGTCGTTACAAAACTAATCTTAGGTTTAGGCAACAAAACAAATGGTACTAGCTGATGTCAAAATGTGCCATATTTTGTATTCCAGGAAGAATACAACTTTTTTTTTTTTTGTTCTGTGCAAACTGCTAAACAGGTACTCAATATGACCCGGGACGAGATCTAAATGGGTTCAAATTAATGTTTCAGTTCAGCCTCAACTAAGTGTGCTTAGTAAATTTTAGCATGCTAACGCACTGAACTAAGATGGTTTATACGATAAACATTGTGCACGTTAGCATGATGACATGAGTATTTAGCTCAAATCACCACTGTGTGTAGTACAGTGCTTGTACTAGTACTAGTACTTCACAGAACTGCTTGTCATTTCATATGTAGAGAGAACTTCAAATACAATTCCATTGACCTTAATTGGTGGAGGTGGAAGTCTAGCATAGGCAGGCACCATGAAGGGAGGTTCGTGGTGCTTATCTTATTTAGCATTAGGTCATTGAGTCGATTTGTTTTATATAAAACAACAAACACAATACGAAAAGAAAAATATTTGTTTTTTCAGTTTTAACATTTGATTAACGGCTTATTGATAGATTTTAACTTAAGAAAAACATGAAACCCATCATCACAAACGTATTGGATAACAGAACCAAAATGAGAATAATAAACTTCCTTTTTTCCCCCCACAGAACTATGCTGAGCCCCCTTGAACATTTTCTCATTTCCCCTCTTGGGATGAATAATATTTAAGTATGACCCTGCGGTGCAGCTAATCCAAACATTTTTTGTTAGCGTCTGACTGCCATTTTACAACACAGTGGATCCTTGGTGAAACATGGCCATGCTTACGGACTCGCTGAAGCCTTCAACACACAACAGCTTCTCAGAGACAATGCCCATGTTTTCCTTGGGAAAATGTTCCTTCAGGGGGAGGAAATGGAGAAGAGCACCAGTCAACACTTGCCCTGGTCTGCTTCTAAACCCGCCTGCTGAAAAATTCATCAGAGGACACCAAAGGAAGTGGATGGAGTGATGAACATGCCCTTGGGTCAAATTCCCTGCTGTTTTTGCAGGAGTGAACAGCACAAATATGGTAACAACCCTGTGGTAGCTCCGTTCAAATCACAACTACGTAGACTGTGGCTTCACCGCTGTCAAACATTAATCATTTTTCCCTTTCTTTAATATCCTGACAAGTACTGAACTTGAGACATTACACAGCCAAATGAGAGAGTTCAGAGCAGTGACTTCACATGTTTAGTGAATGACACGAGGGCAGAGGGCAGGGGAGAGATCGAGGAGTCAGTGTGACTGTAGGGAATCCAGGCCATCCATCAGAGGTTTGTTCCACTCCCCCCGAGGCATGACGACCCTCAGGTCTCTGGGGTTAAGGTCAATGTTGGTGCAACAAAACACAACCAAAGAGGATTTTAGTTTCCACGGGGAAAGATCAAATGGTATGGTGAGTTGAGAACCTGAACTTTAAAGGCCAGTCCTGAAAGAACACAAGAAAGTACAGCTGAGGCTGATGGGAATGTCATGAGTTTTGCAGGTATTTGGACATAAAGCAACTCTGTGATAGCATGGCGACCTGTCCAGGGTGTGTAAGGACGGACAGACATAAATCACAGTATTTACAAAAACACTTGATGATGCAAAGAGGTAAAAAGTCATGAAGGGGGACATGAATTTATCATTCAATTTTCATAGCAATCCCATCCAATGTTAGATTAAAATGTTTCATTAGGGTTCTTCCTCGTGTGTTCACAAATGTCCGTACAAAACCTCATGGATATTTCAGTCTGGGCTAACATGGTGGACCAACAGAGGGAATATACGTCATTTGAGTATTTGTTTAATAATTAGATACTAATGGGCTGTAAGGTGTTGTAAAACACACTTAATTTAAACTAAAACAAAAAAAAGCAGAATGTATGCAGACAATCAGCTCGAAGTCGTGGGATAAGAAATTTCATACAATCTTGCCAAAAAGAAAATTAAACTGTCCAAGCCGTCTGATGGTGATGTAATGTTACTTACTGGTCGTTCCTTTAGCTGTTAGCCAAACACACCTTGCAAAACAATGAATGTGAGCAAACCGTTCCCCCCCACTGTGTCTCACGGAGCAACGGCGCACACAGAGCAGCGTGTGTTTGGTTCCGTTAGCTGTTCGCCAAACACGTTTCCTCTCACAGTGGATGCAGAGTAGCGGCGATGCACTCAGCTGTGTTACCACTAGCGACCCCTCCTGGCCAGGAGCCACTTAAGGGTAATAGTGAGAAGTCAGCAGGAAGTAGATGGCAGTATGAAACAGGCAATAAAAGGTGTTTTGAGAAAGTGTGAGTCACTGCGAGAGGTGACTCACACAAGCATGCAGCCATAACTGGCCACCCAGAATATAATACAGAGAGAACTAATCATAGACAGACACAGAGGTGGACACTCATTCACTCACTCACCAACACACACTGATCACATGATCCTACTAGTGGAGATAATAAAGTGGAATAATAATACCAATACTAATACTGTCAAGTTGCAGCTCTAGTTAAACCACACTACCAAAAGGCCGTTATGTTAAAAGCAGGGAAGTCTATTGTGGATCCAGAGATTCCAGCAAAAGCAAATAAGCTGCATGTTTTCACAGATGTGAAGCTGACAGTTTGCTTCGCATGAGAGACGTTTCATTTCTCACTGAGCGGACACATAGGCACAATGCACATTGCTCCTGGGACGGGATCCATCCCTGGACCCCACCTACAGTATGGAGGCTGCACAGCAGATGAAAGGGATGAAAGGGCCTAAACGGACAAGCTCCACGTACATCTGGAGAAGTCAACTTTGCCTGTCCCCTAAAGCCGGACTGACCTGGCACATTAACGGCACCTGTGGTAATCCACTGGCCTGTGTCCGACAAGCAACACGAGAAGGCCTTTTCACTAAGTCAAGCCAGGTATTAAGTGAGGCTTTGGTACTTTCAGAACCACAGAAATGCAATTGCATGCTCACTAACGCTCTCCAAATGATTGTGTATTCCTCGCCACGTTCCAAGAACCACACAGCCAGATGAAGAATGTGTCGGCTGAACATGCAAACAGATGTAGGAGAAAGCCTTTGTGCTGCATGCGTCCTACAGTACATACCGGTCGGAAAAAAAAATCTGCAGAGGGAAGGGAGGGCAGAACCGCCTGTAAATGAGTATTTTTACATAAGATGAGGAAAGCAGAGAAGGGGCTTTTGGACGACCGAGGGAGTCGGTGCGTCAGGTAATGAGCCTGCAGAAACGCTGAAGGAGAAACCCGTCTCAACTGGAGCGGAAACACAAGGAGTTAAACGGGGTGTGTGTTGGAAGGGAAGGGAAGGGAAGGGAAACCACCGGATCCCAGCACCCACCGAGAGATGATCAGACGATGCCAAAAAATATTTTCCAACTAAAAAGAGGCCACCCCCTATTTCCAGAGAAAACATTAATATCAGCTTCAAACACTCTCTCGTCAGCAGAATTAAATTCATTTTAAATGTACAGACGCCTTAAGTTTGTTGATATTCATGATCGTCCTCACAATCAAAGTTTCCAAATTACATAACCGAAACCCGTATCAACTCTGTTTCATGTTACGTTTCTATGTAAGCAACCCCATTTCTGGTCAAGCTGGAACCTGAATGTGATTCCAGAGAAATCATCATCAGTGTATGGGAACGGCACCGTGACACTGGCAGAGCGCCGCTTACAGCGCTGCTGCTGTCATCTCTGTACAAACAGTACAACATCTCTACTGCACTGCGTCTGTCTTCATGTGGAAAACACCGTTAAACATTGTGAGTAATGCTGTCAGGTAAAACTGTGTGTCTCCAACATGCAAGAGTGAACAACCTTATTGGGATGTGCTTTTATCATTAAGGGTTTAATCAGCCTAAAGGCTGGAGAACTTTTCTTTCAGTCACATGGTCTGATCGGACACTGCAGAGGTCAAATGTCATGTACGTGAGGATTGAAAACAATCGGATGGATTGTTATCAAACACTTTTCACACCAAAGTTGAACACTTGGGTGTGAAAATGTCTTCAAAACTAACTTTCATCAGCCTCAGCTGTACTTTGTATTTTGTGCTAATTAGTGAATATTAGCATGTTAACATGCCAAAATAAGATTGTTAACATGGTAAACAATACACCTGCTAAATCACAGCATGTCACCATTCATTGTGTTCAAGTTAGTTTTGATAGTGAATGAAGTCATCTAACTGCTGTAAAGCCCTGACAGGAAGAACACTGTTAAATCACTTAATTCACAAAGTTTTGATGCTCAGAACTTCAAGCATTTCTTTTCTGGTGATTTCAGCGCAACAGTCATCGGTGAAGGGAGAGACAGACCAGACATCGGCCTCCTGAGCTCTCCTGACCCCAAAAGTCTTCACCGCCCTCATAACAGTGGCCTTGTCTTGTTCAGGTCGTCGTTATCTTACAGACCACAGTGGGCGGGGTAAGAAAACACCACAGTTATATTGACAAAGTCATTCAAATGCTTGTAAAAAGCTCTTGTAAAAAAGTTTACAAGACTGGCTCTGCTCTGTCGAATGGCTCCTGTGTTGTACGAATCCTGACCCCGAGAGTCAAGTTCAGTTGAGTTGGTTACTCTTCAGGTCTCCAATAAACCAAAGGCTGGCTGAGAGTTCCCACCAGTACAGATGAGATCCATCACAGGGTGGCAAGGTGACACAGCGACAGTGAAACGTCTGTCACACTCTGTGTCCCATAAGCAAAGCACCGAAGACATCTGTCAAAAACATAACAGTCCAGTTTCCCTGCTAATAATCTAGTTGTAAAAGCTGCTGTTTTTATTATTTTTCATTTCTGTCTTTTTCTTAACTGTGTCACCATGCTGGAAGTGCCTGTTTTCCAGAATGAAAGACTCCATCTAGCATGTGATAGGCTGTCATTCAGACGGACCCTCAAGAAAGAGGCAAAATGAGTTCTCGCTTTCAGCTTGTCCTCAGACTGACCGGTTTCAATCTGCGTCAAGACTCAGCCCTGGAACGTGGAAACGGTAACCACAATCAAATATCCTGACAGGCATATGTCTGTTTGTGTGGGCGCCAGCAGCAGCGATACCGGCGCTTTTCTCTTCACGTCTGTCAGCAGCACAGAGCAGGGCAGATTACCTCACTCTCACCTAATCAGGGGAGATGAGAACACCGCTGGGCTGCGAGAACCAGGTTGTCCTCGCTTACGTTTAGCAGGAAGGAGGTAAAGAAAATATGGAAAAAGACTCAAAATAAAATGACCTGATGATGATGAGCGATTTATTCGGCACGACTAGGAAGTGAATTCAAGTAGTCTCACTCATTTTGAGATTGAGTGCTAGAAAGACAGTGATTTGACAATTTATACCAAGAAACGATAAAAATGTATCAACCAGTAGTTTCTGCCATGAGGTTTCAACCGAGATAGCCATTCCCAATATCTCCGCTTGAATTAGTAATTCAGACAGGGGACCTCTGGTGGCACTGGTAGGTACTGTTAGCTCCTGAGGTTCATTCTAACAACGGCTCTGGTATCCAAAAACATGACGTCACATACCTTTAGGACCGGTTTTATTTTGACGCAAAGATTTTTACATTAAGAATATACGTTTTGTTTTATTAAAACAATTAAATAAATACGTACATTTGGCTGTAATCTGTAATTTTAGGTAGTAATTACTTCTTCACTAATTTTGTTGTGTAACTTTCAATTTGATCCTTCTCAGCTCCTCCATGGCTGGCGTCTTCCCCACTGTGAGTATGTGCGTGTAAAACGGGTTCAAATGTATGTAAATTAAGTTTGTAAAAAGTGTGACAGGAATGTAAAAGGCTTATCAGTAACATGTCAGTCTGCACACGTACAGTCTCATGTCTCTTGAGAATGCACTGCAGACCGAGAGGCTGACATCAGGACAATCAGTCGCATTGTGTGCATCACAACTCTCCTCCACTGTTCATTGTTCACAGGCCTGTTTGCCAGTATGTGCATGTCGCTGCGATGTCTCAGTGATACAGTTAAAGTTAAAGGTCATGCCAATGATGAAAGACAAAGACCCCCATGTCTAATAATATGAGCAGGACAGCAGCTATAGCTAATAATTAGTGTTATGTCCATGATGACAGAGGTTGGTGGTGTCTTCTATCAGCTGTGTATGTACTGTAGAACAGTTTTAGTTGTAGTTTTTACATGTTCTGTTACACAGAAAGAAATGGTCTCATTCACTTCCAGGCAATCAGGCTTACAGCTTACTAATTAGTACCTAACACCGGTACCGGATCAGTACTCGGTATCGGTGCCATAATCTTCGGTGCATCTTTCACACACAAAGCACCAAATAAAAGCTGGTTAATGTCTTATTTTCGGGGGGAACTGCTTTGATTAGAGTGGTACGGCAGCCAGCCAGCCAGCGATCCCTCGAAACAAACCCTCCAGGGCCGATAAACCTTGAGCAGTCCGGACTTAAATGTGAGCAGCGAAGGCGACACAGCGGACTGAGACTTCAAAACAAATCAATCACATTTAAGTAAACAAAAGCTTAACGGGTCAAAAGGGACCTGACAGACAGCAGCTGATAGGAGTTTAAAAAGGTGAGGGCATGGTTCACCCACAGACGGAAAAAAAAGAGAAAAAAACTAAACTACTTCAGAGTCTTTCCCCCTGGCTGTCCCATGTAGGATCTGCTCGAGTTCAGTTAGTCATAACAGAGTTGTCACCTCGGGTCCGTCATCAGTCAAGTTCAGCCGAACCAATAAAGATAAGCATCTGCACATGTTCATCATAATGAAGGACCTTTATGAACATGTCAAGGGCCATTCATTTCAACCGATCACACTACCCATTTCACCAAAGGACCAATTTAACCACAGCGGTTTAGTTCATTCTCTTTAGGGTCAGGGTTTATGACAACAGTTAACGATGGAAAATTATAATTAAAATGCCACAGAGCCACGGCCACAAGGCAGCGCCATTTAGTTTAGTTGATAAAACATAAAAAACAAATCTAATACAGGTAGAAGAGAGACGTAGGTGAGTTGAAGAATTTACAACTTATTATGGTTTTGCACAACACTGGATGTTTTTAGACAAACAAATAGTAAAATCCTGATAAAAAGCAGCATTTGCCTCTATGCCACATAACTGTGCTGTCTTACCCAAACTAGAAAACCCACATAAAAGAGCCATCCTCTGTTGAATTTGGTGACATTTTTCTTCATGTCAATGAAAATACCAGGTGAGAAAAAACTTTGGTGACAGGAAGACACTGTTGAGCCTGAACACCTTATCCTGTAACACTAACAACAAGTTAAACGAAGCCAATAAAATAATAGAGAGATAAACAAAGCAAATTCATACAAGGTTTATTTGTTTTTAACGGTGCTGATGTCACACCGGGGTCAACCAAAATACACATGGTGTAGAAGAGTATGTCTGCACTCTTACTCACAGTGATTTCTTATGTGGCAAGAAAAAAAGCTCCTGAATTACGAGGTAAAACAGGAGAAGTAAGTGTGTGCGTGTGTGTGTGTGTGTGTGTGTGTGTGTTGCTGGTATGAAACAACATTGCATCACCTGGCATCTATTTTGCGGAACACAAGCGTATTAAGGCAGTAACACATGTCACAGCTGCAGCAGTTAAACTGGCCTCCTGCCTCCACCTTGACTATTTTTTTTAATGATGAATAACAATAATATGATAGTTTAAATGTGTCCCGTGGGGCAAATGGTTGCCAAATAAAGTCAGGTCCTGCTAGAAACCAATCTGCACCAGGTTTAACTCTGCACGCCTGCCAGGATTGAAGACACTCATGCCAAAGTCATGCCAAGTGCTGTTAACTGAAACCTCATGCTCCATTAAACGTTGTTTGGAGGCAGCAAGAAAGCATGGTTTCTACCTGGATAGGACAAGCAGCGCAACATGACAAAACAACACAAAAACTCCTGGTGCCGTGGTTCTCGCCGGCCCGATGTGAGCTGCCGCTGCCACCAACTGAAGCTCAGACTGAATGAAAACAAGAGTCGTTCCCTCATCTCTGCCACCCCAGACCCACAGTAATACAGAAACTATCAGAGCACACACAGACTGTATGGTCTGGTTAACGGCACAGTCGACACACAGATGACTAGCGTGAACGGTAGGCCCACGCCACACAGGCAGATTATGAGATTACAGTGTTGTTTTGACTGGCTTCAGCAGTTTAGTCAAATGTTGTGAATATTATTCTTGCCCTGCTGTTAGATAGTAGTGGGTTTTTTTAAAAAATATAACTCATGACTGTACATTTAGATTGTACCCAGTAGTCAAAATAAAAATGCTGAACCCTATTTGAAAAAGACATTATTCATAGTCAGTGGCGATTTTGGTCTGGAAACTCTGGTGGGGCCATGCAGGAAAATCTTATAATGCAATCCAGAAATACCACATATTACTCTCATACCCTCACAACAAAAACACAGTAGCAAGTGAGAGAGGGGACCACAGCACCTTTGACGACAAAATTGCGGCTGAATAATGCCATCACACAAACAATGCCAATCTGACGACATATATTGTCACATCAATAGCACCACCAAATGGCAGTGTTCAAGATCTCACAATATCAAATACTCAAGATCGAAACAACAACGTGACAACAATAAAAACACAACGGCGCACACCCAATACACAGCAATCAATATACAAAGCCAAAACACACAATATACCACAGCCAAACAGCCATTTCAGCACCACAGACAGGTGAACAGCTCCCTCGGGGAGCCCACGTGAGGTTGTCCCCCCCACACACACGCACAAACGTATCGCCAGTTACGCATTACAGAAATTCCACTATAATTCAAACAATATGTAAACTACATTATAAATTCCACTTAGAATAAAAATAAATTAGACTCACCGATGAGGATCACTTCTTGAAGAGGAATGACGCTCTGCGGTCCTTCATGTGCGCAAACTTCTCTGTGACCTTGCTGTTAAAATCCAACAGTCCGTGGATGAGTTCACTTTCAATAGAAAGCATCGCCAGGGCGTTCAGTCTCTGCTGTCCCATTGTATTCCGTGTGAAGGTTTTTATTCTTTTGAGAGTGGAGAAGTTTCTCTCAGATTCAGCGCTTGTCATCGGTGTGGTGATGATGATTTGCAGAAGTGACACTGTTTCAGACAAGGCCTCCTGCAGGTTGTTTTCATGAATGGACTTCAGTAAAGACAGTGCGGTATTGTTGCCATTGCTGAGCTCACTGTGCTGGTAGAGGGACTTCAACTCAGTTTTCAGCTTCACCTTATTGTTTATTGGCCATAGTTTGAAAGCACATTCCAGTTCAGCCTCTGGAAAGGATTGCACAAACTTGGGGAAAAGTGTGCAGTCAATGAGTTTTGCTGCAATCAAATGGTCACTTTTAGCGAACCTTTCCTCCACTTGGCTTAACGTGGTGTCGCAGGCCTCTCTCATGACTGCAGCCGTGTTGGTTGTTTTCCTCCTTTTACTTCCCTCCGCTCCACTTTCTTGCGCAATCACATCAGCTCGTTCCCTGAGACGCCCTACGTTCTTCTGGAAGACGTCCATGGCCCGGTTGATGCCAGCTGCGTCGATGTCTCTTTTCTGCAGTACACTGTATAAAATGTCCACTTCTGGCATGAGCTCAGAAAAAAACTCCAAGAAGTGTAGAAATCTCGGTTCCTGCAGGTGCATGGACAGACCATAGGCCTCGCTGATGGTCACCCTGTCCCATCCCTCTTGTGTGCGAATGTTGTTCAAACACTCCTTTATCTCCTCACGGCGTTCCCACACAGCATTGACTGTCCTGCTTTTGAAATTCCATCGCGTGGCTGGAGGTCTGGGGATGCGCCTATCTGACGTCTCGGCAAGAGCAGCTGTTCTCTTTGGTGAGTTGGAGAAAAATGTGGCGAATGCTGACAAATCAGCAAAAAATACCTTCAGCTCGGAAATTCTTGCTGAGCAGATCTGCTGAAGTATGAGGTTCAGTTGATGTGCGTAACAGTGAACAAAATGCGCATTTGGATAGCGCTCCTTGACAAGAGTCTGAACCCCGCGCACACTTCCACTCATAACTGCCGCTCCATCATATGTTTGGGCTATGAGCTTGTTACCCAGGTTCAGGGGCTCAAGGGATGCTTTTATAGCATTTGATAAACCAGCAGCCGTTTTGTCCTTCACCTCGATAAATTCCCAAAACCTCTCTGTCACGGTGTTGTTCACCATATAGCGCAGCACGATGACCATCTGTGACTTGCAGGACACATCCGTGGTCTCATCAGCCTGCACGGCAACAAAAGGTGCATCTGCCAACTGTTGAGCAATCTCAACTTTGTAGACACTGTACATACAATCCAAAAGTTCATTCTGAATTATTGCTGAAGTGCCCTTGAAATAGGGTTGAGCATCATAGTGGCTCCTCAGCCTGGAGTCTCCCTCGCACATTGTGTCAAAAATGCACCTGAAAATGCCGGGGTTTAACGAGCCAGCCGACTCATCATGTCCACGCAGGGCAATTTCGCACTTGCCACAAAGTTTTATACAGGTTATAATTCTCCCCAGAACAAACCTGTTTTCTTCAGTCTGTCGGTTGTGCTGTTCAATGCCACGTCGGTATGCACTGTCAAGCTGAGATGCAACATTTGCTTTCCCTAAAAGACCTAGCTTGATGGCATTATCCACATGAGACGCACAGCTTTCGTGTTTTACCAGCCTTTCTGACAGATGTTTCAAATCTTTAAATCCAGTGGTTGTCCATACGGTTTCCCCTCCAAAGAGCAGACATGGAAAGCAGTAGAGCGCCTTTTTTGACGAGCTCCCGGTCAGCCAAGTTTTCCGCTTAAACCACTCCTGGTTGAATGACCTAGTTTTGTCCTTTCCCTCTTGAGTAATGATTAAATCCTCCGGTCGATGTGGTCCCAAACGTTTAATCTCCAACTTCTGCTCAAGTGGTAAAGTGCTAAATCGCACACTAGCCAGGTAGTCAGCTCGATTCATCATGCAATCAATGAATGAATGAAACGTCAATTTGCTATGTTACGTTACTACGTTAGCCGAGCTAGCAAGACCCGTGCAGTGTGCCCGCCCTTTCTTCAAATCAGCCAATGAGAAGCGCTCTGGGGCCCTGAACTTCAGGCCCCACTGCCGAAACTGAAGTGTGCGCTGCACACGCGCATGCACGCGCAGCAGCTCCCCAGTCCACAACACTGCAGGCGCAGGGCCATCTCGGCTGTGCCCCCCCGAGCGGAACCAGAGGAAGCACAGCATCAGGCACAACGAACTATTCACACACAACTACACTACAAAAAGTAAGGAAATTGCGTTCATCAAATGAAAACTGCGGACATTTCAGTGGGGACAAAGTTGAATTTATTATTAACTTATGCTCAACGACATTTTTGACACAGGAAAACTTATAAAAGCTTATAATCCTGCCCTGCACAGCAGCGCCCTCTGGTGGGGCCGTGCCCCACCGGCCCCTAATGCAAAGACGCCATTGTTCATAGTTAACCTTGAGCACTGGTACACCTTTTATTTATTACACTAATTACAGTTAAACTATACAGTTGAGTTGCTTCAAATCAAATCACCTGAGCCACCAGGTGTCAACACTAGCTCTCCTTTCAACGCCACCAGGCAGGTGTTCCACATTTGCGAGCTACAAAGAAATGTTCTGAGTGAATCAAGCCTTGAGCCAAGCAGAACCTCGGACAGCATCGCTTAGGACATAACAGCAGATCATTAAACTGAGGAACAACGCTATAAGGTGATCAACGCTGTCACGTTGTAAAACAACAACAAATAAACCTTTCTTTGGTTCATCTTTAACGGCAAACATGTGAGGAGGGGAGTGATATCGAGCCACTCTCTCTGCCATCTGGTTCCAGTTGGCTTGTGAAGAGCTTTCAGACGAGGAAGGAGGTTCTGATCCAACATGTGGTTTGCACCTAGCCCTCTCCACCCACTATTGTTCACACAAAGCTAACCACAAGCTGTGACCCACTCCACACCCAGAACCAGGCCGGTGACCCAGTGTACGTCGTAGTGAATGTTACACCACACAAGCCACAGCATGTGGGCCTCTGCCTGGTTAAAGCTGGCTAATGGGCCCCAGATCAGGGCTAACCAAGCACTAAGGTCCAGGATCACGTTTCATTGGATGCAGATGCCTGCTTATGGATCTGGCATTATATTGGCAATGACATCATGAGCTCGACCGGCTGGAAGAGCATGAGAGTGTCGGAGACGTGGCCGGTACTGTGCTTTTGATCTGCTTTGAGAGCTTTGTGATGTGACATAAGTGTTGCAAAGTGCACCAATATGATTTTAAATAACATACATTCTCTATGCAGGGAGTTAAAAAATCCAAACAAAGAGTGCCTGCCAGACTTTTGTTTGCACATTTGTACAAAAATGACCTTCTCGAGCCACTGTTTGAAATGTAGGGACAGAGAGGAGCAAGCAAAAAAGACATATATGACCAAGCATTTCAATTCTAACCTCTAGAGGTGGAAATGTTTACTGAAAAATACAAATGTGTTGGATGAAACAACAAAACTGATAATTAGGCTCATTTGTTTATCCTGGTGTGGCGCTAGGGGAAAGATCATAGGGTGCAATTCAATTCAATATTGTGTGCAAGTGGAAAAACAATAGCAGAAGATATCAGGACTCATCCTCTTGGGAACATGAATAAAGAATATTTAATGGAAAACCAGTCCATCCATCCAGTTCATTTTTAAGATGTCTATTTATTGATTTAATGGTCATGGAGACATTTTCCTCTGAAGGGGGAAGACATCTGCTAATTATTTACTACATTGTTTTGTCCAAAACCTAAATATATTGAATTCATAATTATAGACTAAGTCATAAGACTAAGAAAAAACATTTAGCTCTTTATCTTAAAAGACGACTTGTTTAAGAAATGTTTAATAACAAAACTGTTGCTGATTAATTACTATTATTTCAGCTTTAGACAGATGAATAATCCTCTTGGGATCACGAGCCACATCAAATGTCATTCTGGCTGGTAGCTTTGGAGACTTTGTCTCTGGGGGTTTCAAAGTGCCAGACAGACATCCCACTAGCAGCGCAAAAAGGTTTTTGAAATTGGATAATCTAAAGCATAATCTGTGAAATGATGCCTTCCCAAATTCCCAAAGTGTGCACTTGAGACACAGTTCAGAGCCTCTGAAGCTACACCAATGCCTCTGAAGCTACACCAACGCTGACACAGACGGTCAAGAAGGTTAGTCAGCAATTACCACTTCTGAAGTGTGATTGGATGGGTGATGCTGAGAGGAATGCATACCTTTTTTAAACATTACAAATGTCTTCCCAACAGCTGCTCGGCATACTGTGCTCTAGGAATGCCCATCTTATTGGGTCAGAGGTTACAGTAAGATATTCCTGACATATGGGAGTTACGTATCACAGCTGGATATGGCTGACTGGAGGAATAGATAGATGGATGGATTGAATGGAAATGGCACCTGATGCTAAAGTTAAGGAGCTACAGGGGTATCGGCATGCCCACTTCAATATACAGAGAATTTCACCACCAGGATATTAAGGACATCGTTTTGTCAATATGGACATTGGCAATAAGACAGTGATAATCAGTGATAGTTTGTCCTGAAAGTAGCGCTGGAAGAAAGGGTTTGTCCTATGGAGAGAATAAATCAGGACAAACAATATTGTTGGACTTTTCTGATTTGATTTTTATAATTTTATGTAAGTAGAAATTTTGAGTTGCTGCCAAATGTCAAAAACATTAGTCATCAGGGGACTATTGGGACTAATTATGTTATTTGGACCAGAGGTTTCTGAACCAAGTTGATAATTTGACCAGAAGGCATTCCACCGGGGCTGCAACTCATTGTCGATTAATCTGACAATTATTTTCTTGATCAATTGATTAGCCGTTAGGGTTATAAAATGGTGATTACTCGATAAGATGACTTCCTCGAATTACTTGTTTTGTCCAAGACAAGAAATTCAGTTTACTATCAATATTCACATTTAAGAAGCTTGAATCAGAGAATTTTGTTTTGGAAAATATATATTTATATTTTACATGTATCAATAAAAGAAAAAGCATGAAGCATGTGACTTAAACATCCACTAAATGCCACATTTAATCAACTCACTTTCAGAATTTCCACTGTTTGAGGTTTGTATGGCACTTTCTGAATGACGCCATCTCGTTGTGCCATCTTATTCTGCATGATTTAATTCACCCAACTGGATAATTAGCACCACCCACTGCCCAACTCCAAATATACATGAAGGTAGTAAATGGAAGCACACAATTATACAGAGGTTTTCTTTTGCCGATTTTCTAGAAATTTGGCTAAAATTTGCACTGCATTTGGATGGAACTGCAACAGACTCCCGTCAGATGGGATTAAAGGACTATGAAGAGTCATGTACTCACAAAGAGGCTGACTGGTGCATAAGCGCTCTCAGTGCATGCCAATATAATGACAAGACAATAATGACAGTAGCACTGATAAATCACCTGCAGAGGAATTGTGGGCTAGATGTCGTTGTGTAACCTAGTGCAGTTTATCAGGGAGAAGGAATGCTTTGAGTTCAGAATATATGATTCATTGCAGTCTTAAAGGTGTCGAATATGAAGATGAGTGACTCTTGCACAGCAGATCATAATGGGGGTTACTTGGAAGGTTTGAATGTTCAAGGACTCCTGTTTTTTTCTTTGATCCTTTCTAATCTAGGCCACCTGAAAGGTGCTTCATACAACTATTGGACAAATGCTTTCTGCTTTTAGTTTAAAAGGCTAAAAGAATGTCAGGCCAATAAATGACGATGAGTCAGCATCACAAACAACCTCAGGGTCATCACACAACTCCATCGTGGTGAAAAACAGCTCAGAAATGTCTGGATTTCTGAAGGAAATTCTCAAGCCAAGTTCTTGTTAACTTTTACAGATAACCAATAGAAAGCATCCTGGCTGGAAACCTGAACAACCGGCAAGGGATATGCATGGCCCAGGACAGGATAGCCATACAGCTGGAGATTAAAACTGCCCTGAACTTCATTGGTCTGCAGAGGAAAGGCGAGGATCAGTGATATTAAAAGACAAAAGCTTCCCAGCCACAGCCTGCTCACCCTGCTGCCGATCTAAGCGTTAGCGTTACAGAAGTTTCAGCTGCCGTACCACCAGATTTCAGAGCAGCTTCTTCCCTCAGGCATGAGACTCCCAGATTCATCCTCCACCCTCCACATGTAATTTAGGTTTTTATTCTTTTGTCGCAAAAATGGGACAACAAACTGCATTTTGTTGCCCAACCTGTTGTGGAATGACAATAAATGGACCATGATATAAAACATGTATTTTCCAATGACTTCAAATGTGTATAATTGCAGTAGGGAGAAGAGAGAAGACCTGTCGCCATTGGCAAAAACTGCAATCAGAGCCTCATTCACACCAAACCAGGCATTAGAGGTGTGGATATTTCGAGATGGCAGTAATATCGCTAGCTTGCTGCTGATGCTACCAATATTAGCTGCTCTGTTATCAACAAATGTGCATTCAGGCTGAAATTCAACCGTGATGTTGCTAACCCATGCAGTGACTTCAACCAAGCAAGAGTGGAAGACTAAGAGCAAATAAAAGTCTGCTATCAATTCAGACCAATTCATGCAGTGTGTAATGCATGCATTCAATGGCTTTGAGCTGCTTTGTGAAAACCTTTTTTTTGCCTGTAATGAATCTTAAAGTCAAATTGAAAAGGCATTTCTTCCAGAGTGGAACGGGATAACTTCAGGAGTAACTTGATTTGATTGGCAGAAAGATGAGCTCACAATCTTCTCTATCTCTGTGCCATTAAATGTTCCAGACTGATTGACGGATGGATGTCATGATTGGTTGAAATTGGTTGGTACTAGCTGATGTAAGCATGCATCATATTTTGTGTTACAGGAAGAATAAAATAGAAATGTTCTGCATATATTATCAATTCCAGGGAATGAGATCTAACCTGATAATGGTTTTTGATACAAACCAAATTCATTAGGTAGTAATTTCCTCTTAGTATCCCATATGAGAACACTAAATTGGTTTTACTTTTGACGCCATATCGCCCAGCCCTACAGTCAAGTATTCACATACTCAACATAAGAGCAGGCTACCATGTGGGTGCTGGCTTCAGCATCTGGAGCAATTTGGGGGATCAGATTCTGGCCAAAAGACACTTTGACACTCCCCTGAGATTAGTGGACAAACTGCTCAACGTCCTGAGCCAACAAATGGAGCTCCCCAGCACCACATTGCTCTAGACAATCTTAAATGAGCTCTCATTGTATCTGCAGAAATCACAAATTCCCAAATGAGCTCAGTTACATCTGGAACGCGGGCGAAATTTAACCGAGAAAACCTAACAACAACAGAGTCAATGCAAGAAGATTATCACAGCAGCATTACATAACCATCAGCCTATATGGTGATATCCAGAGAAGGTTTACACAAGGCTTTCACACTCTGCCATCTACGGCGACTCTCTGAAAGCACACAGTGAAAACATTCAACGCGCTGGGTTAAGTCAACACGCTCGCCGGTCCAATCCAAACTCTTAGCTGGTTCCCGACTCCCCGACATCTCTCTTTGGGTCTCCTATGTGGCTCCAACATACAGATGACAGCGGAGAAATGTGATCAAATCCCAAATGGGAAAATAAACAATGTGAGATGCTTTGGAATCAAGACATGACATTCTCCGCCACCTGGCAGAGCTCCAATCTGAGATGAATTTCAACAGGTTGAGGATTGATGAAACCACTCCGATCCAGCTCAGAAAGACAACGTGAAGCTACAGCATGCATACGGCTGTCACTGTATCAACAGCACTAATAAAACACAGGGGGTGCAGACACTGAAAACACCGGTGAGAACAGAGCTGGCTGTGGAAGACGACGTTGGGATGGACCATGTCTGCTTGGCAGAGAGAAAGCATTCCATATGATTTAATAACTGTGGATGAGTTTTGGCTTCGACTTCCACACATGTTTTTTGGGGGAATGAAGACATATTGTTTGCACGATGCGTTCAGAAAGTCAAACGTCTCTTTAGGGCCATGTAAAAGTAAAATCAATAAAACTGATGCATGCTACTCAATAGACATTTATTAGAGATAAATAATTTTGGCTCAAAGTGATTTAAAGGGTGCCAAACCAAAATGACTTTGGTGCTTTTTGACAATTAAGTTACAAATTGAGAGCAGCGATAATTTAAATTTAACACTGATGAGGGTTGCAAAGTATTTTAGACATTTTATAGTGTGGACAGCATTAATGAAACACTTCAGATTTTGTTTTTTTCAAATGTATGAGTACACTTGTTAATGTTGAATAAAAATCTCTAAGCTTGTAATGTGATTACAAATAACATTCGTAATTTGTTTCTTTTTCCTTGGAGAAGCTTAAAAAAGGTAATTGAATGCAATTGGCGTGCTGTAAAAAAAAAAAAAAAAACCTTTTCATTGTGGTCTGAATTTGGTCTTGTCAGCTTGCCAAACGTAGTGAGTCACCCAGTCTGCACAGTTTGGGTTCACTGTCACACCAGAAAGCAATGAAATGAAGAAAGAAAAGGTGACAGCATCAAAGTGACTGAAGCTGCTGATTATCTGAGGGGAAGAGATGTGAAAAGATACTCATCTGGACACAAACTGCACTGAACAAATGATGTAATGAATGGCTGACACATTCAGACTTGCACATCATCCTGCGTTTGTGGCTGAGTGTTTAGAAGAGCCTTCACAGATGATTTTAGTGCATCAGCACATCTGGCACCAGATCATAGTTCACAGGATAGTGAAGAAAAGTAGGCTGCAATGTGACAACAGCAGCATGTATCATTGTGTGTGTTCTCATATGAAAATCAGTGGGTTCCCACAGCACTGTGAATACAGCAGTAGATGTTGCTTGATATGTTACGGTTTGCAGGAGAAATGTGTATTTTCCACAAGTATATGAACTACAAATCCCTGTACACATAAGCATAAAGCTATATGAACTACTAATCCCTGCAATCATAAAGAGTTATCCAACACATTAACAGACTTTTGGTTGAACTGTTTGTTGCTAATTGCCACTACTAGCTAATGAAAATGACAGCAGCCAGCTTAATTAGACACGTTTTTCTACGTTGAGCTAATTAGCCGGAAAGGTTTTCAAAGTGTCGCAATCGCGTCAAGAAACAAAGCAGCGTCACTTCCGACAGTGAAGAGGTTCCACAGGTGTAGCACCACGCTTACCTGTCTGCGGCATCCCGGAGCCGGATTCGCCCCCAAAATCCACCGGTCCGTCGTCAGGTGAGGCGGTGCTCGTCGTCAAGAGCCCGAGGAGGCAGAGCGTCCATTTGAACAGCCAGCAGAACATCTTCCCGTTGTAATCACCTTTGTGGTTAAGGTTTAATTACATGCAAACAAAACCGTGCGTTCTTGATCTGAAGCCAGCTCTGGTGTGGCTCTCGTTAGTGAAAAGTAGGAAACATTGTTGAACGGCACTACAGAGACGAACTTCTCATCCTCTTCTCCTCAGACAGCAGCAGCTTCTCTCTCCTCCGGACCTGCAGCTGCAGCACATCACCGAGGCCCCAAACGAGTCCACACAAGCACCGCCCCCTTTCCGATGCGGACCAATTACAACCTCGCAAGGCCTCCGCCCAGCATGTTTAAAAGACTTTATGCAATGTATCTGCTAAATGTGAAAGATAGATCAAAATGATTAATCTCCTGGAGATATTTGGATCTTTAATCATGATATTGTGAGACAAAACAGCTGCAGCTAAATTGCCAATAAGGAGTCAAATAATCATGATCTCTCTGCTGATTGGTTCCAGATCAAAGTTGTCTTCATTAAGTCTGCTACAAGCTTCTAAGAAAACAATGACACATCACTTATATGGCCATCAATTTAGACATTCAGCTAACACAATAAGCAATATTATAATTTATTTAAATATAAATGCCATGCTCTGTTTTCTGTCTCCAACAACTCCTGAGGGAAATATCCATTATGTTCATTAGTGAGTTGCTGACTTTGTCTATTTGCAGTTTGTTGCAGAGGAGGTAAAGTAGGCCCACGGTGGGAGATTTATATCTGAAAACAGATGCCTGCTTCGACCAAAAACAACTACAAGGGCTTATTATTATCTTTGGATTCAGCATGTGTGAACCCTTTCCTCCCACACTCATGTGACTAATTTGAACTATTTTAATTAATTTTAATTTGATAAAATTGTCTGGATTATACAGAACCACCGAAGACATTACACAACTACTTTCGTAGGAGTAGCACTCCACAACAGGAGTTAAGTGATTTTTGTAAAATCGGAATCTGAAATAGCAAAAAAGCTAAATATTACAAGATTTGATAAGAAATGTGGAGTTTAAGGTTCAGTGCTGGATTTCAAATTCAATAAAATGTTATCACAACCCAAACCCAATCACGGGACATTTCAATGCAATCTTCAGAGATCTTTCATCAGAGATGCTGCAAGTTCATAATCATACCTTTTTATTCAAGGACTATATTCATATAAAATCTATGGGTACAGTCGAAATGACTGTGGGAGAGACAGCCATTTAACAGATCAGGCAGCAAAGGACTCAGCCACTCCAGAACCTCTTTTCTCAGAAAGAGCCTTTTTTCCACTTTGGTGGTTCTGTGATGAAATGTTATTCTAGCTCCTTTTTTGTCTTGACCTGAAACAGATACATCCAGCAAACAAATTGTACAAATCATGGACTGAATTAAGTCAAACAATGCCTCTTTTTTTTCTTCATTCTTTTTTTTTTTTTTTGCACATGCACATTTTCAATTCAGAACATGCAAACAGGACATGACCAGAGGGGGCAATCATAGTAAAACTGTAAGAGAAACATCTTGGCACCCTGTTCATGTCGGGCTCAGTGGAGGCTCGAAAATGTTGGTCTTTTTAAAAATCTACTGTAGAGATGAACACAACTCTCTGTTCCAATATGGCAACGTACAGCAACGTTTAAAGCCTGTAAGACGACAAGCATTCTTTTACCTTTCCAAAGAACAGGGCCACGCCTGCAGTTAGACCTTATTGCTTTAAAGTC
Source organism: Chelidonichthys spinosus (assembly GCA_029853015.1). Classification (NCBI taxonomy): domain Eukaryota; kingdom Metazoa; phylum Chordata; class Actinopteri; order Perciformes; family Triglidae; genus Chelidonichthys; species Chelidonichthys spinosus. Next base: position 7,945,830 of record CM056840.1, read on the forward strand.
TAAAATATCTCCTTTAAGATGATCCATCAAATAGATTGCACACATATGAGACAACAGGAAGTCAAATTAAAACACAAGAAAACTTGGATCAAATTATATTTGCAAATAATTGACATGTTCATAAACTTGCTTGGAGTCAACACAAAGAGCACCAAGAGGTTTAGACACCCAGAAGTCCATTATGTTGATCTCAGCAGGATTTTCATTCAAAATACACAAAGCACAAATGTGTCTTAAGCAGGTCCAAAGTCACCAGATATGTCAAGTTAAGTCGAGTCAAGTCCTTAGTCCTAACCCCCAAGTCTGTTATTGAACACACTGTTGTGCTGCAATATTCCTTAAACATAAACTGTAGTTTATCTTGAAACACTATCCTACTTCCCATAAAATGAGTGGAGTTTATTCTAATTCCATGACCTAAAAATTCCCCAACAAATAAACAATTTGCCCCTGAGTAATATTTGCTTAAAACTACAGGACTCAACATTTTGGGAAATGACTGAGCATGTTTTGAAAAATTAAACTATAAATTTGTGGGCCATTTTCAAAGATGGACGTTGTCCATGAATACAGCCACTGTGGTTTCAATGCAACGTTTCAATGCACATACACCTGCCATGAATCCTCACTCGAGCACCAATAAAAAAACAATAAAAAAATGCTCAACCTACTGCTGTTTTAGGAACATTTGCTAAAAACTACAGCTGTTTTAGGAAATAACTGATCCTTTTTTCTTTCTTTTTTTTACATATTTGTGACTCTTATTTTGAAAGATAAACGTTTTCATGAGGAACTAATTGATTGGGGCTGAGACAGACGGGGTAGGGAAATCATGAAAATCTGAAAAACAGATATACACAATGTTGATTTTGGCCCTGCTGTCGGATTTGTGGACGATAACATGTTGCAAGCCTCTTCCTTTAAGTACATGTGTCATGCCCAGTGGGAATTGGAATGGGTGTTGATCAGAAAAGGATCAAATTGAGCAGAATGTAGCCTCTGGTCTCTAATCTGGCAGTCCCAGTTCAGCTCAGCTGTTAAGGATGCACTACTGGTCCTATAGTCTTATGCAATGACACAAAAATGTAAGTTCAGCCTTCTGGTATTGGCAGAATATCTTGCACTGAATTCACTTCATCAATCCTTTTTATCTGGCTTTCCAAGCAAATAAAAACCCACTAAAACTATTTGAAAACACAACTTGACCCAAGTCTGGAAATGACACAGTTTTATATTTTAGGTGGCTCTAAGGGAGGCGTCATGCAGTCAACTTGCCAACCTCAAGAATGCCCCGTGATTCACATATATCAGCATCGATACCGCTTGTGCCCCAAGTGTGTGTTTGCTGTACATCATATAATAGGTTTACAATTTACAACTCTTCATACATAAATGTAAAATTTGGTCGCAGTCGCACTAAAGCCTGAACCTGGAGATTCCAGAGGGTAAAGCTACAGGGCAGATGAAGTGTCGTCTTGTTGCATAGCAAGTCAACAGTCAGCAGCAACAACACAACTCTTTATTGTACCTTTGAATACACAAACAGTTAACCTCTCCTCCAAACCCTCACACAACTCTGCCCTCAGAGGAACGAGATAAACCCATGAAATGTGGGCAAATATGGCAGAGATACGATATACACTGTATGCTTGAGGAGGCAAATTTTTTGTTGTTGATTAGAAATAAAAATAAAAAATGGCACTTTTCTGCATTCAGAGACCATTTCTACCAACTGGCTGGCAGTATATTTGAAAGAGAAAGGCAAATGCTTACCACACACCCTTAAGCAAAAGTACAGACACTATTTTTTTTTTTTTTTTTTTACAAGTTCAAGACCCCGGCATGCACTATGTTGCTCACTTTGGATCTGTGATTCAGACATACCTACCACAAGATTCAGTACAAAAAGTGTTTGTTTTTGCATTCCGTCCATTAAACCCGATTCAAACTTTGTTCTCAACACTTTTCATCTAATCTATGTTCAAGTCCATCTGACCAGGCTGCATCTTAATACATCTTGGAAAACGAGGCACTTAGTATTCAGCCACATAACGTCAGAAAAGAGTTATAGTCCCTATGTGCACTCAAAAAATGTACATGGAGTACAATTTACAAAAATGTGATCATGAAAACTGGGCCCTGGTCCCATTGTGTAATGGTTCCCACATTACTCACTGTATCCTTTAGGTGTCACGGTGGAAGTTTATGATCGATATAGAATAGTTCCTAATATCTGTCCTGATCAGAATTTGGCGTGAACCCCCGAAGCAATAGCTAATGTAGAAAGGATAATTTGGTGGAAGCATCAATAAGACCAAGTTGCAACTCTTCCCTCTTCCCAACATGGCACCCATAAACCAAATGAAACATACAAAAATAAAAACAGTGTTGTGAGCAGCCATATTAATACCAGCACTGAGGCATTCGGACCAGTCTGAAAAAACACACTTCATAGTTTCGCTCAAAGAACGAGGAGGTTTTGACAATTGTCTTCTGCTCCATCACTGATTTTACTGGCCAAGGCAAAATACTTGAGGGTGTTCACAGGTGCTATCACTTCAGTGCTAGTAAAGGGGTTAGAAAAATTGATCCGTTTCTTTTTTCCTTAAAAGTTTGTTGTATAAAAAAGAAGAGTAACTCTACAAAGTTGGAATGATTTCTGATCCCCTTTTACAGCACTTTCCACAGGCTTTTTCCTCAATATCTTCCCTCCTGTATTAACCGTTGGCTTCCTATCAGCTCGTTGGACCTGACATGAGCGCTGTACAACACTGATAAGCTGCCCGTCCTCAGCAACAGTTTTCTGCCACGTTAGCACCAGTCCTCCTCCTCCCTCTCCCTGAGACTTCCTGTTCCTCGGCTCCCAGGCCCAGACGCAGAGTTGAAGCCCAGGGTGAAGTGGTAGCCGTTGGGCACCACCCCCGCCCGACCCTGCGTGGAGGCGGCTGTGGCGGGCGCGGCGGCTGTTCCATGTGAAGCTGAGGCTGTGGTGGAGGCAGCGGTTCTGGCAGAGCGTCCCCCTCCGTGGCTGCTCACAGTGTCCTGGAAGTCCTCGTCGAGGAGGGCCTGTCGTGAGGCGGCCTGCTGCTGCCGGTTCAAATTAGGGTCCGAACCGATGCGGGTGACTGGTATCGGGGACTCGTCGTGAACCCAGTGTAAGCGTTCGTGCTCTGAAAGGCCACGGCTGAAGCGAGTCTGGTGCCCCGTCATAGCGACGCTGCCACCGGACTGGAGAGGCGAGGAGTTGGCGGTCTTGTAGGCCACGGCAGGGCGAGGGGTGAGGGGCGTCTGAGGGAGCTGCCTGCGACTGCGGCCCGGAGTGCTCGAACCAGAGGGGAGTGTCACAGGGACAGCTTTGACCACACTGCTTCCATGCTGAGGGAACAAATCATTCATCAATGTACCAGCAGGTGAATAGACAGTTAATTCATTATTTGTAGTGCTAAAGTCATTGAGGTCGGTAAGCAAACACACTGGAGGTTAAAAAGTAACACAAACCTTCTGAAAATATTGTTTTTCGTATGGTTTAACTCCTCACCTTGCTACAGTGATGTAGAAGTGTACTCCAGGGTGACTCAGTACTCGGTGACATCACTGGGGGGCTCGGTTACAATACACACAACACCCCCCCCCCCCCCCCATCACTACTGTTTCAGAGGTGAAACGGGCTTAAAGCTTTCACTGAGAGAGGACAGTGTTACGTTACTCTTTAAACTCCCAAATTGTAGTTTCAATTTGAACAGTCCAGTGTAATGTACTGTAGCAGTTTTGATACATATAATCAAAGTTGTAACTTAACTTGGGGACAATTCCTGCTCTGTTCACCCAGTATGGATGGAAGACAGCACTAAAACCTCATAGTCAGTATTTTCCTGTCAAATCCAATGTGGAGTGCAAAGCCAAAAGAATGCGTCACTGTCCTAGATACTTGCAGGCTGCAGGATGTGCACCACCCGCTAGCTATCAATCACTAAGACACGTACAGGATGGCAGGTAACTCACCTCCCCGGGAGACGTGGATCGACTGGGACCGGCTGACTTGGTGTGACACTGCTCCCTGCTGCCATAACGCTCGCAGGAGTAGTAGCGCTGCTTCTCTCCGGCCGAGGAGTGATGCCTCCTCTCGTGAGGCCGGCTGCGGTCCCGCTCCCTCGCTCTTTCTCTGGACAATCCTTCAGCTGAAGGGTCGGTGAACGAATCTGGAGGACGGCATCATCCAATGAAATGAGAATGAGTAGGTAGGGAATACAGTGCACGGTTAAGCTGTCACTTTTATCATCTCATCATCTCTTCTGAATGCAGAAACAACAAACATTCAGTCAGAAGAGTTGAAGATTAAAGCAGCTCCGTGGAGTTTTTGAATGGGTCCCTGTTTTTGTATGTACTGACCTTTTTTTGACAAACTTTTAGCTTAGTTTTAACAACATTCATTAATTCAAACTAGATTTTTTTTAAAAGTCATTGTGGCAGAAAGGTTTTTACTGGTTAGAGGTATAGTGTTGCCCTCAGCAAATCTTCTCAGGGTCCTACCACTGGGGGATGCCAGAGTCAGTCATTTTCAAAGTTTACACATAAGGGCTTCAAGTGAACATGAAATATGGCTGTAAAAAAATCCTTATTCTTTATTCCTTTTGCAAAACCTCTAATGCCTTCACTGAGAGTAAGAGCTTCTGAACTTGAACTTGAACATTCTCCCAACGTGTTCGTCAGGCAGCGAGTAGATATGTGTCAAACCAATATTTACCTGCGGAACAAATGCAAACAGTCAATTTTTGTTGTGTTTTACTGTCAAGCATATTTCTGGCATATTGCTGTCTGTGGTTCTGGGTAGGGAGCAGCTGCATACAAAGTAATGTCCTCGACAGGGATGAATAAAGTTCTAATGATTTGAGTTGAACTGGAAAGAGGAGGATAGAAGCAAAAGTTCACTTCATTTTGTACTATGAGTTATTATTCCATGAGATTTCATTACACCTCTAACACAGCGTGTGTGTGTGTTTCTGTCTAGCCCATGGGTGTGTGGCATAAAGCAAAGCACTGTGGTGGGATGACTCTCTTTTGCGCTGGAAGAACTCCAGTTTTCAGATTAAAACCGCGATGACAGAGACACAGAAGCCTATTCATCATTCTGATGTGTCGGATCTGCCTTGAGAATGACAAGCTTTGAGGAGTGAATCTGTCCTTGCTGTTTCTCTCAATCCAATAGACGTAGAGGGGGCTGCTGGATGTCTTGCTATCTTACCCAGAGGTACCCATAAATCCCTGTGCTGGACCTGTCCACTGTGGCCTTTTATCTTAGCAATAAAGCCCAGCTGCTGCCCTCCAGTGTTAACACAAAAAACACCCTGCCACCAACTCTCAGGCTGTAATCGCTCTAGCAGACGCCCCCCGGTGGCAAACAAAGCCTGACCATGACCCTCGATACTGAAGTAATAATAGAGCGCTGCAGGGGTGAGTCCTAAAACCTGGAAACCAGTTACAATTTTTGCACTTCCAGTTCCCTTGAAGTCAATCTTTTTTCAATAGGTATTTTGATGCCTGAGATAAGGTCATTGGTTAACACACGTTTAAAGATATAAGACATCTGTAAATTCCCCATTCATGAATTTTAAAGCATTTATGTAAATAAAAGGGTTGCTGACGTGGATAAATAACATTGCAAAACGTCATCAACTAGTCCGCCTTCACGGCCACTTTGTGTATCATGCTAATGTCAGCTTTTCATGCTAATGTCAGCGTTAGCTTTTAACTCCAAAAGTCATAAAAGTTTATGAAGATCATATTGCTGAACAAAACATTTAAGTACCATTTCCTTGTGTTTGCCACAGAGTTGATCTGTTCTCTAATATTCAAAAAGCCCTTTTTTTCAAGGGAACCAGTGAGATTCTAACTTCGCCCATAAAAATACTTCATCCCTACACCACTCTCTATCAACTGTATAACGCTGCATTAATCAGCCTCAAAAACTTTCTTTTGTCAATAATATAATATCAATTTATGCGGATGACACAGTCTTGTATGCATTCGTCTCTTCAACTCAAAATATAACAAAATAACATCTCTGCATGACTCGGACTTGTAAATGCTGACAAGACAAAATGTGTTTTATTTTTAAAAACCCATAGCAAGTTAGCATCCCTGCCATCTATACACCAAATAATACTGAAATTTAAAGTGTCACATCTTGTATATTGGGCTAGACAGCCAAAGTCCCAAAGTTTGATTTCTATATATTTTATCCATACCTGTGTGAGATGTGACCTTATTCATAGCAAATAACCAATGACTGCTCCTTGCTGTTTTATTACTTTTTTTCTTTTAACGTAATTATCTTGGCAAAGTCGCTTGTGTGTCAAAAGTATGAACAATTGAATTTAGATGTCGTGTATAAAGTTGAATGAATGAAGTGCAGTTAGAATGAATAGTGTGTCTGTATGTGAAGCAACACAAGTGTTGCAACACTAATGTGACAAAAGGTTGTTTCTGTTTTTTAAATGAGGAAAATGTAAATTCAAGCCTTTTCATGGATAGTTTGTGTGCGCCAGTGTGAAATCAAGTGTGAAATCTGTGGAACTAGTTTTCATGAATGTAATTTTTAAGGTCAGAGGGGACAAAGCGAGCAACTGAAAGAAAAAAGGAGTAAAATTCTCAGCTAGGCAGATTTTCCTATGAAAGCTCACAACTCTCTCTGCCAATCAGATGGAAAGCTTGACGTGTAAAATCCCTGGTCGAAGCGCAGCAGAAACCCCTTCACCTACATAACCCGATCATGAAACGTTAATCCTATCAAGAATTCTGGCAGCTATGTTGAGACATCCAAGTAATCTTCAAGGAAAGCCTGGCCTTCCATCGCTGTCTCTCTATGAAAGTGGTGCCAAGTTTCTATGTGGATATTCACCTCACTGTATTATATGAATTAATATCGTTGTGTTAAATGAATTAATCTCTCAACAACCTAAAATATGCCCCACAATTTACTTTAAAAAAATACCTTGTATTAAAAAAAACCTGGTATTACGACACACACAGATGGAGAGTGACTTCATTCTCTGCTCAGGGAGACATTACTCCACTATATAATAATATAGATAATAGTTCATTGTGCTATAATATCACTCTGAATACCCTTCAGAGAAACTTTAACATTGCGAGACCAAGTGCATTTCCCGGCTTATTCTTGTCAGCTAGTTTAAAGGAAGAAGCAGTAATGTCTTTTGACAAGAACAAACTCCTTACAATCAGTTGTCATGGAGAAACTGCTGAGAAATACCACCAAATGTGGATGAAAGCTCCCCAAAATGCTTGTGGGTGGACACGAGTCAGGAATAGTAATGTTTCCAATGCTGGGAATACCCTTTCCTGCCAAGCAAAGTGGTTTTACTTCTATTTGTACTGTTGTGATAACCAACATGTGACAGTGTATTGGATTTAGTACGGGTGCTTAGATCCAGGCTCAATTTTTGGGTTGGATGCTATTTTTGTTGTCTTCTGCTTCTAATTTTACAGTTTATCTTGTGTTCTTATGTTCTGTGTTCTCAGACTGTAAAAGAAGTGGATTATGGTTTTGAAGCCTCAAGTTCGGGATTTTGCCCTCTAGCCCTAGCATACCCTGTTTTATGGTCTATTTGACTCTAAATGGAGCATCATTTACGAAATGAACGTCATGTTGTATGAAAAAGAACTGAAGATGGATTAGGACAATAATTCATGTTTACAATTTTCTTTTAGTTTGCTGAGGTAATAAATGAAGTGAGAAGTAGGGTCATTTTCTCATAGACTTCTATACAATCTTGCCTTTCGGCAACCAGAAGAGTTGCCCCCTGCTGGTAAATACAAAGAATGCAAGCTTAAGGCACTTCAGCCTTGGCTTCACTTTTTTTCAAATCTAAACTCATCATATATGTTTGTTTCATCTCACCAACAGTGCTTGACGGCTGCATCGACGTCGCTCTGTCCAGGGACTTCTGCTTCTTGTCTTTGTCCTTGTCCCTGCGTCGATGGCAGCGGTGGTGGTGGTGATGGTGGTGGGCTCTGTCCTGGCCTTCCACTAGCCCCGGCCCCATTGAGGACTGGGCCAAGTCGGGCCGTTCCAGGTCGTACTCCCTCAGAACGACCTCCTGGTAGCGCTGCGGTGTCAGCGAAGATGCTGAGCGCCTGATAGGACTGAGGTCAACAATTGGCTGAGAGGGCAAGAGAAACGTGGAGAGGCGTCAGGAGAAAGTGGAGCAGACAGGCACCTGTGGCGGTTTTAACCAAACCACCAAAATATCAACGAGACACAAACGACACAACCAGTGGAAGGCAATCTACGGACGTTCTACCCGTTCTTCTCCAGGCACAGATGTAAGAAACGTTTGAGAAGAATGAACACTGATCTGTGACTGAACTCAAATACTTACTGTTATAGAACTTACACCATGTGTAAGCTTGCAGGCGTCCCTGCTAGTGAACAAAGAAGAGGTGGGGTGTTGACATTGGCCTTTGTGGCATTTTTTTTCGCTTTTTCAACTTCTAACCTTAGAAACAAGTGTAATCTTTTTTAAGTAGCTATAATTTGCTAAATAACACCTTATATTTACCTCAAGGAATACGCCACTGAAAACCATGACACCTTGTTCCTTGTTTAAACCGGTGTCCCACCTGTCTTCTGCAAAGCGAGGACTAAACTGCTGTTTGATTGTATTGAAATATTAAACAACTTGTGAACACAACATTGACACATCATCATCTTTTAAATGGTAAATGGGATTTGAGACGCCAATCTTCCGATTGGAGGATGACTCTCTCTTTGCCCCTGAGTCACAGCCACCTCGTTTTTAAAATTGATATAACAAACTTGTTGCTTATTTACACATCCAGCAGTTAAGGAGCAACATTCATCTTTTATTTTAAGTCAGATTTCTGGCCACCTTCATAGTCCAGTATTCTCTCTCTTTTAGCTCTGACTTTGGTCGCTCCAGAGGGAAATATCTGGCTCTTTAGCAGCTAATTACTTCACTATGTCCACCAGCTATTGCCAACTGTACTATTCTGCTGTTTGGTGCTGAGCAAGTAGTGTACTTAGCTAAAAACAGCTGCCTACTACAGCCAAATATGAAATCACAAGTGACTGAATCTCACCATAAAGCTCTGTAAAGAGGCCACTTTACCATTGTCACATTGTTTTAACGTTATCATCTGGTACATTGTTATTATAAAATAGGGATTTTAGTGGCTTTAATTATTCAGTGGCGTTTTCCTTTAAAACCTTACATTCACCAAGTTCTCTCCAGGGATTAATACTTAATTAATGCTTTGAGGACACTGACACTCACCCCAACTCCTTCTTAGCTCACTGACTGGCACAGCTACCAGGTAACAGACTGACGTGATAGGGAACTGAACCAGCAGCTATGTTACCACCCCACCTGCTGGTCACTGCTGAGATCATTTCTGATCAACAGTTTTTCAGTATTCTGTTTCCAAATATATCGATATTTATCTGGACGCCTCTGGTGCTAAAAAATGTGTCTGATCTTATGAGGACCTTTGATGACACGTGGTTCATTAATGAACTCCTATTTTCATGAATAGCTTGTTCACAGACGGCCGTTGGGTGGTTGTGCTGCATGGTTCTCTTGTTCTACCACAGCCTGACCTGTAGCTACAGTCACAACAATATCACAACACTGCAGAAAATACCCATATTACCGAGTCATTTTATCTAGTATGCAGTCTTAAAATCTTTCTTGTGGGATAAATGTCATGATATGCTATTAAAAAGACAGTAAACATCCAACAACTACAATGTGAGGGTGAGTAAGGGTCGACAGGATAAATTAAACTTGTGTTTTCATGTTAAGAACAAGATTTTAAGACTGAAAGTAACATCAAATGACAGATACAGTTGGACGGGGTTTTTAGTTTGTTATTTCAAAGCAAGAAAGCAGCAGTACTGGCCCCGCCTTGCTCCACAATCACACACCGACAAACCAAAAAAAAAAAAAAGAAAAAACACTACACACTACTCCACTACATCATGAAACTCACATACAGTACACATAACCACATTTTCACCAAAGTGTGGCGCTGTGCTGCTGTTGTTAATGGCTCTAAAGCAGGACAGAGTACTCGACATACCCGGGATACACATACAAGTACTTCTCCATGGATCTGGGTATGTTTTGTGCACGACGTTGATTTGTGTGTGATGTTTCTATCAGCAATTTGATGGAATGACCAGAGTATACTGTATATGCAGGGGGATCACTTTGTCCATGATGGTGGGAGGGTGAGAGGAGCACATGGAGGCAAACACAGACATGAGAGATGAGAGGAGAAGAAAAATAGGGAAAGGACGAGAGGAGGAGGAGGAGGAAGAAGAGGGAAAGAAAGAGTGAGAGAGAGAAAGAGAGAGAGAGAGAGAGAGGTGGCACAACAGGTGGTACATACTGCCAGGTGGGTCCCAGGGGCGTGGCGAGGGTGGCTCCGCTATTAGACAGCACACACAAGAGGAAGGTGGGCAAAACATTAGCAGTGGGCATCGAAATCAGGAGAACGGGAAGACAGAAGATTAGAAAAGAGATTTGTAGGCGTTAGGCTGGTGATATTCTGTATTTTCTTATTGTCCATAAACCGGATGAAGAGACCAAAACCAATCAAAGCCAATCCTACTAACGAGTACCATCAATTACATGTTTGTAAAGTCTTTCAAATGACGTGCTTTCACAGGCTTATTCCTCAACTTTATACTACAAATGTGACTTTAATGACACGTAAAACTATCTTTTAAACTGACAAACATCATATGTATAATTCATGCCACGAATCATACAGGATCAAAAACGTTGACTATCGTATTTTTTCTGAAATAATGTCCCATGGGGGACACTGGGAGGGGCGGGACTTAGCCTCTCTATTTAAAACACATCAATGAGCCTCACTGTTTCACTGGATCTTATGTTCCTTCATCACCATCTTGTGCTGTAAATTCTCACCAAATGTGAGCACCAAATGTGTATTAATCTGTAGACAAATGCATTATTCTCTCCTATTTGAGCAACATTTGCTACAAACTACAGTGTGCAGCTGTTATAACTATTAAAAAAAAAAATATATGGGAGCATTTTTTAAAGCTTTTCATTAACAGAACAAAAGAGCAGTGTACGCGGATTAGTGCATTGTTGGTTTTAGGATTTTCATTGGATTTGTTGACAATAAGGAAAATACTGGATAACACCAGCCTTTTACTTTAAAGATAGATAGATAGAGCGAGAGATCAAAATGCAACATAAACATAAGGAAAGCACATGTTAAGTGTTGTGGGAGAGAGTAGGGTGACAGAGAGAGACTAAAACAGAGACGACAGGCAAAACTAAAGAGATAAAATCAGACAGTTGAGACAATCCAGGAAACAGAGAAGTGATGGAAAGAAAAAAAATATTGACATGAAATCCATATGCAGTAGACAGGAACAGCTACTGTTACTCACAGAATGACAGTGAAAAAGTAAATAAACAGATTAAAATAAGTGAAATTCATAAAAAAAAAATAGGTTAAATTGGATTAAACTGTGAGTGTGCATATTGTGTAAAATACAAAAAGATGACTGATGATAATATTCTTGAGTTAAACTAAATACATTCAAACTTTTCCAGAATAGCATCCTTAGGATTTCCAAGAAATTCATCTTACAGTAAATTCAGGTTAGTGTGATAAAGGTCAACACTGTAACAGGTGAATACAGTATCTGATTATGATCTAGTTTCTATTTTAAGGCTCAATACAAAAGGACTTGTGGAATTTCATCATTTCAATTGTCTGACAATCAAATATCAGGAATTATAGACACCAACATAGCAAACACTGTGGATTTATACTTTTGAACAATATTTTAGTACCACACAATCATTGATTTGCTTATACTGAACTGGTTTACTGTGTGTGTCCACATAACCAGATGCACCATTCATTAAAATGATTTTTAACATTTCGATTTTGGACTGCAGGAGATATAAAATTAAAGGGATGGTTAAACATTTTTGGGAAATATGTTTAGTTGATTTCTTTCTGAGAGTTATGCATGAATATATATCACTCTCATGTCTATGCGCTAACTACGCAGCGAGTAGACTGTAAGCTTAGCATGAACAGCTAGCCTAAAAACACAGCTACAAACATCTAGCTCACTAATTAACACTTTATATGTCATACATTTAATCCCTACACAAACAGAAATGAAACATAAATACAAATGTACATACTATAATACTTACATTTCTTTCAACTACTTCTGATGCTAAGCTAATTGCTCCACAACACTACCTCCAACAGTTTGCCCATGTGACTCTCAGAAAGACAGCAAACAAGCATATTTAGCAAAATGTCAAACTGTTTCTTTAAGAAAATATCGATCTGAATGTGGTAACAGAGCACAGAAGCTCAGGAAATCTCACTGCAGCTCAACTTTGGATATATTTGGATACGTTGGATATATTTGGATATTCCTGCTTTCTTTGGCAAGAAGGTACAAATTGAACATCTTGAATCAGCCAATGACGTTAATGGTGTCACAGTAACTGGACGGCTTTTAGGTGAAAGTAGATGGTTTACTCATAGTGACAGATAATTATGTCCCTGGCTTTTATCTTTATCTATTTCCTGTCTTACATCACAGAAGACACTGTCTGAACATTTCATCAAGAAAAATCTAATGTTTGCACAGTGTGTGCATTTTCCAATCCTGATAATCCCCACGAGAGTGAGTCAAAGAGATCTTTCCTCTGAGCAGTAAAACGAGAGGCGCAGCGTCAGGAGCGCTGAGGGGCTTACGTAGTACTCAGCATTAAGTCGGGGCAGGGAGGCCGCTCTGCAGTGGCTCTCCAGGCTCGGATACTCCTCTGTGTCGGATATGTTCTCCACCTGCTTCAGTTCAACAGATTCCTGCATGAAAAAGATATAGTAGTAGTGGTAGCATGTATGGAGGCGACACTGAACGTGAGGATGTAAAATGTAATTAAGACAATGGCGTCTCCTCGGTGCGGGTGTACCTGAGGTCTGGTGGAATATGGCACATCCTCTGATAGGCCTCTCTGCAGTTTCCTCCGGCCTTTGGGCCTCTGTTGTGCAGCCTGAGAGACATCTCCGGACTGGGAATGTTTTATGGTGCTCCTCTGGTTTATTCTGTGTACGAACACACAAGAGCTCTGACTGGAAGATTGAAAGCTTCTAAGTGCTGTCAATGCAGAGTTTCCTCGCTTTCATTTCTAAGTTTATTTGTCAAGTGAAAAATAAACCTTAGGGACTCAAAATCCAATTAGATTTAAGGGTTTTTCTTAATTTCAACTCAAAGATTACAGAACACGTCGGACCTCATGCAAGAACATTTTCTTCTCTTAACTCACGCTTGTAAGAGTGTGCCACGTCAGATTCAGCCAATGGTAACAATGTAAATGACCAGCGGAAACACGATGAATGCCATCTGTGCCACAATAAGCCTTTATCAGAAATGAAAATTAGCATTAAGAACGCCCCGATGATACCATATAGAGCTTGTATGCCCCATGTGTCCAATATTGAATTTCTTGCTTTCAGAGATCCATAAAGGAAAGTCTATAATTCTTAACAGTGTCAGAATTAAGAGACCTGCTGAAGCCAAGGAACGGGGGGAAATAATGAGTGCTGTAAATGCCGTGTCACCTGAGGGTCATGCTGTCACTGAAATAAAGAAGAAACGGTGCCATCTGAAAAATGTCTTGCCACAGCGAGGCGATCGATGACTGCAACCGGAGGCAGTGAAATAATTTAAGATGTTCATATTGATAATATAGTGTCGTTCCTACTGTCTGAATGCCGAGGTGTCCCGGAGCCACACACTGAACCCCAAGTTGCTCCCTGTTAGCTTTACAGCAAATGCAGAGCATGTTCCTGCATGTATAACTTTATATTTGTTTAATGAAATTTAAAAGGCAATATAAATGACTGATATTGTTAAGACTACGTAACATTTTAGAATAATATTTGCTCATGAGCCAAAAACAATAATAACAACATAATTATGAAGTGTAATAGTTTTTAAACTCAACACTGCTTCAATGTAAGTTTTATATTTAGTTTTTTTAATGCTTAGTTATTTATCCTATCTTTACATTCTTGTTCATAGTTGTTTTGTGTTGCCTCTTGTTGTTAAAATATGCTAAATTTCCCCACTCTGGGAATTATAAAGGATTCTCTTATTTTAAAGTCATGAATCCATTAGTCAAAAATTTAGGATTAGCTAACAGCAACTAATTGCAGATCAAATATGAGAATATTGGTGAATGCAGCAGGCTAAATCTCTCAAACAAGTCACATCAGATGGAATTTGTTCATACAGGTTGTTCCTGCATGAGGCCCAAGTCTTGAGGTACATGACATGAGGTAATATTACATATCAATTAAACAGCTCCACTCACATTGTGTCCCTGTTGAGCGAGGTGATGGTGCTCGTGGGCAGGGCCTCTGGTTTGGCTGCTGGCTCAGGCTGAGGTGTGAGGGGCTGTTTGGGGCTGCAGATCGGTGCTTCTACTTCCTGTATGTGAGTGAGTTGCAGCATAGGACGGAACAACGCCCCCAGTTTACTCTGCAGGACAGATGGACAGCAAATGTCACTATCAGTTACAGCTGACAACGCCGTCCCAACCAACAGCGCAGGCACGGACACGTAGCGCCCACCCTTTGGTTCCCCCTCAGGTAAACACTGTTAGCTCTCTCAGCACTGTTGCCGTTGTTGGCACTGTTAGCTGCAAGCCACTGGCTCAGCAAACACCATATGGGTGCTGTTGAGATGCAGTCTTAATGCTCCCAATCTTGTGTGAAGCATCTGACTATAACATAATATACTAAAAACAATACAAAAAATATTCTCTTATCTAATGAAATGTAATAAGAAAATCCAAATAAAATAGGTAAATAAAAACAAATTCAGGATTTCATGGAGAAAATCTGACCACTAGAAAGCTTGAATTTCATAGAAGGAATAAAACTGTGATAATGATGCTTAACACAAGATTATTATTAGAGTCTTAAGACAAGACTAAAAATAACGTGGACAGCTGATACATATGTCACTTATATCATGGTTGTAATGTCTTGTTTAGATAGGAAAACCCTTTTATATACAGAATGATCGTGGCTTTGTTTCCCCCGATGAGCTCTATACACAGATGCTTATTTACAACATGCTGTACCTGAGTTCCCCCTGGATGCTGCTGCTGGAGTCTCTTAGCACGATTCTGCTTATAGTAGTCAAAGATCATGAGAGCTGCATAGACTTTCCCCACAGTCAGCTCATTGTCTGGAGGAGAGAGAGAGCAGAGTGAGACGGTTCCTCTATATATGGCCAGTAGATGGAGTCAGAGGAGCAACAAAATACGACTCACGCAGGTGGATGAATTACAGTATGTCTCGCAGTGAAGCTGTGAACTAAGCAGTAAACTATCTCACCTTATCAAGTATTTCTAAGTTCTCTACTACTTGAACCAGCATCATTGTGTGAAGAAGTATACATATATTGAAAGAAAGACAATAAAGCATCAATGCAACAACATCTAGAAAACTGACAATTCTCTAGAATCTCTTCTTAAATCTAGAAAACGAGTGAAATGTCTTGATTTTCAATTAGAAACCAGCTGAAATTATTTCAACACACTGGCAGAGATTTTGACTTGTTTTTCTAAAATAACAAGAAACTCAAATAAAAGTAACAGTAGAATCAACATCTTACCAAGGAAATTGATGGTATTTCATTCAAGTCCAAAACAAATCAAATTGTTTCAAGAAAATTAATTAATAAGTAAAAAAAATCAAATAAATAACAATACATAAAGTAACTCACATTTGGGTGGTGTCACCAGCAGGTCGACAGTCTTCTGCGACAGGTTGGGCCAGACTCGGTTTATCTCCCTCTTCAGGTCAGCGTCACACAGATGCTGCGCCAGGACCCCTGAGGAAGGGCCCACAGACACATCACGTCAAATCTGCACCACGCCCATCACAGCCATTTACATTAACACCAGAGCCATCAGTTGGGGGCGTTGTGGATTTTTGGCATTTTTAGTCACTCACCAGATGCCAGTTTGATCTCCAGGGCTGTGCGAATCAAGGCCATCAGCGTGGAAGTGAAATGCACCGTCATGTCTTCCGCAATAGGCATGTTCATCCTCACCAACCGCTGAGAGGAATGGAAGCAAATGAATCAGGAACAAACACAACAAATGAGGGAAAGGAGCCTAAAGTTGTGACTACAAATCAAATGTATACAAAAACACATCATGTAGCTGATGTCTCCAAATATTAAATATGATTTTGTATTGTTGCAGTCCAGCATACAGAGGAACTTTACCAGAGGTGGAGAACATCCACAGTTAGATGTTAGGGCTGCAGCTAATAATTATTTTTATTAACCATCAATGAGTCATTATTTTTCTGATCCCCCTCTTTATCGTTTGGTTCAGATATAGTGATAGAAGCCCTTCACAATTTCCCAGAATGCAATTTGTGCCTTGTTTTGTCAGAGATATTAAATGTAATACTATCACTGCTTCACACTGTGAGCTCAAGGCTATCTTCACCCTGCTTTATGGTTATTAGAAGAGTCATTTGTGGTTGTAATCATTCCTCCTCTCCAAACGACTGTACTGTTGGGTTCAGACTGTTGGTTGGACAAAACAAGCCGTTTAGAAATCATTGGATTTTTTATAAGTGGTCAGTATGTCACCTACAGGTGGTGGTAGAATATTTTCCCTGACTTACCTTGCTGTCAAACAGCCCTGGAGCTCTCACCAGACTCCTTTGACAAAAACAGTCATTTTACTTGCAGAACATGGGAGGTGCTGGTCGACCTTTGGTGAATCAGTCGCACAATAAATACGAAGCAGCAGCTCCCATGTTCTGCCAGGTAAAATGCATGTTTTGTCAAGGAGTCTTGTGGCTCTGAAGAGAACATAGATGGATATAACGGCTTCAGTCTGACGCCAAAGAAAAGCAGCAAAAATGTTCTTTAAAAAGTGTACTCTTGAACTGATATTGCTTTTGTGGCTAAAATCTTGTTTTCTGCTGCCCCCAACTGAAGTACCCTTTTGGTATATTTTCACCATTTTCTGATATCTTATAGACTACATGATGCATGGGTTAATCAGAATAGTTAGAACAGTTGCTGTCAGCCCCATGTTGCACTGTGCTGCATACTAAAATCTAGTAATCATTCGGAGCAATCACTGGGCAGCACATTATCATTAATTCATCAGTATTTATACAGTAGCTTATGAAACTTAAAATACACTTGGTATCACTTGTAAAATGTAGAAATTAATCAGCATGAATCCACGCCATTGCTGCAATGAAATGATTCATACACACACATGCATGCTTTAGTTAGTACAGTGGTCTTCTAATTAAATGGAGAGAGAAAAATAAAAGTAGAAGAACTGAAAGGCAAAAGCAAAAACCATCAGAAACATTTGCGGGGGGAAAAGTTAAAATGTAGCTGATGGCAAGAAGAGAAGGTATATTCACTCTGCATGCGTAACAGCACAGATGAAGAGATGAGAGGAGGAGGAGGATGTGCCTTAACTGGAAAGCATTTACACATGTGAAGTCTTGCAAAAATGAGCATCAGACAAATAAAGGAACACATAAAAAAGAAAAGCAGCGATGCACATAGGAGGCAATGCTTGACTTAACATGCACACAAACACAGGTACACATGGTGAAGTAAGAGGAAGGCGAAGAGAGATCCCTAGAGATGGTGAGCGAAAGATCATCCACAACAGAGAGTGAAGCTAAGCCTGAAGACAGAACAATGAACAGGAAACGAGAGGGTAACGGGGACGAATGTGACTATCAGGGGAAGGTGTGTTCATCAGGGAGGAAGGTTAACAAGGAGTGTGATCAGCAAAGTAGTGTGAGGTGGGGAAAAAAAATGTAAAAATAGAGATGGGGAAAGAAGCCTGGCTCTCAAGTGCAGTGCTGCTCCCTCTCTGTGCGTCTTTGTTCATGTCTTTCTCCGCCGATTCACAAAAACTGGAGTTATATTTGGATGTGCGACCACGTCAGACCCAGACATTTTAACTGGGGCAAGGGCAGGGCTCGCTTGAAATGTGATGCGTTCGGACAGCTGTGCGTGCTCTGAAACCATTCACATTAAGTCTGCATGCTAAGAGGTAAGCAGCTGGCGCAGGGACTACCTGAGGATTGCCGACTGCAGTCTCACATAGAATCATGGGATAAAAGTGCCGGGTCCTCATTCACTCAAAATCCCTCAATAAGTCCTGATAAGCATCTGAATCCAGGCTGAAATACCTTGTTCCTTTTTCTAAATCTTACACATAATTTCAATTAAATCTGTGAACACGTTTAGGTTTTTACAGAAATCCTGGTACGGCATTTGTAATGCATTTTCTGGCCACTAGGGCACATAAGAACTTTAAAACAATCCTAGATTTTCACATCCAGCAGATAAAGAGCTACTTTCATTTGGAGGTGAAGTCTGTTTTGATATTCACTCTTCTGTTAACTCTGGGTTTGGTCTCCACCATGTTTTCCATAATTCAGTAATATGGCATTCCTCACAGGGCAAACAAGAAAAAAGACACAGGAGGCAGGGCTCTTAGATAAATGCTAACATCATAATGATAAGGGGAATGTTTACCATGTTCAACATCTTAGTTTACGGTGTTAGCGTGCTGACAAGGTAAATAGCACTAAACTTACATCAGGGGCTGATGGGGATGACCGCTCTAAGCTAACAATTAAGGTCATAAACCGAAGTATTGGAAAGGCGTGCACTATGAGAAGTTTAAAGATCACTAAAACTATCACAATTCAAGTATTGCAGTAGTATTTACTTTTCATTTGTCAAGAGTATATCGTATAATATTATTTAACTGGACTATGTATTGAAATATCTGAGAACTTGTTATGTTGTGATGTATTGTTATCGAGACATGAAATGATCTAAATCTATCTAAATACCTCGATGTGATGTTGCAGCTAAATGAAAAGTCATCCTCTGGGGACCATGAATGACTGTACAAGGTTTTATACCAGTTATCCAGCACGTTGCACCTTCAAAGGAACATATATTTTATTATCTCAGAGATATTAATATAGGTATCAGCGGTAAAAGCAAGGTTTTAAATCCACTCTGCTCTTCCTCTCCACTGGATGCACATTACGTCCAGTGCATGAGCACATGGCAGGCCAGAGCCGGGCCTGGCAGTCTGCAGGAACAATGGTTTGCTCCAGGCAAACATTTGATCATTTACATACAAATCACAGAGTAATGTGCACGTCCTGACGTCATACATGGGGCTCCACCGACCGTCTGGCTCTTTAGCTGCTGGATGCTCCATTTTCCTCTCCACATATCTGCTACCTTTGCCTGTCTGTCATGCGATGCTGGGCATAAGTTCTTCCCTACGGTAGACTGAGGCCACAGAGCTTCACAGAAGAACAGAAAGAAGAACACAACAGCAGGCCAGAAGATACGGACTGTGACACACTGACAGAAGCCTGAAGATGTTTGACGGGTGGAAGCAGGGGAACCAGCAGTGACTGCAGGAGGGAGGGGGACGGAGGAGGAAGGAGGAATTCTACCTTATAGGCGACCCGGGGCGGGCATTTCTTCCCCAAACCGAGCGGAGGGGACATGTCGCGAAGCATCTCGTACATATCACGGAAAGTCATGCGGCCGCTTCCCGGGGGAAAGATGGTGGAAGGCCATGGAGGGAGGAATGACGATTTCCCAGGTGAGGAGAGATATCGGGATTAAAAAGGGATGGGGGGAGTTACATGAAGAGAGAAAGTGGTGAAATGCCAAATAGAGAATGGGAGGGGGAAAGAAGAGGAAAACACAGAAATCCTTGTTAATAAGATTTCCAGGATATCGTGATCTGGGTTGCCATCCTGGTTGGATTTAAGGATTCAGGAGTGAATCCCAGGAGGGAGGGAGGGGAGGATCCTCTGGAGGGCTCCCTGTGCAGAGATGCTGGATGGAAGGATCGTGGTAGAAAGATATGCATTTGGGAACATGATGTGATAAAGGCTTACTACACTCAAAACTCTACCTCTTGAGACTCAAACATTTCCCACCTGGAGGCTCTGGGAAGTTTGTACAACCGATTCCAATGGCAACGTAGTCTAGAAACTTCTTAAACCACTCCTGCAACATATTCCCCGTCTCTGCTAATGATCCTTACACTTGTTCCAACAACGTTCCCGGTAGATCCCTACAGTACAAACACTCAAGAGTTGCATCGCTATTCTGAGGCAAGAGCATGACACAGTAGTGTTCTCAGCCGTTTGCTTTTAATTGGTGACTAGATTATAAAAAAACACATGAATTATTATTATTATTATTATTATTATTATTATTATTATTATTATTTCCAACTGTTTGAACTGTGAAAGCCACTACCGAGTCCAGTGACCAACCACAAAGGTTTCGAGGATTGTTTCATTCATTTGTTTGTTTTCTCAAAACTACGGTTAAAGGTTGTATCAGCGATTCTGGGCCGAAACATAAATGATCACATTCATCTGTTTTACCTCACGATCCGCTAGCTGCCCGCCCCATAAGCAGGCCGTCAAAAAAACGCATCTCTCGAGGCAGCCTAGGCTCCGAGATCGCACACAAAAACAAATGGTACTACCAACACCTCAAAAGCAAAATAAACAGTGTTCCAACCAATCAAAGGCAAGGGGTGGGTGGCACGTTCATGAAAATATGTGTCCATGATCATTTTCAAAACACGGGAGGGAGGGGCTAACTGGCTCTGTTTGTTTGGATCTCGCAACGGAAGTGAGAGCAACCAGAATCGCTGATACAACCTTTAGGGTTGATGTTGAACCCAAAGTTGCAGGTCATGTGATGTGCTCGAGCCCAAACATATCTAGTACAGAACCAGAGTTATTCCACTAATTATTCTTCTTTGTTAAAACCAGACTCCTACATTACCCACAATGCAACTCAACTGCCGACAGCTGCGACATCACTTAAGACAATGTGCACAGTTCAGAAAGCTGTATGGATACCGGACATAAGGATCAACAGGAGAAGTGCAGGAGCAGTTTGAGAACTAGGATGTTCTCTTCCTTTATTTGTTACCATGACTCTGAATGTTGGAATCCATTATTATCTTCTCCTTCTCACAAGGAGCGGCTACAAGCTTTCCAGAGCCACCTTTAAAGGGGGTTTTATTTCTGAGTCGACAGATAGATTTCCAGTGGAGTACTTCTTTAAGATGCCCTCTGTTTCTGCATGCTAAGGGACGTTAGCAGGAACCAGAGTGGAAACAAAGCACACAATGCTCTCTCTTCCCCGCTCTTCTCTCTCCTGCGTTTAGAAGCGGGGAAAGATCTTAGACATCGCCTCGGATGCCTTTTTGTTGGAGTCTGACTTGCTGCATTGTTTCCTGCACTCGCCATGGTTACCTGCCAGCTGGGTTAGTGGAGAGTCGATGCGCGTGTATGCATGTGTGTTCGGGTCATTGTCTGGAACCGCGGGGAAGGAAAACAGACATTTACGGTCCGAAACCACCACGGCCCCTTTGAGGACAAAAGGGCTGTGTGGGAGTGCAAACCTTGTAAGCCACCCTGTTAGGGCACTTCTTCCCCAGGCCCAGGGGAGGCGAGATAAAACGCAACAATTTGTACATATCCTGATAGCATATCCTCCCGCTGTAAAAGATGAGACATGTTCAAGAGGTTAGGTCACAGGTTATTTCATTACATGTAGAATCATCTGTTAGCAGGCATCAACACTGAGATACTTTCTCAAGTAGAAGCGGATGAAGACAAAAGACAACTTTTTTAGTTACTTTTCTGACCAAATCGAAACTTTTTTGAATACTTTTTTCTTACTTCAAGAGTTTCTCAAACATATTCCCTGGCTCTTCTATCTTTTCTCCCCATTTAATTATTTTATGTTCTGTTTTTTTTTCTATCACTTTTAAGCCTCAGGGGCTTTTGCCAGGATTTGAGAAATATTGAGTTATGAAGTATTTTTTAGAAATATATTTTTTTCTCTTTTTTTTGTAATGAATGAATGTAGTCTAAAAAAATGATTCCCCCTAAAGTAAAGGTCTAAATATTGATTGAAAGCCTGTTCTACACTGTCAGGAATACATTCCTGGTGGAGAGGTACTAAATCCTTTATTTAGTGTTTTAGTTCATGGTGAAGTACTCAAAGTTAAGTCCATTAAGTCTAAAAATACTGG
The DNA here is from genome assembly GCA_029853015.1 of Chelidonichthys spinosus. Classification (NCBI taxonomy): domain Eukaryota; kingdom Metazoa; phylum Chordata; class Actinopteri; order Perciformes; family Triglidae; genus Chelidonichthys; species Chelidonichthys spinosus. The sequence continues at coordinate 7,968,065 of CM056840.1, forward strand.
AATCAGAATTTTAAATAACCACGTCTAAGTTCCTAATTGCAGAATGAGAACTTCCTCCTTAAAACCCACAACAAGGGAATGGCTACGCAGGGAATTGTTGAATCAGTTTAAACCGATCTGTTCCTTTTAAAGAATCTGTGAGTACAAGTAAAGAAAAAAACAATGAGCCTTAAATAAACTCCTTGTTTCCACCTGACATAAAAATGAGTAAAAGCAGTTGAAGAGCTGCTGCATGTTGCTGTAGACACATCGCTGAGAGCAGCTCATTTATATTCAAAGGAATAAATAATAATTCCTCCCCCGTAATGTCTGTCAGGAGATGGCAATTTCATATTTCACATCTCACACCTCTCCCGGAGTCCTGACTCACTGACAAGGCTCCTGTGAAGCATTCGTTAAAACTTAATGAGCCTTACATAATCTGAGACAGATTACGCTTCACACTGTCTCACGCAGAACTAGTATTGTGCCTCAGTCAAGTTAAACACCGTCAGTGTGAGGGGGGGCAGAGAGGGCAACAACCTGCACTCCCCCGCTGGAGCCAGAGAACTACTTTCTCTTCTCAACACAGTGACAGGCTGAGGAGATTTGGAAACCGCCGGCTTAGAGGTCTGAGTGGACGCCAAGCGGAACGCTGGATTTATATGCATCAGTCCGGCCGACAGGGGGCTCGTCGCCCGCCTCAGCCCACTCTGGGCTCAGGCTTAATGTCACTCACCCGCCGCTGCTAAGATGGGATTTCTCCAGGTCCACGTCACAGAGTTATCCTACTGGAACTTAGAGCTTAGAGTTCCCTGTTTACTAGCAAACCCCCTCCCCTTTAACTGCTGGCTGACATCAGGAACTCTACTGTAGCAGGTCAGGGGTCAGCCGGAGCACTTACCAGGCAGCCGGGTCGTACTCCGCCCACACGCGGATGAATTCGTCAAGGTGATGAGGCCCGAGGATAGAGGCGTCCCTCGTCAGGTACTCAAAGTTGTCCATGATGACGGCGACAAACAGGTTCAGCATCTGGAGGAGTAAAATAAATGAATAAGAATAGTTGTTTCTACCAGAGGGGGGACCAAGTCATTGGTTTTCAAGTCCCAAATCAAGTCCCAAGTCAAGACTAAGTCAAGTCAATACCTTTAGTTGGAGTCCCAAACAAGTCACAATGTAACCAAACGTAATGGCATTACGAATAATAATTTAAAAATTGGCTGAATTCATGAATGCCATTTAAATTTGGTTTCAAGTCAAAAGACTGAAGCCCAAGTGAAGTCACAAGTCATCGGTGTAAAAGTGGAGTTTTGTTGTCATGGTGAGTTTCTATGTATAGGACCATCTTGGTGATTTTACATGTTACTGCTGAATATTCTGTGAACCCTATACTTTTAGGTTAATTTATCATTTTCAGAACTCCACTTTGCTATTGTTGGCAACAATTAGGGTTCACCGGTTAATCTTAAACTAATCCATTTATCAGCTCATTTTCATTATTTGAATCAATCAATAAAAAAAGGTGAAAATAAATAAAAATACCTTTTGCAATTCAACTGTAACTTGAAGGGATTTTGTCAAATATTTATTCTTTCTTCCTGTAGTTATTTTTACTTTCTGTAACTGTCAGTGATCCAACTATTGGTTGACGTTTGAAAACATGAAAAAAATCCAAACTTCAGTGTAATTTCTGTCAGTCAGAATGAGGTGAGATGGGACGGCCTTCACACTGACCAGGAAGGAGCAGAGGAAGATGAAGGAGACGAAGTAGAAGTAGGCAAAGTCACTTCCACACTCCTTCCCCAACGTTCCTGAGAGCCTATCACAGGGCCGGTTACTGAGACACGACAACATGATCTCATGCCACGCCTCGCCTGTCGCACTCCTGAAGCACACACACACACACACACACACACACAGTGACAGGAGCAGGGTGTTAGTGTCCTGAATTATTCGTGGCACCAGCATTTTTAGAACATGGAGGAGGGATTACCTGAAGAGAAGAGTCAAGGCCTGGAGAAAGGTCTGGAAATTGTTGTGTCGGCTTATCGCCGTATCGTCATTGAGCTCGATGTTTCCAAACACCTGAGTACGCAGGAGAGCAGGCGCCGTTTATCAACGCAAACCACAAAAAAACAGTATTGATTATTTTACAGCATGGATTTCTGATTTGAAGTCTCTGTTGGAAAAACACGATGTCACACACTTGCCGTTCACCAATCAGGATGTTTCAATCAGAATGTGATGACAGCTGGTGGGTTGCTTGGTTACCATCTGATCAAAGCACACCCACACAGCCCTGATGAAGCAAATTATCTTAAATAGGAAATGAAACTTTGTAATTTCATTGATGCGTATTTAGTCATAGCTATCTAATGTTATAGCAGATTGTAAATCATTAAAAAAAAGTTATTACAGGCTTTAAAACCTGACAAATTTGAGACCAGACCCTCTTACCTGCTTTTCAATACTGCTTTCAGTAAATGTCGTCAGTGGTAGCCATTGAACAACTGCTTTGGCTGCACCATCCTTCATTACATTAGCATCGTGACAATTTTTTTTTTACTTTTCTGAATAAATGTCTCATGTTATCTGTAATTAGCTGTTTTATTAACTGTATATTGCTATTATTTTGTGTATAAACATATTTATTATTCACCCCTACCGTCTTACAGTCTATTATGCTGGACTTACCAAACGGTGTGAGAGAGAGAGACTGAGAGTGGATAACTGCCGCAACATGTGATGTCCCTCTGTGGGTCTAGTCAACAAGCCAGAGGTCTCTTTTTAAATATATATATTTGCCCCTCGGCATGTCCTTCCTGCTGGCCTATAAACACTGGCTGCTGGGCCCGGGAGGAACTCTGACAGCAGTCAATGTGTGTGGAGCATCTTGACCCTGGACCACAACAGCAACTGACTTTCAGCACTGAGACGGTAATGTGTTTCTATGTTAGAGGTAGGTAGTCCTTTATATTGGCTACCTCTAAAATTAGAAAGTCACTTGAAAATCACCCGTACCATCGTACGCAATCCAAGGCAAAAGCCATGCAATACCGATAATATGACATTTTCACGGAGACTGTGCCAGAGGTGTGTGGTTGCTACGTCCATGGTGTTGAACTGGCCGACATTATAAGGTTTACTAAGGTTCATTGTCCTGAGCTCAGTCATATTATACTGACCAACACGTCTTCATATCTAAATGAAAGAATAGGCTGGTTAACAATGTCTCCCAAAATGACATAATAGTTTAGAAAATAGGTAAAAACAACTGTGGAGGGGTTTCGTGGTTGTGTTTTCTAGTTGGCATCCATCACCGACTCGTTTCATTCTGGCCGTGTCACAACTCACCTGCATTCCAATGATAGCATAGATGAAGAACAGCATGGCGATGAGCAGGCAGACATACGGCAGGGCCTGAAAACACACATCACTGCAGGTTAAACACACCCAGAGCACAAACAGATACGCGTTACAACCTCTCTCTCATACATAAACACACACTTGATCTCTGAGTCTCCCTCTGCACACACACTCATAAATCTGGTGCACCACAGAGCAGGACTAGTGCCCTTGTATGAGTCTACAGTCGTATTTAAGAACCTAAGCAGTCAGCCTGACCTGCGCGGTCGATTCTTCTAACCAGCTATTTATATCGCTGCGAGGTGGAGGCGAACATTGTTGTAATTAAATAGCCACCTTTTAACACTCAGCTACTGTCCATTTTCATTGGGCTTAAAAGCTCTCACCACTGACATTAAACCTGCTATAAATTCCCTCGGCCGCGGCCCAGCGCTCCGCATTTAACTCAACCTGTCCCGGGGGATTTAAAGAGCGAACCGGCACTGGCTGAAAATCCGAACCTCTTTCTGCTGAGAGCTATTTAGTTTGCCCTGCCTTCTGACGCCTGTATTCTGGGTGATATCCTTTTATTCAAGTGAACAATCTCACTGATTCAGCGCTAAAATCTCCATTGAATAAATCTGCATTCTTATTCACTTGTGTCCAATCCTGACTCAATTTCTTTCATCCCTTTCAGTATATTATTTTTTGCTTTGAAATTTGCAACATAAATCAAGTTTACTTACGTGTTTTAAATTATGTCTAGAGGCACATACGAATGAACTAATTACTAATTTATTTGCCAGTTTAGTTGTGTGTGTGTGTGTGTGTGTGTGTGTGTGTGTGTGTGTGAGCTCACCTTAAAGGACTGAACAAAGGTCCACAGCAGGATGCGGATGGTGTAACCCTGCCGCAGCAGCTTGATGAGACGAGCCGCCCTGAACAGCCTCAGGAAGCTCAGGTTGATCATCTTGTCCTGAGAGAGCAGACAGAGTCTCTTTGAGGTATTCCAGGATAAAAGGATTTAAAGCATGTAGCTTCATGCTACACATACATTAATTCTCAATAAAACACACCCTTGCTCAAGTTGTTACACTTCTTGGGTTTTCTGCTACAGCTCCACTTGGTCTGGTATGACCAGTAGCTTGTGGTTTCTACAGATAGCAGCCTTTGCTGTGAAAGTGACATCACTGAGATAAAGTGCTAACTCTTCATGCCTTCAGGTAATGTAAAAGCCAGTGTTTGGTTTGTCCCTTCTGGGCTACTGTAGAAACATGATGGACTATGTGAAGAGAACCTGCTCCCTTTAAAGGTATTCAAAGCCAACAAAACATATTCATGAATATTCCATCTCTGCCCAAAAAAATCCCCCTAAAATCACTGGACCTTGAAATGAATCATTATGTACACACAAAAGTGTGGATTGAACAGAGATAATGGGCCTTTTTTTCACAGCAGCCATCTTGACACGGCACTGCAGGATAAACACAGGTGTAATTGATAATAAGTTAATTACGGCCCATTCTATCTAGTGTGACAGCCGTGCCACTGAGCCAGCATGCATAATGCCAGGGCCCTGGCACACCTAAATGGAACATGGCCATAATAAATGACATGTGAAACTGGCTGCTGTGAAAATGGCATATACAATATAAAGAAATATTATAAAATAAATGACTACATGACTAGATTTTCCCATTGGTTTCCACAGACAACTAAAGGACTGGATCCCAATCAGGGTTTTCCTTTAAATCTTTTATTCACGTTGAAGAACCAGATTCAGTGGAAACCAGATTTAGACTGTAGAGGGTCTAAAACGGTGTGTAACAAGCAGAAAAGCATACCAGTGTGATAACAAAATGCAACCTTGATACAAAGCTTATTATAACACTATGACTTGTCACAGTTCGTGCTGTCCATTTTGACATCAGATCTCATCCACCTGAAATCACTCCCGACCATCGTGTCCCCACATTGACTTTAATAGTTGTGTTTTTCCTGTTACATCACGTCACATTCAGGATTCAGTAGGGAGGCAATTTGAATTAAGACTGTGGGAGACAAGAGCACACACTGACGGGGGATTTGACAAAATCAGCGGCCAAAAGCCAGAAGCCACTTACCGTCTGGAGGCGTCAGATGTGACAGAGGGGGGCAGGGTGAGGGCACAGGCGCCAGAAGAGACACAGCAGAAGATGGGAACAGCAAAACACACACAAAGAAGACTAATGATCACATGAAAAGAAAGTCACACAAAGAAAGAGACCGACTTTGCCACAAAGAAAGCAACAGTTCTCTGCCTCAGCCCTCCGTCACTATAATACACATTTTCCGTCTGCTGCAGTCCAACAGAAGAAATGCTGCAAACTGTTAACAGCGGCATCGCTCCCACGGTTGCCCCCGGCTACCTGTGTTTCATGGATTGAGTTTAATTTCCCTTTTCTGTATTTATGTTCATGATTTTATTTTTTGGCTGAGCATTTGATTGGAGGGCTGAGACTGAGCACTGCAAAGCAACAAGTGTGTTGTTCAGGTTCGTAATGTTTGAAACAACAAAAAAGTTAAAAAGACCCATCTTTAATTAACACAATTACATGGCAATTAGTGCAGAAACAATTAATTAATTGTTCAGTCAATTAGTCAAATGAACTACAACATTTTTAAAAATTGGTCTATCAAGACAATTTCTAGCTTTCCTGTGTTTACTTCACTGTAAACTGATTATCTTTTAAACATAATTAAGTAAAGTATCTACTTGACGTAATTAAAGTAATAAAGTCATTTGAAGGTGTCAGATTGGGAACTGAAAACTTGATGGGTATTTTTCACAATTTTCCCATATTTTTTAGATAAAAAATGTCAGTCAGGCCAACAAATCATCAGATAATGAAAATAATTATTATTCACCAAACTACTGTAAATGAAATTCCCTGAATAAGTCAACTAGTGTTTATGAACTATGTTTGTGTATTCTCACAGTTCCCCTGACTGGAGTAAATCTACTTCCTGTGAGAATGCACTGAATGCTGATACTCCTGTATGAAGCAGTGATGTCACAATGTCTCACTTCGATATAATACCATGACAAATATTAATATGTGATACAAATTACCAATACTACAGGGAGAGACTGACAGAACATTCAGGGGCATAAAAAGATAAAAAAATATCGGTGTGTTTGTCAACTGGCTGTTGTAGAGAAGAGAGAGCAGAAAGCAAAGCTTACTCATGTATTGATCATGTGGCAAATATTGAGTATTGACATCCATACTTCCCGAGTAGGACGTGACCCGTAGGAGAACCGAATCGCGGCGGCGCTTACCTTAATCTCCGTGACCAAGATGTCGGTGATGCTTCCGAGTACAGTCACAAAGTCAAACACGTTCCAGGCTGCTTTCAGGTAGTTCTGAAGGACCAAGACGCCACACAGAGAGTTCATTCAGACTTTAACATGTTCAGCTTCTTTGCTACAGTTCTGGGAGTTTTTAGTGATTATTAAGTTTAATTAGGATGCTTATGAACATGATTGTATTATTTGATCCCATGGACTCCAAGAGAACCTAATATCCCTGTTTGACATAACTCTAGACTACACTCAATACATAAAGTAAAATGTAAAATGTAAGTTAAATTCAGTCTGCAGCTGCCCTGCGGAGGCCCGCCTGTCACTTTAAGATTATTTTTTAATAAATCTGACTTGAAATATTTTATATTTTAATATTAATAAAGGTCCCCAGCCTTTATTTTCATCACCTTATTCCAGATTTTTAATATGGATTTAGGTTTGATTAAAAAACATAATGGTCCCATTACTTCCTGAAAAGAATTTATCACAATCTGTGCAGAAACTTAAACAGATATGTGGACGTGCAAAAGAGTAGTGCAGTAGTCTAAAAAAGATGAAATATTATAACAAGACACACAGACACACCAAAATCCTCAGAAATCTAGACATTCCCCAAAAGGCACATCCATTTATATGTGCATATACAACACAATCCCCTGCATAAACTACAGCTGAGCCCGGCTCCCCTCAGACTGGTCAATCATCCGGCTCCCGGGGGCCAGAGGCTGCCGGCAGCTGCAGTCTGAAGCACTGCAGCAGCCGAGTGTTTTTACCAGCAGATGTGAGCCCATCCATCTGGGCTTAACGGCTAAACAGGTGGAGGCAAGTGGTGTGTGAGAAAAGCTATTTAATAAATGGGCCTCGTAAATGGAACGGAGTCGGAGATGAAATGCCTCGCTGCGGGGCCGACGGCCCCACGTTGGGGGAAGATTTAGTCTCTTTACGTACTCTTTCATTCATCCCTTCTTTTTCTCTTATGATCTCCGCTAGGAAGATCATGAGATCAGTCATGTGTTTGTCCCTTTGTCTGTGAGTGAGTGTGCACCTCTGTGTCTGTCCACAGCTAAACTCACATTCTGCTGCAGCAGACTGCATGATATTTTGGCTGTCCACATTTGGCTATATATTTCAAACATCCCTTCAAATGCGACTCAGTTTCTTCATTAGAAATACATTGTTGTCAACGCTAAAGCTGGAAGGCCTAATGATAATACACCAGCATTCACAAGGACAAGATTTAATTAACTGAGCACTGCGAGCACAGTGAGAGACGCTCGACGCAGAAGTCACCCTCAGAGAGATTTTCCCTCATGTGTGTAAACAGAAACAAAATGCAACAGTGCATAATTGTCTAGCGTTTGCAGAGAACAGTGCAGCATATGGTCTCACCAGTGGACCGAAGGCAATAATCTTGAGGATGCACTCCAGTGTGAAGAGGGCTGTGAAGACGATATTTAAGTATTTCAGCACGGACTCGTAGAAGCTCGGAGCTCCGTAGAACTGAGGACAGAAAACAGAAGAGTGGTGTGAAAAGCTGCATCCTTGACCCCCATTAACTGTATCATCTCACATAGCTTCATGATACTGATACTAGTATAAATGCAACTAAAGCTGTTTGATTGCTCAGACGCACTTCAGCACGATGTTTAAAGAGTGAAATCTCAGCTGAACACACACAAGTTGATATAGCATCTCTGTGTCTTTGAGAGCTCTGAGAGCTGAATAGAAGAAAAAAAAACATATTAGCGTGTATTATTGTAATGCTGTGGTAATTTAACTTCTGGCCACCAGGGGCAACACTGATGAGGTGGCACTGTCAGCATGCAAGGAGGTAACTCGTGCAATCTTTACTTTTATATAGTTTGCATTCGTTTTTATGGTGAAAATAATGTTTGTTTTTTGTACTTTACACTCTGACATATTTTTGTGTGTATCTTCATTATTCTTCCTCAATGACTTCGGCATGACTGAGTGACTGAAATGTCACTCAAATCTGCAGTGTGAGATAGAATACATGACGTTTACCCTCAAATATTAATTGCCCTTCCCTTGATATTTTAAATGACACAAGATTTACACGGTCTGTACAAGCTCCATTAAGCTTGATCCTTGTCATGATGTTTTATGATTTGTAATGAAATCATAATAATATTAGTGGTACACTTTTCTTTTCCTTACTGTCTGCCGTCTGAAATAACAATTGTTCATTTTTGTGTACACAATCCTGTGTTATATTGAAAATCTATCAATAAAGTTAAATGTGGATATTGGAACGTTGTGAATTGTCGTGGTTTGGACCCAATATAAGTCATTGTTTTGTAAAAACTAACAAATATTCACGTTCTGTGTGAAAGTATTCATGACATTAAACAACCGTTTGAATAAATACACTGTCATGTGAACTCAATGCCCTGAGAAACAAATGAATCCACAACCACCAAAGAGCCCTTCTCCTGTGAGTAGAGGAATACTGCCAAGACACGAGCTCGTCCCTCCGAGATAGCGCTGGCGTTGGATCTCTCATTGTTGACCATGTCTCAAGGCCAGACCGCGTAATTACATCTCTGCCTTAAGAGCTAAATTATTAAATGCAGATTCATGGGAACTGCTCTTCGGTTTCAACAGTGGGAACTGAAGTATCACTGAGCCAAAGCAAGTACTTCTTTCCGGCGGAGGGGATTCAGATTGGCAGGAGGAATCACCAACCTTCATCATCAGCACGACTGTGTTGAGGGCGATTAAAGTCATGATGGCGTACTCGAACGGGGGCGACACCACAAACTTCCACATCTTGTACTGGAAGGACTGCTTGTTCTCTGGCATGTATCTCGTCAGCGGCTTGGCGTTGATGGCGAAGTCAATACAAGCCCTCTGTTTGGTGAAAAGACAGAGAAAAACACGCTGTTTACGGATCCTCTCTGATACACGCTCACACTGTTCACCGTGGAAGAGGAGAGTCGGTGAAAAGACAGCTGGCACGCCACGAGAGAATCCCCTCAGTGTTTCATAATATCAAAAGACGAGGCCACAAATTTAGGCTCTCTGATCACCAGCCAATACTTTGCAGAGAACTAAAACAGCATGATTTTAACAAAGTCTGTGTGAAGTGGAGATGAAGAGAGTGGAGCAGATAAACCCCGCTGCTTCTTTTTAGTGCTTTGTTCTGTTTGAGGGGATTCTAAGTCATGTTAGATATAATTTGACTGGAAGTGATGTTTGGAAGTGGATCCGCATGTGCTCTGATTCCTAACTAACAAAACATTTGTGATGCAAGAGACAAACATTCTCAGAAAGGAGTGCTTCTGCAGAAATAATCAGCGTGTGCTCTCATTGGACGTGGAGAGAGAGAGAGAGAGAGAGAGAGAGGTTGTCATAGTTATCACAGCGCATCACTTCCCCGCCGCTCTCGCACCTCGTTCTTCTCCAGGCTGCACTCCGACATGGCCTTGTCTCCCTGCTCCTGGAAGGTGATGATGATCAAAGCCACGAAGATGTTGACGAAGAAGAAGGGGAACACCACGAAGTAGACCACATAAAAGATGGACGTCTCCATGCGGAAGCCCGGGCTGGGGCCCTGGTCCTCATAAGTGGCGTCCACAGAGTGCTTCAGGACCCTGAACAGAAGGAAAATGTGAAGCGGCAGGACATTCAAACAACGACGTGGAGCTTCACAGCCGGCTAGGAAGCTCTGAGTCATGGCTTTTGTCCAGCCATGTCACAATATTTTAACAATTTACAGGATTTTCCAGAGAAACTAACATCTAACTATTATTTTCAATTAATCATCATTAATCGTTGGACTACAAAATATCATATATGATGGAAAATGCAGATCACAATGTGACATTTTACTAGCTTGTTTTGTCTGACCAACAATCCCCAAATATTAACTTGAAAAACAGCAAATTGTCACATCCGAACACCTGGAACGACCAAACAATGACTTGATTAAAAATTGTAATTGTCTTGCCATCTAACCCATCCATCTAAATGATTAATCGTTGCTGATCTATTTCAGAGCGATCCAGGCTCTTCTAATCGTCCTAGTGGAGCTTTCAAACGTGCCAAATCCCTGAGATGACTTATCTGACGAGAACCAGCAAATCGGCTCACCTCTACCTTCACCCCAACTTTACTCCGTTTCACTGAAATGAATCCTGGAAGTGTCATGAGAGGAGCTCAGTGAAATAACAATGAAATCAATCCGTCTGGAAATATCCAGGGAGCCGATCCCAAAATATCCAATCAACCCGCCTGCAGAGGTTTCTAACAGTCCTCACAGAGGATGTTTATGAATGACTGAGTGGATGCAGTTGCAGGCCCAGTTTTAAACTCTCATTCTTACAGGCTCACAGATGTTATTATTATTGTCTCCGGTGAACTAATGATGCTCCCGACTCTCCAGCTGTGAAATCAGCAAGTGCTGGATGAGCCTCTGACATTCTTGTTGAGCATCATTTCCTACATAAGTTGGTTTATACTTGTTTGTAATGTGTGAGAAAATGATTTTGTTACTTTTAAAGATGATGATGAGAAACTGTCCTCCTGAGAAGAACGGCATCAGTGTTTTTACGTAGCCCATGACATGTGTTTACTGCTGAGGGACAGAGCCCCTGAAAGGCCACAGGAGTGACTTGTTTAAAGGAGGAAGTAAGGTGACGCGCTCTACGTTTGCTGCGTCCTTTGGAGACCGCAAATGCCGAACTGAGCGACCTCAGAGATGAGACGGCCCCTACAGAGGATTCCTGTGACCAGCTGTTCCCGCCTCCACCCTTTGCTGCTGCTGTCGCCTAGCAACCAGCTGCGGTTTACAAGAAAGAGCATAGAAGAGGTAACTAATGTCATATGATAAAAGTGGAGCTAGAGATCAGGTTTGATTATTTTCACTTCATATTTTGATGGAGGAAATGCTTCATGATGGATTTCAGGCTGAGAGAGTGTATTCTGAAGATGAATTATTATTATTATTCTGCCATGTTGACTCAAATCGCCACGCAATGAATCTTGTTAGGCCATGAACATCCTTAATTATAAGAAACTTTATATCCTTTACTTATTTATATACTCTTTATATTTGAATGTGAAATGTTACTGTGCTGTCACTTCTTCTGTAGAAGTGTGTGATTTTAGATGATCGGGACGAGTTTAGTCAGTTTGACAACATGAGTTTCGCTCTCAGGTCAGTACAGTGAAGATATAGTGCAAACAGCCATCAGCGGTCCTTGACGGAGATGATGATGATGACAATGCATCTGCCCGAGGTACTTGAGCCCAGGCAGACAGAATGGCAGACTCAAGAGTCTATGCAGTGAGCCTTGATTGCATCTCTAGAGAACATGCAGTAATTAAGACTCGGAGAGATCAGGCGGGTTTAATCTGCGCTGCATCGGCCTCCAGGTGTGCTGAGCGCATTTCACGTCAAAACGGGGGAAGGAAAATCTCACATGAAAATGAAAACGCTACTCAAGCATTGATATATAAATCAACTTGAGTTATGCGTTGGGGTTTTATCACTTTCATATTATGTATGACCGATTTAAAGACGGTGTTTAGGACAACGTGGCATATAAATGAATAACTCTCTGCTTGCAGCTCCCGTTCAAATACTAACATATGCCACTTCTTGCAAAACCGTGGTGACGCCGTGTTTACCATAATAACACTACATTCTGTTACATCTTATGTATAATTTAGAGTTTATACATCTCTGTTAAAGTATAGATTTATTTTTAAATATCTGGAAGAAGAAAGACTAGAAGTCGTAGAATGAGAAGTCAGTTGAACATCTTGTTGCATTGAAGCCGAAGCAGAGATAGGGTTAAATGTCCCACCAAGGCATTTATTTTAGTAACGGACTGAGAACCTAGAGCCAGTGTTTAGTCTGTCCATTCAGGACTACTAAAAAAACATGGTGGTTCAAGATGGAAAAAGACCTGCTCTGTATGTAGCTGAAGAGCTTTTCTAAGCTAATAAACACAAATCTCAGTTTCAGGTGATTATATGCTCATGAAGACAACATTATATTCCATTTCCATTTGATCCCCTGAAATGCAACACATCGGCTCTCTAAAGTTGCATTTCATGCACAAGGTGCAACACAAACGGGTGGGTGGGAGGTGATATGGAGTTTGTTCTGACTTACTGTGGCCAGCCCTCCCCCGTGGACACGGTGAACAGCGTTAGGAAAGCCCAGAGGACGTTATCGTAGTGGAACTCGTACTTCTTCCACTCTCTGGGCTGAGCTGCCACGTCGTCCCTGTCGTATTCCAAAAACTGACCTCTGAGAGCGAGACGGGAGGAGAGACAAGTCAGGGGAAAGGAGATTCAATCAAAAGAGGTGAAAGAGAATAAACAAGATCTCCTGAGAATTTGAGTTTTGAATGTTAGCGAATAGCAGCCGCCATGGCTGAGTGTCTCATGGCTCATTTAAGACGTTCATCACTGAAGAAGTGGAGGTTTGTGTACCTGCAGTCTTTCTCCAGACCCTTGGACTCGTCGGTGCAGTAGAAGAATTTGCCCTTAAAGAGCTGCACAGCGATCACAGCGAAGATGAACATGAAGAGCATGTAGACGATGAGGATGTTCAGAACGTTCTTCAGAGAGTTCACGACACAGTCGAACACCGCCTGGAACACATTAACACACACACAGGTTCAGACCAGTGAATGTGAGGAAAGTCTCTCCAATCTGGTTTATCATGTGTCCGTGACATTATTAGCATTATTATAAACCACTGTTTATTTTATGTTGGAGCTGTCACTTTATTCAAGACTCAAATTTCTGGGGGAAAATGAAATATTCAAACTGTAATGAACCGTCACTCTTACTTTCTATAAGTAATTGTTCTCTCAGAATTCAGGACATTTAAAGCTTCATGCGCCGCTGAGCAACGCTGACCTGTGACCTGTGAACAGCAGGCCGACTCCAGCTGTATCCAGTTTTCTCTAGAAATTAATGTTTATGGCGAGTGATTCTCCTTGGATGAGTAGGGACCATCTTGGGGTCAGGTATCCAGTTCTTATTATACATCCATGATTCTAATCCAAACTCTCACCCTAAGTGCAGCAGCTTAGTCTGAGTGCAGTGGAAGTCTGCTTATTTGATTAAAAAGCTTTGTCCCTGATTGAAAAGGCTGTACCAGTTTCAATTTAAAGCAAGCTATGTTTACATTTTACTAACAAATGATGTCTAATGGCCTCGTTTAAAACTGAGCAAAACTTGGCTAAAAAGCAAAATAGTAATCATAATGCTTCAAAGAAGTAGCAGAGTACATTAACTGCTGTTGGAACTGTGGAGCTGACAAAAACTCAATGGCAGCCCTGTTTTGACCCAGATGTCTCGCCCGTGAACACACCTTTGTAAGAAGCCTGTCACACTCTCTTCTCAGCTATTTCCTCCTGTCATCTGCGGCTGAGAGATGAAGTCCTCCGTCTATCGATCCTGACATCTAGCAATCTAACCAATGAAAACGCTGCTGCATGAATGATCGCCGTCGAGGCTTCTGTCTCCAGAGACACGGACGGCACATATTTCTCCCCTCCTCTACCAGCCTGTCTGTCAAACCGCTCGGGCAAAGTATCCAAGAAGAGTTTGTGGATGAGCATCTGTCTGCCACCTCTGATCCGCCTCAATCTCCTCACTTCTATTACTCCAATTAGATCTTTCATCTTTTGTCAGCTCCATTACTTTTGGATGATCAGCTGCGTTCACGCACCAGAGGGACGCTGTCGTTTCGGCATCAGAGGGAACAGTTGAGGGTCTCGACTTGATGAGGATCACAAACATACACAATGTTTGAGATTCTTCATTGTACAGCCACTATGAAGAAATTTAAAATGTTGAACAGTTTGCTTTGAAAAGGATTTTCACTGGGATTGCCTCATCTTTCTATGATGCAAAAATGAAGCCACCAGAATAATTTGAAACAGAAATTATGGAGAAAGTGAGGTTTCTTCATATTTCTTTTTTGAGCACAGTTCAAGCGTGTACCACAGAACTTACTTTTAATTTCTACGACTCATATTTAACTGAATGCCAATTTGTCAGCAATAAAAGAGGAGTGTCAGTCAGAGCATCCTGATGTGCTAACTGGTCAAATGTAGAGTAAATGCAGGTGAAGTTATCCACAAAGTCCAAATTGCAGGTTCAAAAGCCTTCAGAATGTATTGATATATTAACAGTCACAAAAACATGACAACCGCCAAGCAAAGATAAACTGGTCAAAAGCAGCTTGTGTGTGAGTTCACTATGCACCAAACAAAAAGTCTGAGTTAACACTCTCCTTATTGCCATGAATATCTGCTGGTGTTTGACCTTCATGACCGCTGTCACACTATGATGCTCCTGCCCCTCCCTCCCAAAAAGCCCAGTCTGCTCTGATTGGTCAGCTGGCACACTCTGTTGTGATTGGTCAACCACTTAGTGTGTTTGTCAGAAATGTCACTTAGCATAACCAGATAAGAGTAGTTGTACTGCTGAGGAATAGAGATACAATGCTGAAAATGAATTGTAGCCACTTGTTCTTCAACTCCTCTTCCTTTAGAAGTCCACGCAAACAGGAATGTACGATTTCACAGCAGATGCACATTATCTCCTCAACATGGAGACTCCACACTCAGCTCTGCTCTTACTAGCTGTATTTGAGGGCATGCCAAACTAGCTGTTGGGCAGATATGATGTGAAGCAGTTTTCTGTGGGGGAGAGTAACTCCCTCTGGACATGAACTATGCTTTGACACTCTGGAGACCTTCTACTATACCATACTCTACTATACCTACTGTATATGGACCAAAAAGGAAATAGCAGAACAGATAAAAGATCCTCTTTAACTTGAGTGACTTACGACTCACTTATCCATGACTAACAGCTCATGGGACTGGTGGGTGACAAAAAGGGTCGCGAATAGCAACTCATGTGGGTCACAAGAAGTGCGACATTGACGACTCACATTACCAACAATGTATGGACTCGCTCTGTATACCACAGCAGCTCCATTGGCATTCATCGTAGCTGCTGGGAGTCCACGATAACTGCAGCAGCTGCTTTCAACAAAGGTAGAAACCTTTCCAAACCTGTGTTTGACGCTCTACACACAGGTTTTAGGATTTTATCTACATTTTGAATCTCTTTTGAGTCTTTTGGGGAGCGTATGTTCTGGAAAATGGAGGCTATCAATCAATATGCCTCCTTGCAGACAACTACATCAGTAGAAGAAGCAATTTCCAGTCACTTAATTCCATTTTGTGAGGCTTTACCTTCTCCCGTCTCTCCACAACACACAGAGCACCCGGAGGTCAAACCACTCAAACACTTTCATTAGAGAGCTAGATACAAAATGTACACATCATTAAAAACGCAACCGTGTTGAATCAGATATAACCATTCCTCCATGACACACTAAAAAGCCCTTTGACTCATGATAGTGTGTGACTGACGCCGGACGTGGCCCCAGCTGGCAGCTCTGCGTGTTCTTCTCGTAATGGACTGGGTGGATGACAGATTGGATTACTGTACCTTCAGCTTGGGGAGCCGTTTAATGGTTTTGAGTGGCCGCAGGACTCGGAGGACCCTCAGGGACTTGATGGTGTTGATGTCCTTGCCCTTCGTCCCTCTGTGCAGATTGAGAGTACCGTTAGTCTTTGGATGCGGCGCCGCCGACAAGCATGTGAACCCTTTCATCCCGCCCCACAGTCACACCAGCAGATGGTAGCACATCAGGTACACACTGTACACGGATAGAAACCTCTTTATATCCGGTTAGTAGAGTACATGCATGTGAGTTATTATTGTACTGTTATTCTACAGAAGCATGCAACTCTGTTAACTACAACATCATATACTTTGTCTATCTTTGCTTCATTTGTCATTTTCTCCACTTTCTTCTTTCTCTTTTGTCTTACTTTACTTATTTTTTCCTTCCTTGTGATGTTTCCTGTTCTATCTCACATCCTTCTCTTCTGCCTCCTTCCCTCCATCTCTTTCCTTCGTTCAAGTACTCATTCACTTTTTGCAAAACTTAACTGATGCATTTTCCACCTTTGTACCCAGGCAACACTAACATGCCGTTTCTGTAGAATAACATGCAGACGTTCATACTGTTAGAGTAAATGCACAAAGAATCAGCCCCCGGTTGAGGAAGCAGCTTCTTTGCAGGAACCACTGCTGTCAGTCATTGGAGACGCTGGAGGCTTTGTCAACTGGTCAGAGTGGGCGGTGGTGTTGTTTGGGGGTGTGGAGGGGGTATAGACTGTATGACAGCTGAGCCATCATTAACTCACTGACTGACATGGCGAAGTACAGTGTGAGAGGGATTTTTAATTAATCTGTCACATGTAAACATAACGTGGCTCTAACTCTCGATAAAAAGGGTTCCTCGTTCATTTCTTTATTCTGAGTAGTAGAAAGTGAGATTGTGCATCCATCTGTGTGTGTGCGCATAGCAAAAAAACTCATGTGTGAAGGTTGCAGAGAAGGACACAAGTATACAAGGAAATAAATAAGTCTAAAAGCCCAGTTACCGGCCTCCAGAGGCCCCGTTGCTTCTTACACCAGCATGTGGGACCAGCCAAGCCTTCCAAGAACAACGCCTACAGTAAAAACAACGCTATCTACTCAAGCGAGCAGCTGTAAAATTAGAAGAATATATGAACTATGTTTTACAGGTCTCTCGAGTGATATGTCTTTTCTTTTGTTTTGATTAAAGCTGCAAACCATATAAGCTACGCTGGAATGGAAAACCCGGGGACAGGCGTATAGCAGGACATACTAAAGGAGGGACAACCATAGTAATAAAGTCTACATATGATTACACAAATAAGAAGAATGGCCTTTCTAATTACCACTGAATATTGGATTACCAAAATGATCTTTAGAGTAAGACTTTTGCAGTTCCATCCAGCAAAATAGCCTGGAAATATAAACTTCACCCAGCTGGTTCTATTTTCTATTAACTACCTCCGGTCATTTCTTGGTTCCTTCTCTCAAATAAATCAATCTGAGTAATTGAACATTATTTCTCTATAAATACCAAATTAGAAAGTCTCTTCCAGGAGAATAAGCTCTCAGCTTTTTTCTAGGAAGTACTGTGGATACCTGTAACTCGTTTAGTTTTATTTCACACACACAGAGACTCTCTAATGGACCTGTTTGGCCAGAGGATGGTATTTAGGGACTTGTGAAAAGCAACAGTTCAAGATATGGCTGTTAACCCATTACGGGTGTAAACATTTTCTTTAATAATAAAATAAATCTATTTGTAAGGTGTAAAAGTTTGTGAAATAGTGAGGAAGAGAAGCATGGTCCCATTCATTTTCCGCCTTTGCCTTTCTCATTGGAAAACTAACTAAATGGCATGCAGCTCTCATGCTTGGATGACTCGGTGAAACCGGCATGCAATCTGCAAACTCAATGCCAGTCCTCACTATTCAAGGACACATTGAAACAGTCTCCGATAGCTTTCAGAAGCGCCGTGGGCAGGGACGATGTGTGTGTGTGGATACAAGGTTGTGTGTACTTTAATTACTTTAATTCCATCTGAAATCACATTAAGTCATTGGTTGCTGTCTAAAGTCATATTAAGGTGTTTTGTAAATGTATTGCTAACAGGCTGCAGGATGTGTCGGTGACTTTGTTTGAGTGACAGCAGCTGGCAGAGTGCTGATGTCACACCGTGGGGGACGACAGCATGTGGTTAGTGGTGCTGAAGAGGAAGAACCACAGCAGCATCCAACCGGACCCAGGTGACATCTGCAGGTACGTTTACGTGCTGGTTAATGTGCTGCAGCTGAGCAGCCTGCAAACCCACGTGAGCAGTGCACTTGTCCCCGGCGAAGCTTTGCTTGCTCACTTGTTCAACAATCTGTCGCTGACTCAACGCTGACTCAACCCGTCTGCTCGGACCGATACGCAGATATCTGACAGTGTTCATCATAGGATGCAAATCTAGGGGGCGCCGTCATAAAACTTCTTCCCTATGGTTTCAGATTTGTTCTTGGCTGAGAACACCGGACAAGTGATTCACAGCAGATATGTACGCTGTAGCAGACAAAATCACAATTTAACTTTAATGTGATCAGCAGCCAAGTGTGTGAGGGAGGTCATCCCTCGTCATCATGACTCTTGTTTTTTGTCGTCCGATCAGAAGCACTGCCTCAGTGACACAGGAAGCATGAGGCTCCTTCTATCCAGCAGTTTCACAGTTTCACACTTCAATAGCAACATATACGCAAATATATTCAACAAAAAGTTAATAATTAAATTAAAACAATCTTAAAATTTGGGTTAAAATCTGATTTTAAAAATCACGAACACTCAAGTATTATTTTAAATACACAGGCTGTAACCTTGCTTTTCAATTAAATAACCACTCAAGGTGAATACAGGTGAGAAGATTTAATCCTTCATTGATTTTCCCTCTAAGTCGAAGGAGAGATGTAGGTGAAGGGCAGGGAGGTGAACGGGCTGCAGCCTCTAATCTCCTTGTGATTTGACAAATTAAACTCATTTTAGTGAAGATTAAAGGAGATTTACACAAAGGAGAAACAACAGCTAAAGATGTTTTAGCTTTGATACAACAGATACCAAGTGCAAATGTTATTAAGTGCAGCTTCATACTAGTGGATGTCAGCAGCTATTTGTTGGTCTTCTGAAAGCTATGAGTTGGAGTTCCCAATATCGCCTTTTTAGTCTGGATGTCCCAATATTGGGGTCAAAGGTCAGAGAGGAGGGAGGGAGGGAAATCATGGTTCTATCCCAAGCACCATGGGATGGAGGGCGTCACAGTTTATTCTGAAAGGTTGGTAAGAGGAGCGTTCTGTGTTTCACATGTGGGGGAAATGGGACATGGATGGGCTTGGGGGGGGAGGTCAATAAGAAAAGGTAGATAGGGACAGTTCCCACCTGGCCACGCTTTGTTGCGATCTGATGAGAAAAAGCAATGACACAAACACACACACAAACAAGATACACCGCCCACATAAATAGAGCACACAGGCATAGAAAAGGAGACAGAGCAAAATAAACATTTTAAGCTCATATCAAACAGGGGTGAAGATACGATTATCAACACCTTTCAAACTTATATCGACAAGAAATCAAAGAGAATAGACAGAGAGAAGCAGTAATTACCCTGTGAAGGAGCAAAGCAAAAGGCAAGTCTGATCAAATATTACAATGGTTACTGAATAAAACACGTATATAGCGAGAGGACGATAATGAAGTCACGGACAGATTTTCACAGGGAGAGAAGCAGAGATGAGAAGACACTGTTGATGAGCACAATAGGATTACGTCCACACTGCCTCCGCCAACTAGTTCACACCCACGTCTGTCCAAAATGGTGTCACTTCAATTTTATCCAATTAGACGTTTGTGTGAAATTTTCATAGTAAGTATGAATTCTTGAGTTACGGCCAAAAATAAGTTATTCCTGAGATATTGTTATCATGAAAATGGACCACGCTGAACATTTTGGACTCACAAAGATCTCTGGTGTTATCCTTGTAGACATCCGTTTCCCTGATTGGAAAAATACCACCATTATACCAAATACTAAATTATGTTAAGCCTTTTATTTGAAGGTAAATCTAAAAGACAGCACACCCGCATACATGGCAGAGTTGAAGCAGGACATGAGCCTCTATGGACAATGAGGGTTTACAATAATCAGTTTACAGTCCGTCTTTGTTTTCTTTTAAACCCGTCGCCTGACCGTTGGCTTGACAGCAGCTAACTTGGTGAATATCTTATTATAACAGAAGAAGACATCTAAATAAGATCCAAGCACTAAGAAAGCAGATTTATCCTAAAAGCCTGGCAGTGTGAATGTAACCCGCTTACAGGCCATGAGTGTGAGTCGATGAAAGACGTGATAGGGGGACAAAAGGTTGGACAGGATGTGAAGGAGGGAGGGAGGAGGGAGGGAGGGAGGGATGAGGGGGAAGTGGTTGAATCTGATAAACCCTGGATGAGTCTTTCTCTCCTATGTGCTCACGGACTCTGCATCGTGGTTGCATCAGTAGTTAGAAAGATACTGATGCAGCAAGCTCTGCATCTTTATTCAACTGTAATTATTTTGTGCCTAAAAACTGAGGTAAAAAAGGGCTTTATGTCTACCATTCACTTTGTTTTACATTGTTCAATTAGCATCTCATATGTATGCATTTATAATGGACAGCAGCACTCAGGTCCTTTATGTTCATGAATATCTGGAACACCTTTCACTCTTATGAAAGCTCGAACCTTTGAAAATGCAGTTAATATATTACCTTAATATACCTATGAACGAGTAAAAACATATAAGCAATACATGGAAAATTGGACTTATGCAGCCCAAATGCAGATATAACACAAACAGACTAAATGCCAGTATATTTGATTGCGACTGTGGCGGTGATGATAAGAAGAGCAAACAACAAAATATGACATTTTGCTCAAAACACTTGTGGAGGGATGCTGCTGCAGAAACATCTATAAACGCGGCAAATGACAGTGGCTTAGATGGACAGGAAGGACAACAGAAGACACAAACAGAAAAACAAACAAAGGAGCACATAAACAGATAGCACAGACGGAGAGAGCAGGCAGCATTACCCCATGAGGCTCCTGAAAGCAATCCAAGCCAGAAAACCAAAAAGGGAAGGGAAGAAGTGAAAGAGAGAAGACGGACAGAGTCAGCAACAGATAAGAGACAGAGAGAAGCATCAATCTGCAGCTGGCCAAAGAGAAGAAACCTGAGCGACAGAAAGCAGTACACAGAAAGATACACAGGTGGCGGACTAGTCGATACTGCATGTGCAGGGCACATTTGTGAAATAAAATAATATCATCTCATATAATATGCTGGTTGAAACAGAATATGTAATCACCTTCTTACTCCAGAGAACCCGAATAGGCTCATAAACTCTTTATACTCTGGCAAAGGATAACATTTCTTCCCCAGCATCCTTCAAACATTGATCTGGTCAGTTTAATATTCTTAACCAGTGTGCAAGGCATACAGAGGCTCATTGGACGTTATTTCTGAAAACAGATGCATGGCAGTCAGCATTTTTTTGATTCTGTATGAAATGAATTTGAATTTAAAAGATGTTTTTACACATGAAGAAAGTCACCTCTGGATAAAACACATCAGGCAAGTTAACGTTAGCTAGCTAGCCAAGCTAACGTCCATGACACAAGTTCACTGAGAGGTTTCACACAAAGCAGCATTATATTATGACAAACTGACAACAAAATGTTTCTTTCTTGACTTGCAAAGTTATTTTCTGAATGGACAAACATCATACGTGTAATTCATGGCACAATTCAAACGGGAGGTCCTGTGGAGTTTACGAGAAGGAGCTTGACTTGTAAAAGAACTGCAGGTAACAGCAGCAACGCTACGAACTCTGCTGCTACAGAGCTGTGTATCATTTAAACACGGCAGTAACACAAGTGGTACTGACCGAGTACTCCATTTTATAACCATCATACAAATAGAAGCTGTGTGTGTTGGTGCGTTCCAGTTGAACTCGGAAATCGGGATATCCGAGCTCCGAGTCGGAAATTTCAACTGGAACGAACCCCGAGGTCGGATTTCCGACTCGGAAAGTCGGACGATGCACACAAGCCCGACTTGACATTTAAAGATGGCTGCCCCGGTTGTAAACAGTAACGTTACTGATGACCGATCAAAGGGCGATCGATACTTTTTGTAAACAATGAAATACGTAGAAAGACTTTGTGTTTTCTCTTAATCCACAGTGTTTGCAGGTTGCAGAAGGACCGCATATTTGTCCAGAAGGTGTTTTTAATCGGACAATGCAAGCGCGAGAACAACTTTTGTAGATGTAGCCATCTTGTTTCCTCTTCCGTTTTTGGCCGTTGGCTACTTTTTCCGACTTTGTAACTGAAACGCTGATAGCTCGGGCGCGACGTCATTCCCAGCTCCGGCTTCCGACTTCCGAGGTAAATGGAACGCACCATGTGTCCCACTGCAGGCTAATCACCCTGCAGAGCACGTCGCTCATGCAGTGTTCACACAGCGGTTACCGCGTTGTCGTTGAAACGCTCTGTCAGCACTGTGGCTGTTGTTAGCGCTGTTAACACTGTTAGCTTTTAATGGGCCAAAACCATACAAATTGTAATATTTTCTAGATCTCTCTCGGATATTAGCTACATATTATTATACTTTAAAGGTTAAGGACTGATCCCTAGCACTATTTTGATACTAGTTAACCTAACATGCTTAACCAGTGCTCGGAGTACTGGCATGTTTTTTATGTTCATCGGATACTAATTATTACAGTTTGTGGCTGTAAATGATTAGAAAACGTTAAAAACTAGCTCATTTTCCAGCTCAACATGGTTGTGAGAGGAGGTGAAAATGTGCAGCCATGTGTGGTACAACATGTGGCGTAGTTTCATGAGAAAACAGCATTCTGTCTGAGTGTGGGCAGTGGGAAATTAAGCATGGCACAGTGGTGCCTTCAAAGGTGTCCCAATGTACAAGATAATTGGCGGAGAATATTCACTCCCACATTGTCTGTTATTTTCCAAATATCAGGACATATAATACAAAATAGGTAGATGTAGCAAAAACGCAGCAAAAATATTTGAAACTTCAAGATGTCAATCCTGGACTATGACACTAGTTGTGATGATTATTAAAACAACAAGACAGGAAAATAGTATTTGTAAATTTATCTTAAAAGGTACAATGTGTAAAATCTGGCCAGAATCTTAATCACTAGAAGTTATGTAATGTCAAATATGTCTGTGTGTTGTAGGAATATCACCTGAAATCTACAGTCTTGTACGGCCACTTGGAAATCCTCAATCCAACATGAGAGGATGAAGAAGAAGAGCCTTGCTGAAATTTTTAGCACTGGTGACTGTAAATGTAGATTAGATAAACCCAGAATTGGAGCTGAAATGCTGACCCCTAATTGTTTGAAGCATGTGGCTAAGTATTTCACATCGCACCTTTAAAACTACGGTTATAGAACAATTACTCCTGCAGTGCATTGAAGGTCTGCAATGAGGTGCCAGCTTAGAGACTTCTGTCCCCTTCTGAAGCATAAAGCAATTAGCCAAAGTGTGCATGCCCCATTGGCAAGCAGGTAGGAGCTGTGGAGACTTAATGTAACAATGAAAGATGAGTCTGACATAGTCGTGTTGGTGAAATCTCCCCAGGCACCACAAAAGCAATCGGATGAACACAATTCGAGTTAAAAAAAAAAACAGGAGCACCTAGCCTCAGGGTGCTAGCATGCTACCCTGCTCCAAGGAAGGATACTGGATCAACTGAAAATACTGTAACACAAAACAACCCGTCATTTGTTGTGGTGTGGTTGTATCCATCCCTGGATGGCATTCTATTCAGGACCCTGCTGTAAAAAGCAAGTGAGGAAGTAAAAGTTGACTTACGAGCAGGCGAAGGCCACCAGAGCTCCGCTAACCACGATGAAGTCCAGGATGTTCCACAGGTCGCGGAAATAAGCGCCAGGGTGGAGGATCAGTCCCAAGTCAATCATCTTGAGAATAAATATGACAGAAGAATTCAAAATATAATACAAGCAGACAGTTTTTTGTGTGTGTTTTAAGGCCTCTTTTAAAACCCCTCAAAATACCTCTGTTTTTAATATTCAGTAAATGTCCTGCATTATAATCTAAGTCATTTGGAAATATAACAGAGATATCACAGCTAAGAAATGGAAAACCACAAATCCAATTAGTAATGCCAGAGACACGACAATGCTGTCCGCAGTGTGCACCCCCCCCCCCCCCCCCCCAAAAAAAACATGCTTAATTTGGTTGAAAATAACTATAATCTCAATATGAAGCCAGTCCTATTTAGATGGAAAACATGCCGTTGAAACCATGGTTATATGTCAGCTTGGCATTTAAAAATGCACACTTTTTTTTTGACCTGCAAATTACCAAAACCTTGCTTGGCTGATTTTTTTCAGCGCTTAAATCAAAGTACACCTCCATTTTGACAGTCCCCTTACCTTAATCACCATCTCAAAAGTGAAGACCCCAGTAAAGACGTAGTCCAGATACTTGAGAACCTACAAAAACAGAGAGAAAATAACAACATATCCTGCGAGATGACTTGTCAGATCCAGTGACATATTTTCATTTTCATACACTTTAAAGTGTGTGTGTGTGTGTGTGTGTGTGTGTGTGTGTGTGTGTGTGTGTGTGTTTGTGTGTGTGGGTGTTTGTGTATGGGGGTGTGAACAGACCAGTTATGCACAACCTGTTCCCCTGCCCTGTCAGAGGTCTCAAGCTCTGTCAGCTTTGCACTCCCCTGCACTAACACACATTGCTTGAGCACCCACACAAATATACGACACACAAACGCACAGCATCACCTCAGATACCCTCCGTGCGCCTGACTAGAATAACAATCAGATGTTCTTGTCCGTCAGGATGCTAAAATTCAAGTCACATCCGTGTGCATGTGTTACGTGTTCATTCTCCACATGGGCTAACGCATCACGCAGAGATACATAATGTGTATGGACACATTTTACCGAGCTGCATGTGTGCAAAGTCAGAATGACGTTTGACCAAAAATAACTTGGAAGAAGCTTCTTTAAGTGCTTCCTGCAGTTTGTTCCTAAATAAGTACAAACTGTCGAGCCCCGTTAGCAAGGGCTCCATCAGTCTCAATGAATCAGCCAGTCAGTCCAAATGAAATGGGTTTGTGAGTGAGTCAACGTGTGTGACGATGCGTCCGACGAGCAGTGTGTTTGTCGTGTACTTCCAGATGTTCCTTCATGCCGTTTGGATGTCGGTCTGACTCACGTTGTTGCGCGGTGCGTTGGATTGAACCGGGTCCTCGGCTGCCAGCGCGATGCTGCTCATGGTGATGACCATCAGGATGCACATTTCAAAGTAGCGTAGGTTGACCACGTAGTGACACAGCCGCCGTACCCTATTAGACCACACACACACACACACACACACACACACACACACACACACACACACACACACACAAGGTCATCTGAGATTGCAACATCTTTTAATGGAATCAATATCTAACCAACTAAGAGCTGCCTTTGTGTGAAAAACATTTCATTTGTACCGTACTATAAAACACTTAAAACACACGATAAGTGAACTAAACAATAACAGGATAAAGGTGTTGTATCACGTCTTTTAGGTCCCTGCTTGTATATGTAATTTTAGTAATTTAGTCCCCATCAAGAGTTCATGGTTATACGTTTTGCAACGTTGATCGACGGGTAAACCAAGAGCTTCCCCTTTAGCATCAGCTCCTGAGATACTCATTCACTTGGTGCACCAACCCTTCATTTTGTACTAATTAACTACAAATCACCCCAGTGGACGTCACGGTCTAAAGGCAACAGGGATACATCATCAGCATAAACGAGAGACACAAAGCAGACACAGCTCTCTTTCCAGTTATACAAGGAAAGGATGGCAGTTACTTCCGAAAAGGAGGGGTTTAAAATGTTCCTACTATCTCCCAGAATGTGGGAAAAGTTCTTACACAGGCAAGAGTTCAAGACCATGTGGACTAGCAGAAGTGGCAAGGCACCTGACCCTTCTACCCAAGCAGGTGGTATTTTCAGATCAATATACATGATCAAATTTAATATTGCACGTCATGTTTTTTCTTGTATTTGTGTACTGTACCCCAGTTATATGGGTTTTACCTATGTATACTGGTAAGTCCGATTCCTGTGGAAATGAGGTTCAATAGTAAATGTGATGTATAATTTATGGCTCCTAGTTCCAAGGAGTGTGTTAACAAGGTATGTGAATTAAATAATGTTGGAGCATCATTTAAATTCACCATTTGGGTAGTTTCTCTCACCGTGCATGGTAAAATCCTAATAATGAGTGTCTTTTATGAACTTTCTGTTGTCCTGAATTCAACCCAAACTATCAATGTTAGGACTTACGGGTTTGTTTGCCCGAAGATGAACATGGAGCTGTAGGGAAGGATCTGCCGAGGCCCATTAGTCGCCTCCTCATCCTCCTCCAGGTCTTTCTTCTCCTCACCGAGTCGGAAGTTGTCACAGTCAATATTGTTCACTGGTGTGGAAAAAAATAAACACACTCGGTAAATCAAACAAGCACAGACATTAGTAAACAAAATAAGAGGTATTTTTTTAAGGAATTCAAATTCTGGATTTTGGTCTATGGAGTTGTTTTTTGCGATTGGATTTACTTTCTGCATCCATAAATCTGTAAAATGATAACAATATATATCAATAATTTGACTAATCAGACATTTCTCATATGATGGTGGCTGCAGGGTCAAGACTATTATGACTTTTTGGGAAATCAACTATTTACCAAAACAAACTCACAGTTCTTGGGTTCATGTGTGAATGAGTAGCATTCAGTAATATCCACGTTTCTTCAAAACTGGGGATATAGTTTTACTGTAAATCTTTTTTCAGAATACAAAAATAATAATTTGTGAACACAATCACATCATACATTGCACTGTACATTTTTTTGTGCAACTCTGCATGCTCATTGTATTTGTCGATGCACTCACTGGGGATGATGGTGGTTTCTCCAGGCGGGGCAGTGATGGTGACAGGGATGTGGATGGCGTTGCTGTTGAGACCGGCCTGGCTGGCCCTGGTGGAGTTCTTCTGGTTGTCAGCGTCCTCTTGCTTCTCTCCAGGACTCAGGCTACTCCGCCTTTGCTGCAGAGGACTGGGGGCGAGGCCGTCCTCCTCAGCATCGGGCTGACTCTCCCTGAGGAAAGAGATGTGTGTCTTATCACGGGCATCATTATCCAGCTCTCAGGGTGCTTGAGGCCTTTTCTGCTAAATGAGATCCATATGGGAAAGTTTCTCTGTCCTCATGGCAGCAGACTAGTAGTCGTAGTAGCAGTTTTTCCTACTGTACAAGCACACACTTATATGATGTTTATGTATGAAGACAAACTGATGCAGATCTGATCAGAAAGGTTCTTATTATTATACAGCATCTTAGAATATGAAATTGAGGTCTAAAAGATCCACAAGTCAGAAACAGGCAAAGAAGATATTAAATGAGGCAAGATAGGAAATGTGATTGCGGATAAATACTGTAAAGGCTGATACATTTGCCTTCAACTGACTTAATCTGCCTTCTTGTCAGCAAACAGTTGCCAATTTACACATCTAGCAGATACATAGCAACACGATCATTCATTTAGAGTTGCATTTCTGTCCAGCTGACAAGTGTAAATCAAATAGTCATTCTCTTTTAGCTGTTTTTGGTCTCTACCAACTCCTGAGGGAATTGTCTGTCTTTTTAGCAACTTCATAATCATATCAAAAAACCATTGGACTTATAGAATGTATATGAAGAGCAAGTCTTTACCTGTGACCTTTGGTTCCATTCTTGTTGCTCTTACAGTCGTCTCCATCCAGAGTAGACTGAGCTCTGACCATACGAGAGCAGCGCCCCTTCCTCTCTCCATTACTATCCCCTCCTCCTCCTCCTCCTCCCCTCCCCCTGCGCTCTCCCTGTGCACCATTCATAATCATTCCATTTCCCTCTTTTGGTGGACGATGGGAGTGATGGTGGCGGTGTGCCCTTTCGTCTCCTCCTCGAAAGTCATTGGTCTCCTCCTCAGGGGAGCCGGCCTGGTGATGGTGCCTGTGTGCCTGGCCTCCATCACGGCTGTGGCTACTCTCCCCTCTCCTCTCCCTCGTCTGGGCACCGTCTCCGTTGTGATCTCTGCTCCGGCTGTGATGGGTGTGGTGCCTCCCTCCACGGCCTTCGCCTCCATCCCTGCTCTCCCCGTTCCTATCGCGGTGCCGGTGGTGCTTCCTGGAGTGCGTGTGGAAGTTGTCTCCCGGTCCATCCTGCCGGGGATCCCCTGCCTCCTCCCGTCCTCCTTCGGGAGACCTGCCCCTGGGTTTGTCGCCGTTCTTGGCATCCACCACCAGCGGCCGGTCCAGGTGAGTCTTCATGTCTGGGTGTAGGTGGAGGGCAGAGGTCTTCTGGAGGCGTTCCTCAGGGTCCAGCTCGTTGAACAAAGCTTCGTTGCTCGACCTTATGTTGTGTCTCCTCAGCTGGTTGGTCCTCTGCTCCCACACTGACATGGATTTTGCTGACCGCTGCTGCTCCTTACTGTACACAGGAATCAAACCCACAAAATGAGATTAAGAAGGAAAAACAGTGACCCAGACACATTTAATACTCATAACTTTCTCTACTTATTACTTTTCATATAGTATTTGTGTGAACATCACCATCCAGTTCCATCCATAGCCACACATTGACACTAGATGCATTTAAAGGTTGGGAAGGTCATTTGGAAAAAACACAGAAACTTTGACATTGAACGCAATGCCTAACCGGAAAAGTCCTGCCCCCTTCGTTCAGACCTCTGTTCAAAGCCGCTCCCCCAGAAGTGCTCGAGATCGCCAAAGTGCGCAAGTAAGCAATGCCAGACAGGCAGGTCGCCCATATTTTCTCTGGCCCAAGATTTTGGATTGGAGCGGGTTTTTACAGTCCTACCACGGCCACAGATGATCATTCTTAAATGTTTTCATGTCAGAGCATTTCATTTATTAATTGCTACCGGTATGTTATGTGGTATATTAACAGAAAGTGTCTCTGAATTAAATAACCTACTCAACCTTTAAATTCATCTAGTCATCAAGTCACAAAATAAGTAAAGTAAGAAATAAGGTATCACACACGAGGTGGTCTATGGATGCGTCAGCACAAATGTTCACCATGGTAAAGCTTTCACTTACCATGCCTGAGGCTTTTATGGAGAAAGTGGCTCAAATGCCCCAAAGCAAAACCTGATTGTTTGTTAGCATCTACTGATAAAAGCTAGTTGCTAACGGTTGATACATGCCTGGATGTCAGCAACTTATTTTGAGTCCTCAATACTGAAGTCTGCCCATTGTCTTCGATACAGGCAGGAAACAATGTAATCTTCTCTTGTGGGATCAATGTGAGTTCATTTTATGAATATGTTTGAAATTGATTTAACTGGAACGATCAAGTGTCTAGTGCTGATCTTATAACAACAATTTAAGCAATGTCAAATACTTTTTCAATGTCATAAAAATAATGTCAGAATATCTGTAGTTACTGTCTTTTCCCTGAATGGCTTGTTACTACTTTGTATAAAGCCGAAGGACAAATCATATCGGCAGTTTTCACACATTGCTTTTCAAGGCTTCCACCTATGACCCGTTAAAAACGTCTAAGAGACGATGCAAATCTGGCTTCTCAAGGACTGAAACAGATGCAAACAACAGTTTAAAGCCTGTTTCATTAAGTCGAGGAAACTGCAGTTTGCAAAAATGAAATATTAATATAACAAAGGTTTCTCTCAACATTTGAGTTGATACAATGAATGTAAATCGTTATATCAGAGGTAAGTCTTGAAAACAAAATGATCTCTAAAACTCCTGAACACCTGAAAGAATGTTATTCCAGGTTTGAATTCACAGCAGATCACCTGGACCTTGGTGGACCCTTGTGAGCCCCTAATGATTTCTAGAGGAGAAGATAGGTGACATTCCAAGTCCAACAACACTGACCTACAGTGAAGGATATACTGTAGTGTTTGATCACTACTGGCCCCAAAGAATTCCCTTCATAGTGTGGTTTTATTATCGGAGATTCCGAACAAAATCCATGGTCTGTCTGTGTAAAAATGGATTTTACACTTTGGTTGAAGTTATAAAAAGCTTTAATTAATTAGCGATGGTGTCAATAAGGCGGACCATCACATGGCACATTAAAATGCCAATTATCAGAGAAAACGTGTCAGAACAAAACTGAAGCCAACTGCCAGAGGCTGTGTGACCACGGAAAAACAAGGATATGCCAGCACAAATGCAAGCTGCTACACATCTGAATATTCCCCAAAAAAGTGAGGAAAAAAGGGCGGAAGTCCGGTGGATGGAAACATGTGTTCATCTTTTGGGTAAATGTATTTGCAATCAATAGGTTGAAAAATGGACAAATCTGCTCTCGTGTTTCGAAATGTGGCCTTCATCATAGCATATACGGAGCTACTAGCATGGATGAAGTGCAGTGATTTTAGTCCTCTTTATTTATACATTGTGAGTGGAATAGAGACTGATGTGAAATAGATTTAGTAAGTCAACGCATCTCTATTCTTTTAGCTTCACAGCAGCTGTCTAGAGTGGGAACTGCCTGACAAACCTTGCTTATTCATCAAATACTGTTTGACTCAGGTCATGTGTGAATGGGCCGGTATGACCAACATGCTATGGGTGATGGTCACTTCTGGATCTTGGGTTGAGAAGAGTATGGTGACTCACACTAATGAGTGAAATGGGATTTCATTTTTCAACCAAGACGTCAGAAAGTTGTTTGGCATTGTACGTTTCTGCAAACAACGGGATACGTTGAATGTGGATGTCCGCGGCTGTCCTCTGCTAACCGGTCAAATTGCAATTTACATCCATTTAGTTTAGGCAACAAAACTACTTTAACTTTGGGGAAAACACCATGTAAAAACACTAAACAAAACCGCAACAATGTAGTGTAAATTAATAACAACGGCCCTGAGAAGACTTTCTCACGTTACGTCTGTAAGTGTGAAGTCCTGGGTGAAAGTCCTGTGTTTGTTTGTCCCATCTACCTCCCAACCCTAGAGGACTTTTTGCTTGTAACTTCCATTAAAGGTTGCTTGGTTTACTATCCCGTTTGTTCCGACCGAATGCAAAAACATCCACATTCAACGCTTCTGTCGTTTGCAGAACCACACAATAAACATGTGTTTCCTGGTAACTGGGCTGGTGTTTTGAACATGTGTTTTTCTAAAGACGTGAAACACGTCAAAAACTCCATCAAAAGTGCTTTGATGTGTCCATCTATCACATGTGAAGGCATTGCATACTGTTTCTGCGCAGTATGGGTTATTTACATGGGGCTTTATGGGTAAGTTAAGTTTGTTCCATCTGGTACCTCAAGATTCGTCTGGCTGGGGAAGAGTAGACAGAGTAACTCCTAAAAGACAGACAGGAGACACAGAGGACACAGGACAGGTATCCACAGACAGGTGAGCTACAGACATACAGGTAGTGTTCATACGTTCAGAGGAAGGAAAGCGAGGGATGTAACACTGAGATGACACGAGTGTTATTTTGTGAGATACATTAAGAAAGCACCAGTGTGGAAGAAATCACAGTCACACTTGTGTTATCTCAAACAGGTGGGATGGCCGATCGTCACGAGGGAGAGCACGTTTTGGCCTTGACTATCATATTGTCTTTTAAAAGTGACGTCCTGGAGTCTACGATATCAGACAGACTGGAAATGGCAAACTGCCTGCGGTGACGGCAACGTTCAGAGGAATTAAACATTCGACACAAAGTATTATCATCAGACAGCATGGAGCCGTAGATGAGTTACTGTAGGCGTCAACGCAGACGAGCTGCAGCCGTCGACAAAGCACACAACGGTTGGTTAAGACCCGAGTGTGTTCATGTATCAGCGACTTGAATGACACCCAGACTGGCCTCACAGCTATAATGTGCTGTTATTGGGCCATTTACATGTAATTGTGCCGTTCTGTTCTGTGAGGCACTTTGTGATGGCTTGTTTGTTTACACAAGGATCATAAATACATATCACTTCAGCAGCCATGGAGACAGTTGGTTTTTATGGAGGTCCAGGGAAGAAGAGGAGAGAAGAGGAGAGCCAAGGGGAGGAGAGAAAACGAGGAGAGGAGAGGAGAGGAAACAAGGTGAGAGGAGGGGAAAGGAGAAAAGGAAGGGGAAGATAATGAGAGGAAACATTGGGATGGAAAATGGGGAGAAGAGCATATGATAACCAGAAAGTAGTGAAGGAGAGAGGGAGAGGAACTGAGGAGAATCACGGATAATAGACAAGGAGGGGAGAGGAGAGGAGAGGAGAGGAGAGGAGAGGAGAGGAGAGGAGAGGAGAGGAGAGGAGAGGAGAGGAGAGGAGAGGAGAGGAGAGGAGAGGAGAGGAGGAGAGGAGAGGAAAGGAGAGGAGAGGAGAGGAGAGGAGAGGAGAGAAGAGGAGAGGAGAGGAGAGGAGAGGAGAGGAGAGGAGAGGAGAGGAGAGGAAGGAGAGGAGAGGAGAGGAGAGGAGAGGAGAGGAGAGGAGAGGAGAGGAAGAGGAGAGGAGAGGAGAGGAGAGGAGAGGAGAGGAGAGGAAAGGAGAGGAGAGGAGAGGAGAGGAGAGGAGGATATTGTAACAGAGAGTGATAACTCACGGTGACTGAATGCTGTTGACGGACGACCTGCGAGAGAGTGCATCTCGATTTTGCTTTACAAAACTGTACATGCAGAACAAAAACAAAAGAAAAAATGAGACGCAAATCTGAAGGGGACGGGTGGACGGCCAGTCTGTCTGTTTGTCCACCCGTCCCATTCTGTCTTACAGTAAAGCACTGAACTGTGCAATACGTCAATAACACAACAGCAACAAAAGGGTGTTGGTCAGCAGAGAAATTTCTATAATGACAAAAAAACTGAAACTGAAAACCGTTCAGGAGTTTCATTCCAAAACAAGAAAAGCATGAGATACTTATTACAATGATCTTTTAATGGTAAAAATGTTTAAATCTATGTGGAATGTAAAATCATTTAAATTTATTTTTTATTTAAAAAAAATGCTGGTCATTTTGTAATGAAACCCTGCGTTTCTCTGAAACAGAGCACATAATGCACATAAAACAGTTAATTAACAATAAAAGCAGTTGTCACTGATGCACAAATCAAAGTTCTCCCAGGATCACATGAAGATTGGAAAGCTAGCTCAGCAGTGTATTATCTGATTTCCTGAATCCGGTTGCACCATTAAAACTTATGGGATGTGTAAATTGGTTGGAAGGAAACATCTATAACGCTGTCCGAGAGCAATGAGGAAACAAAAATGACAATTTAAGAGACAAAAATGTATCTTTTTTAAATAAAGGTATTACTTTGTTGTATTTCTAACTCTAATTTACTCATGTGTCAAACTTCACTTTGACTTCACATGCGCTGTGTTGGAACTTATGAGCAGCTGGTGCCATCGGCTGTGGATCATTTTGAACAGTCTAACTGACCTATTTCTTACTGGAGGAGGACAGCAATTAAGGAGCGAGTGTAAAGTTAATCACTTTACTAAATGAATGGGGCACGTCACACAAAGGACTGCACAGAATTATACATCACACAACCAAATCTATCTATGTGTGCAAAACACACAGACAATGTCATTACCCGAGCGGACGGGTGTCAAAGGAGGCATATTTAAACCTCCAGCTTTACATTCTGCAGCCATAAATCGCCGATGAAAAAGCTCCCGTTTTTCATTAGTTTCTTCTTGACAGACTCATAATTTCAGTGTTCATCTAGGCTCTAAAAATAGTTTGAATTTGGAAGCGCAGTCAATTTCCACATTGACACAAGACCCCATACCTGTCAATCACGGGCTGGTATTGGAGAGGGGGCGGGCCAACAGTTTTTGCATGATTGAGGTCGAAGTATGTGAGTATATAAAGTCATCCCTGTCAGTATCATGTGAGGGAAGATGTGTGAAGATGAAGGTGTTCTATTATCTTTCTGCTAATCTAACATTTGGCTTCTTCAATTACATTTTGCCACTAAATAGGGCAAAATCATGTTAAGACGTAGATTTTGTCTTTTTGGGAGATAGCAGCCCATTCTCAGTCAAGTACTGATGATTTGTCACGCCCCTCAGTGTCTGATACCAAAGCACGAGGTCCCCGCTATCATCTGGATTTCCAGGTAACAGTGTAAACCCATCCACGTCATTATTTGACCCTCAGTGCGATGACTTTGTATAATGACAGAACAAGTTAACCACATGTTTACTGCGAGCTGGGCTGCCTAGTGTGCTAGAAAGAGACAGCAAGGGGTCTGACAAAGCACCAGTATGTGACAAGTTGGGATGAGAATGTGTTCGGGAAACTTTCTATTCCAATAATAGATAAAACAAAAAAAGAAGAAGTGGAAACTGCTGGTGGAAATTAACACGTATTATTGATTGAAGCTTTCCTTCTACTGTTAAAAAAGGCAGACAATGGGGGGTAATAAACCAGGCAACGCTCCCACAGAGTAAATTAATGAGGAGAAGTACATCAAACACAGTGCAGACATTTCAGACTGAACATAGAGAAGGACAACACACTGAAAGACAGAGGGACATTTCTCTCCAGCGTGGGCTGAAAAGAGCTGCATCACAGGAAAGAGACGCTAGGAAAAACTTACGCAGCGATGGAGATGTTGGCTGCCGACATCGGGCTGACTTCCTTCACCTCCAAAGCCTTCTGCAGGGCAAGCTTCTTATTGGCCGCCTCCTCCTGCTCCTCTTCATCCTTTAGCCAAGCAGAGCAAAGACATAAACGTGGGCTCGGTGAAACAGGTTGATGCACATGCAGGACTATTCTCACGTGCTGGTTTGACACGTTTCACCCTGAAGTGGAAAGAATAACTACAACATTTATATTGATCTGTATTATTAATGTGTATTCTAACACGAGGCTCAGTCAGTCTGACCCACCCTACCTTAGTAAGCTCCTGTGCATTTGCGAGGTTATCGACAGCAATGGCCAAGAAGACATTCAGAAGGGTGTCTGAATAACAACAGGACTCAGGAGAAAGACAGTTTATATCCTGTGATCAAATATGCAATATTATACTAGGAGCAGGGCCTGAAACTGGTTATTTGTTCTGTCTGCCGGTCTGCTCGTCAGAGTCAGGCCAATATTTCAGTCCCAAACAGGATATTTCAAGAACTGAAGTATAGGATCGGTGTTTATTGAGCGTCTCAGAAGAAAAGGGAGACATTTTTGTTCCTTCTGTTTGAAGTAGGAGTAAAAAGAGAGTTCTATCAACTGTCTCAACTTGGGAAATAACTTCTATTTGATAAAGATCTTGATCTTGTGCCTCCCTATAGGAAAAACAGGTTTCAGCCCCATAACTGGTGAACATAACTGTCAGTATGTTGTTTCAAAACTGTTTGTAAATAAGCTGTAATAACCACTGCAGCCTCCAGTGTAGTTTTAAACCACCAGGATGTGTCCGAGCTCCATAAAACATTCAAACCAAGTTACTGAGTTTCTATGCTGCGAATACGAAAAGCTCCAAAATGAGGAAAAACTGTAAGAAATGGAGGAGCCGATCACACCTGGAAAGATTAACAGTTTTCTACCGTTTTTAAACCATTTTCATATTTTATATCCTGCCGTTTTAATTCAGAGATCTCAAAGAGGATACAGTTTCCAAAGAGCGTGAGGACGATGAAGTAGACGGAGGAGAACATGCCGCGGCGAACGCCCCCTTGGGACTCGATCCCGTGGTACATCACGGCGTTCCAGTCCTCGCCAGTCAGAATCTGAAGAAGACAAGAGAGTCAGAACAACGGCGGGGACGCAGATAGGTTGTAATGCCCCGTGCAAATCTCACTGTTTGAATTAAATTACTTTACAGAGTGAAGGGTTATGAGCGCAGACTAATTGAAGGATTATCAGCGAACTCATTAGGGGACAGAAGGAACACAGACCAGCCATTCCCTCTAATTAAAATGCCCGATAACAATCTTTCCTTTGACATAAAGTCAATATTCTTTCATATATTCAGACTGTATGGAGTGCACCTTGTGTGTGTGTGTGTGTGTGTGTGTGTTGTGTGTGTGTGTGTGTGTGTGTACAGATCTGTGTGTGTAGAAGGGGTCTCACCTGAAACACTGTGAGGATGGCTGCCGGGAACGTATCAAAGTTTGTTGTTGGCGTCTCATTTTCAAAGTTAAACCTGAAAGAATCAGAATCAGAACGGCATTACAAAGAGAGGAAAGGTGAATAATCAAACTGGAGCCCCAGTCAGATCTTACTAGCATCTACCTGCCGTCCAGATGGAGATATTTCATAAATATCAAGAAACCACTTGGGCTAATAATGTAAGGTGCCTGTTGCTGAAGTGTCATCATGATTCTGCTGAAGAGAAACATGACTGAGCACAGAAACAGACACCATTTCTACTTTATTCTCTGTAATTTAACTTGACTTTTATTTAAAGTATTGCACATCATTACATTTCAGGTCAGGTCATTATTATTTAGAAAAAAATGTTGCTGCATAATTAATCACTGAGTGAATGCAGCACACGGTGAGCCGGCTTAGAGACCTAAATTAAACACCCACAGTGCTGCGTGACCTCTTTCCTGTTTCATTCTAATAAGGCTGCGCTGAGGACGCCAGTTTGTTTCTAATTGATGTTCGCAGGTGGCAAAGTACCCATCAACAGGAAAGGAATCTATTCTGGTTTGGACATAAGGACTCTGTGGCGTTGTTGTTTTACTAGATTATGACGATATGTTTAAGTACTTTATTTTGAAGTCCAAAGGTGTTCTTTATTTGAATATTTCTATTCTTTTCTATTCTTTTAACTTATATCTGAGAACAGTTTTATTTGTTACGTAGTTATTTTACTTGAGTAAAATCTATATAAAGGAACTGTTTTACTAGAGAAAACAGTACACTTTCAACGCCTGAATAACACCGTAGTTACCAAGTCTGCTGAGATCTGGGAACACGGCAACATCACTACAATGAAGTCCAACGGGGCAAGAAACGTGAGCAGTCAGACCATCACAGGTGGTAAACAAGCCCACAGTTAATGTACACACAGTTTCCCTCTGCAATGAGGGATTATCGGTTGTTCACTTTCAGTTTTACTCCATAATAAATTGGCTAATGATAATCTGGCTACACTATTGGTTAAAACTGTCCATTAATATCACTGATGGTGTTTCTAAGAGCTGTTGCTTCAACTTCTCAATATCACTCTCACTGATATACATAACATTTCCCCAAGGGAACTACTAGACTATGGAGACATTCTGGTCTGACATAATGGCCCAGCATCACTCAAATCCAGTCTATCACACCTTTCTTTGAGTCTTCTACACATTCGCTATTCACAACAGAGGAAACTGTCTAGTGCAAATGCCAAATAGGCATATAATTAATAAAGATGACAAAACATGCTCGTGTCACTTTGCTGACAACAATCCTCAGAATGTTCCACTGTCACAAAAATAGAGCCCATCGAATCCTTTCACCAAACAAGGACAGATGTGAGTTCTGTTAACATGCTTGACCCAATTAGTGTCAAGCTACAACGGATATTAACATTTATCGTCTTGAATATCTTATGATATCAACATGTTTGAATGTATTTTTGAATAACTTGACAGACAACACAGTTGACATTGCAGTACACAATAAAGGACTAAACATGTCAGAGCATATGAATTGTGCTGCTATATTTGAATCTGTTTGGATACTGCATCCTATAAATATTGACTGACTAAAAAGCCTACATATGGGTTCACATGTTTACATATTGAATTTAAATGCCATCATCATGTCTACGGTATGAATGAAATGTCTCCTATCACACGCTTCCACCATCGACCATATGATTCAAATCACGTCACGTGTCAAAAAAAGCAGTCAGAGAAGCAAGAGGTGAGAAAAACACACGGAGGAGGAGGACGATGAAGAAGAATGGTCTGTAAAAGTGAGGAGAGGAAGTGCAGCACATTGTTACCACAGCGACCATCTGCACAAATGACAGCTGGTTTCTCCATCTCAGAGCAGATCTGGTGCGGTGTGTACGTGTGTGTGTGTGTGTGTGTGTGTGTGTGTGTGTGTGCATACTAGATCCTGACTCATCCTGGGCTGTTGAAGCAGATACCAATATCGATATTTAAGAGTAAGAAAAACACAAAGTGATAATGGCTTGTCTACATATAAATATTTTACAGCTGAACAATGGAACACTTGTGTGTAGGTGTGCTTCCAACATTGTAGCTAATAGCATTTTTAGTGACGTAGCAACATTGTGACAGCAACCTGTCATTCACAAGGTAGCCCCGCCCTCAATCATACCTGCTTTATCGTCTATTTGACTCTAAATGGACCATAATTTACTAAATGAACACCATGCTGGATTGAAGAAGAGTTGAAAAAAACAACTGAGAACATAAACTCATGTTTACAATGTTTACTGAGATAATAAATCGAATGAGAAGTAGGGTCTAATTGACTTCTATGCAATTGGATTTCTTTTTGCAACCAGGAGTCTCCCCCTGATGGTCAGTAGAGATAATGCAAGTGTAAGGCACACCAGAGGTTGCCTCTTGGTTGGACCTCACTAATGCTCTTGTGTCTGAAATAATATCAACCATCATTTATCAGTCTGGCTCTAATGTGTACATGCAAGAGAGAGATGGGCGTGGGAGGGGAGAGAGGGAGGAGAAGGGGGAGGGGCAACTAATTCAATAAGCCTTTTCTCCCTCGGTATGTCATCATATTCTCTCCCCCCATGCTTCTCTCCTTACATTTGTCCCTCTCCGTCTCATTACTGCAGCCTCCCTCACCCAGTCCTCCGTGCTGAACAGCCATCGCTCATCCCGCTGTCACTTTCTCCATTTTGCCTCTTCCTCTCCCCTCTTCTCGTCCCCTCCTTCCCTGCCTGCTCTCTACCATTTCCTCCCTTCCTCCTCCCTCCCTCTTTTCCTCCTTCCTGGAGGATTAGCGGGCGAGGTACAAGAAGCGGCGGCTGTTTACTGCTGCGCCCGTGCTCGCCGACCTCTGTTTACTTGGATAATAGGGATTGGGAGCGTGCTGCTTGGCTTCCGTGCCACATCCACGGGGAGTTCATTAAATCAATCCTGAAAACAAGAATCATGTGAGGCCAAACTCCCCACAAGCTGGAGTCCTAGCCTTCCCCATATCTAATCCTTCAGACAATAGCAGCAGGTCTACGTTGTGTAGGTGAATAAAACACACATCTCTGAGAACACACAGGCATGTGCAAGTGGTTTGGAGATAACGGTATTGAAAG
Organism: Chelidonichthys spinosus; assembly: GCA_029853015.1. NCBI lineage: Eukaryota > Metazoa > Chordata > Actinopteri > Perciformes > Triglidae > Chelidonichthys > Chelidonichthys spinosus. The sequence goes on from CM056840.1 coordinate 8,007,587, forward strand.
AAAAAAACATACTGCTGGGCGATGGGACTGTGACGTGAATCAGGAAACCACATGACTCCTGCTGCCTGAAGAAGACGTCAAGAAATAACACTGGCCTTTACTATATTAGGAATAGGAAGTTATTTTGTGATAAACTGTCGTTTTTCCTCTTCATAGTTTGAAGTTTGTTTATGGAGATTGAGACAAGTATTTTTAATTGACCTTGGCTTGTACAAGTGGTATCAAATTGTATTTTCCATATGCATAATCTGCAGTGACTTATGAAATGTACATTCTTCCAGTTTGAACAATTGTAATGGCATACTTTAAACAATTCCAATAGTCCGATAGTGCATTTGCTTTATACCTTTGCAAGATCACAAACTCCCGGATGGACTGATTATTTTCCTGAAACATTAATCTCTTCTCTCGTATTGAGTAAATGCTAAGTCTTTTAAATGTCATAAGGTAGGTAAAGTAGGTGGCAATCACAGTGAATCATTCCTTTAACCAAGAGGTTGCACCGAGCTGGCACATAAGGGTTGAGCTGAAAATATAAAATGCCATTTTTCTCTGTGTCTGACAAAGTTAATCAACAACGAAGGTCTGCACCTTTAAAACTGAAAGCTACAAAGCAGAAACCAGAAGAAAGTCATTATTCTATTACAGTAAATCCTGAACGTTTCCTTTGAGCTTATCCCTTTTTTCCCCAAACAGTCGGTGATGTCGTGTGACTCTCAGCAGGGAGACGGTCGTCTGCCTCAAGCTGTTTATCTTTCAATTCTCACAATTTCACCAGGAGATTACTTTTGGTGTTTTGAGAGCAGGAACTGATTCTCTGTGCTGAAAATGAAGTCAGAATATTACCAGGCATCTCTCCGTCTCCTTAAAAAGCCATTTAAACTCCTATTTAGTTTAAAAGCCTGTTTTTCAGTAAACAATTGCGTGATATTTCTCAAGAACGGTTGTGTTTTATATATAATTACCAATTTTCTGAAATGAAAACTGAGCTTATCTGCAAGTGCAAAAATAGTAGACTGCACTTGGCTCCAAAGAATGAAATCATTTGACACCCTGAGTACATTCCTGGACTTAAATGCAGACTGTGTGCTCGGTGTGATGGGCTCGGCTGGCTGGAAGCACCATGTGGACGTCACACTCATCTCACACTTGTCCATCACCAGAGAATAATACCATGCTAATGATGGCGCAGACTGATGTAAGGCTCGGCGCCATGGCAACAGCCTGCTGCTTCAGAGGCATCCAGTTGTCGGTGTGGTGTTGTGAAGGCCATCAGTCCGAAGAGACGTGACTTCATGTAAAAGTGGCCTTCCATCTAAGAGTGTGCGCTGCCTGCCACAGCGGTGACATCACACGCTGGTGATTGACACTTAAACCGCCAGATGGCAACGCTTTCAATAAAAGCTTATTTGTGAGCCTGTCATCGATTTAAGTGCATATTCTGACCTTTGAAAGGCTACAAGTGTAGAAACACATCTATTCCATCAAAATGTCCTGTTGAAAATGACGTGTGTGAGTCACATCATGTGAAGGTAAAAAAAAAGAAAAGAAAAGAAAAAAAGGTGCATTTACCAAGCATGGCAGCCCAGCCTCCACCAAAATAACAAGAGAAAATGATACAAGCTGAGGGCTCTTCTAGTCACGAACAAATGCCACCTAAATTAACCTTTAGATATATAATTAAGATTCCTTTCCTTGTGAACTTAAAACAACGGCTCAGGTTTAATATGGCAAAGATACACCAACAGGCTGTAAACTAAACCGATTTATAAAGGCTGTTGTTGTGAGGAGACAGGAAGTGTGTGTGTGTGTGTGTGTGTGTGTGAGTCAGACGGGGAAGGATGCCGGGCCTTTGATTAACTGAAGTCAGCCCAGAATCATGAGGTGTTGCTGCCATTAGAAGACATGGCGCTCCTGTGGAGAGTGATATCAAAGGGCCACAGTCGCCGCTGCCCCGCCAGCTACCTGCTGCGTCAACGCCGCCACGCCGGGCCGGGGATCACACACAGGGAGGAGGGTCAGGTGAAGAGATGGATGGAGGAGAAGAGGAGAGGATGTGTGTGTGTGTGTGTGTGTGTGTGTGTGTGTTCAGTGGATGGAGGGAGAGAGGAGGAAAGAGTGATCAGAGAGCGCGACAGCTTAGAGAGAGAGAGAGTACTCACTGTCCGCCGAAGAGCTGCATGCCCAACAGAGCAAACACCACGATGAAGAGGAAGAGGAGGAAGAGCAAACTGATGATGGACTTCATAGAATTGAGGAGGGAAACCACGAGGTTCCTTAACGAGTTCCAATATCTGAGAGGAAACAGCGAAACACACAGAGAAATACTTTTTTTTTTTGTTTTGTTTTGGAAGAACAAACAGATTGAGACAAAGACAACAACAACCGAAACAGAGGAGGGACGAGAGGAATAAATGGCAGCCGTAGGTGGCACGAAACAAATCAATGCTTCAGGGTCTTCAGCTGCCAGTTTCGTGAATCACAGGATTACAGCTAATCTAATGAAATAAAAGGATTGCCATCAAACTCAACAGGATTGTCAGTCCACTGAGAAAATAATTAAGATTTGAGCGCTTAGAAAAAGTGCAGCTCGTACATCAAATCTGCACAAAAGGCAACGTTATAAAAGAAGCGCTCATGCACAGCACTTAAAAATAATAAATTCAGTTTTTGGACATAGATGTGCTCGTTGTTCGTTTATTCAGGACTGTGTCTACAGAAATAACAGGGTCGACGAGAGGTTTGATGTGGTTTGACACTGTGAACGTGTGCTGTTTGGTAATGAAAGCCACGCATCAATTTTAGACGTGATCACCTGGAGAAGAACCTGCAGGTGATGCGAGGGCTGCTATTAGCAATAATGACAAAAATGCATGCCCCTTGTTCAGCTGCTTTCCTCTAGAAGCAGAGAGAGTGCAGCTGGAGAGCATTGTTCAGTTGAATAGTTGATCTGCCTGACCCACTGATCCTTTATCTGACTGAGGTTTGGGAAAGTTAGAATGAAAGGTCCGAGCCATGGCTCTGTCCGGCACTGTCCATGGTGCTGAAATAACTTTGTCAACTTATTTCTGAGTCCTTTTGTCAGTTTCGTCTTGGATCTGGAATATTTTCTAAACTATATAACTAGAGGGGGTAATGGAGGGGAGGTAGCCATTCCTTCTGTTGAAAAGTAACAAATCACAGACTGAGTGAGAACCAACCTGAGAAAACAACTGTACCGATGTCTTCTGTAGCTCTGGAGAAGCTTTCCAACACATTAAAAGTATAACACTATAAATGTCATCATGATTGTCTTAGCTTGAGACTACAAATGTATAACATTCAGCAGGAAGGGAGAGTTTAATGGAAGATGTGAATCAGTTGTTATGGGAAATGTAGTTTCCATCGAGGCATCGCCACAAGCTCCAAATAAATCCTGGTTTCTGCCAGAAAGTTATTGACGTTTTCTGAAAAGACCATGAATCTATGCATAGTCGTACATTCATGTTTGCGCTGCAAGTATCTACTGCATAAACAGGAGTTAATAACAATCAACCGGATTGCTTTTGAAACTGGATAAAAAAAAAACATAATTATGACGCCAGATATGAAGAATTTTATGGATGTTTATCATGAAGAGTGATGCCGATACTATTATAAAAGTCTGCCGACTCCAGTGTGTGTGTGTGTTTGCTGAGGTTTGCTTGATTCATGACACCTAGAAGACGGATTGCCATTCTGTTGTGCATGATACAGTAAGTGTTAATATCATCACAGGGAAGTTAAAAGAGAGCCCAAATAGCTCCACAGTTGTTTTCTGGAAAGGAAGCCGTCTGAACAAAGTGACTGCAGTTTCACTCGTGTGTGGAGAATTGAACTCACTTGGTGACTTTGAATATCCTGAGCAGTCGCAGCGCTCTCAGCACACTGATTCCAAACGACGCACCCGGTTTAATCATGTCCCAGATCACCTCAAAAATACTTCCAACAATCACCTGCAGAGGAGAGATGATGGACTTAGAAATGAGGAGGGAAACCACGAGGTTCCTTAACAAGTTCCAACATCTGAACTCGTCCAAAGAGAACTGGCACCACTATTTAGCGTTACATAACCACCTGTGAGTCACAGTCGACATTCACTTACCCCAAAATCAAAGCAGTTAAAGGATGAGTGGAAATAATTCCTCACTCCGAGGCCGTACATCTTCAACCCCATCTCAGTCAGAAACAAACCCAGGAAGACAAACTCTGCTGCATCTGTTTCCAAGATGGACGCAGTAAGAAAACAAAGAGAACCTGGTTATTATAGACCATCGACATCAGTGAGGCTGTGGGGTTACAACTGTGTATTTGGACGTGTGACTTACAGAGGGCCCTTGTAAGCCAATCAGGCTGGTCGTAGTGGACTATGGCCACACACAGAGTGTTGAGGCCCACCAGACACAGAACGATCCAGTAGAAACTCTGAGCTTTCACCATGCGGCGGATGAAGAACCGGGTCCTCTTCTCCTTACGCCAGAAGTACGAGGAGCTGTCGATCTTACCGCTGCTTTTCACGCTGGCCCGACCGAACGGAGAGCCGGGAGGAGCTGAAGAACGACGATGAAGAGGTGAGAGAGGGAATGTTGCAGCGGTTAAATATTTGTCACAGTGTTCACAGTGAAACATGTATTTTCTTCCTGCTACTGGGACGAGCAGCATCTCCACCATAGCCACAGTCATCGAGATAATAATTGAAATGTATGTTATGAATCGTATGCATACGGCACCGAACTCTCATAAAATATGTATCTGTTTCTGTGTTCAAAGTACATTTATCTTCTGACTCTACTTGAATCTCCTCGCATTGTCTAACATTGTTTTGGATTGAAATTACACTTAACACCACACAGAGTACATCAATGCAGGAGGATGAGAAAACCAGCAACAAAAGGTTGTGTTACGTTGCTCTTAAAAGAGATTTGATACCAGTTTTATTTCTGTACAATAGATAGATGATGAACAGAGATGATTAGCTTAGCTTAGCTTAGCTTAGCTTAGTTTAGCCTAAAGACTGGAAGCAGTGAGAAACAACTAGCCTGGACCTGGAACTCTAAATACAATTTGCATATTATATTGTGTTTGTTAAATCCATACAATCACATCATTCCCTTTCAGTTAATATTTGGATAACTGTATATTAATACACTTTAAGCTTCCCTACATGTATTTGTTCACACAGAACACATGCTGATGCTGTATTACTACTTATAATGATGTCTCGATGCTGCTCCAGACTCTTTTTCAGCCAGCTTTCCCTGGCGTCACCAGGACACTTGTGTTGTAAAAAAGAGAGAAGTGCAACAGAAGGTGGGATCCATTCTATTTCCCATCTGCTAACAAGCACTGAAAGATGTTTGTGGCCAAAACTTTATCTGGTAAAAGTAACAACAGCAACCCAAGGGACAGAAAGAAGATTTTTTCTTGCAGCTGCTCATTAAAAAATATGCACCTTATATGTTTGTGGTGTGCAACAGAACTGCAGGCATGTGTGGAAGAAAGATGAAATTTCACTGAGAAGAGATGAAATCTGACAGTGCAGTGTGTATATTCCCTTGGCACTTCATTTTACAGAAACAGTCGTGAGATTGGAATAGAAGTACCGAGGGCAACAAAATGATTGTATTTAGCTTGCGGTGCTCATTTCCAACACACAGACAAGCGATTACATGTTTGTGTGGGACCATGAAGTAGAACAGACATTCCCATTCAAATCAACACAGTAGGATGGTCAGAGCGGCGGCCATTTTTATGTGTACCGTTGCCATTGGACCGGTGTCCTCGGCCATTGTCCAACTAAACAAAACCAACATAGAGAAGGTCACAAACTCACTGAGGTGATATTTTGCAGGAACTAAAACGAGTGGTGAAATGTTACAAAGTTTAGGGAGCCAGAGTAAATGTTGAACAAAAATAAAACCCATCGGGTAAGATGACGTTCCATTTGTAACATGGAACGTAGCTAGCTGGCAAGCCATGTTGGTTTTTCACACCACACCAAAATATATTATGAAAAACCTACCACAAAATGTGTCTTTACTTAAATGATCTTTTAAATTGACAAACACGATATGTATAATTATTTATTTTGTCTCAATTAGGGCTGTCAAAGTTAACGCGTTAATCGTGCGTTAACGCAACATCCTCTTAACGCCGTTAATTTTTTTAACGCGCGATTAGCGCTCGATATTTTAAAAAAAAAAAAAAAAAACGCGCATTGTATAATTTATGGCCGTCGGTGGCACCTGTAGTCTTGATCCAGAGGGAAGGTGCGTGTCCACAGGCAGCGGTGTTTCCCCGCATCCCATTCATTGTCAAGCCGTGCAATGCATTCTGGTAGCGTCGCGGCGAATGTCGAGAGACGGCGCGCGAGTTGGCCGCTCCTCATTTGCCTAAAGTTGAAGTCGAATCTACTTTATGCTAATCAGAGGCGCCGGGTTCGACTCGCCGCCTCGGGAACGCTCGCAAAAATGTGTTGTTTGAAGGAGAGCGCCTGTCAATCATCCTCAATCATAGTGGCAGCCCACCAAGCGTGCAATACTGGGAAGCGGCGCGTCCACACGCGTTTAAAATCGCCCCTGTGGACACGCACCATGAAGGTGCGTGTCCACAGGGGCGATTTGTGAACGGCAAATTCACCTTCAAAAGACTGCCAGATGGTTCAGTCGATAAGACCAAAGTCATCTGCGCGTACTGTGGGTATGAAATGAGCTACCATGGAAGTACGTCTAGTCTGAGATATCACTTGCAAGCCAATGCACTTATATCCTAACTGTACTTCTCTCCTGTTACACTGTCTCCTGTGACATGTTCACTTTAATTGTTTGTGATATATTCTTATAACCCTGTTTTGATCCCATGTTTTGGTAAGGGGATATTTGAAGTGTTAAATAAACATTTTCATAAATCAAGTATATTTGCCCTTATGTTGTTAAAAGTATTAAGAATATGAAAAAAATACATTAAGGTACATTTAGAAGAAAAAAAATGTGCCAAAAAATGTGATAAATTTGCGATTAATTGCGAGTTAACTATGGACAAAATGTGATTAATCGCGATTAAAAAAATTTAATCTTTTGACAGCCCTAGTCTCAATACAACAATCACAATTATTTTGCTCATCAAATGTCCAAGTAAAAACAGTTCAATGTCTGTTCTACGCCTTTCTATTTCTATGGTCTCTTTCTAATTTGCTGCAGGTGATTCTCTTGCTATTTTAATGTAACAGTTTAATTAGAAAAGTTAATTATACTTCTTTTCCCTCAAGGTGATATGCATCTACAGCAGCCAGGAGAACGTGAATCCAGATGGCACCGGTATTCTGCTTCATGTACATCTTCAAGTCTGCGTGAGGCGTCTGAATAACAGCTTCTCTACTGTCGCTGTCGCGGCGTGACATACTAATCTGATAAATGCAGACCAGAGATTTAGAGCACACGGTTATGTTCATTGTAGAAGACAGGCTTTTATGTTGGCTTTTATTGTAAAGGTCGACTGTGGGAACAGACAGCATGAGAAGGTCAGAGGTGAGGTGCTGGTGACCGTGGATGGAAAGACTTACGAACAGAGGAAATGTCTGCAAAAGGATCCTCGCCCTCCTCGGCACCGATCAGGTCGTTTTTACCTTTCTTGGCTTTGGCTCGTTTCAGGACTGTAGAGACAAGGAAAGAGAAAAATACCCATATATGAGTCTTAAAATATAATATAGTGGTGCTGCTCTGTTATACAAAACTGTTTTCTTCTACATTAAAATGCAAAAGGACGTCAATTATAGCTTTTTCAAATTGTATTTCAATGGAACAACCCTCATCCCCTCTCAGGTTATACGTCTGTGTCTGTGTGTGTGTGTGTGTGTGTGTGTGTGTGTGTGTGTGTGTGCGTGTGTGTGTGTGGCGGGGTGAGCTAATTGGAAACTATGAATAGCAGGCATCAATCATGTTTTTCATTTGGAGATTTTCTGCCTTCCTGCTTGAAGCCAGCCTTGGAATGAAAAACTGCCACATGAACGTGATGTCATGTGACCAGCTCCGTGTCGCCGGAGTGGTGGGCTCCTTCTCCAGATCTACAGTCATGTATGTGCGCTGTAGGGAGATTGACAGCAAAACGAATGAGGCTGTGACGCTAAGCCTCACTTTGGAAATAACTTTCCAACTAAATCATTCTTGTCTGTAATTGGGTGCTTGCAACAAGTTTGTCCTTTTTTTCATCTCTAAATTATATTTTTTTGCCTGGAAAATACAAAAAAAAACTAGGTAGGTGATAAATGTTTTTAAAACAAATACTGAGTAGGTCAGCTATGATTGGCACTTCACGCCAGTATTCATACCCGTCAGTCATCTGAACTCCAGATTTTCTGCTCTTAGTGGTTTTCTACGGCTGTGGACTCAGACTTTTTTAATCCCAGAGCCTGATATGTAACTAATTGAGAAAATACAGCAGCTGGGTGCTGTCACTTTACTGCAGTCCTAAGCACTGATGTGTTGCAAATGCATCTCAGTGTGTGTGTGTGTGTGTGTGTGTGTGTGTGTGTGTGTGAGAGAGAGAGAGAGAGAGAGAGAGAGAGAGAGAGAGACAGAGAGAGAGAGAGAGAGTGTGTTTGGGAGTATGATCCGTGAAGTTTGTGAAATATGTGAAAAAAACCCCAATCAGACAGGGTTTTAAATCCCACTAATCAACCCTAGTCTTCACACCAGGCTAATGGACTGCATATATATAAATATAATGTTGACTCCATTAAAGGGGCTATATATAATATTGAGAAGATTACTATAGAGGCATCAATTATTTGCTATGTAAAGATATAGTGGGGTTTCATCTTTCTGAGCAGAGATGAAGTCGATCTCCCTCTGTGTGTGTGGTTATCGCATCTTGACTCAGACTCGGTGTTCAAGTTTGTAGAAAACTATGATGATTTAAGTGTATCAGTTTTACATGAAAAGGCTCGACAGAACCTGGAAATATTTTGCCTTAGCTCATAATTTCTAATGATACAGTTAACATAGATAGGCCATTCCTACAGCAGCCATTAGAAGGAGTCATTGGAGGGTAAACACAGGTGTCATTAAAGGACAGTTTGGGTGTTTTGAAGTTAGGTTGCTTCTCCATAGCCAGTGTGTTACCTCAACAGGTGTCAGGTGTCTAAAATAGATTGTCCTCCTTCCTTTGCTTTGCTTCAGTGCTGGTACTCCTGTCTACTCCTCTAAACTGGAGGCGTGCCGACCGCCGTCAACTGAAGGTAACACACTGACTAGGGATAAGTGCCTCGTACAACCCCACTTCAAAACCAATTACAGCTCCACTACACAGGTAAAAGAACCAGATCCCATTCATGTCCGATGATTTATAGGACAGCACATGGATGCTGTATGGAAATGATAACATGAACCTCCTGTGGTGACGTCCTATGGCAAGGCAGGCGGCAGATACTGGGCCTTTTTCTTTTTACCTGGAAGGTTTTGTTTCCTCTTGTACCACGCACCGTCCAGCGGGGACTTCTCCTCTGCAATCTCATCCTCCTCCTCCAGCAACACCTCCTCTGCAGCGAGAGAGAGAGAGAGAGAGAGAGAGAGAGAGAGAGAGAGAGAGAGAGAGAGAGAGAGACTTTCTAACAATTTGTCATGTTTTTCTAACACAACAAACACATGCGTGCCAGCTCTCACACTGTTTCAGAGATGGGTCTGACCTGCTTTGCAGATCCACTCCAGGTAGCCGGTGAGCTCTCTCTCGATCTGCTGCTGCCTCCGGAGCTTCAGGAACTCCTGTCTCTTCTCCACGCGCTCTCTCTCTTTGGCAAATTCTCTGTTCAAACACATATTTGCCACACACAGAAAGAATAAACATTTTATCACGTTTGGCTTTTAAAGCTAAATTCCCACAACGAGAACCTGCACGTGTACGGCAACAGCCAGGGTTATGTGATTTACAAAACCAACAGGTTTGTGAGATACTGCATCATGGGAATGAAGCAAACAGGGTTGAAGAGTTCATCTGAAGGATTATTAGCTGTGGAGTTCAGACGACAGCAGGGCAGCTGTTGAGGCGGCAAGAGAGGAAAAGTGCTGTTGGCAAAGTTGGAACTGTGCTAGTAGGTATTTATGAAACTCGTGTTGAGATGTGTATATGCAGAGGAAAAGCAGTGAAGTGGGATGTGCTGACGTGATGGATCAGTGATGCATCACATGTAGGACTTATGACAGCATACTGCGTGTCAGTTTATATGGAGATAGCAATGTATATTGTGATAAAGTGATATGTTCAGGAAAAATAAAACAAGAAACTAATTGAAAGAGAAAACACGGGAATGGAAAACCAACTATTTTCATGAAACTATTTAAAACTGCACAGTTTTATAACCACAGCTGCTGTCTTTCCTTCGGCCTCTGTTTGCACTGATATGCTTTAATGTCTGGGGCAGCATTCGTTAGGAAATGTTTTCTGGGACCATAGAGACCGAAGTGAGAACTATTTGCTTATTAGATTTCATGCTGAGAGTTATGGAAAGTGTCCACAGGATCCATGATTCCCACACTTCCCGCTCATTGTAAACAGCCATGCAATGCATTCTGGTAACGCAGAGCTGCGTTTCGAGAGACGGGCCGCCACGTTGGCCGTTCCACATTTGCATAAAGTTGAGTATTAGGCTACTTTATGCAAATCAGGGGCGATCAAAAATGAAGAATCAGCAAGTGCATGGTTTATTTCTGGTTTAAAATGTTTTCTGAAAGGCAAACCATTTTTGTGATATAAGAGGAAACGTTGTTTTCGCTTTGACAGCGGGGAACAGACAACCCAGGAGTGAAATGGTTCGTCCAATCAGGTGCCTGGTGGGAGCACGTAAAGATTTCACTCTCATATCCGAATGCTGAACATATTAAAGATTATAAAATCCCCTACTCCTGAAGGGCCACACAATGAAAGTGACCCAGAAAGGAAACAAAGACATGAATGAAATAATTTACATAACACATTATTTAAAAAGCATTGCTGATGAAACATGTGGTGGATGTTGACAGTACAGACGTGGAGCACAAAGGAAACCCACTCCTTCTCCTGGCAATGCAATGACAGGGCAGCTCCTTGAGCACCGTGACCACACACATCCACATTAGTGGAGACAAGAGGCCGTGAGTCACAGCAGGTGAGAGGAGGCTCTTTGCCACGGCAGACGCAATGAGATGGATGGATGTCAGAACCAGCAGCACACAGGAGCAGGATGATTAAAGCCACAGAGCGAGGCCTTTTCATGCCACAGTGATGACAGAGACAGATGATGACAGACAGAGAGTGAAAGGAGAAGCCCTAGATGAGGAGGAGGAGGAGAGGAGGAGGAGGAACCTGCTGATTTACTCAACTCAAATCAGCAACCTTCTGTAGTTAACAAACACAGGACCATCACCCTAGGACCAGGGTGATGTCACGTGTGAAACCAAAAGTAAACCTTGACTTTGTCATAAAATCTGCTTGTTTATTTAAGCTACATTATTATGAATACAAAACAAATCCTGTATTTTCTTACTGACTAATTAAAATACATATTGGTTGAATTGAGTTTAGAATCAGCCATAATGCTCCTTTACTACATGCTGGATGATATTGGCTTTAAGTGTACCTGGAATGTGTTTATTTATGTTTAATGTTGACTCACCCAGAAAGGACGCCGAGCACCAGGTTGAGCATGAAGAAGGAGCCGATGATGATGAGAGGGATGAAGTAGAGCCAGTTCCAGGCGTTTCCTGCTACGTCGTTGGTCTGGACACACAAACACACACAGTCATCACACACACCATTTAGTCTGTTATTTCCTAATAAACAGGTGAAATGTGGGATAACCAAAAAGCAAAGAGTCAACTGTACAAATTAACTATTTTTGAAGTCACTTACAGTATGTTTCATTACTTTACACTTTATATCGTATGATATGTTTTAAAGAGTTGTTTTTGTAAGAAATGTCCAAGTGATTGTGTTTCATTTTCCCATTTCTCATCCACAGCCGTAAATAACTTTCTCTCGTAAATACTTTTTTTACAAACTTGGTTTACTGAACAAAAACAAGTTTGCCAACTTGCCTCATTAGAACAACACTGAAAACTTTTAATCTGGGGAAAAAAAGCAATTAAAAAAATTCGGTCCATCATCTCTGTGAGCTTCATACTAAACAAACCCACCGACAAATATCCTGGTAACAAGAAGCTCCGTCTGCTATCGAGGCAAAACAACTGTTTTATTCAAATAACGTGTCCACAGACAAAGAGGTAGCCGATCAGTCTTCCAATATGAGCCGTCATGTGCTCAGAGACTTACAATGACACTGCTGCATGCAGAAGCACTCCAGCCACCAACGCCATATTGACTTGGGTTCTTTTACCATATTATTTATGCTGAATCATTGATTATTAGCTGGTACATGTGGGCGTTAAACTGCTACTAAAACAGTTATTGGAATATGTTCTTACTCCCAACTCATCAAGTAGCGACGCCCGGTCAGCAGCTCTACGCGTCAAACTACACCTCTAGTGTCAGGTTTGGACGTGTACAGGACGACCTGTCACTTTCTGGTTGCTACGTGCATAGTGTCTTTTCAAAATAAACGTCCACTTGTTACATGCATAGAGTCTCTTTTCAAAATAAATTCAGGTTTACATCCTCATTACTTGGTTAGGCTCAGGAAAAGTTCTTAGTCGGGATAAAATCAAGATGTTTGTTATGTAAACCACACTTGTCACATAACTGACGTAGAGTACAGAAGCTTTGGAAGAAAACTACGGTAAAATGATTCAACGTTTCACACCGACACTAACAACAGTCTCCAGGGCTCTCTGCAGCCCAGTCCAGCTCTTCCACACTAAACTGGGAAACCCATTTCTTTATGGACTTGCCTTCAAGCCTGAGGCACAGTCATGTTGAAACAGGGAAAGGTCTTCAACAAACTGCTGATGTTAACTCTTCATTGCAACTACTCAGTATTTGGACTCATCCATGAATTGAGTTTGGGGTAAAAGTTTTTACTGATGACATCATCAGTGCCTCACAGAAGCTTTTGAAGACTTTTGACTTTGAAAGCACAGGTGCGACGTTAATAACAAACGCCAGCTCTGTTTTCTGTGTCCCAGTAAGTCATGACAGTGTGACGGTGAGCCGGCATGCACAACACCAGCTCTCATATTTTATTTAAAGCACTTGGTGAGATACCTTTTGATATCAGTGTTGTCTATAACTGACTGAGCAGCAGGGCTGATAGTCAGGCTTGTTTGCCGCCGGGGGTTCTGGGAGTCAGAACCCTCCATGTCTGAGAGCGCTCCCACAGAGCGGCCTGCTGGCGGGGGGGCAGACCCGCCGACTGATGGGCTGTGTGAAGCACAGTGACATTCTGCAGACGCCTGTGTGGGAGCGCTGCCACACGCTGCCTGTAATTGTGATGGGAGGTTCAGGGCGGCTGAATCAGCAGGCTGGAGATCCATATTATGCAGCCGCGTATGCGAGATGAACACACACATATATATAGAGTAGCACACCCTCCGTCTCAGCTGTCAGAGGAGCAGCAGCCCACGCACCAGGACACATGGCTATCACAAGCTTCCCTCTGTGGCTCGCCATCAATTCCTTGTCCTACCAACACATCCAAAGCTCACCGGTGCAAATCTTGTACGTTCAGCTCGATAACATGTTTTAGGGCAAAAAACAAGCTGGCTTAACAAGCTCGGCTTAGCAGCCTGCAACTTTTACTTTTTAGTCCAGTGCCATCGTTTTCATGAGCTTCATTTCCAGCCCTGAGAAAAGCTGAAAAACTGTCATGTCCGGCAACTATTTATTTCCCTCAGGAGTTGGTGGAGACCAAAACAGAGCTAAAAGGAGAGTGAATATTTGGACAAAACGCAATTGAAAATCATATCAACCTTCTGAGATGGTGATGTCATTCTGTGTTTAAACCTGTAATAACTGAACGTTTTCCTTTTTTTTCGATCGATCCGCGTAAATAAGCTTTCTAGCATGTTTGGTTTCCATGCTGAATAAGGTAACATGCCGCTTTCTTTTCTATTTGCAGGAGCAGCAGATACCTTCTCTCCGGGGAACTCTGGATGCCTGGTGTGGAGGAGGAAATGAAGTGGTAATGCACTCGGTTGCGTCAGCTTTCAGTCCCAGAGTCAGCTGGTGATGAGGGAAGACTTTCCTCTCCTGTTGACGCGACCTTAATTCTTCAGCTTATTGCTCAGGCAGACGAGCTGGGCTCAGTTGAGCCTGTGCAAATGTTGTTTTTTCTGATTGTGAAACACAGCAATGTCTCTTTTCCCAGATTTAAGAATGTGAACAAACTAAACGCAATCGAGCACATTCAAGCTGATTTTGGTTGTTTCTTTTCAAAAAATAAAATGGCTTCTAGCTCTAGCAAACATCTGTGGTTTTATCTACACTCAATTCATAAACTCAGGCCGAGCTGTGTGTTTGCAGAGGTTTCTTGCCTCACTAAATAATCATTTTGTCCTTTTACTCAACTGATATTTGTAATAAAAATGTCATCAAAACTGTACTCTTCGGTCAAAATCAAGTACTAAAGGACAGAATAACTGCCCCTAGAGATAATTTTTTAGCATATTATTACATATTTAAAGATTGAAAAAGCAGTTTTCATACAGATTTTATATATAAAGATCAGCAAATACACAATGTACAAAGAGACGAGCTCTGCTTTGGACCCCACCTTTAAGTGCACTGGATATGGAGCCACGCAATAAGATTAAACTACACAGCGTGCACAGCAAGAGAGCAAATACAGGGCATATGGCAATCAAGGCCACTGGCTAGACTAATTTAGTTCATTACAGAACTACTGATGCACTACGTAGCCTTTAGCAGTACTTCTAATGACCCCATATGTTGCTTAAGTGTAATGTGATGGCAGAAGAAAACAAATCCTAGACTAAAACGTTATGAGAATAATACGGTCTATTTATTCACAAACACTGAAATGTTCAAAGGCAATTCTGCTGAATTATTGAAACCCAAAAGAAAACTAATTGGTGCGTTTGGCAACCACATAGCAAGTATCCTGTAGAAGAAATAAAAAACAAGTGGGACTGAAAACAGCCTCCACGCCGGACATTAAATGTTGCCTCCTACATTTTGTTGAAATCTAAAAACGAAGTTCAGTGACTTACATCCAGTGAGCTTGATGTTTTCATATGAGTTCACTTGATATCGTTATTCCACCTCTGTTATTCCCATGAGTCATCGCTGGCTGACTGCTCTGAATGATCAGGGAGGAAAAAGCAAACGCTGCCACATAATTTGGAGTCATGGATCACGCAGTGGTGTGACAGTGTAGCCTACTCCTACTCTCACTACCCCACACACACACACACACACACACACACACACACACACACACACACACACACACACAGTCTCTGATGCCACTGTGAATCAATTCTGCAGCTCCTTACAGTCCTGAGACTTTCACAACAAGCAGCGTTGACCCCGTTCAACAACTCTGGTGGCACAGAGTGCAAAAGGTCCTCAGAAAGCTGCTTGAAGATGAAGAGTACATCCAAACAGTTTAGAATTGAACTTGAGTCTCTTATTATCTCTCTCTGATTCTACTATTTCTCTGTTGATGCCACTTTTATTTTCTGCAGGCTCATTTTAGTAATATTTAATCAGCCAGTTTGACTTCAAAAAGGCTGAAGACTTGAAGAATTGCAAAAGAAACACAATGTTCCATCTTGGTTTAGTGTGACTCAGAAATATTTATAGAAATGTTTAACCTTTACAGAAAAAGTGTTACCTCAAATAGACCTTGTAGTTGCAGAGAAAAACTAGTGTTTTCATTATTTTTTTTCAGAGGCCTAGGTTTCAAGTTTATCAAATGTTCCTTTGAAATTAAAGTACTCAACGAGTACTGGAGTCTGGTATTCAGACCAATGCATTTTAAGGCCTTTTCACATCAACTGTATATAAGAAGTGGATGTAGTCCCCACCCATTAGATTGTGGACTCAGCTTTTAAAAACCTTCAACTTGGCATTTTGTGTGTTGCTATCTTGGATTTGGGCCGTCACCAGGCAACCAGTGAATGGAAGTGACCATATTTGAAATTTAGAGGAGGGACGGATGGATCTGATTAACACAAGTGGCAGAGCGGCACCACAAGCAGCAACCTTACTGGATCTTGATCAATCTGGCTTCTGGTGTGAAGCTCCTAACGTAGATAGCTTCCATAAGTCGAGGTAGTGTTAAAGTAATCTTAAAAAGCAGCTAACTACATTGTGGTAGCAACGGTGGCGAGGTCGCTTTAGTGACATGTCAATCACATGGTAACCACGCCCAAAGCATACTGCTTTATGGTCTATTTTACTCTAAATGGACCATAACACCCTCATGGCCAGACGAGAGAATGCAACTGTAAGGCACTATTGCCTTGGCTTCACTTTTCAGAGCCGGACTTTGCCTGCCTTTACCTCAACGCTTCAGTTGATACTCTCTGCTCCAAACAGCTTTAGAGAACAACTTTTTCAAAAAAGGAGAATGTAACAGAACTTGAATGTATCAGCTGGACACAAATCCATCTCAAATGAGTGATAATGTTGCAAGTGCTCATAGTTTGTGCAGCCAGATCTGTGGATTGTCACACTCACTTTGACATCAATATTCCAGTTAGATCCAGTACGTCCGCTCAGGCTCAAGGATTCACACACAGCTACGACTGAAAATCCACACTAACAGTCTAACTCCCTCCTCAGCGCTGTTGTATTATTTTGAGGATTTGACAAGCACAACATGTCACATTGACAAGGTCATGGTGCACCTTCCTCTGTGACTCTCACGGCTCTAATGAAGCAAGAGGCTAAGGTGCCTATGACCCCTCGCATCACACTCATACACACATTAAACCACACAAAAATTACATACAGAACTTTATTAACAAGCCAATTTGTTAATAAATAATAACCCATATTATAAAAAAGCATATCATTTATAGCAAAGAGGCTGATTGAGAAAAAGTATTTGAATACAAGAGCTCAAAAGCAATATAAAGTGACGTTTACATATCTGGTAGCCTAAACATGACACAGCAGATGTGATAAGAGCCGCCTCTTGTTTGATGGGAGCCACTGGGTCGCCAGGAGAGACGGGAGGAAATGTAATAAAATCACAGGGCATGAGACAAAGATTGCCACATTATCAATGCTGAGAAAGCACCCAGACATCGTGCTGCTGCTACAATGGAGCCACTTCCCCGCTGTCTCAGAGCTAAAGCAGCACTCACAGTGTGAATCAGTGAGAGCCTTTGGTGCCACCATCATGACATTTCTGCTAAAAAGGAAAAAAGGAGTGTGGTGGACACAGAGGGGCAGAGTGGCATCATCCGTTTTGAGATTTTCTTAAGACTATTTAGAGAAACTGTACATAAATAGGCCTCAATCACTACATTTTTATTAAGCTAATATGGTTATTTTTAAAAATTTGCTGAGGTGTTCATTTCAAATATAAAAAAATAAATGAAAATCGAACATTGAAAAATGCAAGTGAATAGATTTATATCCATACACAATATCACAAAAGAAAAACTATATTTATATTTAAATAAATATTTATTTTAACATGATAATTGTTTTTCATGTATGCAGCGAGCCTTCTGACTCAGGATTCATCTGCTGATGTTTGACAGAGAAAGTGTAGAAAAGAAGATTTTTTTCTGGGAGAGAAATGTTCCTTTTTGGCCAATATTAGGAACAGGTTATGGTGATGTTGCCGGCCTTTTCCAAGACTGCATTTTTCAATTGTTTACGATATTCCTTCATTCTTGGCCAAAGCAAGTCAAAAATGCACTCTAATGAGAGAATGACACCTGATGTGTGGATCTAGTGGTGAGGTTGCAGATTGCAACCAAATGAAACGTCTTCCATTTGCCAAATGTGTCGGAGAACTAAGGTGGCCACCACAAAAAGCCAGTGTTTGGTTTGTCCTTTCTGGGCTACGGTAGAAACAAGGCAGTCGGCTCCATCAGGTATATCCAAACCACTCATTCTCGAGCAACCAAAAACAACTACAACACATTGTGCAACTAGAGAATTTTGGTAAAATTATATTGCATTTCTGCCAAAAGATCCCTCTAAATGCTCCACACTACTCCCTTTAACAAGTTAGATCTGGTCTAGTCGCTGCCGGCTGTTGATAACATGGCAACGTTATCAACAATGGGATCTGAAGGTGAAAATGAAGGTGAACGTGCTGAAGAGATGTACGATATGTTCTGTTTGGGGCCAGAAGCAATTCAGAAGCACTAACGTGTGCAAATGTCAAAAAACAACAGTGTAATGGAGATCAGAGACGGAGAGAGGAAGTGCATTCATGTCTTCGGTAATTTGTGTTATTAATAGTTTTCCCCTTGAACTGAAAACTGAGAAACATAGTGGATGTAGGGAAGGGAGGAAATATGAAGGAGAATCCAGCAAGTGGGAGAATATTTGGAAGGATAAGGCTCATTATTTTTCTCTGCATGAACTTCTGGATGCGTATTCCACCATAATCAGGCCTCCAACGTTCTGGAGCTGCACTTCTCGAACATCCACCATGTGGTTTAGCTGCTAAAGACGACACTGATGGGAGGATATCAAAATCTCTGCAGCGCTTGGCAACGTTGTGATCATTAGCATAAGCTGAAATCTCTCTTCATTTGCACTCCCTTCACTCGTCCTCTGCTCCTTTCGTGATTCAAGGAGGAGCGTCGACTCGGTTTGGTGACATTCTCTCCTTCCCCGGCGCTCTCGCCGGGTGTGAACACTTGGATTTTATCATTTACCAGGACACGCTGGCTTGCTGGCTTCCTCAGCACGAGAGCACTTGAGTCCAAAAACAGTAAGATCCCCATTGACTTCAATGAGATTGTTGTGGGTGCTGCAGGGCAGCTGAGAAAACATTACTCAACAACCAAAACGTCTTCATTCATTATTAATGCCTTCCAAATGCAGCTCCTAATGGCCTACTGTATGATGGTTACTGAAACGTGTTATATGATTTCCTGATCTGCCACCTCTGTAGATAAGGTTAGGTAAAGACAACTGAAACTACTTGGTTACAACTAAATGTACAGAAAGATTCAAACACAGCTCTGTTAATATTATGGGGAGAGAAGTCACCAGAAAATCGAATCATAAATCCTGCCAATCAAATACATGCAAATGTCGCTAGTATGGTACCCATTCACTCTAATGAATGCTGTGCTTCCAGCACATACCACAGAATGGTTTAGTCCAAGTTTGTTTCTGAGCTGTGCAGCCCACAACGCATTAATGACAGATCAAAGCAAAAACAGCACTTCATTACATAAATGCAGGCAGCAGAGTTGGCATGTCTCCCATTAGCTTCAAATATGGATGGATTGCATTTCTTTCCAGAATCAGCACTAGCTTAAAATTAATATTCGGTCAATTTGAATAATTGTACTCGAGATTTATGATGGAATTTAAGTTCACTGAGTTCATTTGAAGACTCAAGTTGTCAAATATGTCAGCTCATTACAGAGCAGAAATCCAACTAACCAGTTTAATCTGTGAGGTTCTCTGAGAAACTGACACAAAGTTCGGGATTCATAACGCATAAATAAAGAGGCAGAATATAGAACAACTAGGATTTACTCAAAGTAACTTTTACTCAGGTTTCATCCAAATGTCACCGATCTTTCTGTTTTACTTAATAATTATAGGGTCTTCCCGTCTGGTCGTCTTTTAAACTGGACTTGGTTTGTATTTCATCTCATCACTGGTAACCGTAACAACAGCATCAGAGTCAGAGTGGTCTGAGCGTGTCCTCACTGCCTCCACTCCCTCCAGCTGGAGAATACAGTAGAGCAGCAGCTGCTGGGAGACCATCGGATCCTGGGACCTCCATGGCCTAGCCGGGGGAGGTGAAGTTATGAGGGACAAGTGGGGGAGGGACGTCAGAGAGGAAGCAATAAGGAAAGAAGGGGGGGGGGGGGGGGATGTACTCAGCATTTTCTTTTGCACCATTAGAGAGGAAGGTCTGAGCCCCCGGGGGCAGAGGTAGAATAGTCGTCAATCTGTGGGGTTAACGCTGGGTTACAGGGAAGTATATAATCCACAGAATAAAACCACAGCCTGGATGCTATTCTGGCCTCACGATGTTGTCGACTTTAGACAAACCCTCCACCCCCTCCTACTTCTGTACCAGGGAATCTACAGTACATTTGTATACCCAAGATATAAATGCACAATGCCCATGCACGCTCCACTGCATTCACACAAATACACCTATGGCTCTATTCCACTAAATAAAGCGGTCATGGCTTGTCCTTTTATTTCCTTTGTTAGCTGCATTCGTTGGGTAAAAACTGACTGTGAGTTTTACAGCTACTTCCGTGAGGTGCTGTAATGTCACAATGAATCAAAGAAATACACGATCTCTTCATATGGACTCCTAAAAAACACAATAACTGCCATTTACTACAACCTCAACAGGATATGACAGCATTCGGTTGGGTTAAAGAGAAAATTAGCTTTTTGCCTTCATGTCCTCGTACAGATGCCACGGTCGCTGTTGGAAAAATAGCTAGTTTCCAATGTAAGCCAAGAGAACAAGGATGTTCTTTTTATTTTATTTATTTAAACAATGAAACTCACAACAGTCTTAGGAAGTTCTGTTTTTGAGTGGCTTCTAGAGTATGTGTGCCCCCAGAGGGAGAATAAAGGGGGCTAATTTGACCTCTTAGGATAAACTACTCAACCAAGTAGGACTGGGTAAAGATGAAGACAACGAAAACAAAGTTTAAAGAAAACAGAGTTGTGCAAATCACAAGTAAAAAGCGTTTCACTGCTTTGAACGCCATATCGGTGTATAAAAGTCTACGCCAAAGTTAACTTTGACTTTAATCAGCACGTGGCTCACAAGACATGGGAATTTTGAAATGAGTCTTGAGAAGTAGTGGCATTAATTCACTGACTCTAGCATTAACGGCACACTAAAATGTATGTTCACATCTCTATATGACTGTAATAGATAGAGGAGTACCTGGTTAAATAAGTGTATTGGAAGAAATACAGCAAGCCATATAAAAAGGCTGTAGTAAATAAAATAACTGGTGGATGAAAAGCAATGATTCTGAGCAGAAGGAAAAGAAAAAGAGTGAAATGCAAAGAAAAAGTACCGACTGAGAGAAAAGGCATTCTCCGATCACACCAGCATGGGTCTGCATCACTTAGGATAATGAGCCAGAAAAAGCTACGGGAGATGCTTGGAGTGAGACGAGGATGAAGAGCAAGAAAAATAACAAGTTGGGGGAAAGATGGCTCTGTTAATGGCTTACGATGTAGTGACAGTTAGCTGCTATCTCCTGGGAAAGGAATAGATGGAGTAGAGGGGAAAGGGAAGAAGGCAGGGAAAGGAAAACGAGAGGTGTTTAGGGATGAAAAGAAGATTAATGTAGAGGAAGACGGAGCGACCTAGAAAAATGAAAAGAGGTAGAGATACATAGGAAGTACATGAGCAAATTATGCAACAAATAAATAAGTTGCTTAATAAAATGTCCAATATAAAAACATTTGGAACAACTAACTTAATCAGATACGTATAATGTAATTCATTGCCATGCATGGTGCTCAGAGGAAACACAATAACCGACAGCACAAAGATACTAATGCCGTGAAGGGTGGTTTTACTTTGCATTATGATGCGTTTAAACTCAGTAAAATTGAGCAAAAGCAAATGATAACAGCATCAGGATGTGTTCAAATGTAATCTAAAAATGTGGTTTTGAAGTTAGAGAAGATTACAAAAACAAAGTAAAACGATTTTTTGATGCTTTACTTTCAAGTCACACCTTTAAAAAGTCACATTTGAATCAGTATAGGTTGTTTATGCATCTCAATACTGTGCCTGAACGCATCCTGTGTAGACACAGAAGGATGACTGAAGCTGCTGCTTTGAGACAATTATTACACAGCAACCTCTTTTCAAATAATATAAAAATGATATATACATTTACATAGTGAATACTGAATGTCCGAAGTAAGAGTGTTACTTAGCTTCTTCACAAAAGTCTGGTGTTTGCAGGTTCCCATCCCACTGATGCCAAATATTGTGTCAGGGCTAATTTGAAGTCATATCAGAAAGTGTTTTTGAAATCTCCTCTGTTCTCCTTTCTCTTATTAAATCCATCTCAAGGTGACCCTGCACCAGAGCCTTCCACATTAAACTTTAATAATGCAAATGCTGGACTGGATCTTTTCTTGTGTGAAAAACAAAGAACAGTTGAAGCTCGAAGTCAGACAGCGACTGTGGTATTAGCCCAGACACACTTTTGTTCTGCCTGGTTGGACGTCTTATTTTTCTTTTTGTGTCCTCCTGGGATTCTGTTTTTAAAAGGCACTATCGTGTATTTGGATGGCCTGAAAAAACAGAGGTGCTGGCATTTAGATAATAAAACCGTTTAGGTTGGTGACAGTCAGATAAACTCAAGAACGTGTCTCTATTTTCATGTTTCCTCTCATTCTCTGGAAAACATAATGCAAGGTTTTCGCTCGTCGTTACATCACAATATGGAAAGTTAACCCACAACAAACCCCAAAACAGCTAATTTTGCAAATGTCCAGACAATAGAAGCAACAATTTTCTTTTCATTTGTATGTTCATGAAGTGGTTTCATAAGCATCAGCAGCCATGTTTCCCTCTCAGGGAGTGAGAAATTAAAAATCTGAATGAGAGAAATGAATGAATGTGTCCAGCTTCCTTCGAGCCGCCCTTGAGCAACAAGTCGATCCTCCAAATTCTCCAGGGGAGCCAATCATGGTCACAGTTTTATGGTCGGCAGCTCCCAGGTGTGAATGTGTCTTTATATGAATGTCAAGCATGGGTGGTGTATGCTCAATGAAATCCCCCACTGAATGAATTATTCACAGTTTTATGAGTTTAAAACACCCCTAGTGGTTCCCAAGGGCTGAAATATTCATTTCACCCAAAAATATTAAAGTGATGGACGGCAAAACAGCATTATTCTGTTAGTCTAACCTGTAACCTTCAGTGGTAGGGCTAATATTCAGTTTGTCCTGAGAGGGCTGCTAGAGTAAGAGACATGGGTTTTGATCAGCATGGTTTATCTCCATGGGAGCATGAAAATCAATGACTGAAAGACAATCTTCTCATTAGATAAATAGATACCCTGGCATTTGAGGATGTCAGCAAAGACAGCTGATAGCCAAAAATAAAGGGTTCAACTTCAGAAGAATGTGAGGCTTTACATTTCATTTTTTTGGGCTCATCCTCAGAGGAGCATGAATATCAACAACCAATTTCATTAAAACCCAGCCCTTATTTTTCAAGACGATTTGTCGTAGACCAAAGTGTTGATTCAGGGGATAATTTGGGAATTTATATGATGTGGCCGGGAGCTCCCATTCATTTAATACATTTCTGTCTTCATGTGTTGTTGTTTTTCTTGTCTATTAGTGGAGCACTGAAGGGTATAAGACGGAATACACTCATCATCATCATCAGAAGTGCAGTGGACCTTGAGACAAACTCCGCCCACGGCCCATCACCCAGCCAGGCCTGCTGTATCAAACGAGACGAGACAGAGGAGAGCCTTGATAGAAGCTAAGCTAACACACCTCAGACCAATGGCTTCTCAACTACCCAGCATGCTCCTGGCTGACTGGTGTCTGGTCAGAAGGAAATAAGATGATCAAGTAGTTCAGGACAGCGGTTCAGAGGAGGTGCTCAAACACAGTCGAAGTTGATAGACAAAGTGGTCCCTGATGTTACATTTGTAATGTTATGATGCCAGCCATGTTATCTGCCAAGAGAATACTTTTTGTACTTACTGTTTACATTCCATCCATCCATCCATTTTCTACCGCGTTATCCTGTATTCAGGGTCGCGGGGGGGCTGGAGCCGATCCCAGCTGTCATTGGGCGAAGGCAGGGTACACTCTGGACAGGACGCCAGTCTATCGCAGGGCTGTTTACATTCCTTCTAATGCAAATAAAAATGCACTAAAGCTCTACTGTTTTTCTCTGTTTTGCTCGTCATGTTTTTACTGTGTGGCAAACGGGCTACAACTGCATTGGGTTGTGCACCTATGTGTTTCACAACGGCGATAAATGAATCCTTGAATCATCCTTGTAGGGAGCTTACACTGCAAACAACGACATTCAGAACTCTTTAGTGCATATAGACTCACGCTGTAGAGGATTTCCACCCAACCCTCCATGGTGATGCACTGGAACACAGTAAGCACCGCAAACAGGATGTTGTCGAAGTTGGTGATGCCAAAGTTGGGTCCAGTCCAGTACTCTCTGCACTCGGTGCCGTTGGGACACAGTCGGGCTGGGGGCTCTTGACCACAAGGCCATTGTGTAGCTTTCTCACCTGGCCGAGAGAGAAATAAAGAGAGGGTGAGTTTTGATATGCATATCAAGGTTTTATTTAAACTGCTTCTTAAGTGTCTTCTGGATGGACGGATTGATAGCTAGAGCTCAAAGTAACTGGATGATTGAAAAGATGACTGAAAAGTTGTTCTACGCCACTTCAAGGAATGATTCGAGTGCCCCCAAATGCTAACAGGTTTTATGTGGGTCAGGGCTGCAGCAGTGTCCCCTTCCACTGAAACTTCCTCCAGCAGCCTCACGCTGCTCTAATGTGACCCATGATCTCTAACAATCAGTCATCAGTCAAGCTTGTAAACCTTCCAAAGGGAAACACCCAGGAGACAACCTCCCAGGTTCACCGCCCACCTTTACCGGTTCCTCTCAATGAAGACCATTGACCTCCTAACATTTTCAAGCAGGTGTGGCTGAAACCTCATTCTGTCAGTCTTGCGCAAAGCTCGGGACCACAAGGCCAGTACAAGGATGAACGGGTGAATTTAGACCATTGCTCTGTGGTTTGGATCACTTTTCAGCAGGATGCTCCAACAGAGTTATGCAGCTAAGGCCGCTAGCCAGCAGCTAATATCAGAGCCTCTCTTCTCCATTCAGAACATCTGGGAGTTTTCCATTTGTCAGATGTCTCTTTTCCCTTACAGCAACGAAACATAAAATAACTGTTTTATTTTAACTGCTGCCATTTTTATAAGTTTTTGATTGCTATTGTTCTCTGGATATTTTGGGGGGAAATTCTCTGAACTCATTTCCAGCCTTGTTGTGAAAGTCCGGTACTTTTAGATAATGGTAACAGTGTTGAACATCATGACTGATCAAGAAAATGTGTCTTTACACCATTAAATATGAAACCCTATAAAACGAAACACAACTCAATAACCACAGTGCCACTGTGACATCCACAACAATAGACAAAATAATCACATCCAAGTTTGAATCGGACAAAAAACAGAGCATCTCTGTGAGTGATAGAACAATAGATACCATATTAGTCAAATGTGCAGGTGTTTCTGGTCTCAGGGTGCCCAGGTGGCCTAAACGTTAAGGTGCAGACCGTGATCCACAACATCCCTGGTTCACATCTGGCATCCCCGGTCATTCCACATCTTTCTCTCCCCTCATTTTCGGTCATCTCTGTACTATCAGCTTTCAAATAGAGGCAAAACAAAAAAACTGCAGGGATGTGAGGGACGGAGCTGGCAGGCATGAGGTGGAATCAAACAACTTACAAAATATAAAGTAACACGAAGACAGGAAACCGTAAGGAACAGCTCTCGATTTACCAGTCCATCTACGGTCCAACCTTCACGTATAGTCATGAGTTTTGGGTAGCAGCAACGACCAAAATGAACTTCCTCCGTAGGACGGCTGGGCTCAGACTTAGAGATAAGGTGAGGAGCTAAGACATCCGGAGCAAATAACAATATGCTGATGAGATTATACTGTATATCTCATCTAGCCGAGGAAGGGCTAGGGGTCTCCCCAGAGGAGCTGGAAAGTGATGCTGGGGCTCTGGATTTCCCTCCTCAGATTTCTGGCCCCGCAATCCGGCCCCAGATAAGCAGAGGAAAATAGATGGATGGTTTTTAAAGCATCAAAACTTGCAAGATATAAGTCAGCCTCAGATTTGGACGCCAGGTCACACTTTGGGTTTGTATCTCCCTGACTCTATCAGACTAAGATCTCTGTACTCACACTATCCCTAACATCTTTCATTCAAGCCAGTGGAGCATACTTGTGAAACCTACTGGTGCATGCTCTGCACCACAGCTGCATGTACAGCTGCCAGATCACTGTAGACTTCACCGGCGTAAAGGTCCGACCACGGACTCAGGGATGTTTACTGGTCTCAACTCTTATGCCACGTTACTTACACAGAGATGCAGCATCACAGAGAATTTGCACTTCAGGCAATGATGAGAATCAAAATGTATCGACACTCAAACTGTGACACGCACAGAAACGTTTTCAGTCATTTTGACACACAGGATGTGATTTATGTGTAATGTTGAACCATTCAAATAGCTGTGAATTTGTCAAATCTGTGTTTCCAGGCTTAGTCAGCCTAAAGCAACGCGTGTCCCATCTCTGTGCTAGAGTTTGCAGGGATAACAGTGACAGGGGAATGAGGCACCAGAGTACAGGGAAGGTGCTGAGAGTTTGTTCAAAGGATGTGCTGGCACACACAAAAAAATAAATAAATGTGCTGAGTATAACAGATGCCATGTGCACCCAGTTTCATGAAGGATAGCGCCATGATCACAGGCCGTGCCAAGTTTTAACGATGATTTGCGGAGCCAGATTGCACAGCCAACATCCCTCTGGTGTCACTCCAGTAAAATGTGTCCCTTTGCTTCCCACCGACAGGTGCTGTGTCAGCCGGACTCGGTGTCCACGGACCGTACGGGAACATCTCAGCTAGTTTCTTCCACTGGGTGCAGTTCCTAATGGAAGTCAACACAATCACAAAATAATTGGGGTTCATTATCTAAGTTTTCTAATGTGGTGGGGAAGCAATTTATTTTATTGGTTATTATTTCAAAGGGTCTCTATACGATGTAGGATAGCCGCAAACAAATAATTGCTGTCAGACATAAGTGGATGTAGAGTGGAGTAATGTCACGCTGTGTGTGTTGTTATCAGAGCACGTTAGCTGTGAGCCGCCTGCTCAGCCGTCGCCATGTTGAGAGCCATGTGGAGGCAATGTATATGTTAAAAGTTAAATAAATATAATCTTAGTATTTCTGTAGTGTTGTGGGTTTTCCATTGTCATATTGTTAGTAAACATGCTGCCATCAACTTTGTGAAGAGATTTCTAATCACAGGCATGAACAGTCAGGTGAGTATTTGTGCAGAATTCCAACGAGCAGAGCGAGTGGAAATAGGATGTCGGCGAGTTGAAAGCACCGTAATTGAAACATTAATTGTTAATATGAATCTGCTGAAAAAAATTGACTTTTTGTTTGCTTATCTATCTTTAATGAAACTGAATGGATGGCTCCCGACTGGGTGTTTATTTATCTAAAGCAAAGTGTCAGAGAATTGAAGAGAATGAGAGGAGATGTTCCACCACACGAAGGTCAAAGAAGCCAAGACTCGTATAACACTGAGCTCAAGTGGAGAACCAGCCAGTGAATACGCACATCACAGAAACACTAACATACAAACATACTCAGACCAAATCACCTCAACACACACACACACACACTCAGACAGAACAGCCTTCATGTAGAAAGCTGTTAGCAGAGCAGCTCAGCTTAATCAAACCCTGCTGCGACTCTGTGACTAAAATAACTCAATAACACACGTGCTGTACATTAGCAGGCTGTCACAACTGCTCACACCACTACGAGCACCCTGACTGGGCTCAAACATGTGCACAAACGCACACCCTGGCACACACATTTTACAGCTGGGCCAGCCAATAGCCCTCGAGTCACGTCTTCACACTCTATCTGACACCAGCAGTGGGCACATAAAGCCTTCTCCTGGTTTTTAGCGCTGCTCCACACAATGGGCCATATCAGCCGGGCTGATTGTGTTTTCTATAATTACTATAATGCTGCATATAATAATAACAGCCTAATAGTAGCCTGGCTCTGATTTATCAGAAATGGGTTTGTTGCCACACAAACACGTGAGGGGGCTTTTTTCTTGTTTTATTTCCATAGACCACAGCAGTGATTTTGGTGGCTCCTGCTCATGCACAGTATATACTTTACATTAAAGGTAAGCATGTGTTCCAGGTGTCTACAGACTTGAAAGCACATCACAAACACAAGGCTTCGTTCATCTAACATCAGCCATCGGCCTCCACGTAGCACGCTGATGAATTGGGTGGAAAAGCAAGCAGTGCAACATGTTTTAAGTGTGATGGACCTGCAATGAAGCTCACAATGTGCAATCTTAAAGTCGTTTTGGTGGTTTTCCATCCCCTTTCAAACGCACAAAAACATATGGGCAGATGCTTGGAAATTGGTTTGATTGCGATTATCAAGCATTCATTTGAAGATGGCGTGACGTTTTCAGTCGGCCCAAACCTGTTCCTGTAGTTTCATAGAAAGGAATTAATCATAGGGATTCATTACAATTACATTAAAAGTTAAGATGTGTTGCTACATTTTTCAGCCACGTCCGTTGGTACTTTTGACAGATTTTAGGTACCAGTATGTATTTTTCTTCTTCTGTGTAGTTCAATTACAAGCTAGCATGCCAAGTAAGCAAACATGAAGAATTACGCTTTCATAATTACATGGTTTGAGTTTTAAAATTTAAATTTGAGAGCAATTTTCTTGAAAGACACAGATCCATTTAAACTAATGTTAATAGTGATTCATTTTCTCGAAAACATAATTCCTATATTTGTTTGAATGTATGCTTTGCATTACGTTAAATCTCCAACTGTCCATGTGACCTCAGCTGACTAAAAAACATTTATGTTTGGTCTCAGAAAATGTCCTTACAAAGACAATTCAGACCTATGAAATAATGTTTCCCAAAGTTAGATTTTTCCTGATGAGGTTATGAATTTTCAAAATAACCTGCTATTAAACTTCATCACCATGCAACTCTTACATTAACAAAAGTCTGACACTGTGTCAGACTTTAAAGGGATCAAACTAAAACACTGCTTTTGAGCCAATTAGGTATCACTGCTGCTCAGGAGCGTGCACTTCTTATGTAGCAAAGAAAGAACTAGTGAATTGTAACCTCATTAACACCATCTGAGGTAGCGTTCGATCAGGAGGCCGAGTACATAAGCATCCCTATTGAGGTACAGCAGAAGCCATCAATCAAACCCTGAAGACTGTGAAAATACCATTCATCAAAATCGAGATGTGAAAAATGGCTGTCAGAAATTCTGCTGTGCACTTGTTTGTTACGTTGATATAAGCACAATGCCTGCCAGCGCTGCCAATGAGCGGCTACTCCTAAGCCACAAACATACGCGGCGTATGAATAATTTATGTACGCCTGCATACATATGCAATGTAATATAAGGATCTCCGCCGTGACAAATGCGGGAACACAGCTGAGCGAAGAGAAGGTTTTTTTTCCTGGCATCAACTCGGCCGATGATTAGTGTTGTGTCGTGCAAACAAAGCGGCCGAGCGGCTGCTCTCACCAGTGTCGATCCTGAAGCAGGTGGTGTGGAATTTGCCCATGTAAAACTCCACCCCGATGATGGCAAACATGACGATGGCGAAGAAAAGCAGCAGGCCGATCTGGAGCAGAGGAACCATGGCTTTCATTATGGACTTCAACACCACCTGGAGACCTGAGAGACAGGGAAGGATGGGAGGAGGGCGTTAGCAGGGCTTCGTCCAGCTCTCAGGAGCTCTGATCTTATTTTTGTTGTTTCGCTCGTCATTTCCATCAGTTAGGATAACACTGTAAATCACTGCAGAGATCTGGGAAAACAACAACTCCAATTAAGTCGGAGTTGGTCTGTAAACTGTTATGGATGTTGTCTCATCATCTGACAGCTTGTGTCATCTAACTTCTTTTTAGCAATATTAACGGATTGTAATATAAAGAATGATGGTCCACACTACACAAGGTATGATAACCAGGAATTATCCTTCAAAGCTAGCGTTGGTTACAGTCTTCAAAAATATTTTTTATATGTATTTATTGATGTACTTTTTATATTCTGAACCGCCATCAATAAATCAGTTCACAATCAAAAAAAGGTTGTATTTGTGGCTGCAGCCGGGCTCTGATGGGATTCAACATCACCGAAATGTGTTTCCTGGTTTACATTCATAGTTATTGTGTAGGAGAGCAGCCTGAAGGGGCGATCAGTGTTTCAGACTGAGTTACTTTCTAGCTAGATTTAGCAACTTTCATTAGAAAAGCATTGGCAACACTTGTTTTTATGTTAAAATCCAGCATACATGTAAGTTTCTCAAGATTACCAACACTAGCTTTAACAATTGAAATCAGACCTTTACTGAAGCTGAACTGTGAACATCGTGAATTGTTCCTCATTTTAATCGTTCTATTGAGAATTGTAGAACAATTAAAGACTAGTTTAATACATTTACATCTGTACCTTCATCTGTAGAACAGAGAACAGCAGCAAAAAGAGAAAGTTAGAAAAAGGATATGGATGCAGTCCTGCTCGTTTATCTCCATGCTCAGATCACAGATGGGTAACAACAATGGACAATAACTTCCATGGAGTTTGAAGCCACTTTCTTCATAGTACATGAAAACAATCATATATTGAAGGACTTACTGGGGATTCCTGACACGAGTTTCAGGGGTCTCAGCACTCTCACAGCTCGCAGTGTTCGCAGGTCAAAGTCCGAACCCACCGTGGCCAGGATTCTGTATACACACACACACACACACACACACACACACACACACACACACACAATCAATAAAAACAATTTATATCTCTGCAATACGATGCAATATTACATCACTTGGGTGCTGATAAAACCTTAACAGTACTGTATAGGGTGTAAACAACTTTGCGACTTGTTTATTTATTAGTGACTGTCAAATGTCAATGAAAACATGCCAACCACAGCCAAACCTGACATCTTTATTTCCCACCAAAATCCAAATATATTGAACCATCAAAGATATATAACAGAGAAAAGCATTTCAACGCAGGCATACTTTGATCACATATGTCCGATGACATCATTGCTCTTACCTACAAGCCAAGTAGCGACATACGTGTGTGTGTGTGTGTGTGTGTGTGTTGTGTGTGTGTGTGTGTGTGTGTGTGTGTGTGTGTGTGTGCACTAGCCACTGAGACACAGCTGGCAGCCCTCATTACAGGCTGTACACAGAGGGAGAGACTTAAGTGCTCCACTGAAACATGCTCAAGGCTAAGGAGAGGAAGAGAGTGAGGGAGGGGGGAGGCTAACAAGAAAGAGAAGAGGAGAAATAAAAAATTAAGAGTGACTGTAATGAGATAAAGGTTAAGTGAACTGCATCCAGGAACAATATTCATTTGCTCTGGATTCTGAGAGGGAGACATTCCTGCACATCCCCTACTCTGCTAAAGCATCGCTACATAGGTTTCCATGGGGATGATATGGATTTTGACTTGTTAACACATTGCTCAAACAGATTTGGGGATTGTTTCTGTCTAATTGATGCTGTGTGCTCCAGACACACCCTGTGGGGGAAAGGTCATTATGCACAGAGTCACTCGATATCAGCTTTGTAATGCCGGCTTCTGTTCCGTGCAGCTTTCTCCCTGTCATATATGACCAGCAAAGACGGAGACACAATGATGGATCGAGAGAAGCCTGCCCTTGTTTGTTGACGGAAAGAGAACTAACCTGATAATCAGGTTTGATCATCTGAATTGCCATTTCGTTTTCCCTTTGCTGGAAAACATAGAGATGATTCAGGATGCACGTTTTAAAACCACAGCTGAGAATGAATTATATTATTTATAACATCCCAAAAGGGTTTGTTTTTTTAAACCTCTTAGTTAAGTACTACCGGGAGCCCCCAAGCAGCCATAAAATCCTTGAGGGTACAGTAGCTTTTATATGGGGGGTAACATACACTCATGACTGAATGAAAGAAATCCAGCACACACACACACACACACACACGCACACACACACTGAAAGAAAAAGTAGAAAACAAGAAAGGTCGCTTATTGCTCCCTGGCTACCAGTTGGCATGGCAACCGATAAAGCACATTTGTGCTTCATGGGAATTATCATCGTCTGCGGGGGTGAAAGTGCCTGCTATGTAATATAGAATATATTGTTTGATGCATATTTCATAGACAGGCTTCGCAGTTGATCAAATAGTCGGACAGTGATGGATTTCCAAATGCTCCTTGTTTTATTATAGTTTTCTCATTAAGCTTTTTTTTATAGCATTTTATAATTCATAGCTGCAAGTAGGGAATCTTGATTTAGAACTGAGCGGTGCGATGAAGGACCAAATGAAAGATATCAGAGCTGAGGACGACTTAAAGAAGAAATATTGATGAGGACTGCAAAATAGTAGAGGAAACATTATCATCTGTATGCTCATGCAAACAATACACGCATTCACACTTACACAGACTTTACAACTAAGACTTCAATAAACATTTTATCTGTCTCTTTCAATGATGCTGAACCCACTCAAGCGTGTGTTTTTGTCTGTTGTATTAAAACAGTCACACATAGTAGCTGGTCTCAGGTCAGGATCTTCCAAGGAATACATTGTAGTGGATCAATTAAGCTCCTCTAGATGCAGCTGAGAAATGAAACCTTCCTCTGCTCACATTTGAAAGGTAATTATCTACTCTTTTAGCATCTTTTCTTACAAAAAAAAAATTAAATCAATCAAGTCTTTGTCTTCTCTGTGCAACGCTTTGATTGGCTCTTAAACACTACATAAAATAAAACAACAAATTACAGTTTGAGCGCCACATATAAATAAAAGTCTGACACAATTAAACTGAATCAAACTAAAAATTTGATTGTTGCAGTCGAGAAAACGTGTACATCTCCTGCAGCACTCAGTATCCCAGAATTCATTGTGCCAAATCAGTTGTTAAATAGAGCAAAGTCCAGATGCCAGGACGGCATGGGCGTTTCAATTAGAGGCAAATAAAATTAATGATGGCCGCGGAAACAACGAAACAGAGTGGCGTAGGTTGCTATGGCAATACACAAACATGACAAACAGTGCATGTCTGACTGAGATGAGTTCCTAATGACCAGAACTGAAAACACAAAACCACTGAACTGGATAGTTAACGGCTCAGTTTGTTTGGTTTTGCTGAAATCTCTTGAGTTGGAATGAACTTGGTGGAAGGTTCACAGCAGCTAATCCTCCAGATGCCACCTGTAATAGTCCTGCACTGTCCAACACGTCACAGAAGTAGTGTCCTCCTGTAGGCACTTATAAGTCTGATGACATTGATCGCACATCAAAGACGACGCCCAGTTGGAGCGATGTTCCCTGTTTGGACCGAACAGAGCCAAACATAAAAACCCTCATCTAAACCAGGAAATAAAGATAATAAAAATGACAGAAAAAAAACAACATGAAAGCAATTTACAGTGATTGGTGACATCTCTGACAGCGGATGCCAAGACCATATGCATAATTAACACCAATTAAAGCTACAAATCCCCAATTTTAAATTTCCTGTGACTTTAATGATACACCACCATTTTTCACCCCCTTTCGATGGTGCTGACACTTTCACACCTAGTCTTCCTCTTGGTCTACATTTCAATACTTATTATTATACTACAACAAGTAATTCTGTGACTTCTACTACAGCTGCAACTACTGCTTGCACTATTTGTACTGTGTTACTATGCAAACACACACAACCATAGCAGTACTAGAAGTACATGCAGTAACTCCTTTTTTTTTTATAGCTGCTTTATATGATCTAAATACTGTATACTCATTTCTGGTCGGGATTCGTTTTTGCTCATCTCAATGAAAATACATGAAAAGATAATCCTACTCTGGTGGCTGGAAAAAAAACAATGCATAAGGTACTAAGTTGACATGGTTGCATTTCAAATGATATGCACATTAAAATGCAACCAAGTAACAGTTGAAATTTGATGAATCGAAAACAGGGTATAAGAACATGCATCATCACTTTCTGCTGTTTCTTTTTTATATCGTTCACAATCAATAACTCACTTTGTTCTGCTAAATGTGCACATGTATGTGTGTGTGTGTGTGTGTGTGTGTGTGTGTGTGTGTGTGTGTGTGTGTGTTGTGCATGTAGGTGATGATTGTGTAATGTGTGTAGACAGACAGTGTGTGTGCGGTGAGCAGTGCTGAAGAAGAAGCAATGAGTGTGTGTAGATGATGCGCCTGTGTATTGCATCAGCGAAGCATGATTATAATCCGTGTGGGCGCCAGACACCGGCACAGGAAATATGGAGGGTGATGCTATCGTCTGTCACTTGCTCTCACACACACACACACACACACACACACACACCTGCCACTTTCCTCAGTATTATCAAACACAGGTAAAGTACGCCTGAGCAGGTTTCTGCTCATCCTGAGGGTCTGACCACAAAACAAAACAAAAAATGCGTTTGCAAAGACATCCATGCACACAGAGGATTTTCACATTAGTGGGCGACTGTGATTCAGGAATAAAATAAAATAGAACTTAACCTTGAAGACACAATGGCAAAACAATGAAGTGTAATGTTGCCGATGACTGAACACAATATTTGAACACAGCACTTCCTGTTAAATATAACGCTTTTAGAGTGCTAACGTCGCAGCTGGGTGTGTAAATACGCAACTGTCTGCCAACAAGTTAGCAATGTCCAAAGGCAAAGACAGGGCTGTTTGTTTGGCAGCTTTAAAACAATATTATATAAATAATAACGGCAATTATATTCATGAATATTACTTTAACTTGGAAAGAATAGAATGACGTTTTGGTAAATGCCCGCTCTCTTGCCAAAAGGTGACTTTCATTGCTCAGTGTAAAGCTACAGCCAGCAGCCAGTTAGCTTAAGTTAGCATAAAGACAGTAAGCAGGGGCAAACAGCTAGCCAGGCTCTGTCCAAAGGTAAAGGAGATCTACCTGCACCTCTAAAGCTCACCAATCAACAAGTCTGTTTAATCTGTACAAACACTGAAGCATAAAACCCCCATGTTGTGAAGACTCAAGAGTTTCCTTTTAGATAACGCTCATAGTGAGGGCCGGCTCAGGCTCGCCTTGGACCAGCCCTTAGTAAAGCTGCTATAGGCCTGGACTGCCGGGGGACCTCCTCTGATACACAGAGCTCCTCTCTCCTCCTCTCTCCCCCTTATCATTCCTGTCTCATTAATGCATCTTAGTCACTTGACTTCTTCCCAGGAGTCTTTGTGCTTTCTCACCTCTCAGGTGTAGCTGGACCGTCGTCGTACCTGCTGCTGTGGCCCTGCTCGACCCCTACTGCTGTTACCATTATTAATCATAATAATTAGCTGCTGTTACTACTCTCATGAAGTGTATAATTTATGTCATAACAGACTATTTTATTATTATTTTTGGTGTTTATTCTGCCCTCACACAGCATCTTCTGTCCATTCTGGGAGAGGGATCACTCCTCTGTTGCTCTCAGTCGAGGTTTCCACCAGTTAAAAGGTTTTTTTACTCCCTGGACAGATGATGTTGTATATAATATATATATATAAATATAAATAATAAATAAAATGTAACGTAGTAATGTAAAACGTAGCTGAGAAAAAGAGGGGCAAATGGCGCCCTCCTCGTGGGGCTGAGTGATGTAGTTTAATTGCTGCGACCCTGCCCAGCTGGGGGCCGGAGGCTGTGATTGAGTTCTTCACACATCCTTGTAAGATGAGACGGAGGCTCCCACAGGACACAAGAGAACATGGTGCTAAAAACCTGACTGAATAACAGCCTGTCTCTCTGTCTCAACATTACCAGCTGGTCACAGACTGTCTGTCTCTCTGCATAGTGAATATATTACTTCAATATGTGCTCGTCAAGCTGGTGTTCTCCTGCAGCTCAGGGGTGAGAATTAACTGATGTAGTCACAGTCAACGGCAGCGATCTAAAATGACTTTTAAGAGTGCAGGACTTTACTGGAAAACACAGTTACAATAGAAGCAGATAGCAGTGGGAGGGAGAGCCACTGGAGGAAGATTTTTAACTGAAAAAAGAAAGGTAGTAGGCAGTAAGGTGCAGTAAGCAGCACATTA
The DNA here is from genome assembly GCA_029853015.1 of Chelidonichthys spinosus. NCBI lineage: Eukaryota > Metazoa > Chordata > Actinopteri > Perciformes > Triglidae > Chelidonichthys > Chelidonichthys spinosus. Next base: position 8,043,672 of record CM056840.1, read on the forward strand.
GGGCAATCACTTCACTTCACACGGTTTGCTTCCTGCTGGTTTGGTAACCGAGTACAGGCAAGACAAAGATATCTGTGTGCGCAATGTAGGGATGTTAATATGGAACAATATCACATTTCAACTTTCATGACTAAAAAAACATTTTTAGTCATGAAAGTTGAAATAGTTACTGTGGTCTCCCAGAGGTCTACGATAGAACCTCATATAAGTACAGAGACTGAACAAAACAAGGTGTATAAACCAGACTGTCTCCGGTACAAACTAGGACGCTGCTTGTAAGTGTTGATTGAGCAGCTACAGTGTTAGCAAAGACCACCACCAATCGATCCAAACTCCACCAGAAAACAAGCATTTTAAAAGTTATTTGCTTATTTATTATCTTGCAGACAGACCAAACAATCCATGACTTCAGACTTTTCACAAATCCTCTTTATGTAATTATTTCAGCATCCTTTTTATCCATTTATTGCAATTACATCACAACAAAATTGTTTGTTTTGCTTCATGCTGTGGTGGAAATCCAGCCGACGTGCGTCATGCTATTCACAGTAAAAGCTTTTAAAAATCACCAAGCACCTCTGGGTGTTTCTCCCTCAGACAGGATGATGTCTAGATGGTATCTGGGACTTCACATCATGCACAGAGCAGCAAGAGTGTTTGCCATGATTGATGAATTGTTGGTGTCTACGTGGAGGTAGACCCCTCTCCTCCCCGGGGTGTCCAGCACGAGTGATGCAAATAAACGCAACTGATCCAGCGGTCAAACGTGTGCAACAGAAGGCAAAAATCTGCTTCAAGTTTGGTATGAACACACCTTTAATCACTTTAACCACAGCACCCTGTCTGTATGCAAGGCACAAGTCCTGTCTGTTTACAGTTAATGACCCTTTAACGAGGGTCAGAATAACTGTTCTATAGCATCCCTAACCTGATGACTTGTCAAACTGCATACTTTTCTCTTGTCTTTCTGTTTGTCTCTACAAATATGCATCAGTGTCTCGAGGATTACGTTCACTGTGTTGTCAAACGTTATTGATCTGCTCAAAACCCACAGGACATTTTCTAGGCACTTTTTAGCAGTAAGCCACAAGGTTGGTTGGTCCATCGGTTCTTCATGACTATCCAGATTGCCGTGGATTTTAGTGTTGACATCCGTGTGGCCCAGGGGATGATTCCTACTGATTTAGTATGAAAAAAAAAAAAAAAAAACGTCCTTATCGTCAAGTATGACAATCATGTCACCATATCTTCTCTGTGACATGACATTTAAAAAAAAAAAAGGATTTCGGCAACATTTGCTGTGGATGGATAACGTGATCTGGACATAGATACCATTAGATAATTTTGCTACACAGCTTATACCAGGGTATCTATCAATATCTCTGCTCATTTAGGGCCATTAATGGTGTCAAAATCAGAGAGCAGTCATTTTACGGAATATTAAAATTACAGGATTTCAATGTGTTGAAGTGAGCTGATTTTCCAGGGATTTAATTCACCATATTAGTCCAAAGCGCAGTCACATCTGGTTAAAACTGTGTCTGACATTCATTTCCTAGATTAGAACATATATGGTGATATATAATTAGACCCGATAGATGAGTCACCTACCTATCTGTTTTTTTGTTTTTTTGTCACTGTGAGTCTCAGAACTTTGGTGTCAAAGCAAAAATTCCAAAGTCAAGAACGTATTTCTATTCTATTTAATTCAAAAGAGTACATTGATATGCAGGCAGACGCACAGACCACCCATAATATAGGAAACAGACCTCATCATTAGACACAGACCATTTCTTGCCAATTAGATCTCATCAAATAGGAAATGAGGCGACCAATCACGAGACGGGCGTCAGCATGTCACATCCTGTTTGTGAACAGAAGTGCGCTGTGCATCTGTGTGTGCGTGTGCATGGTGGTGGGCCGTATGGCCACATGACGTTATATGATGTGAGTGGACAGCTGTGACAGAGTCAGGAGAGCAAGCATTTCCCACAATGCACATGAGGACAGAAGGGGGTACTCATGGACTCATCGGGGCTGCCAGAGCCGCTCGCTGTCAAACGTGGCTGCAGTTGTGTTGCTGTGCGCGCACACACACACACACACACACACACACACACACACACACACACACACGCTTCCTCCTTATTAGACTCATAAACAAGACAGAGGAAGGGACTTTAAAAAAACAGCTAGCGCTCATCCTTAGGCTAGGATCTAATGTAGCTCTGATTTTCTTGATCAATCCTGATCAGCTCAGGATTGACAACCTCATATTCCCTTCCAGCCAACACAATTGGAAAAAAATATATATTGTTTTAATAAATTGTGTCAGATAGTGGATATTCTTGTTCTAAAATGTGGAATCGATCTCCAGCCAAAATGGCGAGCCGCGTATGGAAAGTTACTGAATGACTTGATTAATTATTCAACAGGAGCAGTAATTACTGACATTACCTCATAAATCCCCCAGGGGGGAAAAAGCCATCTGACATAATGGCTGCGTTAGCTGTGCAAGAGGATGTAGCCGGCGGGGACATTCCAGGTGTGAGAACTTGCATGCAATGCATTGTGGTACATGGCACTCCTCCACCAGCAGGTGAACCAAGTTTTCTTGGTCAAAATATCCCAATTGACTACATTCATCAACACTGAAAAAACATAAGGTGGACAATTTTCCATTTAACATTGCTACATGTTTTTTAAACTGGATGGTATATGTTTATCTCATTATAAAGCATTTTCTGACCAAACGTTTAAATCAGACAAAAAAATAATTCTTCAAACTTAATCCATCTTTGCCGACTATAATGTGAAGTAACAGGTATTATGTACAGTCTTCTCGCTCTTCATCACCCATCTTTCACTCTCTCTTCTAGCTAGTGTAACAGATGTTGAAGTTCACATCATAAAAGCATGTTTAATACTTGGACACAGTCGGGTCGGGTTAGATCAGAAGACTGATATCACTTTAATATGGGGTTGGTTCTCATGGTTCATGGCTTTCCTGTTTCATCATTGTTCCTGTGCACAAAGACAGCTCCATGAAGAAACCGTTTTCTCACCTTTGGGATGAACACTGAAACACCGACCCAGGGTCCATATTAGAGTGGACGAAAGCCCAGTGTCTGTGTTTGTGTGTATATATAAAGCGTTTCAGCATTCAGTGTGTCAATATTAATGTTGGAAGCACATCTCTGGACGAATGCCAACACATTACTGTGGAATTTTTAACCTAGTTCATTAAAGCAAAAAAGAAATGCAGAATAACTGCTTGGGTGGAGGTTTAAGATGTGTTATAAACAACACAGGAGGTGTAGAGTAGGTATTCCCCCAATCCCCTCCCCCGTTCTCATCTTCTCCTCCTACATCTGACTGCTAATTAACCCCAGTAACGAATCCCAAGTTGCCAAAACATGGTCGTTACTTTCCACGCTGTAGATGTCTGAAGTGAGTAATGACAGAGCTAGAAAGAGAAACACAGTGAGAGGGTGGGGAGAGAGAGAGGCTGCTGCAGTGGTAGCCCCCCAACCTGAGCCTCAACCAATGACCACAGAAAACAACATTATTTTCCTCTCGCCCTCCCACTCAAACCAACAGCATTGTGCAGATCTACTGAATACTAATTCTTCACATTTTTACAACAACATGCAATTACCTTGCGCACACAAAGACGAGAGGTCTGATTCAAACATGGAAAACGCAGCAGAAAAGCAGAAACAGAGAGATCTGGTCTTAAAGGTACTGCAGGACATTCAGACCCAGTCTAAACTTGAAACCACGTTGCCATGGGATCACACCAGCCGCCATGCTGATATGTCACATAGTCCCTCACAAATAAAATGAATAAATAAATGCCAAACCAGGCTTTATGTGGTCGGACCGCGCCCTTCTTGAACTCGGCCTTCATCGTGATGTCAACTACATATGTGTAAAGATTTGAAACCGAGGATGATTAGAAAAGGTCCAAAAAGTAGTGGATCCAAACAGACCCACTTAGAGAGAGAGAGAGAGCACCAGCAGCAGCATGAGGCTCCACCAATTAATGAGCAGCTGTGAGCCGCAATAAGTTACGTTTCGCCTGAATGCCACAGTTGCAATTCTCTCTGCCTCAAACAGAATATTTCTCTCCTGTGATGAAATGCGTGAGACATGAGACGAGTGGAGCCATGAAGACCTCATTTAGAGGCTCTGTGTTAGTGAGAGCTCTCATTAGAATTGGTTTGTTTGGCTGTTTTCCTAAAATCATCAAACTTTTAAAGGAGAAACCTGATTTTTTTCAAGTAGTTATGGTGCCCAATAAAACATTTAGCCAATGTTGGAATGAAAACGTCTCGTTTTCTTTGCTTCGTGAATGTGGTCAGTGTGCTTCATGCTAATTCTAGGCAGGACTGTAATATGTTGCCTGTTCACACTCCAAAAATGACAAAACATTTAAAGGTACCCTGTGTGCTGTTATAATCTAGTGGTGAATAGCAGCAATACAACAAGAAACAGGGACGATGAAGGCTGCTCCAATATATGGATATTAGAAATACTGTTTTCAAACTTTTACAAATGTTTCAAAGAAGCAAATGCATTCAACACATTGTTTAAGAACTCAATACATGCAATGTATTTTGGTGAGTTACTAGTTGCAATCAGAAACTCCACAGGGCTCCTAACACTTGGAATAACTGATGCTTTTGGTCACTTCGGGGCAGCGGGAAACATATTGAACACAACATAAACAACACTGTGAGGCATTGAATGACAATGAACTGAATGGCCCTATAAAGAACAGGAGAGCCGAGGGAAGCTCCAGATTCAGCTCATACTTCTCCCGCTCACATTGTCATTTGATACGTTGTTATTAGGAAAGTATTGATCAAACTCATGATTTACAGCACAAAGGAAGTGTGTAAACCGCTGTGGAACAGAAGATGGATAGCACTTTTGTTTTCCCTGGTAGCTGTCCGTGGCTATGCCCAGGTAGCAGAAATGGCGTACTGTAAATTGGAGTAATTTGTATTGTAATATATCAAAAATGTAATATATTATTAGATCAATTGTAATATATTACATTAAGCACTTGCAGCATTATAGTGGGTGGTGAAAGGGAGACTGCTATTTGTGTCCCATGCAAATCTAAAAGTAAAGTACGTTTTGATACTACAAGACGTCAGCTTGGATACTGAATGCTGTTGATGGACGCTTGTTCCCCAAAGCAAGAGAACAAGGAGCTACTCGAAGCAACGGAAATAGGTGGAAAGACAGCTGGAAGATCTCAGAAGATGAAAAATAAAATGACTGCTTTCCCTTCATACAGCTGCATTCGTATGTGACAATTTAAAAATCTTGTGAGTACACTGATGCCTTACACGCTAACTCCGTCAGCATTCATTCCATTCTGCAGAGTATTCCTATGCTGTGTGAAATTAGGACACAGCTTTAGTCCTGCTTCACTTTGGTAATCGTGTTTAGAAAACTTAACACATGAAGTCCAGGTGTTCCATTAAAAGCAGATCAGATAACCCATCATCACACATGGGTCCAAACAGGAAGCAGATGTCCACCGGATTTACTGTAGGACACAAATAGTAAAGTGATGATAAGCCTGGCAATCTGTGTTCCTGTGGACACGTTTCAGCTCAAGTTTTGATGCTCAAATTTGAGAATCAATATTGTCATCAATAGTGTCGTAGCAATCGAAGCATAACAAGAGTATCATAGACGTACAGTAATCCAGCCAGTGAGAAGACCATGTTTCCACTGTATACAGCGCTATTGTTAGAGGACAGTTCCCCCCAAGGAGACATCCTGACATGATGTGCTGTGATTTATGTGTGGGAATCCAATCAAGGCCAGCCTCCAGAGCTGAATCCTTTCTGGAAAAGCTGCATGAACGTGACATTATGGAACACATCCGCTGCATGGGTAGACTTCCATTGTACAGATCATTAGGTACATATAACACAATGTTTTCTGTCTGTACTGCATGTAAGTAAAAAATATTAATAAAGAACAACAGAGGGAAAGAGCAGCAGACACAAACATTAATAAAAGGTAAGGTTAATATAAAGCCAGACAGTAAATATATTGTTGAAATATTTGACAGAATGTTTATCTCAGCCAGACGAAGGCCTGTAACTGATGAAACTTAAGATTATGTCTGTTTTGATTAAGATGAAACTGAATTATGTTGTTCCACAATTTACACCAATACTGCAAATCACATATCAATGGGAATGCCCAATAGAGTAAGTTATAAGACAGCAGAATATGGAATGAATAATGGAACGACTCCATGATTACAGCGAGAGGCTTTCTGTCTATTTTCATAGCAATATGACTTATGATTCTGCTGCGACACAAAAGAAACTTGAGATTCTAATTTTGTTTACTGAGAGTTGTGATTGCCATATTGATTGCAATGCATTTGTTTCTGTTTTTGGTCCTGATTGGTTTTTCATCCCTTTGGCCCCTTGTGGTTCCAGAGTCTCGACGCGTCACAACAGCAATCATCATCCATCTGGAATTATCGCTGACCGAGACACATCCTCGCATTGTAACAGCATCAGCTAAATATGGTTACGGAGCGTTTAAACACCATCTCTCATTTTCTCCTTTAATCTTATGTCTTTTGACGTTTTTGTGGTGAACAGAAACTCTGAACAGCCAGGCTGTCACTCACAGAAGTGTAATCAGTGGGAGATCTGTCTGTTTTGGAAGAAAAGCTCCCTAATATGCAGCCACTGTTGCTGAATTTGGATTACCGTCGCACTCTGTCACCATTCCCTCTTTCCTATTTGCAGTAAGCATCATCATTTTGACAAAAAAGCAACAGTACTATAGTTTATTTGTTATATAAGATCAATTAACTTAGCTTGTAATAAATGTTCCAATCGCCGGAAATATATATTAAGAGAATAGTTTGGAGGTAAACGCTGATTAAAGCCATTAAATGTGTAAATTGTGAATATTTTGGGTTCTTTAGTCACGCAGCTGGAAAGGTGAAGGCACAGACAAATAAGCAGCGAGTGTGACAATATAAATTACAACAATTATGCTAAACATTAATAATGTTTTTATCAGAACAGCTGGGTGTTAACTCATTAAAAAATAAAATTAGTATTATCAGCAAGTATGTAAAATGTCTAAGATGAGACAGGATAGTAATTCATTTATGCAGATCCTGAGGCAGTCATAAATACACCAAGTAAAGAAGGAATGATGGATAATAAAACATGAACACGTAAAATGTTGGAGATTTTGATAGCTAAAGATTTGAGGGAAGATGACAAACGATTAGGAGAATGAAGGAGAAGTGATCTACAGCATATAAATGATACACAGCACCATCTGACTGCTGTTCACTTCAACTGGTGTTCCTCTGCCCACAGAGAAGCACAGGCCCAATAGAAATGCAGGCGGGGCCCTGCACCAGCAGAGGAAGCATGACTCACATGCAGAGATAATATACTTTATCTTGGCACCGCTGACGGCTGAGACATGCACACTGTTGTGTTGTGATGTTTGGGTATTACAGTAGTGTGGTGTTACAAATATTTGGCCTTTCTGCACATGTGATCATGTTCAGTTTGAGCTGAACTAAGAGGGAAAAAAAAAACGCATCACAGACAGAAATGTAATCACAACCACTATGACTTATGGAGAATGAAGAAAGGACACCATCTTTCTTTTGCAATGCTGTCTTATGGGGAAAATTATCATTTGCCTTCAAAACAGTCATCTTTTCCACTCAAACGATGGGTATACTCTAGAAAAGGGATACAACTATGCGATACATCCTCATACATCCACGTATGGATGTCGTATCAGAATGTATTTCTTATTTTTCATGTGTTCTATTACAGATATCCAGCGACACAAGCAGTGAGTGCCCCAGCACAGCAGAATCCGTTGTTTAGGCAACAGAACGACTTGGGTATGTTTAGGAGAAGATCATTGTTTGTGGTAAAATAAGTATGTTTGTTGCGTAACGTCCATTAAAGTTAAATATGTAAGTTAAAAGTAAGGAAAAATAAGCCACTGTCTATTTGGTGTCACGCAGGACACAAACAACGATGTCCTGGGTGAAAGTCGTCTGTGTGCCATTGACTTCTTGCCCATGCTGCCTCTCTTGCTATAACGTCACCCGACTTCCTCAATGGCAGGCCTGGCTCACAGTTAGGTTAGGTGTTCACACACCACAGTGCATTACACTCTGCAGGTGTAAGTATGAACCCTTACTGAGAACAGCCGGGTCTGTGGCGTTGCAGGTGTATTGCTTTGGGGCCAAAGGAAGCACAGATACGCCATTCTCTAGGAATATATAGGCCCGTTTTGAACAGGCAATGCACTTGTTTTGCTGTTAGAGATTATAGATATTATTGTTGGTTTGGGAATCAAACCTTTCAAATACAGGTCGCGGATGTAGAAGGAACAACGGAGGAGCAGACACTGCCTTCATCTTATTTTCAACAGCACTACATGAGCAGCAAGAACCGCCCTAAACATTTCCTTTCTAAAAGCCTAAATTGCAAAAACACACGTTCAATTTAATTGACATTTCAGTATAATGTATGCATTTGTTGGTTTCAAGTTTCAGTGAATGACGGAGCTCTTCCTGATTATTTATCAATTCATTAAGGGAGAGTGCATAAGACGGGAGCGACCTTACATGCTCAAGGTGAGTGAAGGCCAGATTTCATAGAGGATCTGATCTCAGAACATAAACAGCTCGGAGGTTTTTGTTTGCACAGTCACCAGAGGGCCTCCGAAACTCATGTTCCCTGGTAACCAGACGTTGGACCAACTCAGTCTCAATAGGATCTGACTGAGAAAAGAGAATTAAGTGGAGCGAAGCTAAATGAAATCTGCCGTGCTGCAGGCGCCCGGGGTTTTTATGGGTGACAGGCGATCTAATCTATGCTAATCAATTTACTCTCTGTTTACAAATGACATTTTTAAGCAAACATAACGATCACGGTAAAGCACGGCAGATATGGAAGTAATACAAATCTGTCCACAAGTGAAATAATACTCTCTGAGACCACGAACTGTATATATATTACAAAAGAATGTTGTGCCAGACAAACGACCAACGAGCTCCGTTCATCACAGCAGACTTTTTGACTGATCCCTGAAGGAAAAGCACAGATGAAGGTCTCACCCAGAACCGGCTCAGACCAGTTTGGTGCCCTACAGCCAAGATAACTGGTGCCCCTTGCACCCAATTCTAGTCCCATCATCGCTGCCCGAGCTCCTCACTTCCACCTTCTCTCACAGCCTCCACTACACTGGCATTAACTAAATCTCCCATCTATTTGTGTCTTTACAGCTAATCTGTTAACTTCACCACTCACTCACAGTAACATCACCCGGAACAAGGAATGAGTCCTCTTTGGATGCAAGAAGTACCGCTCTGCTCTACCCGCCTCTAATCACTTTACATGCTTTTACTGCCGATTTCATGTCCGACCGCCTTCAGGATGTTTATCATGACAAACATCGATTATCCACCGCAAGAAGGGAAAGGCCACAGTTTAAACGGAGAGCTGTTATTTATTTACATTTTTATGTAAAACAGTCCTAACATCTGTGCTCCGCAGGCCAGAGCTTTGCAGCACATGTGCAAGCCTTTATAGCTGTATTGCTATGTCACACCCCTCTCAAAAGGCAAGGGGAGATTTAAAAGCATTGAATTATTGACTGTACTGGTTACATATTGCCCATTTACAATCACGCCTGGATGGGGAAGATAATTACTCTCCATCCACTGGTGGATGGGAGATGTGAGAACTCTTCAAATCTAATTTCTATGGCGATGAGAGAAATGGAGGGATTATATGCAACTTTAACTTAGACATTATTATTAAAATGTTCATTGAAAGACATATTAAAATGGCTATGGTGTGATGTTTGTAAGTGTGTTGAATACGACATGTAGGACAAAACTGCAGGAGATGATGTTGCGATGTCAATAACATTTCCATTAACAGTGCAGCTCTTCTAAGGAACACACTCATTTCTTGATAAGAGGACAGACGTGATGTGGATGGGATAATTAATATTAATAAATCAATATCAATTTTTACTTTGAACCCATCATCACAGCAGTTAAAGTTGTCGTACCTTTGCTTTAGGATTAGCCCAACACCAAATGCAATTTCATTCTTGTTGTAAGTGCACTAAATTGGTTTAGTTTTGATAGATATTATTGGACCCTGTGCATGAAATAAATGGTAGAATACTCCATCATCTAAATAATCAATAGCTGCCGTGCCTTGCTTGCTCTTTCTGGTGCTAAATATATGGGGAAAGTTGTCACGACAAACTGGATAATACGATTTTACAAGCTAATTTTAGCAGCACTGAACAATAAATCATTTCAGCTATCCATTTATGATTCACATGTGTTCTCAAAGGTTTACATCACAGAGGAAAAGAAAACAGAGCGGGCCGGATCTTCAACATCCTCTGGAAGACCAAAGGAAAAAACACGAAGCCGCTCTGCCAAGAACACAGTTCACTCAATTAATAAGTAGTATAGTTGTATAGATTGTATGTGTTCCCTGCCCACTGTTTTATTTCATCATTGTCATGGTGTCCCACCTCTTGCTTAAGATTTGAGAAAGATGGCGGTTGGTTCAATATAGGACAGGACAAACCATTTTTAACAATACCATATATTGCCATACCATACCAAGATCAGATTTGAAAAATGTTTTATATATACTGTACAATAAGCAAAGTATAGCATTCATGTCCACCTATATTTTATGATGAGACTTAAATATATAAATAACATGAATATAATGAACTATAATTGCATGCATTAAGCGGTTAAAATGGCATTCTCACACACACACACACACACACACACACACACACGCACACACACACAAATAAAGTCATGGATGCAGCTATAACCAATCAATGATGAAAATGAACCTGTGTGGCCAGTTCTGTTCTGAACACCATCACCCATAAATCACCTTGCCTATACAAGACCATTACTGAGAGCTATTAACTACGCAGTAATCAGCCTTCAACTCATTAGCAATGAGAAGATAAATCAACACAGTGGTTGGTGCATAATGGAGACCTTATCACAGGAACTCCAGTCAGCCACGGAGGCAGTGGAGGAAGGCGTTACAGAGCTAAAAGTGGCACAAACAATAGTAACTACAATACATTTAGGAAAACAACGGAAGCAGTTTTCCACCCACTGGCTATCGCTTTTAACAAGTATGAGGGGTTTCAAAACTGTACGTTGGGTAAAGTGGCTATTGATCCTATTTTAATAAGGACCACAAAGCAATGGATATACAGTTTATATCCATTTCTATACAGCATATATACTGCTATACAGCAGCAGTGGTTTAAACTGGACAGCTACTGAAATTCCTTAAAATGTCTGTATATAATTATTTCATAAATAATTATCCAATTACCATTTTTTTGCAACCAGATGCCATCCCCTGCTTTATGGTCTATTTGACTCTAAATGGACCATAATTTACTAAATGAACAATATGTTGTATTGAAGAAGAGTTAAAAGGTCGAGACCATAAACTCATGTTTAAAGTAATAAACAGACTTCCATACAATCTGACCAGAGGTGTCGCTCCCTATTGGTATTTTCACCTATATGGTAAAACGAATGCAAGTTTAAGGCACTTCAGCATTTAGATATGGAGGTTGTTTGGAGTCACTGTTTTTAATCACATTAAGGTAAATAAATGCAGTAAAAAAAATACTACAATGGAAAAGTGCACAAAGACCATACTCTGGTTATTTGAATTAATTCTTAGAGAATACAACACATGTATGTTTGTGCTCATGATTCCTATAAAATAAAAGAAGGTGTTTGCCCTTACATCAGCATTAAAAGGAAATATGATTCAAATAGCAGTTGGACTTGAATATTATATAGAGCGTGAGGCGATGAAGGCAGAGTGAGTCGGTCCTGGTGGCGTCAGGAGGGTCCTGGATCAAGGTTGTGATAAATGAGATGGAAAATGAGCAGGTTATGTTTGAGGGAGTCCTGGGAAGTTCACACCTGTGCCTCGTCTGCACTCAAACAGGTCCAGACAGACGCCGCCAGGCCCGGGGACCAGCAACACACACACACACACACACACACACACACACACACACACACACACACACACACACGCACACACACGCTGACTGCTGCATGTCATAATGTTCTCTGCATTCTGACGGAGGTTCCTTCCTGATTAATTACATTCAATATCTCTCCATTAGTTACACTCCAGCGGCAGCACCGTAGCAATACATTATCCATCTTCAGATAGCCGAGAGGGCTTGGAGTTATAAAAGCAGTGAGGGCGACGCCACGGAGGGCGACAGGCACACGAAAAAAAAAACATTGCCCACACGTGCACAAACAACTTGTCAGCGGCTGTATCTTCTCGCCTTTTGCCAAACCCCCCCCCCCCCACGCTCATACACTCTTAATGTCTCACTATTATGTTGGTGAATTGGAGCTGAAGGGAAAGCGGGAAGCCTCGACACAGAGCTGCTAATGCAGAGCAGCTACACTAACATGTCGTGTCCAGGGTCCGGGGCCAAATCTACAGGCCATGGAGGGATGGATGGCACTGGCACTTCATTCGACACATACTCTAATAGCACCCGAGTGGCCTTACAAACACCACCACATACAATACAAACACAACACAGCTTATGGAGTCCATTGAAGTTGGACATTAATGGAGACAATCAAATTAATGATAAATGTTGTATATTTCAGCCCTGTGATAGTCTGGCGACTTGCCCAAGGTGAACTCTGCCTTCACCCAACATCAGCTGGGATCGGCTCCAGGCCCCCCACGACCCTGAATATATAGGATGAGCTGCTACCGAAAATGGATGGATATTCAATCGTGTCCCACTTATCTTATCCGCTTATGTGTTATATGGTGGAGACCAAACAAGAGGTAAAAGGAGGGGGAATATTGGACCCATTCAACACTATTATGTCTGCTGGGTCTGCTGGATGTGTAGATAGGCAGCTGTCATTTGTCATGGTCACACAGGTTATAATTTATCATTCTGATTGGCTGCCAAATTTCAAGTCATATCTAACATAAACCTAATAGTGTGTTCACACCAAATATGAAGAAACTTTTTCCTACAGTAGGTTTGCATACAAAGACAATGCAAAGACGTGAAAAGTTGAAATCCATGTGATGCTGTATTGCTAAATCCTCAAAGATTCTCCTAATGTCGTCACTGGTGTCCTGGCTTCCTGACGTTGCTGAATCAGAAACCAGAGCTCTACAATATTACCTCATATTTGTACCGAGACCAGACGAAACCACAGACCGTCTATAGTGCAAACAATTATGTCGCTGCCATATTTGTCTAAATGACATATTTTGATTTCTGATGGCGCACCCAAGTGGCATCACCTTTATATTTTTATTGAAATTAAATTATTAAGCAATTGTTTAGTTTGGTTTTATGCAGCTATAATAATGGGGCGTGTTATGGCTACAATCCACTCACATGTGGTTTCATGACATCATAAAGCTGTCGAGATACATCATTTCAAGTGCCGTATTTCAAGTTCCAGGGCCACATAACAGGCAACTTAGTGTACCTTTTAATTATATCCAAGCTTCTTAGGACTTTAACTATTATAGTCACAAGCTTTTCAAGTGTTGTTAATCACAAAATCTAAAAGTGACATTTCTGACCAGACCACACTGAAGGGGTTCTTACATTTACAGTTTATTTCCATTTAAATTCTGATTTCATGTGTGTCTAAAATGATTCAGCCCCATAGAGTCAGTGATTATTCCTACAGAGGGGGCCAAATATATGAGTAGAGAAACAAGAAGAGGTCCGACTGACAGAGACAGAGACAAAGGTGAGAAAGAAACGGAATAGAAACGCGACATGAGTTCACAGGAATTCATCAAATCAATCAGCTGGACGTGTTTAACAGCTGGCACTGTGCCTGAGAGCCGATGTGAGTGTTTGTTTCAATCCGTTTGCCAGCGTCACAGCCTTTGAAAACACACAGAGCCATTCATTATCGAGTGGATTCATTTTACTACAAAATGAGAAATCATCATCATTCCATATTTTACAAACCTGATGCTGTTTTTTTTCCCCTCAACAAGGAATATTGATTATGAATAATGAACTTCATTTGATTACTCTCAACACACTGATTTCTTGTCAATATTTTCCCTTGCCAATTTTCTCTCTCTCATTTCCATACGCACATTTTTGTCCGGCACCTGATTTCCCCATGGAGTTGTTAATCAGACAGAAAGCTGTGGTGTCTCTTTTTATTTGGTCAAGCTGCTAAAATGTGTCTTTTTCTAAGAATTAATCACAAGAGTTACAGAAAGGCGTTGAACAAAAAAAAAAAAAACCCCACCATCTTCCGCCAAAGAAGAACCTCATGACCTGTGTGTGGGGGTGTGGGACGATATGAACATTTCATGTCACAATTATTCTGCCAAAATAATCGTGATTCACAATATGATCCTGATAATCATCTAAATATGCTTAGAAATCCTAAAAAGGCACCAAAACATAGTTTTTCTTTTTTCAGCGGACTAATAGTTTACATCACAGCGCTGAAATGCGAGTGTTGGCCTGCGTATGCTAGAAAAAGTGTTCAGAATGACCACACTCGAAGGCTGGGTGAAAAGCCTGTTATCATAGCGAGGGGCGAGCTGCAATGAATCATATTAATAGGAATAATAACGCACGCTTTCCGACACTCTGCTCAGAGGCATTGGTTGTAAAAAGGGGTTTGACCACAAGCACTTCATTTGAAGCCTTTTAGAAGAAAACACTTTGTTTGCATTTACATACATTTATAATGTAGCGTAGGGCGGCTGTTCTGCAAGAACATTGGACTATAATGTAATTGGGCACAGGCCATGACTAATGTATTCTCAGAATTGAGATAAGGCGTACTGATGAAAAAGCATCAGTAATATTGTTGAGTAAAGCAGCCTGGTTTTTTACTACTTTCTTGTGAGGCACTGTGTTTAATTGAATGGAAAATCTTGGCACACGTGTCCTTCAATCATCCATCACCATTTGTATTCTGATCATGGCCTTTTTAAAAGGAGTCATTTTCTTTTGTAAGTGAAGGTGAGGTAGGCTCCTGACACTCACATGTGACATAGGAAGGGCTGCTTGTTGAATCACGTGTTTCGCGATCCAGGCAGCCTACAAAATCTGACTTGGTTATCTTTTTTTTTTTTTTACAGTTTGTAGGTTGGTAGACTAGCCAAATGTACGTGCACAAATAAACAAAAAAGTGAGTTTTTCATGATATGTCCCCTTTAAGACCCTCTGTGACAGCATCACACCTCAAAACAACCTCACTGGGTGCATCTGATCAAACCATTTGAAACAAAAGGTCACAAGCACTAAAGACAGCCCAAACATTCATTTTTTAGAGTCCTATATCATACCGAAGAAGGATTCACTGTGATATAGAACAATGAAAAGGTTTCAGAGGGAAATGTGGAGCCGTTTTATAAACGTCTACCTCCATTAAAATAACACGTTTATTCTCTCGGTGCAGGTATGTACTCTGGAGCCTGCAGACACTCCTGTGCCTTCACAGACCTCATGTTTTATTTATGATATCCTATAAGCAACATTCATACTCTCTCATCTCCAAACACACCTGTCTTCTAGTAGATAAAATGGATGATGTATCGGTGTGCTGGCTGTGTCTGAAGTGTGCATGTGTAAGCACATGTAATTTATCATGCCGCGTTGCGTACTCGTCCATTAGAGGCCTTGTGTGTGTGTTTGCTCGCCTGCATGGTGGTATACTAACATGTACCAATGTGCTGATGCCAATCATGTCAGCTCGCAGCTGCCTGAGGTCCAGTACCAGCTGGACGAGTGACAGCGTAACATGCTCCAAAGTCATTTCACAGCTTCCTGTCTAGGAGGGAGAGCAGGTGTGTATTCGGCTCATACCTCCAGCTAAAGAGACGCCTGTTTGGACATGACGTCCTCTCTGGTGTCTTTGTATTGGGCAGAGAGACGGAGAGAGATGGAGAGAAAGGGAGGCAGAAAAAAACACAGATATCAGGAAAAGCCAATCTTAAAATATTGCAAATTTGCAAAAAAAAGTCAGGCTTCCACATAAACGCAAGAAACAGGACAATGTCAAGATTTCACTGCCAAAATGGGAAACTAAATCCAAGAAACACCTGAAAGCAAGTGAGCCCAGCCCCAAGCATCTCTACCCTGTGTTGAAACCACGATGAAGATGGAGAGAACTCGAAACCGGATCAAGAGGGTCCCACTTCGCTTTCACGCGGACACCACAAAGTCTTCTTTCATGGTAGTGATTATAGCATGGTGTCAAAAGTTGAACATCTAATAAATCCATCAGCTGATTATGAACTTTTCATAAAGTGATCTTATAATCAACCTGTTCAAGCCAACCATCCATCCTTTATCTGTAAGCGCTTATCCTATTCATAGTCGCTGGAGCCGATCCCAGCGGAGATAGGGCGAAGGCTGTTTAAGCCATTTATACGTTCATGTTAATCATTTAGTAACCATGGTAACGGACAGTTAAAAGCAGTTTAAAGTACAGTCTATTGTGCTGGGATCCTAGTTCAGTAAGTCCATTAAAAAGTGTGTGACATGGTGATCCAACAGTAATACTTTGTACAAGATGTCTCTTCTTTCTCCTCGTATCTACCCGTTTGCCATCGCTCATAATGCAGTCTAATAACACGAATAACGCTCATAATCAGTTATTTCTTCAGTGATCTCTTTGTTACACCAGAGAACATAATTACACACATCAGACGCATTCAAATGACCTGCTGATGACACGCTGATGCTGCAGGATGACAAATGCCAAAACTGTCCAGCCAATGATTTATCTGTCAGTATGTAGAACTTCATGTTTAATCCTCTTGGTTGGTTTGTAAAAAGTCAGTGTGAACATGAACCGGACCAGAACTACATAACTAAAATATTGTTTTTAAACTTCTGAGAAAGGACACGATTAGACACAAACAAACATGGCAACCCGGAGGAAGTGGTTGTGTTCCAAACCACAAAACATTCTGCATACAAACATACTGCTGCTCATTACCAGAAGACTGTTCACACATGAGTTACCTCGAGCACATTACCGCGCCGAGCTACGATGAAAATTGTTCATCATGTAAATCTATTTAACCTCTTCCATGCAATTAAAAAATACTCCAGTATTATTTAAGGACAAATGAAAAGTCTTAAATATTTTAGTGTGAAATATGTTTTCTACAGTACATTATATATGTGAGCTCCCGCACTTCTCCATTCACTGTCACTTGCCATCATTCGTAATTACTTTATCTCATTAATTATTTAACCGTCTGCCTTACAGTCCACCATTGGACAGTCTACAGATGCATTTTTCTCATGCTCGGAAATTCTTGCTAATTTAGGATACATCCGAGCATTCGACGCATACAGAAAATCCAGTGGAGTTTGAATGTACCACATACATTTTCCGTTATACCATGAAAAGCATGTGATTCCAAACAGAGCCTGTGTCAGTTTAGCCACCAAGAAGATGTAGACAGAGAGCAACACTTCCTACACTGTAATAGAACAGAACAAGATTAAACTGAGATACTTTCTCGACTTCTACCATAATTTACATTGGTAAATTGGTAGATTTTATCTTCTTACAGTGTACAAGATTTCACCTAAAAGACAATTTCATCAGGCCTCCCCATTTAAATGAGTTTCGTTTACAGTGATCACACACTTAAATAATAAGGCTGAAAAATCACATTTTTAAAAGTGTTACTTAACACTTTGTGAGCTACACCTTGATGATTTAACACCTGACTGAGACCTACTGAGGGAAGTTGACCTGCAGCACACAAGGTGTGTTCTGCAAAAGGAGGCGCAATTGCATTCGAGGTCAATAAAAATACAAATCGATAAATTTGCCCAGGGCAGCGGGAATTGAAGAGGAAAACATTTGTGTGAATCCCCAAGGCTTTACGCATTTGGATCAGAAATGTACAGAGATGAGGAGAAAGGAAAGAGACGGGAGGGAATCACAGTGTTTCTGGTGAGTTTTGAGTTCGGAGGGAGAGCCTAAACACAGATATGGTTGGTGCGTCCATTGTTAATGTCTCAGCTGCAAAGAGAAACCTTCTGTTCTCCAGGAATACAATCTGAGCAGTTTTAGTCTAATAAGAGACAGAAAGACAACCAAGCATCAAATTACTGTTGAAAACAAAACAAAAAGCACTCTTTAAAATCTAATTACCGTTAAACCTTCTTGTAAATGACTACACACATGGTAAGCCTTGTATAACCTTATTATGGTCGAGCCCATAAAGGGAATTTGAATGTGCCCGTGTGGCGTGTGAGGGGACGAGCACATGAGCCTACTGGACACGGCTGTCATTCATCATGAGAAAGTGGACATGCTTGAAAGTCACTGGGGCAAGTGAGGATCGGTGAGGCGAGAGACTCGCTGGCGACTGATCGCACCTCGTCACCATAGAAACAGGAAGGCGACATGACAATGGCTCTATTGGGCTCATGGAAGACACAGCGGCAGCGGGGGAACGAGTACGAGAGCCGGAGTCAGAAAGTGACGTGGGTGGGAGGGAGAGGAAAGAGGCGAGGAGTCGGTGGAATGAATCATACATTTCTGTATGTTTTGTTAATTCCACTCTCTGCCGTCCTGCCTGGACATATGGGTGCATTTAATGAATACAATATGAGACATGGAAGAATAAATGACACTCCAGGGCGCTGTTTACATTCAGGCAGTTTCTGTCCAGATGCTGACTGTGAAATTAGGTGGAGGGGAAAGATTATTTATAATTCAGAAACAGGTTCTTTCATATGTCAACATATCAAAGTGCTACTAGTTATAATAACAATAATGGGTAAAGAAAAACGCAGGAAATGAGGGAGCATTTTACAACCTGCTGATTCCTAATTACAAACAAACCAGATTGAGGAAACCATGAAGACTCGCTGGTACCGTTGGCATAAAGGCTCCTTTGGAAAATGCTTTACCCAATTAGACAAGCCGTTGCAAATCAGCTGCTTTAACGGGCCCTAAGTCAGAAAAACACACTCTCTCCCTCAAATCCAAGCATCGATGCTGCCGTGGTTCCTGCTGTGCGTCGACAGGGATGGAGCAGAAAAAGATAATCCTCTAGAGGGAAAAGAGACACCATGGAAGTGTAGCTGGTGAAAAAAAGCATGTCAGCTGGGGATGTGACAATATACAACATATAAAAAGAGATTTTTATTTCATATCATCTCATGTAAAAGGATTCCCAGTAGCTCAAATCACAGTGGATGAATCCGGATATTACATGAAAAAGGAACCAAGACATCGGACACATTAACAACCCAACCTTATGTAAAATATTTGATGCTTAGGATTAAAGGAACACTTTGGAATATACTCATTTCCAGTCAAAGACTGAGATGAGAAACACAGGGAGACAGTCAGCTAATCTGCCTACCAACAACACTGGCACAATATATCGAGTTTGTTTAAAAGGTTCTCTAGCAGATCTCAAAGTAGGCATGCACACCTTTAAGTGCATGTTTATGCATATGAGCATGTCCCACTGGCTCATAGCTGCAGCTCTGCACTGCTCTCATGCGAGTGTTGATGGAGCAGCTACAGCGTTAGCATAGCCTAGCGCGGATTGATCTGAACTCCATTCAGAAAACAAGCATTTTAAATCCTGCGGTCAAACACGCACAGGAACACAGGAAAAATCACTTTGCATTTGGTGTGAACACGCCTTGAAAATGACACAAGCGATACAGGACTATACTCTGACTATACTGCAACAGGAAGCAGAAACACTGTACACCAGTACGTTACTGCAACACACAGAAACCATGATACGGGGACCTCCGAGATGGCGTTAGCATCTGAAATGTGGCTGGCTGGGACGGAAGGACATGTTGGCAGCTCGTGACCTCGGGGTGATCGTCAAGAGGAAAGGAATGAAACACATGGAAAGATAAAGGGAGCGACTGAAGGAAAGAACCAGAGATACAGAAGAGAAACGTACAGCAGGAGGCACTTAAAAAGAAACAACAGAGACCGACTGTACGGCATGAAGACGCAACAGTAACAAGACTAACATCCTGCAGCCACGCCGGCGGCTCTATAAGGACGTACCAGAGCACAGTGGTGCTTTAGCTAATTGCTAACATCAGCAAGCTTACATATTTCAGTGTGTTAACATGCTGATGCTCTCCATCTCAGTTAAGCACGCTAACATCTGCCAATTAACATTAAAGTTCAGCCGAGGCCGTCATTAGTTTCGCAGGTAATTGGTCGTAAAGATGAAATATTTCAGTCTGGACATAATGTGGTGGACCGACTGCCTGACACGCTCATCCCCAGAGCTACAGCTTAGGGGGGAAATCATCAGTATAGGAGTAATAAGGCAGACACCACTGAAGTCTGCTGATAAACTCGCCTATTTGTTGTTTCATAATGCGTAACCTGCCATATTTCAGAAGCAAACCATCAGCAGATTCATGCAAAACCCAGCTGGAAGAATAGCCGTGCCTCTAACAACCTCACTGATATTTTCAGTTTATGTAAAATAGCTTCCAGGGGTCTCGCTGTTAAAGGGGGACACCTCTGAAATTAAGAATTACAACCCGTTTTTTCTACTAAGTTAATCCAAATTTGTGAACATACTGTGCCTCTTAAAGCCTCAAACCTGTGATGTCATCAGGTATCAAGGAGCTGCTTCATAGACAATGAATGGGATGGATTTTGTGGAGCCACAGAAAGTTCGGACTGTCTGAGACCATAAAAATAACATGAATTTTGAAAATGGGCGTGGTCACCCATTAAGTCTCCTTTTCAAAGACATGTATAAGTGAGCCATTCTTTTATTTTCTCTCTTTGTTTCAGATATAACGAGGCCAACTACAGCTAAACTTTATTATCAGAATTGTCGTAACGGTCTGTTCTTCGCTGCATGAACGGAGGAATCACAAAAGCTGATGAGCAGCGATACAGAAGGCGTGTTGTATGTTACCGTTGAGTAAAACGGAAGACAAAAACTTCCCCGCAGGAGCCATTCTGACAACATGTGCTGTGATTTATGCCCGAGAATATAATCAGGTCGAGCCGATAACGTCCTCGGCCCAAACATTTCTGCAAAGCCACATGGACATCGCATTAATATATGATTTATATATGAACTGTATAGACTGCAGCATGTAAGATGGATGAATATCCACTCATGTTTCTGTCATTCTGAACATATTTATGAAGTAATATTGCTCTTCATCTGTATTGTGTTTATGCTGTAAACCTGCTCTCTTGAGAGATTTAGTTCCCTGTTTTATATTAAACATCATATTTTCATCAACCATTTTTTTATATTAACTTGTCAATTTGCAAGAGTAGCTAATGCAAATGTTTAAGGGATCATGCATCTTTAATGTAAAATCTATAAAAGTCACCAGTGGTTAACGCTGTCAAATACATGCAGTGGAGAAAACAAATGTACATTACTTTAAAAAATGTAAGTTAAGTAACAATACCTAAAAACTGACCTTCAGTTACAAGTGGTTTATACAGAACCAACACGTTTATATAGACAACTCTACCTATACAATCAGTATATTAGTAGAGATTCACTGCATCAGAAAGAACAAGTCTGTGCTAAATCACACATCCTTTTTACGTGATGTCCCAGATTCTATCTGGCGAACCAGTCAGACTCATCTCCAGATCATTAGTGACCATTCTCCTCCCTCCATCTACTGCTGATCACTGCCGCGAGTCCCCCCATCTCCCATCTGGCCTTTTCTAACGTTGCATGGAACGACAGCAGTAAATCGGTTGCGGTGGCTAAAAGGCCCCTTTACAATCTCAAATGTTATTCCTAAATATCTACATTCACACGGTAAGAGGGAGATATTGTGGCGAAGGAGTGGGAAGGGGAGGCGGTGGAGGAAGAGATCGATTGAACGGCATCAGTGCACACGGTGTGGTCGGCAGCACGCTGTGTGTGCTGCTTTGTCTTCCAGGAAAGACTACTAAAAAAAACAAAAAAATATTCAGGAGGTAAATCAAACCTAATGTTCACACTTGTTGGCATGGAGATAAGGTAAAAGCATCTCAATCGTCACACGCCCACAGTCGTCTGCCTGCCTGCCTGTCTTGTGGCATTTAAGAGTGCCATGCTCAATGCCTTATCTACCCCAATGAGAGGTAGACGCTTGCGTAGAGATTGTTATCATCTTTTTTACTTTATTCAAAAGAAGATATTTTCTAATGTTTTCACAAGAACTAAACGCAGCGAGAGAACGGAGCATTTGATCATATTAGTTCATCCATATCGACTTCATACATGGCTGGGTTATTGCTGAGGACCCAATGAAGTGCTGTGTTGAGCTCAACCTCTCGAGATCTACAGGAAAACATTTATTAGTAGTACGCTATGTAGGTTAAACAGGTGAACAGCATGCTGGGTATAGCTCACCCTCTGACACTCGCTACAGTACATTCAAGAACAGATTGACAGAGACTCGACAGACCTAAAGGACATATTTATTCATAATTTTCTTCACAATAGAGTCTGCACTTGGCAGGTGCATTGATTGTGTATTGCTTGGGACCAAAGGCAATGCGGTGTTCGAGTGTGAAGATGCTTGGGTGAGCGGTTCTTGAGCAAAACAGAAGGCCAAGCAATCGGCCCATTCTGAACAGGTCATTCTGAAGAGGCATAGTGTCTTTTTAAATGTTTGTCCGGCTTTCCTTTTCTGGGCGAGGTGTAACAACTCTTTTCCTGTTGAATCATATAAGGCCCATTAATCTCTCTCTTAGCCTGCCTCCTCCCCTGTGACCAGTCTGCCTTTGGAGACCCCACCAGGAGCTATCGCCCCTGACGACACAGCTCCCAGGCCTCACTGGGACACACAAACCCCTCCACCACTTTAAGGTGCTGGAGAAATATACAAAACACATTAAAAAGAAGAATAGACTTGATGCTGATGAGGATAATTTCCATTAAGAAGACAATCGTGACCTTATTGAAGCTAGTTCACTGAAAAGATTTGTATTCAACATAAGGTAAAGTGATTCCAGTATATTAAGAATTATAAGCATAGTTGGATGATTACCAGTATATTATCGTGAATCGCAATTGTTTTGGCCAGAATAATCATGACATGAAATGTTTGTATCTATTTGTTTAGCACCCTTACTGGAATCACCTCCAGTCCTGTTGACTATACCCAACCTTCTACTGGTCCGTCTGTATGTTCAGGGGACTATTTTATGTCTCTTGCATCCAGTAATAGTGATGCAGAGAGTTGTGGTGCTGATTCTTCGGTAATGAGGTCCAAAGACCTTGAATGTACATCTTGAAGGACAAACATCATTCAGCTTGTTTTTCGTAGAGAGGTTGGACCACTTCCTTTCCCATTTACACTCCAGCGTTATCGTGGCACTCCAGAGAGTCACACAACACACAGCTCACCTGCTTCCCTCGGGCCTTTCAGTCTCTTTGCACAACAACAACCACTCCTAACTAGTTTTCTTCTCTTATTCAACAGTCTATCTTTGGAACAGAGGCTGCACAGGTCAGGCATGGTGGAGATTGATAGAGAGAGGTGTTGGGATGGAGATTTAACAGTTATCATCTTGGGCTATGGGGGCTTGGGCTTTATGTGCCACTGTGTTGGCATTTCTATTTTTTTGTCTCACCTATATAAATCAGTATTTTTGTCTGCCTCAAAGGAGGAGGTGGTCAATCATGTATGTGCAAGGATTCACTCTTTCTGCGTCTTGATATCTTCAGACCAGATTTCTGATATCATTGTTGAACTTTTATGCAGAGATCCCTTTAATTAATACTGTGTTGCATGATGAAGTCATTCATCATTTTTATTTTAATTGGTTGCCACTAGGGGGGGGGCTCTTTGTTGAAACTGATTGATAACTAATGATAACAATCATCACTGTGTCTATTTATAGACCTAAATGAACAGAAACCAACACGGTGCCCGACAACGGTTAGTGTTAAAGGATAACTTCTGTCTTTTTCTACGTGGTGACTAATGTGGACGACAATCTTTAAAGTAGTCGAGTATTGAGGGGGAATGTCAACAGTTGGCCAACGGGCTGTAATGTAAACGTCAAATCCCCAAGAGGAGGAGGTGACTGAAATCACCTTTTAGTCCAAAGAGAAAGTCATCATATATTTTTCCCCTTCACATTCCCACACCTAGAGGTCTGAATCTGAGTATCAGATCAAGCTCTTTCTCTAAATTTTTTAATTTATTTTTTTTCCAACTGAATACAATATATTTGTGATTGTAGTTGATGAAATTTGATAATTTTCATTTATTTCTGATCGTGTTTGCTTTTTGATGATAATGTAATGACAATATGTTGTCAGTGACTTGGGTTTGATAATGGAAGTTTAGTCTTTGCATCGCTGTATATGTACTTTCTCTATGTATTTTTTCTATTGACTTTATTGCAGTGTGGACATTTTATTAGGCTGGTGCTTTTGATGAACCACACCTGCCATGGAGCTTGTTTGCTGATCGGTGTTCATTATGTATAAATATGGGTGTGTTTTCTTTTTGTTAAAATATTTTGACCTGACGAAGATCCCAGCAGCTATACGCTTTACACAGGACACCATTGTCCCGAGGTAGTCCTCTCTCAACTCTCGCTCACGTTTTCAATGTCACATAAACAGAAAAAAAAAGAAAAATGTTTTATTTCTCTGTGGGGTCCTTTACATAATGTTGCCAGGCACTTATAACTAATAATCTCAGCCTGGAGAAACATAAGAACATGAAGTGGATGTAAATCGACAGTACAGTTGCCCAAGCGTTCACGTTACGGTCTGTTCAGCTGGGAAAAGGGTCCATGTTAAGTTTATGTTATCCTTTAAGTAAAAGGCTTTCTGTGTTGGTTTTTCTTTTGTTAGCTAATAGGGCTAATTTGTTTTAGCTGTAGATGAGCATATGAACTCTGTGTAGGACTGGGAAAGGTACCAGAGTTTTATTCAGCTCATTTACAAAAAAATCAATTTCCTGCATAACATTTCCAACATCGCCCCCGGGAATTAGCAATCTTTGGATCCCAACTTCAGGTTAAAAAAAAGTTCAAACTGGAAGAACAGTTGGCAATACTTGCCAAAGCTAACCAAGATGAAAATACTTTTTTCCCTTCAACTTGTCTTCTCAGGCAGCACTTATGTCTGAGTTTACCATTTCTGGTCTGCCCAAATCCAAAAACTAATGATTATGACTGGCAGGAAGTTCTTTAAAGTGATATTATATTTTACAGCTGATTGCTATTCCACAACAATATAACACAGAAACGGTTGCAAATTTAGAAAAGCTGCTGCAAATTCAGTCATTTGGGACCGCAACATCAACCTCAAATGAAACCTTTTCATTGCGAGCTTCCCTGTTGGAACACCATCAGACGAGAATATCATCTTTCAACGACAATAATTCATAATCTAGGATAGATTGCCATGAAATTTGCTGAGCTCGCTCAGATTCATACCTACATTCATGTCATCCAAACAGCCAGCCTTTGTGAAGAGCTCAGTGCTTCCAGCTTTGTGGGCCTTGGACTATAAAGCACAAACGGGGTCCGTGACCTGGTCGATCGCCAGCATCGCCACTGTCACTGTGTTAACAGGCTTGTTATGTCGCCCACGCTGCTGAGTAGACATTTAGCCCGTGTGCCTGCCCAATCATATGGACCAATAAAGGGAAAGAGTTGCTCATCCAGAAGATACTCAGGGGTAACGCCAATCATCTGCTCCCACCTGCTACAACCCGATCTTCTCACCCCTCTAGAGTCAATATTGACTTATTGTAAATTGGTCAATTGTCAGACAACGACCCGTGTGGTCAAATAGGGCTCAGGTGCAGCCACGAAAGGCTTTGTTTTGTTTGCTTGGAGAAGAGATGGGATAATTACGGTGCTACAGAACATCGAATTAGCAGCAGGAAAGCATTAACACTCAGAGCAATAATGGCTGTGCAAAGCTGAAAACGCCCACTGAATTAATGAGTCTAAGGAAAACATACTTGAGAAGATCATTTACACTGGTACCGTCAGAAACAACACCTCTGCTTGTTAATGGTAACACTGTTTGCAGGTTGGATTTTAACTATTTGAACAGACAAAAGGGATAAAGTAAAAGAAGGTATGACAAGCACACCGGGTATTCAAAAAAGTTATGCATTATCGTCCGCTTGGTGGGTTTACAGACACACCTACTACAGTACGTGTTGTTCAAGCAACCAAAGGAACTAAATATTAATATTAAATATTATAATATACAACACACCATGCATCCTCAGCCATCGGCCATGTGGTCCCTCAAGTATGGATAACAAGCTGGTCATCATATCACTAGACTCCACTGCCAGGATCAATAACTCAAGAGCATAACAAGCCAAGAGAGAAAGGAGGAGCAGAGGGAAGAAGTAGATCTACACACACTAGACCTGGAGCAGGGGATCCTCCAAAAACAGCCGGCGCTTTGAAAGAAAGGAGTAACTGGGTCACACACTTGACCCAGGTTGTTTGGTTGGCTGGTTGCTTGGTGAAGACTCGTCACCATAGTGAGTTTTGGCACCATTGTTTCTGTACAGACTTTAGACCAATGTCAGGCAGCAGTACTCATGGGTAACTTGTTGATCAAGAAAAAGCTCTGGCACGTAACTTCCTCTAAAACTCTAATTACTGAGCTTTCAAGTTGTTGACAGGTGCATTTTTTAACTGTGGAAAGAAACAAGCCGGCTGTTTTTACCTGGATCCAGTCTTTATGCTAAGCTATGCTAACAAAATGAGATTGATAGAGATCTTCTCATCTCACTCTTGGAAATCAAGCAAATAATGATGATGATGAGCTCCAATTAGAATAATACAGACAGGCATATAATGTGAGAAATAAGGTGCTTAACAGAAAATAAACATGAACAGAATAATGACCAACGGTGGCACTGAGTAGAGTAGAGTTTCTGTTCCCTGCCCGACAGTAAAGCTGTTTATCAGTGACTCGTAAGTCCACTTTCCAGTGAGGTGATTATACAAAAATGCAGAAACGATGCACATTGAGGCTCAATGGTGTCCGCGGAGAATGAAGTAAACCAGGCTGTGTATTCTGTTTATTGTGGTAGCTAATACTTCAGCACTTTGATCTCGGCCTCTCTTATCTCCCTCTTTTTCCCTCCTCTCTGTTGCACCCTGCATCCCTCTGTGTGTGTGTGACTCCGCTGGTTATTTCACAGTGAGAGAGCTTACATGGGGGCCGGGAGGCTGAACAAACAGAGGGGGAGGAGGAGGTGGCGGTGAGTGCTTCACCAGCGGCGCACTCCTGGTCGATCTAATGAGTCGGAGGGAAGAAAAATCGGAGGAGGAATGCCGTTCTGATGCTCTCTGTGCCAGAATTTGCTCCATAACGCGGATGATTGGGAAGAGAGGCGGACACCGCAAAAAGCCACTTTCCAACCCTGTTAAGAGCCAGCGATACGTCTCCGAAGAAAACAAGGGGTGCCAATCCATCAATTACACCGGCAAAATGAGCGAGTGGGTCCCACTTTGTGGTGTAGCTGCTGCTCTTGAAGGTGAACTGGGAATGAGGAGAGTGATGCCGACTGGCTGAATAGAGGGAGATAATGCTGTTAGATAATGCAATATTCCTGCATTTTGGATTTGAGTTCCTTGGGTTCAATGCTGCAAAAGATAAATAAAACGGCCCGCCCTGCAATAAGGACATTTCCACATGCTTCAATGATGTCAACCAATTGAATGGGCCTCATCAGGAGTTATGAGCCTTATAAATAGGGGTTAGAGGTGAGCTGCTACACTTTAATAGGTTCAGAAGGCCGTTATCATCAATTCACGCTTAATTATCCATATCAATACAACAAGATGGCGACGACCTCTAGTGGTCATAGTAATTGTGACGAGATCAAAGGAGGAAGTCAGGCGTCGTAGTATAAAGCGCGACAGAGTCTTTGTCGGGAGGTGGTTGGTTGGATCAAGTCAACAAAGGACTTTAAATCAACGTTTGATCAACTGCAGCTGATATAAAATATCGCAGCCACTCTTATAACAGAGAGAGCACATCATTAATGTCTTTGTATCGGTGTCCGTTTTAGGAATTAAGGTTACAACTTTCTACAAAACCTTAAGTTATTCTTTTGGTTTTTTATGACAAACTGTTCTGACATTTAAATGTTAGTTTTGGGGTTTTGTGTTGGTCAGTTAATTTGTATCTACTACATGAATGTATGCATGTCTATATGTTTTCTTTCACATTGTATGTCCTGCAGATTACCACTGGCTGTTCATGAGCTCTAGCAAAGGTGACACTAAAGCCCTAGATGCCTTCATCACATAGATGCAGACATTTTTTTTTAAAGCAGGGTTGCTATAAAGGAGTCACTGATAACAAACACTGCCCACAATGGCCTTATGTTACCAGCAATATTAAAAGGATATATAAATGGATTTATCTATTGGTATAAATCGGTCATACGTCACATTCTCATAAGAGCTGATGGACTTAGAGAAGACATCCTGCTTTAAGAGAACCTTCAGTTCTTTGTGTCATATTCAGATTGAGAAAAACATACAGAAAAACAAATCATATCTTTAAATCTCTAACTGAGAAGAGAGGCAACCTATTTGACCTCCGAAAGGGAAATATAAGGTCGAGCAGGATCACTGGTCATAATGGAAAAGAAGAGGAAATACTCACTAAACCAAGCTGACATTTAAAGCTTAATTGCGCCGACAATTCTGGTTGGAAAGCAGAAAGGTTTTACTTACTAATATTCAAGACTGGGGAGTAACTTGTGCGTGGGTCTGTCACAGGTGCCAGTCATGTAAACATCCTGCGGGGCCGACGTGTCATCCTCACTTCTTTGAGACCTGACACGTTCAACGTGATAAACGCTGACATTCTCTTCAGTGCTGCAGACTAAAGGTCTCTTATTTACCGTGAGACACACTAACCCGGTGTCCAGGTTCAGACCCCGTCGCTGCTGGAGGGGCTCCACGCACTTTTATATATTTAAGATACATTTTACATATATATTCAAGTCCCAATAGATATTTGGCGACCAGGCCTCCGAAAATCCCTTTAAATTATTTTAGAGTCAGTCAACATATGTATCAGATTTGCCTCCATCTATTTCATCACCACTGTATTCGTGTCTTATTTCAATATATTGTTAGACTGATTTGAAATTGCCCTTAGGATCATTGCTGGAGATCTTCTTCCTGTCCGAAAAAATGTTACTGAACGCTTACTGAACAGCAGTAGTGAATATCAATCAATATCAATATGATGCTATTTCGCTCATAACTATGTATGTAATGTTGTAAATACATCATATGAGCAGCGTGTGCACCATTTGGCTATTGAAGAATAAAACTTGAACTGGAGGCAAAACAAGGTTTTAAAAGTGGGAAAGAAAGCTCCGGTCTTTGTCTTTGTGTCGGGTGTAGGTGTGTTGTTTCCATGCAACGTAATGAGGTGGACGTCTATGTGTAATGGCACTGCATTCTTGAGTGAGGATTAACTACTTTTGTCCATTTTCTTTATTCAACAAAACAAGCAAATTGAAGCCATAACCGTGAGAACTCATTACTTGCAGCTCTAGCTCCTGTTTATGTCCTTTTCATTTGGCCCGGTGCATCACTGTAACATCCTCCTTCCTACGAAATGCAGTTGGATTACCTGATGATCGACTGATGTTTGCCAGGAAACAACACGTTGCTTGTAATTAGCTCTAGAATGACTCATGTGTGAAGAGGGAAACCTGCCAGTCTGCCACATCAGCTGTGGTGTAGTGCAGGTCCTCTGCCTACAGGAAATGACAAGCATCACTTTCAGTCACGCTAGACTGGCGCCAAGCCAACAGAGACAGAGTGTGTGTGTGTGTGTGTGTGTGTGTGTGTGTGTGTATGTGCATCAATTGGCCCAACAAATCAGTGATTAATGTGTGCTATAGCGTGTCTCCGTGTCCTTGCCAACCTTCCACTCAAATGAAGTCACGTTCTCCATGGAAAGCTTCTATACTATGAGCCGCCATGATGACTTCCTACTGGAGGCTCTGTGTCATAACTGGCTCAGAGGATGCAAAAAAAGTCACCTCACCAAGAACCTGCCAGATATTATGTCGTAGTGATAACTGGTGCATACATCGGGATGATAGCAAAGGGACAGATGCAGACACCGAGCTGGTGTTACACTGAGTCACCTTGGCTTACTCTTCTCATACATATTCATGGGCTGGGGCTTGTCTGCTATTAGTCGGTTGTCATGTCCAAACATGCTAATGCTAATGTCATATATCCACATCCACATATAGACTGCAGTAGGTTAGAAATACCCTGGTGTAATCCTGGGTAACCAAGGCGCTAACCAGGGGCTGCAACGTTCACGTCAGGCTGGCTGACATTTCTCTCCTTTTCCTGTCATCAGCCATAAAATAATTATTTCAAAAATAATAACAATAATCTGTTTATTTTGGGGCTAATTTCTTATCTTTGACTGCTGGAGCAGAGTAGGTGAAGAAGGAGATAAACACAGGGTGATGGGATTGATGGCCATGGTTGGCTACTAACAAAACAACAACATAGCAAAAACAACCCAGCGGTGCTCTGTGGGGAAAAGAGCAGGAGACGTCATCTTTCTGTGCCAGAGCCAGAGGGAGGCAACAGAAAAACAGCCAAAACTAGAATTACCCCCGTGTGTTTATGCCTCTACCAACCAGGCGTGTTGGATTTTACGTCCATGTCTGTCTAAAACAACATCACTTCCATCATTCTATCCTATAAAACATTTGGGTGAAATTAGCATATCAGTTATTGAGTTGTGGCCAAAAACATATTTTCAAAGTGACCTTTGACCACTAAAATCCTAAATCGGTTAAATCATGAGTAAAGTGGATGTTTGTGCCAAGAAAGATTTCCCTCCAGGCCTTCCTGAGATTCAAGAACAGACTAGAAAGACAGAGGTCCGTACAACGGACAGATGTTGTAACAGAAATAACAGTTCAATCTCGATGCGTCTTTGGTCCGTGCCAAAGCCTTAACTGCTCCAAGAAAACACTCCTGCAGGTTCCTTTACTGTGAAAATAATCCTTTTATCTACTCGTGATACATCTTCTTATCCTCATATTGGTGTCATTTGAGATGCCTGAAGCCGAGACGTTTTACTTTTATTCTGCAGTTAATGTACACGGAGGATTATTCAGTAGACAGACAGTCGATCGACAACAATCTTAACTATTGATTATGTCAAGCGCCCACAGTGACAGTTTCCACAAACACTTTAAATATCCTGAAGAGTTCCTTCGACAGCTTCATCCCTGACGTCGACTCATGAAGTGTGTAAGTGACATCTACATGCACATCAGACAGAACTAGCTCATTTAAAAAAGCTCTTCTCATATTTATATGAAGCAAGTTATGAAAATATTGTGACAGGAACATCACAAAAAAGAAAAATAGTAATGATCTGCTCAATTATTTTGATTTCATATATTTTCTGTTGAATTCAAAGCACATCCAAACGAATGTAAAACTTAAAATAATGTCAAATTAATTAATTAATAACATTTATTTCCCTTTATGGAAAGTGGGTCTAGGTTGGAATGGTTTAATAAAGTCATTAATGGAGCCAAAAAAACATTTTTCCCGATCAATTTAGTGAATAATGAAAATAATTGTTGGTTCCAGCTCTTCTCCGATGTTTGTATTCCTGACCACATTCACATGTGAGCGTGAGGGGGAAGAGAAGCAGCAGGCCGTCTCACGTGGCCGCCGGCGGAAAGAGCAGAGCTGCTATCAGTCTGCTTGTGATGTGGACAACATGGCATCGGCAGCAGCAGCAGCACTCAGCCGGCCTCACAGAACATGCAGTGTTCACCCACTGAAGAGGTCGCCAAGTGGCTCCGAGACCTGAAACAGCACAGCCTGTACCGAGAAGAACACGACCCCCCAGCATGCACACAGAAGAAAACAACACAACCTCACAGCTCTCAGGTCGCTGACCACGGCTGTCAGTTAGAGCAGATGTTGAGAAAAGGGATCAATAACATCAGAGAGAGGAAAGCTCCGGGATCAAACTGAAATACCTCGGAGAAAACCAGCATCTGGATTCAAAACAACTTCAAGAAAAGGGAAGGGAGGAGTAAGTTAATAAGAGACGGGGCTAATGTCGCTAAGTGAATAAGCATCGTCTGTTCATCCTTCCTTGCTACCACACAGCCAGCACTCAGGATGCAGCTGAGTGAACATGCACTGCAAAACCCCGCTGCTCCAAACTTGACCTCAACTGGTCAGAATCAGCCAAAAATCTGAATATTGAGAAAAGGTGCACGTTACTGCGAAGCCAGATCCAAGCACATTAACTTGGCAATACAACGTTATCATCACAAATGGATAACAGAACAGTTTGGCTGTGTTTCACACTCATGGTGATACGCAGACTTAGAGATCCAGATGTTTACCAGACTGCCAGAACATTGTAGACTTCACAAATATGGACAAAAAAACCTGCATTGTGGCATTAAAAAAAAACAACAACTGTTCCTTCCTTATCGTAATGAAAAGTAAAGTAACTAGAATCACAGCCTCGTGGTTTCATGCCTCCGCCCGCAGCCCAGATCCAGCCCTTCTGTAACCTCGGCGAGGCCGGGACCGTCAGACCTACATGATCAGACGGCAGCATTTTGGCAGACGTTCAAAGGGAACACTTATTCATGCTGCCGGGTGCAGGCGTACGCTAAAGTGACCCAACCTCTGTAGTCTCTGTGACTATTCTTTGAGGCCTCGTATTGCAGTGGCCCCGTTGTCTGAGAGGCACATGAAAGGACGGCACAACTTTGAAGTCGACACAAGCGCCGACTCTCGCCCCGACCACTTAACAGCCCAGACTCACAAATCAAACATACAGATAAATAAATAAAAGCTTTTGTTTCCCCGGAGATGACAGTGGGATTATTGTTCTCTGTGACTTCACCCGCCTGAGATTGTGGTTGCCATAGAGTTTGCACGGGCAGTAAAAGGCCATTTGAGGCTTTGGTCAATAACAGCAATCAAAGAGGCAAGGGAGGTTAAATGGAGCATCACTGAACCATTCAGAGGTGAGTGGCACACAACAACAAAACATATAGGCTTGAGGTAGATCTAATATACACGTACAGAAGCCCTGAGAGGCTAGTGGGGAGAGAAAAACTATTATCTGTTTTCGAAGTCTGGTCTAAAGGCCTGTGTCCACATAGGTTCCCATTAAAAAGAGGGCGTATGTAATAAAGGCAGCGCAGCGAGAGAGAACGAGCTGCACCCAGCGGGGTTTTATTCTGAGCGCCACCTTTTTCTTCGGTAAAACCTAGAAAGTATCTACGTGTAATACTCATTTTGACCACAAGAGGCAGAAGGAATGAGAAGGAGAACCTGTATAACCTGCTTACACAATACATGCACCTTGGGTTTATTTGCATAAAGGAATTACCGCCTTGCAGTTGTGTGCCTCCACCAACCAGTCATGGTGCAGCTGACATCCATTTCTGTCCAGAATTAAATCACTTCATCATTTCATCCCATTAGACATTTGTGTGAAATTAAATGGTTTCCATTCCTCAGATCTTTATCAGGCAACTTTATCGGATGAACGTTGGAGGACTGAAAATTCTTGTTTTCTATAAAATTGAGTCCACCATAATTCAACATTTTTATTTCAAACCCTGCCTCCTGCATCTCTAGTTTAAACTCCACTATTTTTCCAACTCTATCCCCTCAGACTGTCACACAAGCTTTCGGTTTTTTCTCACTGAGCCTTTTTTTTTTCCAGACAAAGCTTCTCCAGAGCCACAGACGATATTAAAAACTGCCAATCAGGACTGATTGCTCCCCACAGCCCTGGTAGAAATAATTGTACATCACTTTCTTGACTTGCTGGATAATGGCTACATTTCAGAATGTGAGAAAGCACTTTCTACACGTTGCCTGGTATTAAAGATGATGTCACCTGAACTGATTCTCACAGTTTCAGGAGAGAAAATCTTCATGTTAAAGACTAAATTGACTCCTATTGACTTTGGCCTCTGAAATAAGACTAAATCTAAGAGTCATTTAATACCTTTTTTGGGGGATTTTTTACATTTTATTCTCAGCCACCGAATCATGACTCGCTGGTTTCTGTGAGAGCGATGCTTCACGTTATGAATGCTCCAGAAAGGAAAATGGTTTTCAAAAAAGGAGAGCAGGCTTCTCACCCAGTCTCTTCTTGACACTCTTGATGCTCAGCGCGTGATTGGACGTGTCTGGCTGCTCTGTGTTTCTGGGCTAGCCGACTTGGTGTTCTATTGATTAGGCCTTTGGCAACTCGGGCAGATTTATCCTCTTATTAGGGGCTCCTAATGCCTGATCAGAACAGATTAAAGGTCTGCGGCTGCCTGCAGCTACACTATCATTTAGATCCTTTCATTAGGGTCAGATGGGTGTATCGGCATCATTAAACCAAGGACTAAGCACTGGAATTGTACAACAGGCAGAGAACTAATACTGCTCCTGAGCTCATTGGAAAAACGTTATGGACATATGTAATATAAGATGATTAACAGAGCAGAACTGAATAGGTTTTAATTTCAAGCAAAAGCAGGACTATTTATTGTCCCTTTCCTAGCAGAGCCACAGTCACATCTTCTAAGAGTGTATCCTAAATTAGATTTCTGACCACCAAGATCGATAAAACCCCACTTTTGATTGATGACTGCATTTATATATATATAAAATCAATCATTCGCAGATCGATAATATCCTACTGTAGTAGTATTAACGTCCCTCTGTGGGTTTCTGACAAACCAATGTCTCATTCTTTTGCTACTCACAATATTTTCACTAAGACTGGGTCAGGACCCCACTGGATTGTATTAAGGACGCCAAATAAATTAACAGAATGACTGGTGAGAATGAGGTCTTTTATTTATTTTATTTAACATTTAGATCTGCATATCTTTGGGCCACACGAGGCAGCCTGAATATTCATATAGTTCTGGAAATCGTAGCGTACTTATAACACTGAATATGAACAGCTAGCATACATTTTGTTTGTTTTGGTCATGAGAGGTATAAACAAAGTATTATTTGGTCTTAATTGTAAAATATTTAACAGGTATATGTATTTCAATAACATGCATAAAAGGAAGTTGTGGTTGATAAAATAGGCATCCCTATGAAATGGCTGATTTATCATTTTTAAAACAAGTGGTTCTCCAGGAAAAAAGTTTGGGAAACCCTGTTCCATACTTAAGTCTAATTATGATCAGTAGTTGTTAAACAGACTTCAACAGCCGGGTGAACAGTAGAGTCCATTTAATCCTCTTCACTTGTACAGGACATGCCCAATGTGTCATCCCTGCCTTTTATCCAAGGATGAGATAGTGTTCATACCGCGACCCAGTGAGCCAAAGCACATCCAGAGATGATGTGATTGATTTTGAATTGATGCCCCCCCTCCCTCCCTCCCTCCTACACCCCAGCCCCACCAACTCCTACAGGAGCATGTCAAGCACAATGCAAACACAGCGTCATACACACAGAAACCCCCGATCACGCAGAGGCACATTATCAACTGCGGTTGCCTGGCAACCAAGCAGAGACGGTCACATACGCAACATGATGGTTAATTTGTATCCAGCTGTGTCAGCAACGGGAAGCCAGAACTGAAGAGCCATTTCTCTAGAAAAACTCTGATATCAGATACATGGCACCGTGTGAACAATACAAAATGGACATATTCCTTTAATTTCATTATCTGAACATCGCTTATTAAATATCTTGGGACGAATCAGAACACACTCGTGTTTTTAACACATGAAGAAGCCTCGTCTAGACCTCATAAAGCAACCACGATGCAAAGCTTAAGCACTTAGGACCACTGCTGTTTGACGCAGAAGATGCATCTCGCATCCTGAAAGCAGCTGGCGTGTCTTTCCTCTGCATGAACTCAGTCTTACATTTAACAAACGCCTTCTTTCATTTTCCACATGAGTAGGTATTGCAGGGGAACATTGGATCCGATCGCAGCTCCAAACAAGAGAAAAGGTAAAGGCAACACTGAACTGTTGAAGTGCTGGCCATGACTCGAAGCAGAAGAAGAAACGTTTTCACTTAATAAAAATGTTTTAAAGGACATTCAGGCAAAAACAAAGCTAGCATCCCATCAGGCTGCACCTTCAGAGGAAAAAGGGCATGGTTGCCATGGTACTAGGTGCCTGTATGATAAAAAAAAATTATACAAAAAAAATACTTGCCTTTCTGGTGGGATAATACAGCAAAAGAAAAAATGGTGTCCCATGTGGACGGAGACAAGTTGTGGTTAAATTATAGGCACTTTGGCACTAAAAAGGAGCTAAATTATTGTCAACAAGGACACAGGAAACTTGACAAGCAGATCAATATTTCTAACCACAATGCTTTTGCAATATAAATGTAAATGCATTTTACTCCAACTCACGGATGGTCATGTTAACGATAATGGATACCACCTTTAAAAGCCACACACACACACACACACACACACACACACACACACACACACACACACACACACACAGATTCCTGCCTCTTAGAGGACATACGGAAATAGAAAGAAAATGGACCTGTGCTGAAGCCAGAAGCAGGAGACACATTAAATGTGCAGTTAGAAGGATAGGAGAGGAAATAACTTTATAACGATGCAAATAACGTTTGCATGGGGAGCTGTTGAAAAGCTGACTTGAAATTAACTCTTTCCTCTTCCAACTTAGCAATGTGTAGCCAAAACATTAATTAACATTCAAACTCTTGATTGCCATCAACTGTGAAAGTGGCAGTCCGTAACATTTTCATGTATTTAACTGTCTTTTAAGTGACTATCTATCAAAGAGTGAGTAGTGATTTATCATGTGAAAACTAATGAAAGTGCTTGTACTTCCTTTGTCCAGGAATAGGTTCTTCTTGTCTGTGGCTATCTTAGTGACCCTTTTTACGTCAGTCAGCAGCAGTTGGTCTGCCCAGGTGGAGCTACTCATGGAAGTATGCTGCGTTTCATTGTAATCGGAAATCAGTAACTTCCAACTGGTGAGTCAGGCTCCCTCTAGTCTAATGTGTTTGACCAGGTACACTTTATTACAGCTGACTCACAATGGAGGATCAACAGGCAGAGAAAGAAAGAACTTCTAGTCCCAAGAAAAAGAAAGAACAAACTAATGCAGTGAAGAAGGAAAGTCTTCAAGAAGCAAAGTGACCGCCAACGAGGGAAAACCACAGACCTCCTTTCAGTGTAGAGCATTTGAAGGCACCACGCAGATGAGAGACAGTAGACACTGTTGGGTGAGGGAGATGAGGTCCCAGAGGCTCGCCTGCAGTTTCATCTACCGCCAAAGAGGCCGCTAGAAGCAACCCATCTCAAATCTTACAGACTTCCACTTTAAAAGCAGAAAAGGAGCAACACACCACCTTCCAGGCAAAGCTACAGTGCTACATACATTTAAATCCAGCAGTAATCCCACAGACCCATTGACCTGCCCGCTACTCCGTCTGGCTTTCCTCCTTTCTGATAACAAGAAACACAAGCTATTACATGTCTCCAAAGAGTGTGACAGCTTCCATGCCAGGCAACCACTCTTGTCCGAGCCCCACTAAATGCTGCTCAAGAAGAACTATAAAAGCATCCATCAAAGAACTCTGTGGTCCACTTAGCTAATACGTATTTCTGAAACACGTATCAAATACAAAACTTTATATTTATTGTCCTTTCCATTTGCCATGCAGCGATCAGCGCTGGGTAATATAGCATGTGGACACCCGAACATAACACCTAAATGTGATTGGTGATCATTCTAAAACCATATGAACCAGTCAAGTTCTACCACATCATACTGGAAGCTGTAAGGTACGTGTCCACACTGCAACAGCGCTGAGCTCAAGGACAGTACCGGAAAGGCCAAAGCAACAAATGCCTTGTGACTCTCTTTTCACATCTTGTGTTACTTGTTGAATGACTTAAAAAGATGCTTGTAGGCAGATGCTCTAACTGGAAGGAGGTGATTCCACTACACACACACTCTCAAGGCGCTCACAGATGCACACAAAAGAAACCACTCTCTCACTTGCGACTTCCATTTCAAGCTGAGCGGGCAAGGGACTCACCCGGTGAGGACGACCACGAAGTCCATTACATTCCAGCCGTTGCGGAGGTAGGAGCCTTTGTGAAACGCAAAGCCCAGGGCGATGATCTTAATGGCAGCCTCGAAACAGAATATTCCAATAAAGTAGGGCTCTGTGTCGTCCTACAGAAAGACAGAGAGAGGATGAGGGTGACAGAGGAAGATCTTTTTGTTAAGAGATAAGAGAGTGGTTAATGAAGCGCCAAGTGAAGGGGGGTAAAAAGCTCCTTTCAATTCTTGTGGCAGCATGAACAGAAGTGCAAGAAGTGAAGCCCTCTTCTTTGGATGAAAAGAGAGTAAATACAGTGAAAACAAATATTCACACACACAGTGTGATCTTAAGGGCAATGGAGCCTCAAGCCTGCTCATTTAATACATCCAAAACATTAAATATGAAAGACAATTTTGATCTGATTTTCTGAACAAGGGTGGAAGCAGAGGGTCCGAGGGCCAGCACAGAATTAGGGCACTTAGGGCGACCACACGGGTAAAAATGAGGCAGTTGGGCCAACCAGAAGGGCATATGACCAAAACAAAGGGATATTTGGGCCATGGAATAATGGAATTGGGCGTTACCTGGCGTGGCCAGAGGGGGAGTGTTGCTGCTCAAGTGTGAATTGTGTGCAAATAATAGCACAACATTATCCCAATAGGACAAAGACCTTCCTGTTTTGAAAGGGCACTTTGGCACTGAGAGCATATGCACAACACACATGACTGGACACGATTGATTTTGGCACTCGGCGTTCCTCCCTAAAAGTGTCAAACGCTCTACGGACTAATTATCTGCGCTCTGTAGCTATGTTAACCCTGGGCCTTGCTGGAAGTAAAGGGAGGTGGATCAGGCGCGTATGACATGACACTTTTTCCTTTGCCTCCATTAATATCTGCAAGTGCCTGGAGCGATGTGCAAGGCATGAGCAGAAGATATCACACGCCTACACTAACCTTGCTCCCCCTCCATTTTTCTCCTTCGCTCCCAGCATACTACAACCTGACAGTCAGTGTCCCCAACCCCCAGCATCACCCAGCCTCCAACATATACAATCATGTAAAAGCAGTGTGACAGGCCTGAGCACTAGAAGAAATGCGACCTTTTTTCGATAGCGCTGGCTGACTACAGTGAACATCCAGAGATAACGAATGCTGGGGGTGTCGGGAAGGCTGTGGTGGTTAAATAATGCCACTGTTGTCTTGAGAAACAGATAAACTGTTTGTGGCCAATAAGACAAGCAGTAGGAGCTTGCAACAAGCACTTAATGCATCACACAGTATATCCATTTTGGCATGCTATACAAAGACAAGATTTATAAACAAAACAATTGAACGAGTTATGTAATGATAGGACCGAGGGCTGCCTGGATAAATGTCTGTATTAGCAGTGTGTTAACATCTATTATACATACATTTAAAATACTCCTGAATTATAAATACACTTGCAGAAAACGGCAGGAGAAATCCCCAAGGACCTCGGTGCTAAAGAACAGCAACTGATCTGAAACACTCACTGAATACCTTCTATCATCGCCTCCACTTACAGCACGCCACCTACTCTGTTGACAGAGCTTCATAAATAATAGCTGATCCCTTGTTCTAATTAAAAGGCTTCTTGTTGCATTACATCCTCGAGGTGGAGGAGGCAGCGAGCGGAGGCTTGTTTTCTCCTTTCTGTAGCCGCTCTAATCGCTTTTCTCAGGCGCTGAATGCTACCTTTTTGTTGTGGTGGTTGTAACGTCATCGGCGGTGTATTTGCATCACGGCCTACGGGTTTATGTGAGGAACCCGGAGCAGGTGGTTGAATATGAGATTCATTCGTTAGCTTCTTCTTCACACCAAGCTGTTGCGCTTTGTAACACTCTCCGGCTCGCTATTTAAAGACAAACTCCCTTGAGCTACAACACCCTGAAGAGCAAAAACATAGCAAAGTGCTGAACCATGAAGCTACGTGCTTTTCAGTGTTTGTTTTCCCTGGTACAGAGGGTGAGATGCGTCCTGACCTCCCCGTGCAGCAGGCATCTGGGTTCTGATTCTGGTGGGTCTCTGCTGAGGGAACTGTGGCTAGCTGACTTACAAGAGACAAATGCTGTTAACTGATTACTCTCCATGTGTGACTAGCTGTTTGCTGTTGAGAAGCCCTTTGTCTGCAGGAAGTGACCTCGGGCACGTTGAAGCACTTACCAGGCGTTCTGACATGGGCGTCTTGTCGCTGGCGGGCAGATGCTGCTCCAGGGCCAAGACGATGCAGTTGGCGATAATTGTAGCTAGGATCATGTACTCAAATGGAGTGAGAGAGTTAAGGAGCAGTGGATACAGAGAGAAAGTTGCATTCATTTCATTTCACAGCTGAATCATCACATATATTTTCTTATGGAATGTTTAACGACCTACGTTTCAAACAGTATAAAGTTTACCAGGAGTACGATTAACCACTCAACGTTGTTCCGTAGTCTAATAAAATAAGAGGGCCTGATCTTAGCAGACAGCTATATAAAATTGTACAAAAAAGCAAATTATCCTGCATGTTGCCGCATGAAAAACAGCAATGCACTCAAATGTGGACGCATTCTGTCCACTAAAGCATAAACCGTCCATCAGGCTCTGGTTGAAGGCTTTCTAGAAAGAAAGCATCCTATACATGCTCGTGATCTTTCCAGATGGGTGACCATTCCGCAATCCATTTTCACTGGGTCATTGCCCGCGGGTCAGGGCCTATTGAGAGCCTATGAAACGAGAGGGAATAGGGAGCTTATGACCATTAGAGCCAAGATGTAGAATTATTACCCATAAGACAACCTGATTATGCAACCAGAACACTGTTTTCCTGGCGGTGAATTTTAAAAAGGAATTGGGCATAATGGCTACTTTCATCGTTCCCGCTGCAATTTTCCGTTTCCTGAGGGGTTTTGTTTTAATTTGTTTGGTCCCGTGGAGTAGTAGGGAGGTTCAACGCATTCATGGCACAGATAAATTAAAGCTATTGTTATTCTATTACGGCTAATGCTCACCCACACCCACAGTGTAGATCCAGCTGTCTTCTTGTGTTAGTCACACAGGCTCTGCTTTTCCAGCCATTTCACTGCTAAAAAGATATTTTAATGAGTCGTTTATTCTTGTTCTTAGCGTTAAAATGTGGATATACTGATCACTTGAAATTAATTCACTCATTTTCAATCCAAATCTCCTGTTTAAGACTGCGTGGAACTGCTTTCAAGCCTTTGTTGTTTTTGGATAATCTACTGGGCGATAAGGAGACAGTATGAGCTGAATGATCATCTATTTTAATGTACAACAGATTCTCTATTTTGTTTCTCTTCATAAAAACTGAGGAATTATTTAACTTGTTGTTAGACTAAATTACATGTTATGTCATTGTGCTATTGTTAGTTGGGATTTAAACGTGCTTTTTATTACTTCCTGTCTCCAAAGACGAGAAACTGCCTCAGACAATAACGGAATTGGAATAATCCTCCCCTTATTTTAAAGGTAAATGACTTGGAATCTGAACGGTGACCAGTGGACATTTTTTGCAGCGTTGAGAGTTGAGCGTGGGCGACTTCAGCACCATGGAGAGCTCCCAAGTAAGACGCCGAGGCGGAGCTGCAAGCCTGGACCAGAACACACCGCGCCTTCTCCTCACGATTACATGACTGGACACAATGAGGAGGTCAGTCAGTGTACGCAGCCACATCACTGACTAACCACTGCCCTTTTACGCACGCAGCTTTCCTTTTTTTTTCCCCCTTCTTTTTTTTTATTGACTTCTGGTTGCGTCGATCAATAACGATGTTTGATCGTCATCAACCAACGCCGGGATCGCCGTCCATGTCCGGCAGACAGTTTACAGCTGACATTTGGACAAAAGAACTTATCGGTCTATGCGGACGCCTAGAGGCTCTAAAGTGTGCTGGGGACAGAGACGCGACACAATAGGCGGGTGTGAAGTCTTTTCACTGCCCGCACCGCCTGAGAAAACATCTTTGTGTTGGACGCAGATAAGAAGCGGAGCGACAGGTGCAGGCGGCGTTGCGCGGAGAGCAATAAACACAATGTACTCTAGCTGCCGCTCCACACAGGGGAAATAGCTGCTGAAACTGAAAGCGCATATATTATATACATACATCTATACACCAGTATCTAAACACTGGAGCTTGACAACAGGCCTGTGTGGTTGCCAGGCGAGGACAGAGAGGTTACCGATGCACCTGCTGGGTGCGTGGTGCGGGAGGCTCGTGCTCGGGAAGGATATGGCCACTCTGTTATTCGCTTTGCGTACTTCCTGATGAGATTGTCCTCGCGGAAGATGAAGAGGGAGCGGTTGACAGTGAGGCAGCTTTGTTTGACAGGGTTCGGGTTGTAAATGGCCATTGTCCGGGCTCTCTGGGCCATCGACTGCTTGTACACCCTCTGGCCACCCGGAGCGCCACCACCCCGGGCTCCCCCTCTCCCGGCGCCCGGTCCGCCTCTCCCTCCGCCGCCTGCGCCTCCTCCATAGCGGGTGGGCAGATCTTCTGCGAAGCGAGCCATCCTGGAAACGCACAGATCCAAAAGGGTAAATCCAAACTGGTGTCAGTGGAGATGGAGGGGAGACGCATCACAACAAACACACTTCATCCAAACCACAGCTCAGCGTTAGTGTGCACAGAAAGCGTTGCGTTTTTTGGGGGAGAAAATTAAAAAACAAGCTGGCCTCATAGAAAACCATCTTCTCTCGATCCCTTCAGTTCACTCATCTTCAGAGATATTTAAAAAAGAGAAAAGTTTAAAGCAATAAAGCACTTCAGCTGGAAAATGCTTCAC
Source organism: Chelidonichthys spinosus (assembly GCA_029853015.1). Classification (NCBI taxonomy): domain Eukaryota; kingdom Metazoa; phylum Chordata; class Actinopteri; order Perciformes; family Triglidae; genus Chelidonichthys; species Chelidonichthys spinosus. The sequence continues at coordinate 8,086,722 of CM056840.1, forward strand.
TTCGCCGAGGTTGTTGCATCTTCACCAGCCGCTCTCTCCGTGGAGAGGAAGAAAAGAACAAAAAAAAAATCACGCTGAAATCAAACCCGATCACCGCGTCTCTGTCCAAAACCCTGACAGCATCGTGTCAGCCTCCAAACACCAGTTGAACCGTGGAGGGCGTCCGTGGAAATAAGCAGGGCGTCGGAGAACACCGGGGCTCCTGCGTTTCCTTCCCCCAGCTGAACGCAACAAGGAGACGAGCCAATCCAACGCGAGCGGTCGTCCCGTGATCGCCGTCTGATCGCTCGCTGTACGGGGGCTGACGGCTATATAGCAAGTCCTCGGTGGAATAAGGAAGACCGCATGTGACCAGAACGGGCCTATCGGTGACTGGAGCGCACAGACGCGCTCACCGTCTGTTGGCTGGTTCCAATATGAGAAAGTGTAAAACTAATAGAGTTCACACGTCGACGTCCAGCAATCTTTCTAGAAAGTGGTCACGTTCATGTATCAGACACGTTTAAGACACTAATAGAGGGAGAGTCTTCATATTGTCTTAGTTTGTTCACATTTTTAGTTGTCTTGGCAAAATTAGCTTTACCTCTTCATTGATTGGGATCCTGCCTGTATATGTAAATATGTATAATTCATATTTAAATATAATACAAATAATAAAAATCATAATCAAGGTTACAAAATATTCAAAAGCCATAAAGCATTGTAATTAGACCAAATAAGGTTTTATGTTGTATATGGGCTACACATGAATACATCAATGTTCCTTTGGTTTGCAAAATGTAACCAACAGATAAGTATGAGCCTTATTAACAGGGCAAAAATAATTGTGATAATATATCATCTTAAATAAAATGATCATGAATCATAAGGTCTCCCTGCATAAATAAAGGATAAATATATACCAATATCAATGTTTAAATCAGTGTACATTTTTCACCTTCCCTACCATGACAGAGAGCTAGACAGCTTTTTCAAGTCCTGATATTTAAAGGGATAGTTCAGAATTTTGGACATAAGACCTATTTTCCAAGTGAGCCGGTGTGTTCGAGACGTCTGGAGACGTTTTCAAGAAATTTCATTCAGTTCTTCTAGTTGCCGAGTTCGCTTATGCTATGGCTAGCGCAAGTCAATCGTTCTAGTTAGCATGGCATTAAAAACAGTCTTGCCCACTCCACAGTGCACCCGGGGCAAATCCATGGTAACGGCAGACTATCGATGTACATCTGTGTTGATAGAATGTTTGAAATAAAACCAACCTTGCATTTTTAAGGATTTATGTCTCAGCAGCAGCAGCAGAGTGTCATACTTCCTAGTAGGCTATGGCAGCGGCGGAGTGATATCACCCAGCACTTATAAGTTACCGGTTCTATAATAGTTTGTTTACCTGCTGTCGTTGCTACAGACGCAGAGTAGCCTGCAGTGCTAGTTTCTTTAGTCTCACAGAAATGGACACTTTTGGAGAATATACTGAAACTTTTGAAGACTCTGATGAGGAGTTTTGTACAAGCCTGAATATACAGAGGGAGAATTGCGCGAGAGGGATGTTCAAAGGGCAGAACGTGAACGAGCATCTGTGGAGACCGAAATGATCCCCGCTGGAGCTGAGAACCAGGACCGAACGAACGGAGACTGGTGGTGCCAGGAGGGAATCCCCCGCAACGTTCCGAGGGTTTACGGGTCTACAGACGGCGCAAAGGTCTGGGTTTGTGGTGCGTAATTGTGGCTTCGCGTGGCCGTGGGCTGCCCGGTGTTTGAGTGAGCTCTGAGGGCTTTTCACCCAGGTCTGAGGGCATGAGGCCTGAATATTCGGCGGTGTTCATGTGTCTATTTACCGGAGGGAATCCCCGCAACCCGTCCGAGGGTTTGCGGTTCTCCGGACGGACCAGGTTCGCGGTGCGTAATTGTGGCTTCGTGTGGCCGTGGGCTGCCCGGTTTTTGAGTGAGCTCCGAGGGCTTTTCAGACAGCCTTGGGGGTATAAGTGCCGACAGTTTGGCCCAGTTCGATTGCCTATTTACGGGCAGTATTTCGGGCGGCGCGTCAGAGTTTTGAGTCTGACAGAGCAAAGTAAAGTTCCGCTGCTGCTGAGAAACTACTTCCTCAAAAAATGGATGATTCATGCGATGCGAGGTTAGTTTTGTTTCAAATATTATTCTATCAACACACATATGTACATCGTCAGTCTAGTGTTTTAATTGATTTGCCTCGGGTGCACTGTGGAGTGGGCAAGACTGTTTTTAATGCTTGTCTAGCTAGAACCATTGACTCGCGCTAGCCATAGCATAAGCAAACTCGGCAACTAGAAGAACTGAATGAAATTTCTTGAAAACGTCTCCAGACATCTCGAACACACCGGCTCACTTGGAAAATAGGTCTTATGTCCAAAATTCTGAACTATCCCTTTAAGATTATCCCGATAATTGAAATTCACCAACTTATTGTGTTTTTTAATCCAGATCCGCTATTAAATCCAATATCTTCCGATCTCTACCCACAGACAAAGAAATGTACATATTTATCCTACATGGCGAAGGTTTTGGCCATACCTCGGAGACCTCTCCCAGTTAGACTTGACAGAAATAAATATTTTAAGGATTTTAGAGGGGGCAAGGGCCGAGTCTATCCATTGTGCAAAATCCATTGTATTCATCCATGTTATACAGCGGAGGTATCAGAGTCCCAAAACAAAAAGGCAAGGCGTCACATATTATATGGTGGACCTCAAAATCATGTTTATGAACTCATAAAAGTCATGAAGTCTCAAAGGTGATAAAACGATTTTTGGGTTGTTAAAAATGTCCGGGCTCTCCAGGACCCCAGACAGCACACTGGGGTCATTATTGACTACAGCAAGTCTTGTCCAACAGAAGCTCTGCACAAAGCAGTGCGTCTCTGAGAAACGCATAATTAGCACAGAAGGTTCTCAGATGTTGTGTCTCTTCTGGAATTGACTTGGAGAAAGACACAAGACAAAAACACAGACCTTTATGAAACATGCGGCTGCTTTCCAGGCCTGGTGCCAGCAAAGTGCACTGAACCCGATCATCTGCTCTAAACAGGACTAAACGGGTAACTTAAGTATTTGGAAATATTCACACATTATAACCTCCATGTATCTGTGAATGCTGATCATGTTTAAATAAACATGATTCATCAACATATTTATTTCCTCAAAAGATGCAGTGCAGGATTTGGCAGCATCTAGTGGCGAGGTTGCAGAATGCAACCAACTGCGACTTCTCCTGTGTGGCCAGCATGGAGGAGAACGGCGGTGGCCAATGATAAAAGACTAAAGATCTAAATCTAGAGCCAGTTTTTGTCCGTTTCTGGGCTCCTTTAGAAAAATGTCGGCCGGCTCCATGAAGAGGACCCGGGTCATAGGTCAATATAAACAGGCCATTCCAATGAAAACAACTTTTTTTCTTAAATACAGGTGATTATACACTAAAGAAACCACCCTTGTTAATATTCCATGTCTGCCAATCACCCCCCTTATGTTCTATGTGTTCCTCTAGATGACTTATTTTATTAATCTTATGCCCTCTGATTGAACAGTATCACAGTATATGATGGTGTCCATAAACAGAGCAGCAAGGTGGCCATTGAACGCTCAATTTTAATTCTTAGTTTGTCTATTCCATTTTTGTTGTTGTATTTTAATACTTCGACTATCAATGTTGTCATCCGCTGTGTGTGTGTGTGTGTTTTGAAGGACTATTCTATTTCTGCATGTCTGTGTAATTTTCACAGGAAGGAAATAAACAAGCCATGTTTGCGGCGGCTAAAAGGAATCACAGACCAATATAAATGTATGTAATGGCCCGTTGAGATGAACGTTAATTACCATTGGGAACATTTTGTGCGTGCCACTTACCGGAGATGATGGTCATGCTTTTCAAATTAGATTTAAGGAATTAAGATGTGACAACAGAACTTTTCACTTGGTTGCTTCCATTAGTATTAAAGGTTTCAATTTCGAGTCATCTTTGTGAGGCACAACCTGTTTGCATGTAGAGATTTACAACATGGTGTATCGGGCGGGATTATAGATAAACAATGAGTAGATCATAGGCTACTATTCTACATTTCTTTTTTATTCCATCCATCCATCGTCTACCGCTTATCCTGTATTCAGGGTCGCAGGGGGGCTGGAGCCGATCCCAGCTGTCATTGGGCGAAGGCAGGGTACATCCTGGACAGGTAACCAGTCTATCACAGGGCCGACATGTAGAGATAAACAACCATTCACACTCATATTCACACCTATTTAGAGTCATCAATGAACCTATCCCCATCCTGCATGTCTTTGGACTGTGGGAGGAAGCCGGAGAACCCGGAGAGAACCCACGCTTACACGGGGAGAACATGCAAACTCCACACAGAAGGAACCCGGGGCCGACCCGGGAATCGAACCCAGGCCCAACTTGCTGTGTTACCCCTTTTCCACCGAGCTATTTTGAGGGCCGGTTCGGAGCCGGTGCCCAATCGCGAACCATTTCTTCCTGTTTCCACAGACAAAGAGCCGGCTCTCGGCCTGGAAAACTGGTTCCAGAGCGGCCCCAACTCCTTGCTGGGCTGGAACCGGGCCCGGCTTACGTTAGGGGCTGGGGGCGGGGTTAACGCTCGAGGCAACGGGTGAAAATACGCTTAGTTTACCAAGCTAGTGATTACGTTCGTAACAGCAGCAACTAGTGGCTTTGCTTCCTCGGGTAATGTTAGCTGACTGGCTAGCTAGCCAGCTAGCGTGATATTGCTAACAACAATGTTAACATGCCATATACAGTGACGTAATGACGTGGTTCTCTGGGCTCTCTAGCCGGTGGAAACGCAAACAGGTTCTCAGATGGTTCGCAAGTTGAACCAACTGCGAACCAGCACGGCACCGGCCCGGCTCTTGAACTAGGTTTGCGTTGGTGGAAAAGGGGTATGTGAGGCATTAAAAAGTATGTGGACGCAAAAATATTACAACAGTACACAAAATGTACATGAAAGACCAACGGTGTCCACATACTTTTGGCCAGAAAGTTTACTCAAACTAAAGTCTCTATTTGGGCTTATTACACATGATACCACATACTTTTATCATGAAGAGCACGATATGTGTCCAACCTTTATGACTTCAGACTTATTGTATGGCTTTTGTTGTTTGGCCTATGTTCAATCCAATTAAACAACTGCACAGCAGAGGAGACTAGTTGTTAACTTATTCACATCCAGAGGCCAATTGGATCCAGACGCTTTCCTCTTATTAAAAAACTAATGTAGCTCTCTGTTAACATCTGCAGCTAAATCATCAACACATTTAATGCTCTTGATATGCCTGAGGAGCCATCTAGTGGTTCAACTAATGTACTGCACAAACAGTACAAACTAGGCACAGCATTACATGTCCAAGCTTGTGCTGATATTGAAATTGTTGTAGAAATAATAATGTTTTGTGCTTATATGTTCCTGAATTATTTAATCATTTAATTTAAAACAATTGTCACACAGCTCATATGGGGCCAGGTAATGTTTCAGCACTGCAATGGGAGAGGAAGAAGAGGAGTTAACCAACTCTTCATGTTTGTCCACAGGGGGATTAACATTTCCGCGTGTTAACACAGGTTTGTGCCCGACTCACCCTCGGGGCCAAGGCGCGCCGTCCAGAGCATCGTGCTTCCTGACGATCTGACGCACACCGTCTCTCCTTCCCGCTCTGCTCAGCCCGTCCAGGTGCAACACTGCGTCATACTTCTGCGTGTCGGCGTCAACGGTCCTCCATGACTCCCCGGGGTCTCCAGCGCCCGCGTCTGCCTCCTCGACAGACTCCGGCTCCTCCTCCACCCGCTGCGGGCCGGGGCGGCCCCGACTGGCAGGTGACAGAGCCCAGGTGTCCTCGTACTCCGCCCCGAGGGTGAGCATCCTCCAGGAGCCCAACGTGGCCGCCCGGACCGCTAGTGGGGCAAAGATAGCAGTAAAGCAGGCAGGAGGCACCGTGACATGAATGAATAGTGGATGTCCAATTAAGCTACTGTTGTACTACAAAATACAACAATTACTTCAATTAGTCTGTTCTCAAAACAAAGCAGTGCTAAATAACAGTAGTTACGCTAACTCTGCGCCAAATAGGATAAACAGTGACAAACAGTCACCTTACCCGCAGACAACACGTGTTAACCGAGTTTGAATGTATTGAAATGCTATAATGGTTAGCTGCCATCACACCACCCTCAGTTGGTGTTTGATACCCAAACAAATTTCAGTCAGGTGGGATTTCATATTCATATTTCATAGGGGATAAGTCCAAGTATAATAGATTATATATATATATATATATATATATATATATATATATATATATATATATATATATATATATATATATATATATATAATCTTCTGGGGTTTTTTCCCAGCAGCCATTTTTGACACGTCACTGCATGTAAAGACAGGTGTAGGTATAACGTGAGTTATTATGGCCCCATTCCATTTAAGTGCGCCAGGGCCCAAGTGTTGTGCATGCTGGTTCACTGGCTGTCCCGTCACACTAAATGGAATGGGGCCATAATTGATTAGATTAATTACACCTGTGTTTACCCTGCAATGGCCGACAGGCCCTTTTCACAGACTTGTTGACGTTGAAAAGCACAGGCGTAATCAATGAAAATGAATGCGGAATTACATTTAGCTGCTTCCATTTGATTATTTACGCTCACTGCACTCACTGTCATACTATCATGGTTTAGGCCTAGTGGGTCATTTGAATAATAGAGCTATCATTAATATTATAAGCAACACATGCTTTTCCTGCTATGACAAATATCTCCTCTGAAAAAAGAAATATTTAAGTTGCCATAATCTCTTTTAGTAATCACAATTCCATCCCGGACTCCTCTTCCTGTGAAGCAACAGTGCTAACCACTGCACTTTGTTTTACTGCCAATTCCTCTCAAATAGATCATTTGGGCCTGTCAAATAAAGGCTATTCACAGGCCTTTACTGATGTGTGATGACAGTCATGAGATGGAATTGGATTAAAAAAAACTAAAAAGTAAATCTGTGATTTATAATATCCACCTCTATAATTCATGAATTCACGAACAAATATTTAAAACAATATTTTAGAGATAAAGATTATATTGCAGACATGCATTTTATTCTGCTTTACTACCCTGTTGATCATCTCGTCACCCCTGAGACGTATCTTTCTGTCCCCTGAGGAGAGGCCATGGCCATCAGTTTGGGGGGGACGGCCTTCACTCGGGTTACTGAAAGGCTAAAGAAACGCAAACAATGGTGGTAAAGAACCAGAATGAACGTACCATAAACCAACGTAGATTGTTTCTCTGCCCATCTGGAGTTGTGAGGAAGCTTTCTCTTCATAATTGCTCTCCAGGATTACTGAGAGAAATCCAGCTGACCAGTGGAATAAAGCTTCATGTGTGTCTGCCTGCAGGGGCACCAAGACAAACAAGAAGAAAAAAAGTTTCTCCAACCTTGGAATGCGGAAAGGCTGCTTCCTGTCCTGCTACTTAAGAACCTCGTTATCAGACCAAACTTCTTCAATGATCAAGGAGAAATTTCTCCGAATCAATTATCGGCTCCGTGTTCGCTGTCCGCCCTTGGTAACCAGGAAGGGAGCAATCACTGGGCAGTTTATGAGCCCTAAAAGGCCTGCAGATGTTACAGTTGCTCACTTCCTGCTGGAGTTTCTCTCACATTGGTGCCACAGGGGATATTAAGACTCCAAACCCACTGGGTGTTTGTTTCCACAACAGCTGATTGGATCCATGTTTTTACAAATTTCTTCCTTGACCGAGCTCAGTTGCAGAGACGGGTGTAATTATATTTACTTGTATTTTACTGTGCTAAACAGCAATGCACTTCATGAGAGTAGTTCCAGTGACTCTTCTTCAGCTTCTGGAGAAAACATTGTACTATTTACTTCTCTCTTGTACATTTTTCCATCAGCTGTACTTTATAGTGACTTTCATGACTTTTCAGGCACTCTGAAATCCAGATGTTTGATGCTTGATACAACTGCAGTTTAACATAAAACCTAGTCTTGAATTGAAACCGAATTGTGAATCCATCGTTTTTAGTTGTAGCTTGTATCAATTTGAAATTAGTTCTTCTCTGTAAAATCACGGCACAAACGAGAAGCTTTGAAAACGTGAAAGTCATTAAAGCAGTGTGGGAAGTGTCAGCAGCTTTGAGGCCACAGCTGCTCCAGTATTTCAACGTTGGGCCCTGGGCCCGTCTGTCAAAACCGTGCTGCTGCTCGGTTCCTGCAGGGTCAAACTGACTGCGGGCTTCAGTTTGAAAATCTTTCAGTAATGTGTGTGTGGTTGACAAGATAAGGAGCTAAAAAGCAATCTCTCACTGAACCTGAAGAAAATCTGCAAAATGCCGGAGATGGAGAAAGAGGCAATGGGATATTTAAATTCTGCCAACAACATTTTCAGGCAATATTTAAGCAAACAGGCTTGTCTATCACGAGAAACTACAACAACTAAAGCATATCAGAATAAATGCATTAGTAGTAAATTTATTGAAAAAGATACAACCAATTAGATGGATGGTTCACTGTCCAGAAATATGTAACAGAACGTTATGAATTGCATTTTTATAACCTTTTTTTCCATTTATACCTTTCAAGACTTTGCACAACAGTCACTGCTTTACTAACAACATTTAAAAAGACGGGTTGGCTTCTGTCGGCAAAATCATTAAACAAAAGTAGCCCAACTACAGTAACTACGCTTAGAAAAGTGGAGTTAAAATCAAAACATAAAAAACGTAAAATGTTCTCTTATCTTACAAACTATTTTCACTTGGGTAATAAAAATGAAAACAAAAGTAAAAACCTTTGTCAGCACCATATTCTTGTCACTTTTTAAACTCCATTTAAGTTTAGTCCATTCTCCCACAACTGTGGCAACATGCTTAATAAAAAGGTCAACCAATTTATTCATGAAATGCCTCATTTTGGAGGAATGGTACAGCATCTTTCTCTCAGACAATTGATACTCACTTGAGTAGCAAATAAAAAAAACAACAGTCCACTTTCTGCTCCCTGCCTTGCCTCATCTTTCTCATCAACTCATGTCAACTACAGTGGCAAATGTCAGACATGTCCGTGTTCAAACACTGCAACAAAGATGAAGTGACAAAGAAGTGGCAACATAGTTCAATATTTATCAGCTAGTCTTGCTGGAATGGTTCATGATTAATGACCGCAAATGGTCAAACAAGTTAAACCCAGATGTATGCTGAGGTTGTCTTTTCAAAAGAAAACGATACCCTCGCCCCCGACCCAAGTTCCTTGATAATGACTCAATAAGAAAAGCCATTTAACAATTTCAATGAATCTTAAAAAAAGACAAAATGCACAGTTCTCCTTCCCAGTAAAGTTCTGTATGACATGTTTTTACTGTCCCTGTGATATTTGCTGTGCGTGATGTCGCTGCCCCCTGCTGTTCACGTTACACAAGGTGGAAAAGAGGAGCAGTAAGTCCGTCCAGAATTTGATTGTGCATGTGGTTCTCTGTGACAACGTTTTACAGGTTCTCACCAAGGTCCGTGTATTTAATCAGAAGTGAAGATTCGTTTGTTGATACAAGTTCAGACGGGTGCATTGCACAAGTGTCCTTGTGCGTCTGTCAGTCGTGCGTACTAGCGAAGCTTAGTGTGGGGGGGGTTTAGGAGGGACTGGAGGGGCTGTTGGAAGAGCTGGTGTCCGGTGAAGCACTGGGCTGCTGCTGATCCTCCGGCGTGCTGTCCGCCTGCAGCGACGCCATGGCGGCTGACGAGTACTTGCACTTGGAGGAGCCGCATTCGCAGCTGAACAGCTTGCTTTTGACTTCCCAGAAGTGGTCGCCATAGTTAAATCTAAGAGGGGGAGGGGACGAGAAAGCAAATTATTCTAAAAGTTAATCAAAGCCGGCCTTTTATCTTCCAGAGTGGAAAAGGGAAAAAAAACTTCTTGCAACTTGTGTCCAAAAGACATGTCTTATAGTGGTAATAAATTAATTAATTAATAAATTCAAGTGTTACCCAAGCTCCTCTCCAGCCTTGATGTTTTCACAGGCGAAGAAGGCAATGTGTGGGAAACGAAGGTCCTGGTGCGTCGTGAACACTCGACAGGCAAACAAGTTGGGCTCGCACATGTGATTGAGGAAGCGGCTGATGTTTCCATAGAAACGAGCATCGATGCAGTATAGGTCTTGTGGCTGGTGAGGGAAGAGAAGTGAAAGAGTCAAACAAGAAAATAAGCTGAAAGAATTCTGCATGGGAAGAAAAAGTGTATATAAAGAGAACATAATGTTTAAGTAGTTACTAGGAAATCATCAAGAGTGATGGTTTTAATTATTTTTCTTCCATTTTAGAAGAAGATATTGCTGGTACTTTACCTTATCATCCAGGCTGAACAGGTAAGTGTCATTCTGCCTCATCTCTGCTTCTGCTTCGGAGATGATCTCGCCTACATACCTGTTCAAAAGCAGATGAGCCGTCATTAGCGGCAGACGACGTCGCTGAAGCATTTTAATGCTGATGTTGTTTACAGCTTGTCAACATTACATGAAAGTTTTATTCATGGACTGCAGCTCTGAGATACTGAGCTTCAAAGATTTAACATCCCTTCTGCTAAACCTTTGATTTATTTTAAAATCTTATAAAATGTTTAACCCAAAAGGTTGTTCTTTATCAAATAAATAACACCACACATTAGTCAACACTGAAATATGAATGAGTGGATGACATTTTAATCATAATTTTACAATTTCAAACTAACATCTGTATTACCTTTTACTAAAAGATCCTTTACTCACACATTCAGTTTATCAAGCCACCAATTTCACACAAATTTGTGATATTGGGCTATTTAAATATACTGAATAGAATTTGTATTATTGAAACTATTTAATACTAGGTGGCTTAAAAGATTTACGTCTTTGGAAATTATGGATTTGGGGTTGAAAGACAGACTGGTGCCACTGGTGGTCGAACACCACTTTAATGCCACAAAATTGTAATATTGTGTTAAATAAAAGTTGACAAGAATTATATTTGAAGTTACTGTACTTTGTTGCGGACATGTACAAGTTTAAGACAAGGTCCAGCATACTGTCTGGAGCTCGCAGTGACAACATTTTATCAAACCAGCGTTTACATCAGTAACTGAACAGAGGTATGTTTTATTGGTGTTTGTACACATTTTCAATACAGCACACAGAACCCTAAATGTTGTGATTTAAAACAAAAACAAGCTATCGAAAATAGTTACAATACATTATCAGGATAGTGACTGGCACGACAGCAAAACACCTCGGTGCCACCGACAGCACCTCTGAACGTGAAAGAGCAGAACGCATCTCTCACGTATGCTGCGCTCGCAGTCTGAGCTGCTACCATCTGGCAGGAGATGCAGACGCTGCATGTGTTAGAGGAGCAGGGTTTTCAAATCGGGGGGGAAAAGTGACAATATGCCTGTTCTGTGTTGTGCCCAATTACCAAATAAATAAAAAAACAAAACATAACTGACAGATCAGCTAGGATGCAAGCTGTGGCTGCATTATATTGTGGCTGAAAATGTAAATGAATTAAAGGTGATGTGTGAATAAACAGGACTGGATTTGTAAATGGGACTTACTCGCATACAAAGGTCCCCTTTGGTATGTCTTGTACTGCACGGACACCCCAGCCCTTCTTACTGGTCCTGAAGAGCTGAAGCCTGGTCCTGAAAAATGCACAACATGTTTTACTATTAATCCTGTTGATGTTTACCTTTATACACCTCACAGATAACCTTTAATCTGCTCCACTGAAAACAAGTTTCATTTAGATTTTTCACCTTGTATATGCATTGAGATTAACGTTGCGTACCTTATTCCATTTTGCACTACGCGGTTCTTGCAGGTCTTCCAGCAGGAGCACGCATGGTTACACTCAAAGATGAGGGGAGGCTCCTCACGGCAGAATTCAGGGAGAAGACAACCTCTCTAAACACAACCCAAAATACATATATATGAATATAACACGTGTATAGTCTGTGTGGTCATCAAGACTGCATGATTTATAATACTACTGATGGTCTGCTGCTGTTTTCCATGGCTTTCTGATACACCTTATGAAAGGAAGATGTGTGTGTCGACATCTGTTCTTACCTTGTCGTACCAGCAGCGCAGACTGAGTTGTCCACACATGCAGATACTTGTCGAACAGTCTTCTTTACAAACACAGTACTGTGGATTAAGAAGATCATATTGGTCAGTTCACACTGCTAATCACAGAGAAAGGGACAAACTCTATCTCCTTTAAAATATGAAATGGTTTGTAATAACTCGCCTGTAAGTGTGTTATGTTCCTGTCGATGTTCATGGGGGAGGTGACACAGTTTTCGGGGATGTATTTGTAGTCGTCTGGGTAAGGTTCGCTGTCGACGGAGTTGACACATGGAAGGGGAACGCTCTCCTGCCCCAAGGCGATGTCACTGTAGACAGAGCAGACAGTGGTTAGGGGCTGGCAACGGTTTCAAGCAACTCTGATGAGGTGGTGGCAAAAAAGAAAGGCTCGGGTCAAAACGGCTGTGTTTTGCCAATTGCCTTCCTTGATAGTATTCCATCTTTCCATATGTATCCGACACCACATGCCCGTCCCAAAGCAGCCCCCTTTTTTGAAAAACGCCCCTATTTCCACAGTATCATTTCAACCTCTGAAGGACTTTTTCGTCCACTCGAGTGAGCCTGGTGTTCTTGGCGTTCCTGTCCCTCCTGTTGGCCTGCAGGGCCGCCCAGACCTTCGAGTTGTGGCTGCAGCAGTCTGGAGGAGTTTCTCCCTCGCGGTTCATCAGAAACACATCTGCTCCTCGAGTCAGGAAAAGCCTGAGGAGACCACACATTCTTCTGATCACCAACGACAAGCCACTTCTGAGCGACTTTGTGAAACTGCTCTTTTCAATCTGTCCTCTTGTTTTAACTACGGTTCAGAAACTCACGTGACGCATTCTAAACGATTCTCCCGAGCAGCGATGTGTAGAGGAGAGTCTCCGTGGATGTTGACGGCCTGCAGGTCACAGCGGGCGTTCAGGAGCAGCTCGGCGATCTCAACACTGCCTGAGAACGCTGCCCAGTGAAGGCAGATGTTCTCTTCCTAGAAAACAAAATGCAAACCGGCAAATAAACAACACTTAATTCTTCTGTGAAGCGTGTGAAACACAACAGTTGACAGACTCCTTCGCCAACCTTGTCCCTGATGCTGATGTCGGCTCCTTTGCACAGAAGCAGCTTCACCTGGTCCACATGCTTGTACTCGGTCGCCCAGATCATGGCTGTCCAACCGCCGTCATCCTGAGGGAAAAACAATACTTTCAAGCTCAGCAAACCAATCAGCTGAGTAAAGCTGAAACAGGAAGCAGCACGTGGTTCATCCAAGGAGAGACGATGTCATTACATCACAGCTGCCCTAATGTCACAACAAGGTCAGACATTTCAAACAAAGATGCATCAGAGACAGTGCAGTCCTTTGTTTCAGCTCTGTCTTTATCTCATTTACTGGCACCACTGTGCATTTGAAGGAACCGTACTCATTGTACAACTTTAGAAAACATTGAGTGCTTCTGAAAAAGTGACTCTCCAAACTAATTCAGTTCTTTTAGTCAGTTCCGTCCAACTGGAGATCCTTCCTCGGGGATAAGTGTTTTTATAATGTGTGATGAACTCAACTTTGAGAAGATTTTAACCTTTTACGTGCAGAGCATTTATGATAACAAATCTCAGATCTTTAACCCAGGTTGGATTCATTATTAAAGCAATTTCAGTGAAATAAATTGTTTTAAGATTAAAGTCGATTTGAAACGGCATTTCAAGAGTATCTACCTTCCGTACGTACTGTATGTCCAAGTTTAACAGGATAACTTCATGACCGTCTCTAGTTCTGCAGAGTTACTGATTGATGGATGGATGTCATGATATTTTCTATCATATGCCGTAAACATGAATTATACTCATGCAAGTATCTTCTGGCATTTTTGCCAATCACTTTGGTTGTAAAATGATTCCGTATTTTATCTCATTGTGTACGAAGAATTAATTGAGCCCTTTGAATTAAATCAGCTGTACTGTCATAAGCCTGACGGTCAAATATCAAGAACCAACTGCTGAACTCTGCTGAGGTATTATCAATAACCAGCAGTACAACAACCTAATCAGACATGTGTATCTATGAATGTATGGTCAGACAGCAAGACATGTGATCAGCTGTACGAGAACATGACTGGACAGCAGCATGGAATGTGCTGAATGATGGTGACCGCTGCAAGATGACATCACTGTGCAAAAACTCACAATAACTACTAAAACACACCTGAATTCACAGAGAGGATCAAAATGACCGAATGTAAAATGTGAAACTGTACCAACCTGACAGTTGATGTTGATTAATCCTGTGGAAAGAAGGTACTCAACAATGTTGTAATGGCCAGACTTCGCTGCTAGATGGAGACACGTGAATCCTTCAACATCCTGAGAGCAGCAAAGGATCAATCATTAATTATCAATTAAAAACAATACAAACAGAGCACAAGTTGACAAAAAAAGTAAAAGTCCAATTACATTCTGATTTTACTCAATCTGGCTGATGAAAAGCTGATACCCAGAATACAACTAGATGCAGGTTTACCTTGTGCGTGGCGCTGGCTCCGGCTCTCAGCAGGTACTGGACCGTCTCCATGTAGTTGTTTTCACAGGCCTCCATCAGTGGCGTCCGCTGATCCTCGTCACACATGTCTAAGTTTGCTCCGGCCTGAAGTGGCACATATCACAACCGTTGTAAAATTCTGCCATTATAGAACTCCTTAAATCCCTAAGCATCTTAAGTATCTTAAGTGAGTCAGACATTCTCAACATGAAATTAGGGATTTAAACCAAACTCATCCATTAGCTGAGGAGTAAGTACAGGGCAGGACTGAAAGTTAATCACTAAAGGACTCTTACCTGTACGAGCATGTGGCAGATGTCTTTGTATCCTCCCTCGGCTGCAGCGTGGAGCGGAGTGCGTTTGTTCTGAGACTCCATCTTAAAGTTAGGGTCGATACCGTCCACTGGGGGGTCAAGGGAGAAGGACACCATTTGAAAACAAATGTTAGGTGCATACAAAGTTTTTATGCAGATCTGGATTGAAGAGACACCTCTGTTCAGCACAGCTGGGGTTAACATACCCAACATGAGCAAGACCTTCTTGAGTTCTCCCTGTTTGGCTGAGAGGTAAAGTTGTTTGGGGTGAAAACGCAGCTTTTTTGGCCTGATCAAAACAAGCACAAGCAAAAAAAACAAAACAATGTGATTGGTTATGTTTGTGTCAAAAGCTCCAAGCTTTTAGGTAATTCGGATGAATCACGATGGCTGATGGTTGAACGTACTTCTCTGTGTCAAGAGCCACCAGGATGCTCTCTAGAGTCTCTCTCGGTGGTCCTTGAGGGACTGTAGGTGGCACCATTGTTCCCAACCCAGCCAGCAGTGATGGGGTCCTGGAGGACCCAGGAACAGCAGAGGTGTCGAGTCCGTGTGCAGAACGAATAGACAGCGAGCTGTCGGCCCTGCCGCTGACATCAGCCCCCATAGCCAGACGAGAAGAGCTGGAAAACAAAAGGGAAAGAGAATTTCAGCTGTGCCGTGCATGAATGCATTTCATTGGATCGTCATCAGGTGGTACTTTACCTGCCAGTGGTGGTGTCCGCTCGGCCCTCAGGGACCCCAGGTGTGGCAGGTCCGTGTGCAAGCACGGGCGGCACGGTGGAGGTGGTGTCGGCCTTGGCGATGGTGACCTCCTTGGCCTTGCTGGCCTCCTCTCCACAGTGGGGACAGAAGCTTTGACCTTTCAGCACCGAGGCACAAGCACGGTGGAAACGGTGAGAGATGCTGAGGTCTGGTTGGCACTCCATGAACGTCCCCTACACAATGAAAGGCAAAAAGCCTCCAATGACTACCATGTTCACACGTGAAAGTAGAATACTGTGAGAAGTTTAGTCAGGAAAGCAGACAACGCCTTCATATATGCTGCAATAGTCAGGTTTGTCTAAAACACAACTTTATGGCTGTAATTACTGGTTGTATTATCAATTAATTTGTTCATTATTTATTATTAAATGAAAAAAAAAGGACTGCACATTATTGTTGTACGGTGAAGCCATACAAATACCAACAAAGATGAATTTGCTATGCAAATATATAGTGTCATAATGTCAACATGAGCAGAGAATGAAGTCACTCTCCCTCTGTTTGTATTGTGATCCGCGTTTCTCTGTGCTTCGTTGACAAAGCTGGGCAGACCGCATCTTGCATATTAGTGCATGCGAGTCCCAGTGTGTTTGCCCCAGCGTGCTCTACACTGCGCTCATACCGTGGTTAACGCTAATGACCTCCATCCCCATCGCCGTCCTCATCAAGGAAGCGTTGCGCCAACTCTCTGATTCAGATTAACACCGTTAGCTCTGTTGCCATGGTATGTGCTATTAGTACTGTTAGCACCATTAGCAGCATTAGCGGCTAGTCGGTGGCTTAGACACCACCATGTTGAGAGCCATTGGGAGGCAATCCCATAATCAGATATGTTCCAAACTTAAAACTTACTACAAATGTTATTTTAATGCTTATCTATAATTCTGTGGCTGCACGTCTTTGATTTATTAGTTAGACGTGATTCAAAATGGAAAAAATAAAAAATCACATGACTGTAAGAAGATGAGGAGGAGCTCCTCTGCCTGGAATTAATAAGGTTATTTTTGAAACAGATCTGAGGTACTTCGTCCGGAAATTCCACGTTTCAGCTCCAATGCCCGATCAAACCTCTGTGGTTGTCACTTTTTTTTTTACGAGGACGCGCGACACGTCTCTGCAGCTGCACATGAGCATGTTCACAAAAGTGGTGCAGCGGCTCTTCTTGGAATTTTGTGGAGCTCAGCATAAGTTATTTATTTTGTAACAAATAGTGAAAAGGGCGGTGATGTTTGCACATACTGTGCTAGCGTCTGGACGTTTTCAGAGAAAAATCGTAAAAATTCTTAGTCGTAATTTGATGTTTACAGTAAAACATTCCACAGACCACCACATGTATTCATACATAACATTCTCACTTAGTGAACCTGCAGCCGAAGGCCAGACATCAATGAAGTGAGTGTGTACTCACAGCCCTGCAGAAGAAGCCACAGCCGGGGCAGCACTGGTGCTTCACCATGCTGTTGCGGTGGTCCTCGCACAGAACCAGCAGCTGAACAGAGTTGGAGGGACGCATCATTTCATGTTTCAGTATGGCGCCCTGGCAGCGGGTCAGCTGTCCGTCAACGCTCTCCGTGGCCATGCACTTCCGGTCTGCCAGGGTGAGAATCTCTCGACTCTTGGGCGTCTCCATGCGGCAGCTACAGAGCGGAAGCTCCTGAGCCTCCTCTATCGCCGACCCTGAAACGTCTGCAAAGGAACGAAGTTTGACTTGAACTCAATATCAGTTTAAAATAATCTCAGATAAATCAGCGGGAAGAATCACTGTCCTCAATCATAAATTGGCTGGATGAAGTAGCAATGGACCTCTCCAGGAGATGTGCAGTGATGCTACTTCAACCCCTCTAAAACCACTCACAGTTAGACATTGTGCATTGTTTCAATTGATACTACTGCAGTGTAATACCTGATATATTGTACAGTTACTAAAACATAATAATAATTTTTTCAGCCTTACTTTGAGGAATACAAACCAAATATGTAGAAAACTGTAACTGTGTTACGCACGCCTGGAAACTTTCTTCTACCCACAACACAAAACAATTATCACATTATAAATCAATCTAATATCTTCTAGTCTCACTTTTGTTCTGTGAGGGAACTGCCGGCTCTTGGGGCTTGTTGAGGTTGACAGACTCTGGTGGGGAAATCTGTGTGCTCTCCTCATCACCTGTCAGGGCCTGAGCTGCAGCCTGAGGCTCATCCACCACCTCCATTTCTGGGCAGAGAGGAAGAAAAAAATGAAAGAACCATCAAGCAAAGGGAAAGGAAACTGAAAAAACAGTAAGGTGAGCAAGTGTATGACGGGTGTACGTGTGACAGAGCGGCCATCACCTTTGGCCTTTATCCTCCTCTTGCGTTTCCTGGACGGCCTGAGCCACGGGCCGTCTTTCTTCATTTTATTTTTCAACTTCTTCTTCAGGCTGGACTCAGTGCTCTGAGGCAGACGGATACAGAGATGATTTTTAACACTTCAAACTGTTCCGTCTCCACTCAAAAGAGATGATGCCAGCTGAGAAGTAATACACTGAAGAAGTTCGGCTGAGTAACTATGATGGGTCTTACCAGGTCGGACTCTGTGCTCTCCTCCTCTCCCTCTTCTTCTCCAGACTCCTCGGACTCCTGCTCATCTCCCGTCTGCATCGGAAACGGCAAACAGGTCATCACCCGCGATTAACATGACATTCAGGCTTCATTCTAATACATTAGAGTCACACGGTGATACTTAGATGGAAAAAACTGTTGCCTATTCTCGGCCTCTGGAACCTTTCAGCTGATAATTAACTCACCTGGGGAGTTGGCTTTCACAGACAGCCCGTAAAACAACTGTTTTCACCTTTAATGTTTCATTTTAGTCCATCTTGTCAACGCTGATATCTTAACATCCTATTAAATCTGTAAGTGATTTATCGCTTTCCCAAAAGGGCGACCCAACACAGTCGCTCCCCGCCTATTATCAAAAAATGTAAGAGCTCCTTCTACTTGAATTAGAACATTTTACACAACAGGACCGACATCAACAGGCCCTTACGTTCTGCATAAATGTAATAGTTTATTTTGTGTTCCGACCTGAGAGATGGGTTCAGATGTTGCTTCCTGGACAGCACCGACAGGTTCTTCTGTTGATTGCTGTCGCTCCTCTTCCTCAGACTCCATCTCCTCGGACTCTTCCTCTTCAGAAGCATTTTCAACTTTCTCGCCGTTTATGTTTGCAGCCTCCGTATTCTGTGAGACAAGAGAGGATCAGAGGATGATCATGGCAATCTCAAACTATGCTGTAAAATAGATTTGTTGTGGTTAGGCGACTGGACCAATATATTGGCGATTAGCTGAGTTCAACAGATATTGCTTTTTTTGGAGCGACTTTATTTAGCTAATTTAATGGTCTGCCTCTGAAGAACAAGTGTGAGTAGCAGCTCAGCGGCGACTGGTAAAGCGCTAAAACAAAATGCACAGTGGGAGAAACAACATGCAGAGATGGCATATTTTCAAATCTAATTTGGTAAATTAGGGGTTTATTTTGACCAAAACAGAGTTGGAACAGTGGAAAGAGTTTTACTTTGTTTCTGTAGAGTAAAGTGTGTTTTACATTAGTTAACAAGGCAATTAAGTGAGTCTTAGTTTGGTGAAAGAGAGAAACTTGAATCCAGAAGGTGTACGCTTGCATTTTTCTGGAAAATAGGTGCAAGAACTTTTCGTTTCTTGACATTTTGAGTTTTTTTATTAGAATAAAATGCTATGAGAGCTTGTGGAAATGTAGCAAACTTACCAAATCTACATGAAACATATGTTTATTTCTCTCGAAGTCTTGAATTATTGAAGTATTGGCAGGGTGACATTCAAGGTTCACAAAATGTGTGAGAGTAGAAAGTGTTTGTGTTAATAAACATTTGCCAGAGAACACTTTTAAACTTGGCATATGAAGTGATTTTGATTTGCTTTTGTAGGAGAATTAGATGACATGCAAGTGGCTAAATGAAGACATCAACTAAAAGCTCATTAGTAATTAGTCCGTTGTGGCCCCGGCTCAACAAGGGTTAATGTGCTTGCCAGCGGGTGAAAACCAACCCCAGATTCTCACTTGTTTGTTGTCTGTTTGGCATTTGGCCTCGCTGTATTCAAGTTTTTGATGATATGTCCATTTCTGCAGCTAACGATACCACCTGATCGCTACGGTTTTATAGGTTGATGAAAAAGCTTTGCATCCAAGCAGGATCGAAATGTCAATGAATTGTGGCATAGTTTTTTAGGAAAATGCTCATTCTGCCTTTAGATTGTGTTTGTTTTGATAAATATGAGGAGCACAGACCTGCTGGCTCTTGGCAGACTGTTGTAGTTCCTTAAACATTTCCAGCATAGTTCTCTGCTTAAGCACTTTGGTTTTCTTCTTGGGAACCAGACTGTACATTCCCATCCTCCTCTTCTTCTTCCGGGATGACAACCCTCCTGAGTAATGACCTACAGCACGAGAGAACAACACACCTGTTTACAGCAAGACTATCAACAGAGTCGAGGCTCTGGTCCGACCCACTGAGTAGGTCAGTTTCTGTCATGTGTGACAGGAGTCTGTCTGACCTAGTAGGAGCTTGGCTGGAGCTGCAGGAGCCACAGAAGCCTGAGGATCCGGAGGAGCCTCCGGAGCTGGAGGAGATGGAGTTGTCATGGGAGCCGCAGGAGGTGCTGGTGAGGCTGACGAAGCGGTTTGTGCTGAAGCGAGCGTATCCGGTGGACTCTGAGGTAGATGGTTGGAGGACTGCTGCAAAGATTTCACGGCATCGGGTGCATTAGTCTCCATTTTGGCACTCTTTGCTTCTCTTAATTCCCTGTTCAGAAGCTGGAAGTAATAAGATCCAAAATTAGTTATGATCACTGTGTTACAAAGTGATTTGCTTTAAGTCCTTCTGTTACTGGGAGTTTCATTGTCTGTTGGTTTGCACCAGTTGACACCACAAAATACCCTGATTTGTTTCTTTTAACAGAAAGGAACCGATTCCTTTGATTTTCACCCACATGTGTCATGTGTCACGCTGTGAAAAGACAATGACCACTGTGTGTTACAGTAAACAAGGTCCTCCTGCAACAACACCAGCTCAGAATCCCACAGCAGTAAATGCAATAATTCAAGTATTGTTTCAGCTGAATTGTATTGTGATACAACAACGCATCGTGTTCACTGCATTAAGTAACAATTTCATAATTTTGTAAGTGATTTTGCACACACTTGTCTCATCAATTACCAATGTATGGCCAAAAGAATGTGGACAAATTGTGTGCTTTTGATCTGGGGTTGTTTACCATGGTTTGAATCAGATAGAATAATGTTTTAGACCATAGTGTTTGTCCAACGTTCTTGTTTCAACATGACAGTGACCCTGTGCAGGAAGACAAGTCCATAAAGAGATGGTTTTCCCAGTTTGGAAGAATGTAGAAAGAATTTGACTGCACAGAGCCGTGTCGTGACTGAATGGAAGCAAATTCCTGCAACAGGGTTATAGAAACAGATCAATGGCCTTGGTTTGTAAGGACATGTTCAACTATAATAGGAGTCTAATATCCTCAAACTTTTGTCTTTTAGTGTGTATAAAAATATTCATATCAATCTTATGAAGATGATTTCACCTACACCCCCCTAACAGATAGCAATGATATGTAAAAATACACCTGAAGGTTTACCTTTTGTGCAGGGCTGACAGCAGGTCTGGACATTGTCTTGCGTGCTCTGTGTATCGTGACGGCTGCTGGAGCCGGGGCAGGAGACGAGGCTTTGCCATTTTTAGTGTCTGGTGTCTCCTGTCCCGACGTAGTCCCTGTACTGTAGTCAGTCCTTAGTGCACCTGAACTCTGTGAGCACCCAGACGCCGAGGCCGGGGGAGATTTTGCTGTGTGTCCCCCTGTCGGTGAGCCCGAAGGCAACCAGTTAGTCCTGTGAGGGGAAACTCCCAAACCCTGCATCGATGCAGAGCTGCCATCCTGCTGCTGCTTCGCGAGAATGAATCCATTGCTTCCGGTAACCGAACCATGCGGTGGCTCCATGTCTGACGTGCCATTTTCATTCACCAGAAGTAAAGTCTTGTTGTTGGCCGTCGCAGAGCTGTGTGTCAGGCTCTTGTGCCTCGTGTCGTCAGGCTCTGTGCCGTTTAGCATCGTCTCTGCTGGAGTGGAAGAGGACAGTCTGGCTGCTAGCTCTTTGTCTCCATCAATGGAAGGGAAAGAACATAATGCAAATTACAAGATGCAAAGTTTATTTTCAGAAATGAAGTGATGCCTGGTTCAATTTGACTAATACCTGGTTTCTCCTCTCCGTTGCTTGCTGCATTGAGTTCCTCTTTCTTTGTGAATGCACCCTTATCCGCACTGCCTTTGGCTAGACCAGCGGGCTGATGAAAAAAAAAACACACAGATGTCAAGGAAAACCAAATTTAGAATGCCAACTAACAACTATGATATTGTTTTGTTGTCAATCAATAACTTTAATTAATCGGTTAGTCAGAAAATAGTTAAATATTTCCATGCAAGTTCCCAAAGCTCGGGTATCCTCTTTAAAGCAATTGTTTAATCTGAGCAACAGTCCAAAACCCAAAGACATTCAATTCATATCAGCACAGAAACAATTACTTGATTTAATTAGTCATTTGATTGAAAAGTTAAACATTCTCATAATTAATTTATTGTCCAGGTAATTTATCAAGCACAAATGCCAAATACTCTGTGTGGATTTTCGTTTTTTGTACATTTTATATCAATGTAAACTGAAAATGTTGTTGCTCTACCAAAACAAGACATTTTAAGACATAAATAATCAATGCATTAGTTGGACAAATAGTTGACAGATTAAGTGATGATGAAAATAATTGTTGGAGGAGTAAACAATAAAGAAATCTGAGAAAAGCACCAAAATATCTGGTATTTCTGCCAAAACCGCTGTCCATTAATTTTTTGACTGACAAACTAATTAATTCACGAATTCCTGATCTTAAAAAAATGCATATCTGAATAAAACTATATCTCATCTACATATGGAATGCTGGGTAAAAACCTCTTTTCAGTAATGTGCCTTTGTCAGAGTCAAAGACTATAGAGTAAGCCAAGAGAATGAGGGCGACCCCCATGCACCGTCATCGTCTGTCTTGTCTCTTTCTTTGCTCCAGCCAACCAGGAGAGCAGTAGATGCAATAGATGCACGGCTGAGGCTTCAAAAGAAATCACAGCCACCCACAGATTCATCTTTATATCTCACAGAAAGAAACAGTTGAACACCAGGAAATGTAAAACGCTCTCTTCCTTCTGAGCCTAACGTCAACCTCGTGCTCACTCTGGGAAAATGGGACAGGACACACAAGAGGCCCAGGAGTAAAACCTCATGAATCCACACTTGTGCATTCTCTTTGGGTCCACCTTTGCTTGTCAAAGCCACGCTGTCTGTCTTCACACGTAGACCTCCTTAGACCAAATGTCAAAGGGAAGTGGTCCTGGGTCAGTTTGTCTCGGAAGAGCAGCATTCTTTAAGCACAGAACAGGAAGGCTGATAGTCTCCACGACGTTATGTGATGCAGACATACCAAGCAGAATAATGGTAGCTATACAGACACATGCTGCTAGGGCCTGGGGTTATA
Organism: Chelidonichthys spinosus; assembly: GCA_029853015.1. Classification (NCBI taxonomy): domain Eukaryota; kingdom Metazoa; phylum Chordata; class Actinopteri; order Perciformes; family Triglidae; genus Chelidonichthys; species Chelidonichthys spinosus. The sequence goes on from CM056840.1 coordinate 8,110,088, forward strand.
TCTAGTGAGTGATAAATGAAGGTACCGAGTCTGATTGTCTTAAGAAAATAGAGAAACATTTTCTCTCCAAAATAGTTCAATCCCAAGACCTGCTAGGGACACAGAAAGCTTAATTTTATCAAACTGATTCAGACGGTTAAATTCTCTACATCCAGGGCTCTAACAGTCAAATCCTTCGATTTAAGAAGACAGCACATTTCCTGAAACCTGCACACAATCGAGACCTCAACGACATGAGCCACCAGGAGAGATTTCCCAAATCATTCTCCAAACACGTGCTCCTGAGTCCCTGAACCGAACACGAACATGCACCTTGTCAAACAGCAACCAGGTCAGCCAAAGAGCCAGGCTGTGAGCACAATGTCTGAAGGTGTTTCCCAAAGAACATCTACTCTGGGACAATCCTCGGTGGTGTATGAGCTCAAGGCATCGAATGAGCACATGTGAGGGCGAAGAGAAGAAGAATCCTTCAGTTCCCTTTTTCCACGGATTGAGGACAGCCAGTTACAAAAAAAGCACCAGCCTCATCCTCCCCCTAGTGGTGGATAGTGGAACATACACACTGGAGACAGAAAGGAAAGGGGGGGAAGGGAGGCAGAGAAGCCTGCCTGCAGATCTCCGCCATTTCGCAACCAGATTGTTTACTGACACAACGCGGCCATTGCAGTGGTTTTCCACTAGATGGGGAACGTAGGGGTCTGAGGCACATGGATGGGGAAATGCGAGCTGCTAAAAGAAGCTCCAAATGTGAAGCCAAGGCTGAGTGCTGATCAGGAACCTTAAGTAGTACATTGAAAAAATGGAAAGATGTTAAAATAGACTAAAGCTTCTGCTATGGCCGCAAAAATAATAATCCAATGTCCCAGACTTAATATTCCAGATAGTACCTTTTAAAAAAAAAAAAATAACCATAGTAGTTTAGTAGATTATATGTAATGTTTCTACTGCCATTTTCTCATGCATCAATCATTCACTGACCCTCAACATAATGTGGACCTTGTATGTGACAAGGTCTGGACATTCGCACTGATGTGACCTTAAGATCGACAGCAGGAGGCCTGAAAACAAGTCAGAGCTGCCTAAACACGAAGCTGATAGACTAGCAGTCTATCAGCTGATGGTTTAACGACACGTGCAAGGTGCCAACACCCAAAATTATATCACGGTACACAATTTCACACAGCCTCAGAGAGGATGAGTTCCCCGCAATGTCAAAGGATATCTAGCAGATCTATTTGTGAACCCTCTTCTTTTGACTGTGTGCAGTTTGACTTATGGGGGATTTTCCCCTTCTCAGATCATTTCAGAGGCCTCATCAGGTATATCATCCAGTATTTCACAAGAAAAAAGAGCAAAGACTGGGAAAAGTCACATAACACTATTTGTGCAGCAGAAATGTTTTTACTTTGCATCTTCTTGAGAACACTCTTCAATAGTCCTAACCTCAAAATAGACCACTGTTCTAAAGAAATTTGGTAAAAAAAAAAAGAAAAACACAAACATCATTAAGATGGGGCTTCCTGCTGATCCAATGAACTGACATGCTGAATGTGCAATCGCATTGATCCCAGTCTGCATCTGACATGTCATCCTTCCTCTCCGCCCTCATTTCCTGTCACATCTCAACAGTCCACTATCTACATAAAAGGCAAAAACATTGGAAAATGCTCATTTAAAAATCATTAAATACCATAGCTTAAAATTTCAAGTGATCAATAGTGCAAAACTGACTGATCAAGACATGCAAGGCCGGGCCTTCAGCCAGAAAGGCTCAGGAGATCAAAGCCGGACATTGAAGCTCACACCGCAGGCAAACGTGCATTTTGGGTTGATAAGCAGTGATGGCAGCTTGATGTTCCAGTATATTCCTGATAACATAGCCTAAGCTGCACAAACCTCCAGTCCTGTGAGACCTCATTACATACCAACCATGAGGGACAGAGCAAAGAGGCAGGATAGTAGAAGTGGTATGACAAAAGGAGATTTAAAAATCTACTCTGGGGATAGTTTCCAGAACTTCAGACGTTCTCATATATCAAGTAACATCATATTTCCCATGCCGTGATGCTCTAAATACAGCTGTTGTGCTAATCCAGTAGAGAAGCTCCCTCCAACAACAGGATCCAGCAAGCCACGCTTAAATCTCTCTTTGATACAGCAGCACTGCCACCAAAAACAACAAATAGAAACCGCTGCTCCTCAAGATTAAGCCCTTGATTTCAGGAATCAAATGCAATCAGCTGCTGATAAAGCAGCAGCAACTGTCTCGAGAAGCGCATCTTACAAACTGAGAAATCATCTCAACGAGAAGACAACAGGAGATCAAACCCAAAGAATGTAACTTGTATAAAAAAAATAAAATGGCTGACAGGAACTGAGAAGCGAGACTCTGCTTCTCCTCAGAGCAAAGCCAACCAAGGGTGAAGACAATAAAGCCAACATGTCTTCCCCCTAGTCTGCCTCCAGGAAGCATCATACCTGCTTTCTTCTCATGGCCTCCATTGAGGAGAAGAAGGCGTCAGAGAGAGAGAGCGAGACAGTGCATGAGGGAGGGTGTGGGTGAGAGAAAGAGAGAAGCGAGAGAAGCGAGAGAGAGAGAGAGAGAGAGAGAGAGAGAGAGAGAGAGAGAGAGAGAGAGAGAGAGAGAGAGAGAGGGGGGGGGGGAGGACAGAGCGAGCGCGAGCACGAGAATGTGTCGAACAGATTGTTCCTCTTTCCTTTTCTTTCCCCGCATGCACATTCACCTCGCCGGTCATGTGACCTGGTGGCTCCCTCTGTCGGTCCTCCTCTACAGAGGGTCTTCACAGAGCATGCTCAGTCAGTTCAAACTGTAACACCACACCATTTCTTTAAAGTTGAAGACCTGGAGGCCACTAAAGAGATCCACTGGAACAGGCTCACCGTACAAATACTGCAGATCCATTACCCCAACGATGTTTTTATACACATGCTACTATTTATGGCAACTTTACCCTAAAATGTTCTTTTTCTTTGTGTAAAATGGAAATATATTTGGTGAATCATGTTTGGGGGGGATACTGTATGCACAGCAACCAACAGAAGAAGGAGAAAAAAACGATAGAAGGTAAAAGAGCAAAAGCCACAGGAGCAAACCGGATGTTAGTGAGGAGCCTGGTTAGCCAAGCATTTTTAATCGTGGACATCAGGCCACATCCGAACCTCTCAACAGGAGTGTCTTTTAGCTTCACTGAGCCCCGGGCCAGTGAAGGCAGCAAAACCCAGATGCTGCCAGACCCTGCAACGTCACAAATTAAATAACGGACCAAGCTGCTATTGAGGGGAAAGGCTTGAAAAAAGCAACAGCAACCACAAAAAATGACCAGAAAAGAACAACTTAATAAGTAAAAACAGAGCCCTTATTTGGTTTATCTGCTCTGGTCCCCAGTACAAACAAAATAAGTATAAATGTACAGTACCAACTAAGCATTATTTCACATCACTAAGTATTTCTACTGTTGTCCTTGTTGCTAATGTTTTCAAAGAATAATCAGTTCATCATTTTTCAATACTTTAGTCTATAACATTTCATTAAATAGCAGTCAAAACGGTCAAAAGTTCCCAGATTGACTTGCTTCATCTGCCCAAAATCCAATAACATAAAGAGGAGAAGAAGAAAAACCCATCAAACCCTCACATTCATTATTTACTTTTCTTTTCAAACTAACTGATAATCAGAATAGTAGATTGTCAGTTTGCAAAGTGACATGCCTTTTCTCCTCAAGGGATGTATTCAGAAACGCAGAGATGTTAGTGGCTTCTCCCGTTTCACAACTAAACAATGAAAAACAATCTCGTCTTGACATACAGGCTCAACTTTCAGGTCTCAATGCACAAAAAAAGAGCTTCCTTACAACAACGGCGGAATTGCAATCAAGTAAAGATAGATATCAGTAGATATCAGATACTGTATATGAAATAGAGGTGAAAAAATGAGGCCACCGATAAGCAAAGAACACCTGTATACCATTATGTGAAACTCATTTTAACTAGAGCAAAACACATTTGTGTCTATTTGAGCCTCCATCAGCACTCAAACATTATGCACTGTAATGAATTTTTATTTATTTATTTATTTGTTTATTTCGGGCATGAAGTTGAATTGCATCATGATTGCACAGATTAAAAATTACACAATAAAGAAACGGTCTGTGTGTTGGTCCACACTCATAATTCAACAACTTTTGGATACATTTCCATTACATATTGCTAAAGATATTCATTGTCCCCAGAGGATACAGCCTGCCGATTTTGGTCATCTCCTGACTTGTCCCAAGATGAGGTCAACATTTTCTATTTGAAGTGAAATTACGATTGGAGATTGGATGGATTCCATGAAACTTGTAGGACAATGTCCCCAGATGATGATGATGATCCCCCTGATTTTTCTTCTAGCACACCCAGGTGGTCACAGTTTTCACTTACTGTGAAATACAGTAGCTTGACCTCTATGATATGGACCAACACAATATTTTAACATCCCTGACTCCTAGACAATTTACCCAATGACTGGATTTCCTCTGCCGCCACCATGGGTTTGAGATAAAAAGTGAAATGTCTCAACATCTAGGAACATCACCAGAGTAAATTCTTCTGTACCAAGTAGAGATTCAAATTTCCGCAAAAATAAGACATACCATCCCGGGAATCCCAGGATATTGACCCGTTTATAAGATAACTTTTGCCATAGTTAAAGCACATTGGTCATGCAACAAGGAAAAATATGCATAAAGCTATGGGTTCCCAACGTGATCACTTCAGTGTATTATTTGGTAATGCTAATTACTTTTTAGGCAAACTCCATTTATGTTAGTCAACATTAGATTGAGCTGTGGTGTCCTTTTTTTTGCCAAGACTTGGTTGGATCCTGGTTAGTTGTAACGATTCATTCAATTAATCGATGAATCGATTGTCAGTCCTATAGATTCAACTAAATCGATCTGCTAAAATAAATAAATAGAATGAATCGTTTTGGCTTCACCAATCGATATAAATGCATTTAAATCGGATTAATCGTGATTCTTACTTATGATTAATGTTGTAATACATTTAAGACACACTCTCCCCTGCCAGCATGTAGTCTACTGAAAATATTTAAAATAGCTGAGCAATGTTTAATTACATTTTTGTATTCAGCATAAAATATTATGCAGGACTACTTTTTTCTAGAATAAATATGTTCTTTTTTCACCTTTCAGAAGAATACAGATCTCACTCGCATTATTGCATGTTTATTCATGGACATAAAATTTTGGTTATAAGTTACTGAATCGAATCGTGGTTTACAGAATTGAATCGTTACAAAAAAAAATCGTCCTTGAATCGAAAACTACTGTATCGTTATTCGAATTGAAGCGAAGCCAAAGTCCGTATTTCACGTTATTATATGTCCTGGGAAACTGGAAATGGATGTGTTTGCCCAGGCATCTGGTTTCCCAGGATTAAACCCTAGTATGAATGACAATATAAAAGTGGCATATAGCTTCAGCCTGTTCCGTTAGTCAACTTAAAAAAACCTTTACAGCTTCGTCAACCTCATTCACACTTATACACATTTTCCATCACTATTTTGGGGGGGGGCTCACCTGCGAAAAATGCTTGATTTGAACGGACAGCGTGTCTCCATGTGGACAGCTATTCAGAGGAAACCTTGATACAGATACAGCAGATTCTGTATACCAAAACTATCAGATTTCCATTCAAGTTTAAAGCCCCCAAATCATTTTTGTTCTTCTAAAAGGGGTGCTCACAACAAATGTGATTTTTCGCACGACCAAATTACATGTAAAGTCAATGCACAACCTGTGGCATATTCATGCAACGAGACTTCTTTGGGGTGAATGCCGCGTTGGACGCCAATGAAAAGTTCTTATTTAAATATTTCAACTCGAGTGACATCATTTGCGTCCGTCGCTGTGACGCAAAGCCAATCAGCGACTGAGATTCTCCTCATGTCGTCACTGGCAGTGAATCAGTAATGAAGGAAAAACATCGTAGCAGTCTGTGGTCTCCCAGAGCTCTACGATAGTATCTTACGTTTCATACAGCTACGGTATTAGCATAGCCTAGCTCTGAGCAAGCCAAACGCCATTGCCAAATCAAGCATTTTAAAAGTTAATTTCCATATCGCCTTAAACCATGAGATTTGGTGTGAATGCCCCTTTAGGTTTGCATTTTTACACTGATCACTTACGTCTCTTAGGGGCCATTTACATGATGTTTTCAACTCAATTTTCAATATTTTTAGGTTTCTTTTACATGACAACAGGAGTTTTGGGGGGCTGCAAACAAAAATTTTTGAAACCAAGTTCCAGAGTGAAATCTTTTTAATGCGCAAACCCCAGCGTCGCTGTGTAAGCTAGCAAAACCGGTCAACGGTGAAGTTGCTGCTCCACTTGGCTGATAAAGTCATGCGCAAGTACGAAGACAACACAATTCCCTTCCATGGAAACACATCGAACATGCGAACACATATTCAACAGCATTAACCAGATGTGCCTATCACCGGGAAGATAAATGTTTGGACACTATATGAATCTTTAAATAAAGCCACAGTATAACTTACTGAAACACTTCTAACACACAAGATTATTTTTTATCATTCTATGTTATTGGCATTTTTTAATAGCAAAAGAGATAGTATTCAGTTTTACCTGATGCCTTTTGGCAAAGTGTTTAGTCAGTGTTCTTAATGTGTAGAATAGTTGTTTATTAATGAAAATAGTTTACCAAAGTTGCCAGCATGCAAAATGCAAAATAAATGAAAATAAATATATCCTTATGCATTTTGGGGTTTTGTACTAAACCACAAAACCATAACTCTTAAACCTGGCAATGAACCGATCTGTGAATGTCTACTTTCACGCTCCTAATCATACAAAATCACTTGATTGTACAGTTGTGTTAACAGTCTTCCCTCACAAATTATAGTTGGTTGAGTGTACAACAAGAGCCAAGTTTAATTTAAGAGTCTTAAAACTATTTTATTGCTATTATGAATTCACTCATAGGGAAAGAAGCAAGATGTCTCATTCATTAGCTACTTCCACCATGCACAGTAATGTTAACCAGCGCAAAAAAACAAAAAATGTCAGCAACTCCTTCTCGATTAGGATTATATTATACGTAGTCATTCATTCTTCATTCTAATTGTTGATTTTTTGGGGGGGGGTCACCTGCGAAAAATGCTTGATTTGTTACAGTGAGGCGGCTGACAGGAGTACGCTATATTTTTTAATCGTCTTTCATGATTTTAGGTCTTGGAACGATTAGATGCTATTTTGTTATGGAGGGTTTCTACAGACTGAGAATTGAAAGAGCAGAAAGAGAAAGATCCCTCAGAGCAACAGTTGAATAAGAAATAGAAGAAATCATTTGTCATCATCGAGAAAAGAAACAGGAGGAGTAGCATCAACGTGTGCAGTTAGAAATTTCCCATTTTAGTGGCAAGTGCACAATAATGCAAATAATGTTGGAATATTAACAGGTGTGTTGCTTAAGCAAAGCTATTCTTAAAACGTCACAATTACACAATTTCATACTACAAGCAGCCCCTCATTTTTGAAATCTGAGCGTGGATTCAGAATCATAGAAAATAAGAATTGTGATTCTTATGAGAATTTCTCCCTTTAGCCCTTTTGATGGAATGGATCATTATCAATCACAGGCACAGCTGAGGCACGACTCTGCTTAATGATCAGCACATCTCGACAACTACATGCCGATTTTTTTTTGCAATTATCACAAAAAACTTGTGGCAGTAGTTTGGTTGCACAAGTCAAGTGTCAGCATTATCATACAGGTACAATTCTCAGGAGATGTCTACGAGGGGACAACATCAGCAGGATATCTGTCACAAGGTCAATCATGGCCATTTCGTCTTCATGTACTCAACTACAGGAGCCCAAAGAACTGCTCGACATTCCACCAACCCTTTTCTCCTGCTGTGTTTCTGTCTGAACGCACACATGAACTGAATGCTGAAGGACACACTCACCCACTCACTCACTCTCTATCACTTACACACCACACACACACACACAGGAAATCAGAAACACCTGTCTGATGTAGTGAAAAGCTATAGGAGGAGCCCAGCAGTTAATACCTTAACTCAAGCTGCTTACCGTTTGAAGTGAAATTATGATCTGCATGGTGGTGTGTTGTTAAACACTGAGGATGGTACTGTAAATTTACTGTGAAATAATTGCAGTTAATGTGTTTCAAATGTGCCTCTGGAGGGATGAGGTATTTTGAAGGCCAAGCCAGAAGTAAGTTTAAAACTGATTTGCATGATATGATAATCTGTTGGCATTTGCCCCTGACAAAAACAATCATTTAATTCAGCGTTTAAAATACTGGAATGTGAAATAATTATTCATAAATAACTAATCTATTACTTGACCAATTTAAGGACTACTTCATGGGTGGAAAGATGAATCTGTATTGAAAGTGGGTCATTTAAGTAGTCGAAATGTAAAATACATTTTGGATTTGGTGCCTTCTTGACCGAGAAAAGGCAAGACGGTGAGTTTTTGCCGCATATGGATGGAAGACAACAGCAACGTCTCAAAGTCATCAACAAGAAAACATGGCTGAAGCTTTAACAACAAGTCGCGTCTGCACATATTTCTAGTAAACACTCTGCCTCTGGTTCGGTGAGCAGACCGGCCCAGGCTACTCGCCGGCAGTCCAACAGATTTAAGAGAGAGCATTTTTATTATAAAAAGGGCCGGTCCAGTTCCGCTTCTGCCGAAGTGAAGTCCCATCTGTAATAGGTTTCTGGGTTCCACCAGGTTGTAGTCTTACCCCCTCTAACCAAAGCAGCCTCCGATGCAGCAAAATGACAATATTTGCGTCATTAGAGGCTCTTTTTCAGAATAGAGATACAGATATCTCCCATCTCTGGGGGAAACGAGGGAATGATGCACGACCATTCAAAAACACTACCGGGTTTTATAACGATAGAAAGCTTAATGCAAATGGTGAAGTATTCCTTTAATTCAGCAGGACTCATCATCCCCCCACTTCTTTCTCAACATCTTCCATTGGGACAATTTTGTTGATAAAAAGTAGTTCCAGTGAAAACTGATGATGATGAGGTCTGTTGATTTCAGGGACATGGTTTTAAAAAAAAGGGACCCATATCTGAAAATAGCAGATATATCCAAAACTACCTTCATGGCTAGATACCACTAGAATTATTTTGAATGGGAACATAATTTTATGGAAGACCAGGTTGATGGAGGAATGTGTTGAAGGCCGTTGTATTTATTGTCAAATACATCAACATATCAGACAAGACCCAAGATATGAGTGCAAACGGAAGTGGCTGCATAGCTCAGCGTCCCACACCTTTCTTTCTTCACCAAGCACTGAGGAGCAGATGTCTGGACGCTGCTCGAGCGACCTCTGCCGAACAACACTGGATCCTGTCTCTCAAAAAAAAAAAAAAAACCCAGAAGAAACAAAGACTGAAGGACTCATACATCTGCACACTTCTGTGCCATTCCAGCAAAGAGACCAGTCCAAGCAGCCCATCTTTACCGATGAAACCTCAATAAAACAACAAAAACTTGTTAAAGCCAACCCTGGACTGGTTTACGCCAACTGAAAGCCACGACCACACCAGCAAATAGCTAACAAAGACAAGGCTGCACCAGTGGAATCATTCCTAGTAAAAGTTTAATGTGAAAACAGAATCATGCAAAGACAGCCGAAGCCGGTTTCAGGGCTGGCGCCATATGTTTACAGTGGGAGGCTGTAGGCAGCACTGCCAGTGGTGCCTTCATTTGACTGCATCAATTATCATGTAGCTAACAGACCGCACAGCTAAAGGGAAGATAACACCATCAGCCGGGCACAATGCGTGTTGTTCCGAATCACAGAGAGACGAGCCTCTTTCGTTTAACGATGTTAACCTCGAGAATCAGTTTTTGTGTGTGATGGTTTGAGAAAGTGTGCACTGTGTGCTAACTAGCGCGGTTGCTAGCACCTAGCTAAACAGCAGTGTGTACAAATTAGCCATCAGTGAGCCGGTGACAGACAATACAGCTAAAACGGTGAATAGCGTCGGCTAAAATCGCATGCATATTTATCTGCGATTTATTTTTGAACCGCTAAAACTGGACAGAAGCAGGACAGTGACGTGAGTCAGGAACATGTATAACTAAACGCCAGGGCAATGATAACAGCGCGCCCGGACGGGACCATTCAGGTTCCGGGGCGCAGCATCTTCCTGCACATTCAGTTGCCCTCCGGTCCAGCACAAAAGCAAGAGACTGCGGGCTGGCAGCGGGCAATTTACGACAAAACGACACCCCGACACCGACTATTCACCCGTTTACAAGCGGGTTTCTGGCTGCCGGAGCGTAACACGTTTCCAAAGGCTCATAAAACTGTAAAAGTAAAACAGCTTTGCGTAGATAACGCTCACACACTCACCTCGGGTCCAACCGAAGCCATGGTGCCTGAACGTAAACTCCGCCCACCCGCGTTTACGTCACACATATTGATTTGCAGCCGGTGTAATACACACCTGGGAATTTGATTGTCAATATAACAGTAATATTATTAATAAAACATGAGAGACTAAGATCACGGAGAAAAGGACTTTGTGATAACGGACTATAGCATTCAAACACACTGAATAAGATACATCTGATGCATAAAGGAGCCACAGTCATCTTTCATTTAAAGGTACAATCTATTATCCAAGTGCAAAAAAATGACACTCGATTGGAGCAGAGCCAGGTAATGTCATTAATAACACCTTTGCTTCTACTATGGCAAATCAAAATAACTGCTACGTTGCCTTTAGGGCACACATTTTTCCTTTAACTTCTATTTTATTAGGCTACAATAATCTTTTTATGATAAGACATAATGCTATTACACTCGCATCTGTATTAAAAAAACAAACCCCCTGACATGAGCTATTACGAGAATTACGTTTTTTTAAGTCTGGCTTATTTAAATCTGCTACATAAAACAAAATTTCCTGATAAATGGCCTGACCTACTGAGGTAAATCTGGTTTAACTGGTCATCTTGCTCTATGAAGCACACCTCTTTCCTGTTACATTTGGTGAGGTAACACCAACAGATGTTTTCATATCCATCCCCTTTCCAGTATTTATGCCCTATGCGTGTTTCATTTTGTGTTTTTGCTCAGTTCTTCACAACTGGAACGAAACTTATGTGGACAAGACATATATAGGCAGAACATACAAACAGCTTGAACGATATGAGACTTAAACACATGTGGCTGTGGCCACCAATATAACTCAAAACTCAATACTCACTCGATGTGCTCTGTAAAATATAAATTCATATTGACATAATGAAAAGAAAAGGGGGAATTTGCCCCTGACCATGTAAGAGGAACTTTTGCTCCTTACAGATTACAGTACTTGACTTGAGTATTTCCATTTTCTTTTACTTTATACTTCTACAATTTAGTGGCAAATATTGTTATTTTGGAGTTACTTTGCGTATTCAGATGTATTGAACAAAAAACTCAGAACTTGGACTGGTACATAAAGAAATAAAAATGAGTCAAACCTTTACCAACTGCAGCATTAAAGTCATGTACACATTAATGTATCAATGATCAAATAATTCTGAAATGGGCCATTCTGCATAATGAGTACTTTTACTTTTGGAATTTAGCTCGCCTGCCATTCAATACTAATACTTTGGTCCTTTTACTCAAGTAAAAGGGAATGCAATACTTTTAGTATTTATACATGGCTGTATTGTTTCTTTTGCTTAAGTAAAAGAGCTTGCCTCGCCTTGTCCTCTTAACACCTGACAAGAAGATAATCCTCAGTGGTCAGAAGAGGGCGCATGCGCACCATATTAGATGTGAAGCAGCGCCTAAAATCAGAAGACGAAGAAGAAGAAACTCATTGAACGGGCGGCTGGTCCGAAACGTACCTGGTGGTGCCTCAGTTGTCCTGGAAACCCGGCTTGTACATCCGCTTAATGTTATCTTAAAAGGCATTAACTGGGAAAGTAGTCCGTATCTTTGGATACAGGTCTGAACCCTGGCGCGCGTAGCTTAAGCTACAAGCTCGCGAGGACTCGAGAGAACAGCAACTAGCTAGCTTTAGCCGCGTCTAGCCGCGGGTGAAGCTTCCAGTGAGACGGACGGCTGTTCAAATCCAACATGACCCAGCAAGCTGCCGCCCTGCAGACCTACAACAATGAACTTGTCAAGTGTAAGTGATTAACTTTAGTACCGCCGTTGAGATGTCTCTGTTCTCCCTGAGATGCTACTTTTAAAGGCAAACAGGATACTACTGTACAATCTCATTAACCTACAGTAGTCTCCGTTAGTGCAACTGATGCGCTGTTAAAAAGCCATCACTTTATCAAACCTGGAGTCGGTTTAATACAAATAACAAATGTACCTCCATAAAAGAAATGTACATGCAATACAGATTTAATAATGATCCATCACTGGCCTGAGCTGATCCAGTGACCCACCAGTGTAATAAACCCTATTGTCTCCATCAGGTATTGAGGACCTGTACTCCAAGCGGGAGGAGTTGAACCGGCAGATACAGCAGGAGGAAGAGGAGAAGGAACGGCTGCAGCATGACATCCGCATCCTCTCAGAGAAGCTGAGCAGAGTCCACGAGAGCCTGACACAGAGACTCGCCGCCCGCGCCACCTTCGACCGCACCATCGCAGAGACCGAGGCTGCCTACACCAAGGTGTGTGTCGACTTTTGACTGTCCAACAGTTGTCATTGTGGAAGCTACACGGAAATGTGTCAGTTGTGTAACACTTAACCTTTTTTGGACCATTTTTGGCTTTATGAAATGCATGTTTTAAAGATTTAAAATATATATCGTTGCTAAATCACATCCACAGAGCATGGCTGTAGTCCATGCAGGCACATAAGTCATATGTTGAAATGAATGGTTTAAACCTCAACGTATGACATACTGTATGATGGATAATATTCTAGCGTACACATTCAAGTTATCTGGTTGTTCAGTGGCAGATAATCGTGCTAGATTTCAGCTTCAAGCCAAAACAGCAGCGAGTTCAGTGAGTTGTGTCTAATAGTTGCTCACCAAACAACATCTTCAAGTCCACAGGAGTTAGAAATGAACAGCCTTTGAGGTTTGATTGTAGTTCTTGTAGAGACAAACCATAAAGTTGTCCTGATGCAGCAGTTTCATCTCATGCAGGCACATCCCACTCCCGAATTCCCTGATCCCTCCCACTAATCATCCCCCACACAAACACTCCAAAGCTGTTCTTATTAAAGAACAACAACAGTCAGCAGGGCCTGGTCCGCCTTTTTTAAATTGCCTTTACAGTATATCCAGCAATGTTTTTACTTCTACTCTGAAGTATCTGCAGTATATTTGATCCAAGTTTTTGCCTCCTATAGATCTTGGAGAGTTCCCAGTCTCTTCTGAGCGTCCTGAAGCAGGAGGCAGGAAACCTCAGTAAAGCCACAGAGCCCCGGAGGAAGGATCCGTAATGGCAATGAAAGGTCACTGCACTCATTTTGACCACAACAGCAACACTTGACTCAGCACTTTTAACAGTTTATACTCCAATCTGGATGAATGGTATACATTTGATTGAGTTATTCTAATAAATATGTTTCTTATCACTGGTGTGTCTCTTCCTTTTTGACAAAACTAACATCAGTGTAGATTTTAAATGTAAACATTAGGTTGAGGAAATGACATTTGAGTGTTCTCAAACCTGTCAAATATAAAGAAAGCTTAGAATGGTGTTTCTCAGATTGAATGACACACATACAGTATTTACATTTGTTCAAGTTGTCTATTTATTGAGCTTTCATTTGAACAAGTATGACATCACTTAGTTTTTTTTTTTTTGTTTGTTTTATTTGCCCAAGTCATTGACAATAATTTTACAGTAAGCACATTTGCTGCGATGTCGATTTACAGACAAGGGGGGAAATAAAGGGCGAACAAGATGGAGCTTCTACCACAGAGTCGCTACAGTGTTTCGCAAACAGGAGTAGGCAGATGGGAAAAACACTGTGGCGAGAGGCTGCATTTACATTTGAGAAGTCAAGTCATATGTCCCACTATTGGCCATCAAAAGTCCTCGCTGTCATTTAAGACAATTAGTGGGGCGTCCCACAATTCACTCTGCCTATTTGGTCCCCCAGTTTACAGCAGGACAGAGAGGCAGCGGTTACCACAGATGGATTCACAGGGTTGTCATGTGACCGTTAGCAACGGCTCCACAGCAGGTCCAAGAGAAGCCGTCTACGGGCCAAATTCAACTTAAAGGGACAGTTTGTAGGATTTGGTGGCATCTAGTAATCTTTGTTTAAGGTGATTATACACATGGAATACTACACACTAGCCCTTTAAAGAACCATACCAATGGGGGGGGGGTTTAGCTTCTTAATTATAAATCATGCGTACTTCACATTTCTGCAGTGCTAGTGTTTCAAGCGGCCATTGGTTCCTGTTCATTTCTTCATGGTATGAAAATGTGTTTAATCACCATTTACTTTTGTCAGGTCCATTATAGTTACCCTTACATTATGATAGTGATGGTAATGTAGTTTAAGGGCAGATTAATTTGAAAAGTCAGCACTGCACATTATAGGGCAGGATATTGAACGTCAATACGTTTTTTTACTGAATTGTGTGGCCATAGTGTAAAGTGTGGAGTCAAGAACATAATCTATGTAAATATAACCTTGTTTACATATTTAAAGAAAAGTATCACTGTAGCATGGACAGGTTACTTAAAATCCTATCCAGCTGTTGCATTATGATGCAATGATAATGGGACCTGATGTTCACTGCTGGTGACTTGTACAGTAGTTTACGTTCATACCACAAGAAATTGAGTGGAAACCATGTGGAGAGGTTTAAAACAATTCTAAAACACAGTTGCATGGTTTGCAAAATGAGTTGCAGTAAAGTATGTGATTTTTACTAAATGCGCTAAAACATGCAAATCACTAGAATGGTCCTTAAGAGCAACTGTACATCCGTGACACGACAGCTCAACTGGCCAATAATAAAGAGAAGGATTTGTTTTGGGGGCAACTTCAGGACAAAGATGACTTGGACCTGTGTGGAAAACTTCACGTGGTCTACGGTTTGTGGTCACAGCGACATGGCTGACAATCATAGGACTTGATGCAAGGCTGTGGCAAAGAAAAAGTGGACATGGCATTCGTGGGCAGTGCATTCATCATGTACAGTTGAAGCGTTAAATTCCAAAATAGTATTCATTCATTTAGTTTAAAAAAAGAAATTCATAACCTGCAGTCCGAAGGGTGTTTACTCTGCCAAAATCACATTTCTGTGTCTGACAGGCAATCAGTGGTTGTATGACAACAGGTGTTGTTTTTCGAACAAAACTCTTCAACTAGACTTCTCGTTCTCAAGTGCACATGTCCTCTGTCGCCTACTCCGTTCCTTCATCATGAGGTGCAAAACAAAGCTAAAAGCAAAGACAGTGCAAAGACATTTAACATCCAAGACTCCAGACAAAAACAGATAATTCCTAAATTCATCAGACAAAGACAAAACGTCTCATCTCCTAACAGCAAACCTCGAGGACCGAACAACTTTCATCTGATCGAAGAAGTGAAAGAAATGACAGGAGCGAGAAAGAAATCTTCATACTTCTGAAAAATATGGTGGAAACTGTACAACAATACTGGCCGCAGGATGGAAACCGGGTAGGTGAAGAATGTATGTGAGGCCGTTACAGCAACACTTTAATCACTTGGCATTATGAGTTTTAAAAAAATCTGGAAACTTGGTGCATTCTTGTATATAAAACAATCTTAATTAAAAAAAAAATCAATACATATTCTTTCAAAACACACAATATTTCATTCGCTCTCACAAACGTGCATATTATGAATGATCATAATAATTGTTTCCTTCATTGCGTCGATGGACCGGCTTCTTTCCCCGTGGAATGTGAAAGTACATGAGGTCCGACTGGAAAACAACAGCAAAAAAACGTCCGGTGGGGCCGTTCCTTCCACACCAGCAAACTGGTCTTTACAAAAATGGTTTTGTTTTGTACATGAGCAGGTCTCAGACATGCAAACTTCAACTTTAAGCAGGAATAAATACACAAGAAGCCAGAAAGAAAGAAAGAAAAATAAGAGTGTCAGGCGGTCTAACAGCTTTTGATAAATGTGACACAGACACCTTGATAGTGGATATACGGAAACATTCTACAGTATGATTTTGTTTTGTCACCAGCAATACGGACGTACAGACATTATTGGCCAAGGTCACTTTTTTCAAGCGTGTAATCAGAAATCAGAGTGGCTGCTGATTGACAGAAATCTTCCCTGGGCTGCATATTTCCCCTCCCTTGTCACAAAAAGGAGGGAAGTGTGTTGAAGTTTGCTCGCTGTCAAGACACTTCTACTGAACGTCCAGCAGCTTCAATACAGCATAGTTTGCCAGAAAACATACAAAAACTAAAAAGGCATACAGAAGCTTTTACAGTAAAACAACCAACCAAGCCGTTGGCTGAAATCAAAACATGCAAGTCCCCAAAAAAAAAAAAAAGAAAACTAAAATTGTGGCACCCTTTCACCATTTTTGTTTTTGTGTGTTTGAGTGTGCCGGCGTTCTACACAAGCGTCCTATGTTTTCTGGACGTCCTAATGACGTTTCCGTGCTAACACTGAACTCCGACGCTGTGGCGTTTCCTTCATGTGGGCACTGGCGGCTTCCTGTTCTTTTTAAGGAGTTTGGTCGCTCGCTTTTTAAGCTCCTTCGCTTGTCAACATCTCCCCAAAACCCTGAAGCAAATGAAAGACTTGGAAGCAGAGACTGACAGGAGCAGGAGGGGGGCGTGAAGCCAGCAAGGCTGGAGAGGAAGGTAGTCGTCTCTCTCGATTGTTGACAATCGATTTGATTCTGTCTGATATTTTGTGGCCGACAGCTCAACTGTCGGGGATCGTGTGGGGGGAAACACAGTCCAGCTGCTTTTTGGAATGGTTTCATCGGCTGATCTGCGGTTGATAACGTGGCGTGTGGCGGTTCCGTGGCAGGAAATCAGCCAACAAACAAACACACAAACAAAATACTGTTTCCTGTCTGCTCAGGAAGATGTGCTTAGAGACGGCTAGAGTGTAGAGCTGGAGGCAGTTCAGGCCCGGCTGTGACAGACGTCGCTGGCCTCTGGTCCCACAGGTGTGATGCTACTGTACAGCTGATTGGCCCGACTGATCAGAAGTAAAGAGCGGGCTCGCTGCTGTAGTCCGACAGGGAGGAGCTGTCTGCTGGTGTGAGCTGAGGAGACAAGTTTAGATGTTGAAAATGTACGTGCTCTGCAACTTAAAAGCATGTTTTTCCTAATTTCTCATCACCAGAACACTGCACCACAACATTAAGACATAAAACCACACACTTAAAAGGCACAACCCATAATAAATAATCCATAATGCAAAGGAAAGAGTTGCCCCACCACCCAAAATCAAAACATAAGACAGGAACCTGCTGCCACTCAATCAATCTGCTGTCACGTTGCCTCAAAGTCACTTAGGTACATTAAGAATGAGTGAAAACCAAAAGTAAGATATTAAACTCTATAAAAGCCAATATGACAGTATTGCCTACGAAATGTGATTTAGCATATTGGCCTCACAGAAAACATTCAGTAGTAGGCCTTTATCTGCACATTATTATCTTTTGAGATGTAAAATGTGCTGCTTTTGTCCATTGTAGATTATTGTGAATGGATGTATTTTGGTTTTGAAATGTTGTTTGGGCAAAATGAGACATTTGGTGCTCGACGGTTTACAAACAGTTTGATGAATGGAGGAGTTTTGCTCTCACCATAACTTCCTCCGTCATCTGTTGGGAAGTGGCGTCCTCCTGGTAAACACTGTCTTCATGTTTGTGCTCCTGCCAGGCATTAAAGTCCACAGAGTGCTTGGGAATGTAGCTGGAAAGATCTGCAGACAATAAACAAATATGTCATTGGTATTTCTTTGTTATTCATTTTAATGTTATATCCAGTATACTGACCCTTCCCTTTTCCAGTAAATAAAAAAACATGTTGAAGAGACATTATTTAGTCATTTATGATTCGTGAGACATTATTTTTTTGAATGTTTTCAGTAAACCGAGAGCAACATGTGTAGTCACTGATTTCCCTGAGGATCAGTCCTCAAACACATATACAGAAATATGCCTTCAAAATAATGCCTTAATGACAATGAAAACAAATCTTCAATTATAATAAAATGTGTATAAAATTTTTTTTTAAATAGGAGGCGGTCAGGAGAGCATGAACTCTTACGCAAAGAGCACAAAGCCCTGATGCAGGTAACCTGATTCCACCCGCTAGGTTAACAGAAGCTCAAACTCCCCCTCAATTAGAAAAGTTAAGACAGCAAAGTAATCTCAAAAGGACCTAAAGCCTGAGTTTCTGGCTAAATGTGCTAAAATTCCGTTTGCATTAAGTTGAGGAAGGATCGGTATGTGCTGACTGTGCAGTCCCTTACCTTTTTCAACCCCTATAGAAAGTGCGTTGTCGCAGCCTGATTGGCCAAGACAAGAAAGTTGCTTGAATTCTTAATAAGGAGCCACAAGGTGAACAACAGGTGACCTGAACAACCCTCCAAACACCTCAGGGGAACGGTGACGTTCATCTTAAACTAATTGGGAAAAGGGAAACGACGACTACAAACACATTTTTCATAAATGTGATCCACAATCTCTCCAGTAGAGGTCTCTGTCATCATACCTAATGTATCTGTTACACTTGCACCCTGAGGGGACTCATGTTGAATAACAAGAAGCAAAGACCTGATCAGACAACTATGTAGCTTCAATCACAATTTCCCTTCATTTTCTGAGCTGATGCTTCATTCACTTCTTGACAGCTCATTATAAATGAACATAATATATTTTACAGCCAAAACCATGCTATTCAAAAAGGATGTTACACAGGCACTTCATATATTGTGTTATCATGTTTATGGTTTGAATTATGTTAATCATGGCCCAAAAAGAATTGTGAAGAGAAGACACAGCTGAAGTCATAATACCACAGAACTAGACTCAAAAACAACTTAAAGGCCCTGTGACTGAGCCTCAGTTTGAGTTAGACGTTAACAGCAGTATGAGGCAGGTGTTATGGGATGGAAACTGTTCAGAAATAACATAATAAGGTTATACAGTATCCCTGCTCCCATCATCCAAGGCCTTTCACACATTTCTGACGTGAAACAATTGAGTTGTTTTCACCAAAATGAAGTTTCTACCGCCTCGCTGATCTCTTTATTTGGTCCTCAATGGCCCATCATAGAAATGCAAAGTGGGATCTTCACTCCGTTCCTCAAAGAAATGGAGCCTTTCCTTATTAAAATGCAGACTAAAAATACCACTGGATACGGTACTTGCAAACACATAATATGTCATTCGTTGTCATTCAAATGCACTTTTTCATGAGAAGTAATTGCTGTTGATCCTGCTCTCTATTAATATATTGGTTCTTGTTTATCTATTCTGCATAAATTGTCCTCCTTTTAATGTTCTGGGTTATTTTCCCTCTTGCCAATGCTTCTGATTGTATTCCCTCATTATTTATTTTGTTTTTAATGTGTCCCAGATGTGCTTTTACTTAAGTGCTACATAAATACACTTCATTACATGAGCTGTATTTATTTCCATACAAATGAGAAACGCTGAACGCTGGGTGTCCAATATGGAAGGGGTTCATCCTCTGAGGAGCATTTCAATTGAATGACGATGCGACCAGCAAATTTAGATTTGCATATAACAAGTACAACTTTTGACCTAATGGGGCAGAGTTCAGAGGATCGTCAGCTAAAACATTACAAGGGATTCACCCTCTGAGGACCATGACAATCAACATTAAAGAGACACTAGGCTGTTAGATTTCAAGGTACCTTGTTGTGAGTGTTAGAAGGAGAAAAACTTAGATTTTTGTTTCGAAGAAAAAGTCATGAGGGATCATCCTTTGGGGTCCATGAATAATCACATAGCATTACATTTCAAATAGTTGTTGTGATGGACATCAAAATAAAGGCATTTTAAAGCTGCTAGTGATGAATCTGGACTCGTTCACCACCGTGTTTCTCCCCTCCGTCACATTCCACGTCGTCTCACCGTTACCGTTGTTCGTGTGCGTGGGTGAACTGGTGAAACTGGGTCGAGGGATGTGGATGCGTCCCACCATGCTCGGCTGCTCGTCCGCCACCTTCTCCTCCTCGTCCTCATCCCCACTGTCCCACGCGGTGCTCTCTGACGGATACTCATACGTACTATGGAGACTCGACTCGTTGAAAGAGATCTTGAGCTGCAAAAGACACAGACAGGGTTTTTTTAAATGTTACTAGCTGGAAAATAAGAAAAGGAGACAAGAAGGTGAAGTTTTCCAGACAGGAGCAACAAAATGAATTTGACTCCCAAAGGCAACAGTTTACAGCTCAGCCACTTTGATCAGTTTACACAGGGCTCCATGAAAGCTTGAACTCCTCACCATCACAGCGTACACAGCAACAGTTAACTCAAAATGATGCCCTCAAATCCCCCAACTTGGTATAGTAACTCCAAGACTCACCTCTAATTTATCTGTTTCACAAAATAATCTCAACTCAAGCCCTTTTCCAGGGCTCTCAACCACTTCTCATGGTCTTCATCAATGGCTGGTATTGGCTCAGGTGTTTATTTAGTATATATACTGTGTGTGTGTGTGTATATTAACATTAGGCAGAGGTCCCACGGTACAATATTATCGCAGTACTCATTTCACAATACGATCTTATTGCAATTTTGAACATTTTTCGGTATGCTATGGTATCTTCACATTTCCTAACATAACTCTTTACATTTTACAAGCTCAGTAAACATTAACAGGTCCTTACTTCCTTATTGCTCCGTAATTCAACCATCTATAATGAACGTATTCGTTGTCTCAGCCATTTTCATCACACTTCAATAATGCCAGCTCAACACCGACCAACGACCTCATAACTTATTCATCAGGGCTTTTAATTGGGATTCTTGGTGAGCTTGTACGTGTCCTTTAAGTGGGACAGGTGGCAGCCTCTGCATGAGCTCGGGCCCCCGTGATGGATCGTCTCAGAGCGCTCGCTGTAAGACATGTCTGTTTGGCGACGCTTCAGTGGTCTGCAAACATGGATCCGTGGGGTGAGACGGCCCCTTGCACTTTGCTGCACCGTGTAATCCAACATGAATGGCAACTCTGCCACCGGAGACTCCAGCGGTTTTCGCTGTCGGTGACTGGCATGTATTCTCAAAGAGGAGATTCTCGCCGCCTTTAGAAGGCCAACAGGATGTTCTCTCTGAGAAGGTACTGCCACAAATGCATTCTCAGGATGTGATTTAAGTTAACTGTACATTTAAAGGGAATTGATCATCATCATGCATCTGTTTTTATACAAAATGATGACAACAAAACCCACAAATGGATTCTAATTCCTGTATTCTGGCAACAAGTGGATGTTGCAAACTCAAAACGTCTGTCCACGCTGACCCAGAGGCCATCAGCTGACTGCTCTTAACGCGTTGTACCCGGCTCCATCTACTCTGCAGGCCATGATCTAAATCTGCCCTAATCTCCGTCACAAGGCCGCAAGCCAGCGACGCCACCTCCGACTCCAGACCAGTCCGAGTTCACACTCGTTGCCTCTGTCCTTTAAGACTCCTTAAGGGTCTATCTCAGAGAGTGTGGTTACAGTGGAGGCGTTTTTGTAACATAATGAGTTATTGAGTCTGCATGCCAAAAACATTGTCACTGTTACAGACATCATAGAGACAAAAGATTAGCACAAATAACAGGTGCTGTACTGTTCATGGCTTGTCATCATTGGGGTAACTATTTACACAATACTTACCAATAAAAACACACATTTTTAACAGCAATACTAAATTTGTCGGGAATAAATTGATCACAGATAAAGTTCTGTTAATTTCGGATCAAAGTCTATATATTGAGGATGAAGGCCTATAAATGAAGGCTGTGGTCAGGATAAGAGTCTTCAGATTAAGGAAAATGGTCTATAGACCAAGAACAAGGGCCTATAGATTCAGGACTGGGGTACTTGGGTTCAGTACTAAACATTAAAGACAAGGGTCCACAGACGACTGATTAGGAGTCTAGAGATTGAGGACAAAGACCCATAGATTCAGCCTAAAATCATTACATGCACTTGTGGGGCACCACCTTTAATACTGGTTTATACTGGCTGGAACATTTCGAGAAATATGTATTTCACTTATCGCCACTGGAACTTCCTTGTTACGTTTTTATGATTTAATTGTTGCTCATATATAATTAGGCCTGATAAGAAAATACATAAAAATAATCAGACTATTGAGATAAGGATATGAGAAAGGAGACTGGACGATGGAGGAAGCGGATTATCAGACACCCCAACCAACCAGACGAAAAGGGTCATTTTCTCTTCTTTTTGCACCCAGCAGAGAGAATGAAAGTTTAAGGCACTCCAGTCTTGGCTTCACCTTTAACAACCCGAGATTGCCACAAATTCATATTAATCTGTATATATTTATTTTTGCACTATTCAACGTCTTAGCTTCCCTTTTTTTCAACCATGATTTTCCTCTTATACATATTTAATGAGCATTACTGGAGGGAGCCTGAGCTCTGAGATTGTTATAGCCAATGACTCCTTCTCTGTAATAGTTGTGCATTTGATTGTAAATAACCTGAAACTTGAGTTGGCTTTGTGCATGGTTCAGTATGTGAACTAAACAAGGAGCCTTTACAACGGTAACGTTCAACCAAATATCACTTATTTTACCTAATGAGAAGTGTGTTAATGTTTGAGGTCTTACCTACAACAATATTCAGCTACATCAGTTGTCTTACATATTTTTCTCAAATTTCTCAAGGGGTTCATGGTAACGTATTATCAACCTTCTGCAGGTTGGAAAATAAAGATGTCAGAAATATCAAATATTCAGAGATATTGTGAGCTTGTTGTTGTTTGAGAAGATAAGAAGTGAAGATGACTGTGATGAAGAGGGAGACTGTCTTCCTGTCACGCACTATTATTTCCATTAGAAAATATTAAAAGGTGTAAGGAACACAATCATAGTAATAACAATCATGTTTCCCTGGACAGAGTCACTGGAGATTTCAACAAAACAACAGCATCTTTTCCTCCTGACAGCCAGACCAGGTTTCTTCATCAGGACTCAGCTACGGTACAATCCACAAAACAAATCACATCCTGTGTGTGTGTGTGTGTGTGTGTGTGTGTGTGTGTGTGTATATATTGACACTATGCTCTTTAAAAGGGCCCCTCAGTCCCAGGCGTTGCCTATTTTAAGCCCCTAAGCCTCCTTTTTTAGTTCCTGTATTCAATCTTACACCATAAAAGACGCTTCCTTGCTTAACTGGCATCCTGTCTTAGAGGAAGTCTCTGGATGCCAAAAGCAAGTCTATCAATAAATCATTCTAGCCGCTGGGCTCGCTTCCTCTTTCACTTTTCTTTTGCTGTGGTCGACCAGCACTCTTCTCACATGAGACTCTTGTTAGATGAGACGCGGTCCGTGTCCTCTGCCTGACTTTACGCTGTCGCTGCAGCCCTGATCCAACTTAGAGCTAAAAGAGAAAACGGGGGAGAAACAGAACTGCGATCTTTATTTATCCCAGCCTGCTGCTGGTCGTGTCTGAGCTCCAGTCAGTTGTAGGTCTTTTTCATCTCTGTGATGAAAGCCCGCATCATGGAGGCAGAAGTGATTCGTCTTCTGTCCTCAGGCTGTGGGACGGGTCAACAGGCGCCCGACTCGGCCCTGCTGTCCTTCTCATTCACCACAGGCCGCTCAGACAGGACGCTGAGGCCGCCAACGACTGACTAATTATTCTGGCTTTGTTTTATATCCATCAAAGACTGACTGTGTATAACAGTATGTGTGTGCATATGTGTGGTAAAACATTGCATTGTTTTAGCAGGTTCCTATTAGGTCGGTGTTACCATTGAAAGCATTTAATGTAGTTTTCCATTATGATGGAGATGTTAAATGGGGTCTTGAATGTATGCTATAGTTTTAGACAGTTAAAAAGAGCAGACAGCACCTTCATATACAACATACCACTCATCATTTCAACAAATGTATATGAGACTTGTGCATTTTAGCGCTTAATTAAAGAAAATCTTGTGGAGGTGATTAATAAAAGCCTGCAGATGTTAAGCTGAGAGCAAAATAATCATGATTCATTGATTATTACAGGCAAAGTGACTTATTGACCGGAACCTTCATTCAGTGTCTGGGTTAAAATAACATTTTAAAGTGCAATTTTTATATTGTATACGAAATAGGAGTTAAAAGTAAGAGAGGAATTAAAGGAATGTTATAAAATTAAATAGAAGGAATCCTTGCAACACAGTTAAACTGTTCAGGAAGCTTTTAGAATAATTTAAGCTCTTTTTTGCTTGCTTTGACAAAAAAAAAAGTGTTTTGAAGCTGAAAACAAAATAAAACGACTTGTGGAGTCTGGATCAGATGAGGAGCTGAGAAAATTAAATTTAGACCACAAGTTGCTTTCACACAAATTTCATCAGCTGTTTTGTTTTGTTTTTGTTTACATGTTGTATATGAGGCACAAAGTGACACGGGGAAGACAAAAGAAGAAGAGCAAAAAAGAGTGAGGGACAGAGGGAGAGGGAGGAAGAAGAGAGTCAGATGAGATTATGTCTTCATGAATGTGCCTCGGCCAATCGGTGAGATGGGAGCAGTGCCAGGAATTTCTTCCAGGCCACCCAGCATGGCGTGTCCTCGTTTGGTGAAAAGTGGTTGAATGAACACACACACACACACACACACACACACACACACACACACACACAGCTCCCTGGCAGTGCTGATCAGGTCGGACTCCAAATCTGCTGAGTTACAGTGGAGCTGCGACACAATAGCGCCACTCTTGCTAACAACTGAGGGTGAAGCAGCATGTGAGCGTTCGTGTTTACACGATGCGTGTGTGTGACTGGGTGTGCATCTCCTTAAAATGAGTTTGCCTATTTATCTAAGTGGGGGCAGGTAGCCCCGGGGCGTGGTGTGGACGGACATGCTGGTATTGGGTCATTTACAGTACGTGTAGAAAAGCATCTGGTTGTTGCAGAAACCTCTTGATTTCAACATTTCTGCCAAAGCATGGTGCCTAATCAAGTCCTGAACACCCCTCCCTTTCCAAGCGTGTCAGAGAACTACGGTGGCCTTCTGGCAGAATGAAAACACACAGATTCTTCGTTTTAGAGGATGATGCACTAATAAAAACCAATGAATTATGAATATTCTGTTCTATTTCTGCCAATAAATCCCTGTTAATCCTACACACTGGCCCTTTAAAAGCACTAACGGTGCGTACCTGCTCGGAGGAGACTGACCAGCTGATTAGAGCTAATCTCCAGCTAGGTAGATAATATTAGAACTGCACCACAATGAACCGGCTGAGGAGTTTAACTGCAGCTGCATTAGTGGCCGTAAAGGGATAATAAAGCCTACATGTACTCAAACAAAGCATGTGGTGTACCTCTCTCCACTGTGCTGCTAAATTGGGATAACTAGTGTGAACCAGAGGACCTCATTTGGAGAGACAACGTGGTGGGTGCATCATTAATGATCAGATGGAGAACATATTCATGTGACATTCCAAAAGTCTGCTCTTCCTTTTATCCATTTTTTATTGTGACCTACATTTAAGAGATGAGAAAAAACCCTTGCACCAAAAACTTTTTATATCAGACTTCTATTTGTAGTTTTAAGAAACAGCTTGATCTATTTTTATAAAATTACTTGTGTATTATTTTATTTTAACAGCTGCAACAATAAAATAAGTGTAAAATAATATTCGCACATTGAGATAATACATGATTGTTTTCTTTATCAGCATCAATTATCTCTATATGTTCAAATAGGCCCAATACTTAGGTAGGATTATGATTATATAATAAAGTAAAATACTTTTTGTTACATTGTGGTTGTTGAAAAGATGATGCAGGAGAGTGACTAATAAACCAACACAGTAAATAACCATCCTCATCAATATAAAACAGGCGTGTCTTAAATACAACATATATCACCACAAATAGGCCTTACTTCCATCCATCCATCCATCCATCCATCCATCCATCTTCTACCGCTTATCCTGTATTCAGGGTCGCGGGGGGGCTGGAGCCGATCCCAGCTGTCACTGGGCAAAGGCAGGTTACACCCCGGACAGGACGACCAGTCTATCACAGGGCCGACATGAAGAGACAAACAACCATTCACGCTCACATTCACACCTACGGGACATTTAGAGTCATCAATGAACCTATCACCATCCTGCATGTCTTTGGACTGTGGGAGGAAGCCGGAGAACCCGGAGAGAACCCACGCTTACACGGGGAGAACATGCAAACTCCACACAGAAGGAACCCAGGGCCGACCCGGGAATCGAACCCAGGACCCTCTCGCTGTGAGGCAGCAGTGCTAATAGGCCTTACTTTTGTACAATAATGCCACAACACAATAAGCTCACAACGTTCTCCTGCTGTATATATGAGAAGGATGAATTTCAACCAGACTGGAGCACAGATTTGTCTACAATCATTAACTTCTGTTGGTGCAACATAGTGATCACACCTGTAAGCACATTCTTTACAGTTTTTATGAGTAATCTGCTGAATGTCAACAGCACCCAGCTGCTACGCGGACACACCTCAGCAGCAGATTGTCCTCCGTAGGCTAACAACACAAACGGCAACCAAAATCACTTATGCAAAGATCAAATCCTGCCGTGCCGAGCTCCGACTCCAAAATCAGACCATCAGTGATCAAATATGCGTCGGTGAAAGGTCAGTGCAGCTAGAACCACGGCACGCCGACCGCAAACGCCTTGGAGCTGTGAATCATCCAAAACATCACAAACCTACACACTGCTTGTGTGGATGTTGTGAGACTCCCCGTCACTATTCAGCGGGCTCCACCCACCAATGACCACACTCATATAACTATGGAAACTCGTTCTGGAGCGTGGGAGGCCGCTGCTCGTAGTTCTGGTGCGTGTGGGCAGCAAGCAGCGCAACATGTGAAAATCTGTGTTTACACGGCCGCGTCTCAGGACTGTGAGTCACCGGTGTAAGAGTATGCCCTTTGTAGCCACGTGTGCGTTTTTTCTGCCTGCACTATCAGGGCGGGAGTATCTGACTGATAAGAAATAGATGGGAGAGGAGACACATCGCAAAAACTTCATGAGCCCCAAAACTGATCTGCCTCAGACCAGCAAAGCCAATAATAACAATATTTTTGTCCCATCTAAGAGCATTACTGCTGATAAAGAATGAGCTGCCACTGAGCAAATACGACTGCACACATTGTATATGTAAGGTGATACCATCAGGGTGGAGATCGAAACCTGTCAGCAATCCACACGCTGTCATTATGAGAGAGTTTAGGGCGTTGAATACAGAAAAGCTCACTTCTGGACTGAATCAAAGTGAAGCTTGTCAGGCGTGACTGAATCAAAGATATTCTCTGGGGTTTATCATATAAAAGTGTAGGTTTTTTTTAACCTTAAGGAAGTAAAGAATGGGTGTGCCTCACATTGCCCTTTAGTTCAGCTGATGGTGAACGGCTGTCCAGTCAATTGGATTTCAGGCAGAGATAAGACTATTGTTTCAGTGAACTTTGGGACAGAGATGAGTCAATGATCGACACAGTTTCAAGGCAGCACATGGTGAAGATGTCACATACCAAATAAGGCAGCTAGTGTGCACTTCCAGGACATGAGCAGCAGCAGGAAGAAGCCCTCGCAAACTGTTGCACCAATAAAGAGGGGGGCTTGCACTTGCAATATTCTGTATGCAGAGTAGACCACTTCTTTTTCCTGTGAATGTTCAAACGTAAATAACATATTTTTTTGGAGGGTGGTATGAATAATGTAAGCAGTGTTGATTAGACGACGGCCTTCCATTTCAAAATGCTTTTGCTTAACTTCCAGAAACAAAGTCAGCCTAAAACAGCCTAAATCATGACCCTCGGGGTCCACAGGCTACCCTTTGAAAACCACCATCCTAATAAACAACTAATAAACAGCTCATAACATTGATATCGAGGTTCGTCTGATTTGTGTTATTGTCAACAACTGTTAAATCACCAACTAAAATCCAGAATTTCCAAGTCAAACGTACGCTCTGACATTTAGGGAAATAAACACATTTGTTGTTGAAGAGAAGAAGAATGATGCAAGTTAATGTAAATTCTTAAACCTATTTAAGGGATCCTCAAAAACCAGCAAATGTTAGCATGCTAACATGTCAAACTAAGATGGGGAACAAGGTGAACTTTACCTGATAAATATCAGCAAGCATGTTGCATTGTCACTATTAGCATGCAGCCATGCTAGCATTAGAATTTAATTTAGGCAACGCTGCAACCTCGTAGCCGATAAAGAGGTGCAAAAGGAAGTCTGATTGCATGGAATGGTCTACGAGAAAATGATCCTACTTCTCGCTTGATTTATTATCTAAGTAAACATAGCAAACATACGTTTATGGTCTCAATCTCTAGTTTCTTCAATACAGCATGATGTTCATTTAGTAAATTATGGTTCGTTTAGAGTCTCTTCCTATAAACATTCATGAGTAACACCGTCTGTGATACAGTATAGCCTTGAAGCATTACTGGCAAACACTACTTTTGTTGTTATTTCCTCATATAAAAAAATACTTTGTAATAAAGTTTCAAATGTTTATTGTTATCAATAAAAACGTATTTTACAAATCCAGTATTCATCAGGTTCTAATACAAACATCCAACAATCTGGTACATGTAAGTGTACAAATGAAAACTTTTCCAACCCTGCACTGAAATAACTGACCTTGGGCCTCAGGAAAACACAGCAGTCGTCTCTGAAACATCAGAGGGCTGTGTGTGTCTCCACCCACTGAAAGACTGGTTTAGGTTTGCTGATTACAGAACACGCTCACCAGGAAACCCATTCAAACATCTTTATTAGATGATGTCTCAATTTTTATGCTGCGTCTCCGTCCGGTCAAAACACTCCTTGTGACGTCTACATATCCAATTAAAAAAATCTACAAAACCAGCACTTGATGTAACAGTGTGTGTGTGTGTGTGTGTCCTTATCCTAGATCCTAATGACAGGATAGAATGGCCCTGACTCATGTTGCCCCGGCGACAGGCGCCATGGATATGTGACAAAGGGAAACGGGAGAGTGGACGTAGAAACAGACAGTCAGAGAGAGAGACTATGGCAGTAAGACAAGCGGCTTTTGATGAAGAAAACAGGGAAACAAATTATTAAGGTGCATAAATGTTTCACACAAAAAACGGAATGCGATTCACATGATGCAGCACATCTCAGTCGTGGAACGAGGAAATGCTAACCAGGAAAACTGTCGAGTCCTGTGGATCGCACACAGCCTCCATAGAGAGAGCATTTGAATAAAATTTACATTAATGCACAAAAAGCGCCACAAACGGCCCCAGCTTCCCAACAACTGATTTGCATTTTTAATCAAGGAGGGAGAGAGCTGGATGTATTTACTAAAAGATGCATCTTTGAAAGTTTACCAACAATACTACGAAACAAATTGTTCCAGGTGAGATGTACGTTACAGCAGATGGTGGAAATAAAACATGACAGCTATATAAAGTCAGTGGTTTCTACCTGCATCTGTCACTCGCCCACTATGGTTCTTTTTATAAACTTTCAAAAAGCCCCTTCTGTTAACGTCCTCCGCTTTTTGTCTCTTCATCTTCTTACTCATGCACTCCAAAGATACACTCACACACACACACATACACTCACATACACTCACACACTGAATTAAACATGATTATGATAGCGGGGCTTTGCTGGCTGAATTCTAATTACACTGACTTTGCAGGGTTGCACATGTGCCTGAGGCCTGTGCGGGAAACCGGCGGGTTTGTGTTCATGCGGGGCAGAAATTAGACATTGGGGTGTGTGTGCTTGTGATGTGTATGTATGTGTGTCCACATCATGCAGCCACAGAGGCTTCAGAAGAAATTACAAGCTTGTTGAGAGGAAGCAATGTTTGCACCATAGGTGACATAAGTCATAAAAAGAAAATGAGCACCTCGGACCAAATAAGAATGAAAGCATCTTTAACTTCAAACCATTACCAGAGGATCAATCGCCTGTATGTCGTTTGAAAAGAAGAAAAGAAGAACGGCACACATGGAAACTGAATCATTTTAAGATTTCAAAAACTGGAGTTGAAGCTGCACTTATTGATATTATTATATCATATGGATCAAATAACTGTGTGTAAGTGGCTTTGGATACAAATTAATGTTATGTAATGTAATCACGGGTTTCTCCAGTTCCTCACAGGTCCACATATTTTAGCCTCTTTCAGCTCATTAAACGTCACAATTTTACTGTTCAGGTTAAGTATCTCATCAACTTTATTTTTAGCCACAACAGCTCTAATGAACCCACTGTAAACTGCATGCCCGGCACCAGATGTGAGCAAGGAGCTGGCAAGAAGATTGAGCCTTAAGCAGCTTAAGAGCCACATAAGTTTCATTGACTGTATGTTTTTTTTCTAAACAGGTTCATTTTGGAGATACTCTCAATCTTCACCTCAGACTCAATAAAGAAATCAAACTATGCAATAGAGGCCAGTCTGCTTTTATTTTGAAATTCTTTTTAAAAGGAAAAGGGGTGGGGTGGTTGGTTGGTTGGTTTTCAGGAAGCAGAAGGGAGGAGAGATGGGGAATGTCTACTGGGTGGTAAATAATTAAACACAATGGACTTTCACACCTGTAGTCCAGGCGCACAATGTAAATGTAGGAGTGTGCCCTTTCATTGGCCTTCCTGTGTTACAGAGAACTTTTAACCATTTGCGTTTGGGTATTTTTAAACCTGCTGTATGCATACCATTTAACCATTAAAAAAAAAAACTCTGTTCCCTCAACATTATGAAGACAGTATCCTTTACATGCATGCACATAGTGGAGGAAGGTACTCAATGCTGCAAAAACATGACTACCATATGACTGGTGTAGAGGGAGAGAAGCATGTGTGCTTTCTCATAAAGCACACATGCTTTTTTTTACTCTGTAAGAATGATTCATGTAGGAGAAGCTTGCTTGTATTCTGTCTTTAATATTGCACCAATACGTTGCATCAATACATTGTGTCAATATGTCCTTAGTACTTAGATGTTTGCACTTCCTGTTCCATCGTCTCTAAGTCAGTGGGTTTTTGTTTGTATGACAGAAATAAGGTCTGTGGTTTTGTTCTACAA
This sequence comes from Chelidonichthys spinosus, assembly GCA_029853015.1. Lineage (NCBI taxonomy): Eukaryota > Metazoa > Chordata > Actinopteri > Perciformes > Triglidae > Chelidonichthys > Chelidonichthys spinosus. The sequence goes on from CM056840.1 coordinate 8,141,408, forward strand.
TATAAAATTATTCAGTCAACACAGAGAAAGGCGGTTGCTAACAAGTTGCTACGCGAGAAGACAAAACGCCTCATTGTGTTTACTTGTGCTCATGCGACCGTGGTGCAGCTCATTTATAGCCCAACGTAGTTACTTCTGCCAATTATATTTACACTTCAAAAATCAAAAGTAGTGTTCATTTGTGAAGACTTTCTTTATTGAACAAAATGTATAAGAATCATAAACGTGTATATCAAAGAGCTAAATTTTCTCTCTAATCCAAAGGTGGGCAGGCTGCAAGGGGGTTCAGGGCTCAACATATGGATATATAAATATTACATTTACATAGAATATCTTAAATGGGTGTGATTTGTTTCAATTAATTTAGCAATTCATTAAATTAATTTGACTGTTTTTCCCACTTCCCCAGACTCCAAACCTAATAAAAGCCTCAGGACAGATCGTTTTTATGTATTCAATGTAGTCTGAAGTTATGTGAAACAGCTGTATCAGGTTATCTTGGCTCAACTGTTGAGAGATCAAATAACATTATCATTATCCCGCAGGCATTCAGGAATTGAGTGAAACAAAAGCAGGTGCCTCCACACCTGACTTACTACAGACAAACCCAGAAGAGTAAACATGAAGTCATATGAATGATCAGGTAACTAAACGGTTGGACGGTTTTGAAGTGCTACATTAAAAAAATCAATGAATTCCAGTGACTTAACTGTGTTTATGTGTCTTTATGTCTCATAAAGGGTTTAAAAACCAACACGTGATTATGAGCATTATGACTGGCAAATTCCTTAATGGAATCTACAGCATGTGACTGAGAGAAAACATCTTAAAAGAAAAACTTAACAGATTGACATCTAATAAAATCCCAGTTTCCATTAGACGGACAGCATCTGAGTGAAACACAACCCTCTTCACCAAACCACCAGAATGGTCAGAATGAATAACAATTTCTATACCGTATATATATATATATATATAGCTATCCAGATATGAAACATATCCTGATCGCTCAGTCCTCAGTTCCAACAATTAGTCATCAGTGGTTCCTCTGTGTGAATACACACAAACAAACCCTGGAAAAAAAGGCTCTCTCGCATCTCTCTGGATGCTTCGCTGACAAACACATGGGTCCGCCTCCCTTTTCCCATAATAACCAGAGGGAGCTGAGACTTCACAAACAAACCGCTGCACCCTCCCTCCCGTGTCTTGTTGCCAGCTGAATCTCTCATTGACACAGTGGCATCGTCGACCGCAAGGAAATAAAAAAATAAATCAAAATTGGTCAAGTCAAGAGAGCCCAATCCAATCAAACTGCAGAAGAGTCAATCCTTGCCTGTGTATTTCACAAGAAAGCCAGAGTGGGTTTTATGCAAATGCAGGAGTGATGCGGTACAAGAAGCTGCACTTGACCTACATAGCTCATCCACAATTCCTTCCCCAATAGAGAGGAGGAGATCACAGGAAGCTGGAAGCAAGGGGAAAGGCCTTATTAACCACCACTGCACAGGAATAAAGCAGTGCACTGTGGGTGGGGGGGGGGGGGGGCAAAGCAGAGTGGTGCTTCTGGAGCGATAAAGAAGACGGGAGCATATGAGATGGTGCTGGATGTGATCCAGCATTCAGCACTCATACAAAGTCTTGAGAGGGTTCAAAAAATCAGAACATGCAGCAAGAGAGTGTGATGGATGCGCTGGAATATTTTCTGGAAAAACTAGAGGAAGAGTTGATGATCTGTTGCGGTTCTCAAGTACCGACGTGCATAATGGAACATTCTTTTTCAGCCAAGTTCCTCGTAAAAAAAAAAGAGAAGAAATTGGTTTGGATTTGCTGGAAAAAGAGCGGTCAAAAAAGAATCCAATCCCAAACCAGAACGCTGAGCCGAGGCCATTCTCGGAGGCTGCTCTCACACAGAAGCGGCGCTGAACTAAAATTCCGCACAAATTATACAGGCCTGGCCAAGCCTCGATGCTTTTGTAATTGTATGCGCAGCCCTGCCCAGAAAAGAAAGGGAGGAGAGAAAAAGTGGGCCTTGATAATGACCAAGAAGAGCAGACAGACAAAAGGAGAAAGTGTTTGGTTTGTGAGCAACAAGGACAAAAGACAGGATGTGTTGATGTCTGCCAGTAATCTGCATGCACGTCGTGTGCACGCAATGAAAACTGTACACCACAACCAGGTTGTGAGTGTTAGCTCGCTTACACAAGTCGGCCGCCTAAATGTCCGTCATTATAAATCCATCATTTGCAAGCAAGCATCGCTCAAAGCCGCAGAACTTTATTTGAAATGTTTTGCTAAGATCCAGGAGCTTCTGCCAAAAACACAAAACCGAATTACAAGAAACTGCGTTCCCATTGAAAGCAACGGTGCAGCAATAAAAACAATGGCATTCTGGGTTTGAGTGTTTACTGATGCTGGTCGCTGTTGTATAAAAACATTAATTGTTTCAATACAACTGCCAATGTGATAGCTGAGTTTCAGTCCTGATCCAGAAGCTTTTATAATACTTTACTGATGTGTTACTTTGAGAAACAGAAAAAGGCTTTTCTCCAAAATGCTTTTTTTTTTTCTCCATTTAACAAAAGAAGCCAAATTTCTGGAATAATGTGTCAAAATAAAATAGTAATGAAGTTCAATAAGCCTGCCCTGCACAGTACAATCATGATATAGTTGATATAATGGTACTGCAGGGTCTTTCCATTTGCTGGTCATTGTTTCCACTCGATAAAATCTCGAGTAGCCCGAGTTTTCTGCCCCAGTTGTAAGAGCTAGTTGGATTTACTTGGAGAGCAGAGGATTACGGGGTCAAGGAAACAACGGACTGCAGGCCAACAAGCTGAGACACCGGCCGAGATTGAAGAGCGGCCAAAAAGCTTGAAATATTCAGCATTAAAGGTGATGCGGTGCTTTGTAAACTACAAAGGGTATGGCGGTGATGCAATTGAATGTTTAAAACATTTCCGATTTGGCAGACGGCGTACAGTAGCCAGGAGAGGAAGGGTGAGGGGCGGCATGCTCCTAGGCTGGACCGGTTCCATGCTCCACATTCTGAGCATCTGAACCACCACGGTGCTCCTAATAATGCGTTACCTCACAGGTAAGAATTCAAGCCACAGACAGGCTGAGATGTTTTGCTCTGAAAATACTGCTCATCACTCGGGTTGATCTCGAGCAGAATTTGAAAAAAGCCTGTAGCAGCTCTTAAAATTAATTAGAAACATTCTCTGATATCCAATTAATCCCAGATCCAGGAGCGATTTGCAGCAAGACCTTCGCCGAGCAAGCACCAGATATCTGATTATGATTGTTAGATAACTGTAATGCCCAACAACACAAACTTTGTTATCATTTAATTTTGATTTTCGACCAGGCCTGGCGAATATCTCAGCTTTGGACAAAATAACAGATGTGTTTGCCCATAAAATAACCAATAAACGTGCTCCTCAGAGTCTGGGACAGGTCAGCGCTGGCCCAAATCCCCGAGGCAAATCCTGAGAACTGAATACAGCCTTGATGAGATTGTTCAGTCAATAGGCTTGGAGGGCCACCTAACCCAATAATGCGCTCTGTGACAAATAACATGCCTTTGTGGGGCGGCAATCCGCAGGAGGAAAAAAACGCTGTGTGTCGCTCCAAGTGGCTGTGTAAACACACACTTTTAATCCACTTAGGCATCCGGGCCCAAGAGCAGGTCAAGTGATGGGACACGGGGATTTAGAGTAGCAGATACACTCCCATCCAGCACATGGAAATAACTGGGAGGTTTTAACTGTGAGGGGGAAATGCTGCTTCAATCCATGAGAAGGAGAGGCGACCAGAGAGCACTTGGCTTGATTACAAAAGGACAATAAAGTGCAGGTAGAGATGCACTGAGATAAAAAAAAAAAAAATCCAACACAAATAGATAAAGCTTTTCCTGTGTGACGTCTGACTACTAAATTTAGATCAGAGGAAACTTTCATTATCCCCTGGGAAGATTTTGCATATATTATGCATAAGATTGTCAGGACACAATAATATTCCTACTATTTGCTGCAGGGTATACATATATATTTCCATGGAATTATTACAGTGAGGGCCACAAGAAAATGGTTTTGATTAACAATCTTTTAAATGAAAATATGACAAAAGGCCCACCACAGACAAAGTTAATATCCTCACATGACTTGTTTTGTTCTGCTAGGCATTTTTGCTGGATAAAAAACTGTTATTAGTCTACAATTAAAACAGTTTGACTGATCAACTTTCAGCGAGTGTGTGTGTGTGTGTGTGTGTGTGTGTGTGTGTGTGTGTGTGTAAAACATGTCAACAAAGCCACCGTTTGGTTCAGTATTTGCTCTCACCTTCTTGCCCATGGAGGTCGTCTTGGAGAGGCAGGACTTGGCGAGGGAGAGGTACCCACCGATGACCTCGATGTCCTCCACAGCAGGGTAGCGTTTCTTCAGCAGGGATCCCAGCTGAGCGTACGGGGCCTGCGGGGGTGTGGAACCCGGTGGGGCCTCACTTGAGGCTTCCTGCTGGGGCTCAGGTGAGCTTGGCTGGCCCTTGGGCTGCTTTTTAGGGACAACAGTGAAGGTGTTTCCCTTTTTCCTCTGCACCATGGGGCTGGGAACAGGGACACGCTGCTGGGGCTCAACTTCAATGTCGTCTATGTTGGTTACTGGCAGCTGGTCCACGGGGGGTTGCTCTGGAGCCGGGGAGAGGGTAGAAGGGACAGGAGATGGGGCTGGAGAGTCTGAAGGAGCCGGAGAGAAGGAGGGTGAAGATGGGACAGCTGGAGAAGAGGGGGGTGAAGACAGTGCAGGTGGAGAGTCGGGAGCCGGGGTTAGAGCAGGAGATGGAGACAGTGGTTCTGAGGTCGGAGGACTTGTGGCAACAGAAGATGATGGTTCAGGCTTGGATATCCTCTCTGGCCTCTCGACTTCCTTCTCCTCCTGCAGTTTCTCTTCATTCCTCTTTGAGGGTGTCACGGTGGGCATAGGGCTGTGAGAGGTTGGCACTCCTGGTGTGGGCACCTCTGCCACTCTGTGGGAAGGGGGAGACTTGACGGGGCTGGACCGTTCTGGGCTGCTTGTTGCAGATGAGGCAGCAAGAGCTTTGGGGATCACTGTGAAGGAGTTCCGGGACTGCAGGCGCAGGTTCGCAAGGGCCCGTGCCTGGGTGTCACTTTCAGGAATTCGGGTGAGGTCTGGCTTTGGGGAGGGACGGATTTCAAAGTCAGACGAGGAGCGCGACACCTTGAATACAATGGGGCTGCTGGGGGACTCGGCACAGACACGACGGGTCTCTGGAGAGCATGGCACCTTGGGTGTGGGTGGCACCTCAGAGCCCTCTGAGTCTCTCTCTCTGATGGGTTTGGTTTGCCCCCTGTCTGGCTCATCTCCAGGGATGCCGGCTGCACCGTGACCTCCGCCCTCCTCAAACCGCTGACGGAAGGAAGACACGGGCTGAGGGGCCCCGGCAAGGCGCTGGGGGCTGCCCAGCTCAGACACAGCAGGCTGTGGCTTTGGTTTGGAAGACAAGGGGCTCTGGAAGACGGGCGACGATGGCTGGCTGCTGACCGACAGGCCTGGCCTGGCCTTTGGCACCAGATCTGGCTGTGGCCTGGACCAGAGTCGTGGCCTGCAACTGGCACTGTCCAGGTCCAGCAGGTTCTCCGTGCTGTGGGACTTCTTCTGCAGTTTCCCATAGTTGCTGTCAAACTTCTGCAGCATCCGACTGACCCTGCCCTGGCCCTCACCGGTCTCATATGATGGGGCCTCATGATCAGGGCGGCCCAGGGTGCTCAGGTTCTCCTCGCTCTTGCTTAACGTGGTGTCATAAATTACCACTTCCTTGGCTCTTATCTCAGTAATAGCACTCCCTCTCCGGTCCAGGAGGTCGTTCAGAGAGCTGTAGGTACTCACACCGTTCTGCTGCCATTTGGACCCTGCTTTTAGCCCTCCAGCTTCCGGAAAGTAATCCGGGTCCGACTCAATTATGATGATATTGTCCGCGCGGATAGTCCGTATCCCGGGTACACTTCCATACAGCTCCAGGATGTGCTGGACCGGACGAGCGGCGTTTTCCCGGTCCTGTCGCCTCCTCCGCTCCTTCTCCAGCTTGATGAACGGGTTCTCCTCCAGGGGGCCCAGGCTTTCCTGCAGCACCAGGCTCTCGCGTCTATCGTCCTCCGCCAGGGTCGTCCTCTCCGCGTCCGTCGGCCGCGGCTCTTTGTTGTTGGCGAAGTGTTGACTGGCTGTGGTGATGGTGTAGCTCCGCCCGGACCCGCCGCTCGGTCCGCCGTCTCTCTTGGGTCCGCTGCCGACGCTGCCGTTCACATTTCCCGGTTGGTCGCCGTTAACCCGCTGCGTATGCGAACCCGTACCGCCGGGGCTCGTCTCCGCGGCACCGGCTGCTCCAGACCCACCGCCCTTCGCCTTCCTCCTCTCCAAGATCTCTCGCTTCCAGGCCGGCATCCTCGGGCTCTCTTGCCCGGGCTCTTGGCGGAGGACGCGGATCTCTCCTCCGCCAGACATTGCGGAGGGTTGTTCAGGGGATGAAGAGGAGAGAGGCCGGCTCGGAGGCGCTACGCCACGGTCCGGTGCGACTATGAAACCTGGATCCGGCTCCGACTGTACCTGCAGCACCGATCACCGCACACTCACAGACATCCCCGCCGTCTATTTTTTTCCTCTCTCCTCTCCCTCCGCTATCTCGCTCCCTGACTCCACACAGCCCCTGAACGCGGCCCCGCCCATCCGCAGCAGCACGAGCGGCTTCGGCAGTCCCATCCGCTTCTTGATTGGTCGTCATTGCTTGCGGACACGCCCCTCTCTGTCTGTGGACCGCCGCACGCTGACGCAAACCACGCCCGTTTCTATTGTTGACTGGGGAAGCAAGGGGTGTCAATCACAAGTGTTGCGTTCAGGTTCGACTCGCCACTCCCTTTTTTTCCTACTATTAATGATAGTAGAGTATAAATGGAGGGAGTCTTTAATTGGTTGATTAAATATAGCCTTGCTGATATTGTTTGTACTCATCCAGCTCCATTTAATATTTAATTATTATAAGCAATCATTATTTAATTGCAATCCTAACAAGGAGTGAGACTTGCTGAGGTAATAGCACATTACAAATGTTCAAATTATTATTGCTGAATTCCAGAAACACTGTATTTGTCTCTATTGTATGTGACCAACTGAAGACTTACTTCTTTGTGTTTCTTTGTGCTTCAAATGATCTTAATGTTCCTAATATATTGTTTCTGGTGGTCTTTGTATAGATTTAAATCATATTAAAAACCTCCTACAGCATTCCTGTAACCGGTGTTGCAGTGTATGGAAACTGTAGCTGTAAATATTTTTTGTTCGTGTGATAAGAAGGGAATATCCAGTACCGGTTCTGAGGCCGACGAGTGTTCATTCAGCATTTGCAGGTGATGCCACCTGGCGATAATCCGGCTGCAGTAAACAACATTGAGAAGCAGCCTGCTGTACGTTGAATCAGCACAAGAGGGCTATTCTTGGTACTACAAGCAATTACTGTACCTCATCAAACATTTATCACAGGAACATAATTAAGAACAGCAAAGATCACGTATAGGGAAAGAATCAAAGGCATAAAAGAAATAAGTCACGTCCTCCTCGGTAATGATTCTGTGAATTGTAGTGGAAACGTCATAAGGAGTTTCCATTGTGTCACACACACACTCTCTCTCTCACACTCATTGTGACAGTTTAGCATATTTCTTTGTGGCTAATATTTTAAGTGTTCCCATTTTTTATTTGTACTATTACATGGCCAAAACTTTTAATTTTTATATAATCTTTCAGATATCTTTAAAAGTATTGGATATACAGTATGATCTCAACTCATAGTGCAAAACACAAGAAAGGTGACAGTCAAAAAATGTTTTAATGTTTGTAGATTAGCTAAATCTCTGTCCGGTCCAGGCCAGTGGCGCCTCCTTGTGGCCAGGGAGATCTAGGTCCAGTAACAGACTACTAGATGCTCTACTAAAATAAATTATTCATCACACAACACTGGATAAATGTTGATGATTTATTTACATGTATATGTATATACAGATGACAATATGGGTGCCATAACAAAAACATAAGAACATAAATAAGATTCTGTGAATTTCTTTCCGAAAATAATCAACATATACATATTACACATAATTCACATCAGGAATTACCTTTAAATGAGGCCTTAAATACATGCAGTACATACACAAGGTAGGATCAAACTCAGATCAAATACATTACATATTGTACAAATAAACAGCAATATTCAGGGAAAACATGTGCACACAATGGACTGCTTGTAGAAATCATATTCAGCTCTTCTACACTGAAGCGAGACTGTGAGCTGACAACAAAGTTTCAGAACCAGCTTCTTACCGTTCAAATCATTCTCACTGATGGAACAAGCTCGGCACCTTAGGGTGGGTGAGACTGTGTGAGCAACACTCCTTGTACAGGCAACAACGTGAGACACATGACAATAAACCAAAATGTGTAGGCAAGCAATGTCTTCCTCTGGGAGAAAACGCATCGAAGCTGCGGCAACTCATTGAGCCCTATTACCCATGACAGTTGCTGAAAAAGGTGCCTGGTTTCACCTGTTTATTAAATGTACATGTGTTCTGTGCACATGTGCATTAAAACATAACTCTGGTATACATTTTCTTTATGGCTCATTGTCTAGCATTAATTGCACAATGTAAAGGCACACTATGTCCTTAACACACATTTACAGATCTGACCTTTGTATTCCTTACAGTATCAAAAACGTTTAAAATCCACCCTGATGAAAAGTGGACTCAGAAAAACTGGAACAAGCAATGAATTAATTTATATGAACTATTGTCTAGTTACAATTTAGATCCATTCAGTCTTCAAAATAAGCTTATTCCACTTATTCGTGCTATTAATAATGTTTACACTACACAGCCAAAGTATGTGGTCCCTCCGTTATTGTCATACATCATTGCTCTCATACCAAAATAATAGTGCTGCTATAACAGCCTCTGCTCTTCTGGAAAGAGAAATACTGCATTAAAACTCAAACAAGCAATTAAAACGTTTTCTTCATTGCAAAGCTATTGGAAACAAAGAAAGTATGCAAACTCTATGCTGGGAATGTGTAAACAAAAAAAGTAGCAATGAGCCAAAACAAAAATAACACCATTGTTATGCTTTAAATCTCTAATGGCAGATGAAGATTGCTCTCTGTTCCTGGTATGTCGGTGATGTGAACTGTCTCTCTCCTCAGTTGACGCGGCATGCTCGTATCATCAGTAGCTGCAGCAGGATGAACAGCGGGGAGACGATGAGGCCAAACATCAGGTCTCTGGCTTGCTCCTGCTCCGCCAGCTTCTGGCACAGCAGCACCTCGCACACCAGCTTCAGGCTGAGCACCGTCAGCACCCAGAGGAGCCGCAACACTGCAAGACGCTTTTCATTCTCCTGATAAAGACGGATGGACACGATGGCCGTGAAGTAGGTGCTGAGGCCGTCGGCAGCAAACAGTGGGACAAACACCAGCCACCAGCTCAGCGTGGGTGTGAACATGTCAGCTCGCAGAGCAACCATCATGCTGAAGACCAGCAAAGCTAGTAGGTGGAGGAAAAGTTCAAAGGTGGCAAAGCCCAGCCACTGGACCAGTTCCCTCAAGGAGAACAGCATAGCTGAGGACAGCAGGGTCTTCAACCAGGGACGGACTGATGAGGATGGCCGAGTCACGCACTAGGCAGCCCTGCTTAGCGGCCAGAGTGCTCCAGCATTAGGGTAGCACAGGGCTGAGGTGAGAAGTCACTGATTATGCCTGGGCAGGAATAGTGAGGTACTGCAGAGATGACCCACTTCAGTCTTAGCTACATCTTCAAATCCACCCTGAGGAGGATGATGATGATCTGGGAGGGGATTGCAGGAAGTCCTCCCAGTCTCTGGAAACCCTTCCTTATGTATGATAAAGAAAAAACAGCATTAGAAAAGAAGATGCAATGTGTTGTATCTAACAGAACTGATTAGGAAAACATCTAGGCATACGCCCACACATTGTCTATAACGTAGTTTAGACTGGGCCCAAAATCACATCTCACTAAATTAGTAAACAGCTAATGAAGATAGGCTGTGGTTCCAGTCATCTTTCTCCGTTATTTCCTCACATTGTCAGTTCAATATTCAGAGTGATTCACCTCAGTTACACACCGGCTCATACTGGCAGATTGAGTTTAAAATGACATGCTGAGTAATATTAACGATAGAGCTTAAGTCGAGCTACAATTACCTCGATGATACAGACAGTAGCCGAGCCTTGCACTTCATAAGCTAACCACAGACAGCCGAGGTGATACAGACCATCTAATTACCAGCAGAACGCACATTTAGGCTTTAACCAAATGTATTTACTGTGACCACACATTACTTCACCTTAATAACGGTCAGGCGTTTTCTCCTCCATCCAGCTGTAAGCGAAAGTGTCACTACACAAGGCTAACAAGCTGTTAGCATCGTAGCTTCGCCTTCTTTTCTCGCCCTCTGAACAATATCGCGAGAAGAGTAAACCCGGATGGTACGGCGACCGAAAGGACTAATTTAGTCTTTGGGTAGTTTGCAATTATTTATATAAGATATCCGTGTGTTTTCCAACAGTTCGCACGTTTAATTATCACAAGACGCTGTATGTTTTCTATTACAATATAGTTTTGATATCAATATACCTATCCATTTTTGTGGATTCTTTGTTTAGCTCGATTAAATATAGATAATACTCCGGTCACTAGGTGGCGGCAGTGTGCCGTCACGTCACTAGTGAACTGTTGGAAACACCACAGAGGAAACACTGGTAGTTGGCTCAAGTGTGGAGAAGTCGCGGGACCTTACACTGACAGGTAAGTACACTGAGTTTATGCCGAATTAATTCAGTTTTTCGCGATTAATATGACATGTGTAACACATTAGTTGCTGTGGGTTGTGGCCGTAACGGACCCGTACACTCTACAGTTAGTATGAAGGGATTTACCCAGCCAAGGTGACAAATGACATATTATAATTGAAACGTAGTCTGCTGTGCTTAAAGCACATACACGTACCTGTTAACGATCACTAGTCAGAAGTGTTGGCTTGTCTTTTTAAAGTTGTATTTTGGCATTTGCTGCTGCCACCGTGCTTCATATCCGAGGTCAAATATTTATGTGAATTACATTATTGCAACAAGGGTAAGGTCACATCACGTTAAAATGCAGGATCTAATATGACAACACTGTATAAATTATACTATTGGATTGTTGACCAGGCTTATGGTCGCTTTCATGAAATGTAATTAGAATTTGAGAAAAGTATCTTTGTCCTGCTATGAAGGAATAAAAAGTAGGCCTATGCTCAGAAAATGCATGTGAAAGATTGAAAACCTGTATTCTGGCTCCTGTGCCGTGAGGCATCACAGAGCCAAGCTGCTGTTTAGAGAAGCACTGTCACGCATGCCTGGTCAGTTTTAATGGTGACTGAGCTCTAATGAAGCAGAACCATCTGAAAGACTCTAGTCCAAACAAAATCTGACCTCTTTTCCTGTGTTACTTTCTGTGTTTGATCACTAACAGTCCCTCTGTCTCAGAGTGAAGATGCAGACACCGGTGCAGTCCATCCTCCACAGTGGATATTTCCATCCCACTCTCCGATACTGGCAGACCTGCGCCACCGATTTAAGACCGGACAATCTCATCTACCCGATCTTCATCACGTAAATGAAATGCCTCTGTTTCTTACAAATGTATACAAATTGCAATCGCATGAAAGGACGAATAAAACCAGTGTACAAGAGTTTGATTGATGGGATCAGGGGTCAACAACGAGAGGAATATTGTACTTTAGTAATATTTCTGATCCTGCACTTAAATGGACTCTTTGGTCTTTTTGTGTACAGAGACAGTGCGGATGCCGTGGAGCCCATTGGCAGCCTTCCGGGACAGGCCAGGTAGGATTCATAGCACAAATCAAAGCAGTCACATTCAAGTCTTTGCAACAACAAAATAAATAAGGTTTTAAATTAATTAAATTAAATTTAAACAAAAATCACATGAAACACACACAGTGTCACCCTGCAGCTGCACTGAGGGTGTTGTCTTAAGATAAAGGCAGTCAGGCAGGGTGGACCCAGAGCCAAACGCTGGACCTGGACCAAGATAAGAAGAGAATCCGTTAGCCCTTTATTTCACACGCAACAAAACCAAACTAACAAACCCGCCTTCATGGTTTTGTCCTGAATTTCACAGCCCTGTTTGAAATGGGTTTTCTGTCAATATGTATATAATTGATATAGTCTCCATTTATTAAGTAAAACCTGATAAGGGGAATCATTTTCAAGACATTTCCTGAAAGGCCCTTTTGTGTTTTGATGTCACGTTCATATTGTTTGTTTTCCCGTCCACAGATATGGGGTGAACAAGGTGGAGGGAATGCTGCGGCCGCTTGTGGAGAACGGTTTGAAATGTGTGCTGATATTCGGCGTCCCTGCAAAAATAGAAAAGGTACTGAAACTTAAGAGGATGAAAAAGACATATTTAACTCCAAATGAAATGTTTTTTCTTGTTTGCTTTTGCTCAGTGTTCATCTAGTTGTAGTTAGATGAAGCAGTAATGGGACTATTGTTGCCAAATAAAGATTTTTGTAATGTTAATTTCTCTTGTAAATAAGCAATTGTTTGGCTTTCTACTTAACGCTGCACCTGTAAATGAACTTGAAGACACTGAGGGCTCGTCTCTTCCCCGTTAGGACGACAGGGGTTCAGGGGCCGACGCAGACGACACGCCGGCGATACTGGCGGTGAAGAAGATCAGATCGTTGTTCCCGGAGCTGCTGGTTGCGTGCGACGTCTGCTTGTGTCCCTACACATCACATGGACACTGTGGTCAGTGTCTCCGACAACAACTTACCTTCCTTCTGTTGACCTCGGCAGCATTAAAGGACTGAAATAATGAGCATCATTATTTTTTCCTGCAGGTATCTTGAACGATGACGGTGCTCTGAACAATGACGCCAGCTGTCTGCGCCTGGCAGAAGTGTCACTGGCCTACGCCCGAGCTGGTAAATCCTGTTTCTCAACCCGGTTTTTCCACTTTTGGGGAACAACATTAAGAAATATGCACGATTGTTCTACCCAATTTGATTTTAAATATCTATGGATGTTAGGAATGCACCTTAATTAATTAATAAGCCTTTATTTTTTAAATATTTTCATTCAGTCATAACCATTGATAGAAAAGCTGATTTTATGCATCCGTGCAAGTGGAACAAAAAGCTTTCCAGACATTCTTGTGTAATAAAGTGCTAACAATAATGACTGACTGTGTATAGGTGCGTCCCTAATCGTGTTGATTCCGTCACCTGTTGCTCTGCAGGCTGTCACATCATCGCTCCCTCTGATATGATGGATGGAAGAGTCGGAGCCATAAAACATGCCCTCATGTCTAATGGTTTGGGAAACCAGGTAATGGACTTAAAACCCCTGCAGTTTGAAGAAAAGACATATGTACAAATATTTATAGTCAAGCATACCTCAAATGAGATCATACTCTTACAAAAACCCAAATGAGATGTAAATCACAGCTTCTTTTCAAGGCTTTCTAATTTTCTTGAGCTGGGCACTTTATGTTTCCTCCAATAGGAGGAAAAACATGCTTTTGTTGGGGACTATTTACAGCGGTGGATTAATACACATTTGGTGCTTTAGCGTGTTTTTACAGCAGCAGGATGACATATTTGGGATTGAATTTAACAACCGAGTGAGAGTCCATGATAATGAAAGAACATAAGATCCGGTGTCACAGAGGAATAATATGAATCAGGCTTTAACGACACACACACACACACTTGTAGGATACAGGTTCTTAGCATTTTGCTCTTTGCTCTTCTTTTCCAGGCTTCGGTGCTGAGCTACAGTGCAAAGTTTGCCTCTTGTTATTATGGTCCTTTCAGGTAAGTGAGCGCTCCACGATCAGGTGTGAACAGATCACTGAAACGGCACTTTTGAAGTGAATGAATAGCTTTCTGCTGCGTTTGTGTGCAGAGATGCTGCTCAGTCCAAGCCTGCGTTTGGGGACAGACGATGCTACCAGCTGCCTCCTGGAGCGAGGGGACTCGCCCTTCGAGCCGTGGTCAGTTGATTTGCGTGCGTTGAGGTTTCAGGTGTTGTGGTGAAGCAGCTGTGGGAGATGTGACTGTTGTTCTGTGCCGCAGGAGCGAGACGTGAGAGAAGGAGCTGATATGTTGATGGTGAAACCAGGTCTGCCGTATCTGGACATCGTGAGAGAAGTCAAGGACAAGGTAACGTAATCGGTTATCATCCATCATTTTTTTTTTTACAAATCACAGCGTCTTTTGGATAAATTGTCCACATTGTGTCGTGTATCTTTGTTTTCCCCCCTCTTCAGTTCCCCACTCATCCCCTAGCCGTGTACAATGTGTCTGGGGAGTTTGCCATGATGTGGCATGGAGCGCAGGCCGGGGCGTTCGACCTGCGGGCCGCCGTGATGGAGGCCATGACCGCCTTCCGCAGAGCGGGTGAGAGTTGACGCTCAGATCACCTGAACAAAAATCATGTCCAACACTAAAAAGGCTAAATTTAGCTCACCTTCCACACTGATCAAAGTTTTTTTTTTTAAACATTCAAAAAGTGAGAGTGGAGGAATTGTTTAACACAGGTGTTGTATAATCAGTCGGCTCGACAGGAACATATGCAACATTTCTGCCAAAGCATGGCGCCCTAATAAAGTCCTTTAAAGCAGCCGTGTGTGAGATGACGTGTCATCTAACGATCAGCTGAAAACCCCTCCCTTTCCAAGCGTGTCACAGAACTACGGTGTCTTTCTGGCAGAATGAAAACACACCTGATCTGATACATGAGTGTCTAAAAAGATAAAACAGTGTTGTCCCCATGTATGTGACTGACTGTATCTGACTTGAATGCTTGTGATGCAGGTGCTGACATCATCATCACCTACTACACACCTCAGCTGCTCAGCTGGCTGAAGGAGTGAAGAATGAAGATCTGAAGCTAAATGATGGATGGACCTAGAGACGGAGCAACAGGCCGATTCCTTTATAACAACAAACCTGCTGTTGCCTTTATCTTACTTTTTGTTGTTGTTCTGTTTAGTGATAACAATTAACATATCAGTACGCACCTCTTTATCTGTGCAGCAGTGATTATTTTTTTATCAGAGTTATATTTCCGTCTTTATAGGGCTAATATGAAGCTGGACATGAGAATGTGAAAGTTGATCTTGTCGGTGTTTCCTTTCAGGAAATGTCTCCTGTGTGTCATTGGGATCAGCATTAAATAAAGTCTGTCTTCTCTCTTCATGAACGGCATTATGGGATTTATGTTTGTATGAATCGTGGGAACACATCTGATATATATGTTGCTGCCTCAGCTTAAGCACTGTCACCCCCTAACAAGCTTTTATTGACCCAAAGGAATAAAATCATTCATTCAGAGCTACGAGTGTGTGGGAGTGCTTTTTTTTAAGGTGTAAAACAACGTTACCGATTAAAAGGCTTTTTGCTCTTCCTGTGTGTTACGCAGCATCACAGAGTGGCAGTCTGAACAGCCTGAATGTCATTTCATTAAGTATGTTATGGAAATATTAACATCTTTGCTGCTGTGCATGTCTCGGGCTAATTTTATTGGATTCAAATCAAGTGAAATGGAAATTGGCTTTCATATTAGATTCTGCTCTATTATTGTTAACATAGTACATCTTAGGTGGTGCTCAGAAAATATTACCACAAAATATTCACTCTTACAAATGGACTGTTTTGATATAGTGCTGGAACTCAAGACCCTTTAATACACGTTTCCTCACCTGTACTGCTATTTATCAATCTAGATTGTTTTAGTGCAAGTAGTTTTGAAGATATTTGTTGTGGAGATATCTGCCCTATCTTATGACTTGATGGCAGTGGCGTAAATTCAGCCAAAGTTAAGGTATGGCAAGGTTACTAGTCACATGACTTAACTACAGTATCAATCAATATACATGCCCAGCAAATAACCATAACAAAAGTGACAAGTCTGCTATGTAGCTTATCTGTGTGGTTAGGAAAATTTTAACTTTTTCAAATGCAGTGTCACTCACACCCCGCTAACATAACTATGGACACAAACACTTAACTACGCACGTTAAACAGTCAATTCAGTCAAATGCGCCGTTACGTTTTCAGCACCATGGATAGCAAGCGGCAGGGTTAGAGAGCAGTAATAGCCTTTCTGACAAACACAACTTCGCTCATTCTGTTCACCTTATTCACCAGTAAGAGCAAGCGCAAATCGTGGCAGCGGCAGCTAGCCGTGGCACCGCGCGGCAGCTGTCACTGTTTGCTGTGGCACTCCTGGTGGCATCTTCAGGTAACTGCAGTGGCAACCCAATCCCCAGTTGGAGTGTGGCTCGCTATTTATTTCCAACCCAGTGACAGCATCAAGAGCATCCTCCGGGTCTGCAGCCAGAGACTCAAACAACTGGGTTGTTTTTGCTGACGTGCCCTCCTGCTGACAGGCAGAGCATTTTTAATGACAAGCATTAACCGGAAGTGTGTGCTGTTACACACCTGACACAAAAAGTTTGTCATCTTTTATTTTGTTCGAATATCGTCTAAGAAGCCTCGACCCGAGTATGCAGCTGCTGTGGACATGCAACAATGAAATGTCTCCCTCTAGTGTTCATGGGAGCAGAAACTGCTCTGCGCTAAAGTATTTCTTTTGCTCGATTATACAAGTAAGATTAGACTAGGACTGCTGTCAGTCACAACCAATCACTTCTCTCGCTCTAGCGCCATGTGACCATGAGTTTGAAGGGTTTTACTGTCCATTCACACTTAAAGAAGAACCATATTGACCAGAAAATTCTATCAACTGAAGACATGTCCACAGAAGAAAAATCTATATTGTTCTTTGGAATCCATCCATCTTTCTCTATTGTTTTGGACAGTTGGATCACATTAATTTGAATTCACACCAGGAAGTGTGTCGTAGACTGCAGAATGGACATGGCAAGCCTAGTAGGAATGTGGGGATCAATACTACAGTATCCAATACACTTAAGCAGTACTCATTTGAATGATTGTTTTCTTCTTTCACTGTGATTGGTCACAGAAATAAAAGCATTTCTGGTCTTTGTGGCGTTAAACAGCACCCGCTTGTGTCCACCCTGGTGACAGAAGACTCCCATAAGCCCACACCACACAACCACAGGTGTCTTCCTTAGTCTGCTTTTGGAAACACTGCAGAAAGGAAGGGATCAATTGAAGTAGCTATGTAAAATGATGTCTTTTGTGTGTTTTTTTTCATGTACTTCACAAAGAAAATCTCTATGAAAATGTACAAAGTAACATTTTTTGACTGTGTTAGTATTTTTTATTTCATTTAAATATCCATCCATCCATTTTCTACCACTTATCCTGTATTTAGGGTCATGGGGGGGCTGGAGCCGATCCCAGCTGTCATTGGGCGAAGGCAGGGTACACCCTGGACAGGCCGCCAGTCTATCGCAGGGCTACATTTAAATATCCATCCATCCATCCATTTTCTACCACTTATCCTGTATTTAGGGTCATGGGGGGGCTGGAGCCGATCCCAGCTGTCATTGGGCGAAGGCAGGGTACACCCTGGACAGGCCGCCAGTCTATCGCAGGGCTACATTTAAATATTTATTTTGTAATTAATTTGATATGGTTGTCAGTTTCTCTTGTGTGATTTATTTGATTAAATACAGAATTAACCCATGTAGCACCCAATAATGTAATAATTTCCTGAAAATGTAATAACGCCTGTAAATGTAAGACAATTTGCACTTAACTCAATCATAAATGTGATCAAATCCAATAATCGAATAACTTCACCAATAATGTAATACAATATCAGGACTGATATTGCAATAACATTTCTACTGATAATGTCATACCTTATTACATTATTGGGAATTTATTACATTTTCACGCTGGATGTACTGTCTGGGATGTACTCATACTACTTTCTTTCTTTTTGTATAAGCAGATTGTATATATATATAAATATGGTTGACAATGGTGATGGAGGAGGCCTAGTAAATCCAGGCCTTACTGGAGTTGAAGTTGCTTCTCACAACTGTAAAACACACACACACACACACACACACAAACACACACACACACACAGATCACATGGACGGGTTATTACAATGTAAAGTTTACTACTGGTAAACAGTATTCGTGCCCAATAATTGAAAAAGTCACAAGCAAAGACAGATCGCTCTTATTGACACAGATGATTAGCCATGAAGTCCAGAGGAGAAGCAATGTTCTGAAGTAGCTCTAGTTACTGTACGACCAACGAAGTCAAACGAAGCCCGGAGTTTTAATACCAGAACGGGGTTAATGACAAGTTCACAATAAACACCGAGCTGATGCTAACGCTGAAGCTAACGTCATTGGTAGTGTAAACAAACCAGGCTGTGACAGTTTGTTCACACTATACTACTACTACTACTACTACTATTACTACTACTACTACTACTACTACTACTACTACTACTACTAATACTACTACTACTACTACTACTACTACTACTACTACTACTACTGCTACTACTACTACTACTACTACTACTACTACTACTACTACTACTACTACGAGACGACGTTAGCGCTGATGCTAACGCTGAAGCTAACGTCGCCGGTAGTGCAAACAAACAGATTTAACACAGCCAGGTTCGTTACCAGCACTACCAGTGCTAAAGCTAATCTTCCTTGCACAAATAACAGTATTACAGAACTATAGTAACTCTGGTAACTGATAGCATCTGGATGCTGCGTTACCACATGCAATGTTGTGTAATGTTCCGCTCTATTAAGCAAACTAAAAGTACCAGTTGTCCAGCAGAAGCTCCGCGACCATCTCATCTCTTTTGAGCTCCGGATGAAGCTGCATTAGCCTCCGCCATCGCTGGAAAGCAGAGCCGATGTTGACTCGCGTCCTGCCTCTCGACTCGTCAAGTGTTTTCTTTCACGCAGCTTTTTGCGAAATAGTCGTCTTTCGGTCCTCTCACAGCCCGCTCTGCTAGAGAGGCGCGACTAGCAAGCCGTGACCGCGTAGGCGACGCTGCGACGGATGAAGGCAGGAACCTCGGCCAATCCGTTTATTCGGTCGGAATAAAATGATTGGTCAGACTTTTATCAGAAATATATGAGAATTAAACATTGATGAGTTTCAACACCTGATGGATTTATTTTACATGTTAGTGTACCATACGCTTATTAGGAGCATTTTAAGATCACAGAAGAAAAGTGTAAAAATGCCAGAAAAGTAAGAATTGCTTTAAGTGCAAATGTTCTTACTTTTTCAGGAATTATCACAATATAGGGTGCTACAGGAATTATACATTATAGGGTGCTACAGGAATTATACATTATAGGGTGCAATAGTCCCCAAAGTCAAGTTTTTTTTTCTTTCTTTATGGTTGTCATGGAGATGTAATGCATCTATGTTGTAAACATGAAAAAAAAAAAAAAAGAAGAAGCCAAACGTCACATCACTGTGATCTAGATCTAGATCAAAGGCACAAGCCTTTGATCTAGATCAAAGCCAAAAGGTGTGACATCACTGGTCCAGAATCCTATATAAGTAACAGAGTCCAAAGCACTATGGCTTTAGCTCTCAACAGTGAATTGCAACAGTTTTAGTGATACAGAGATTGAAATAGTTATTGGTTTAATTGCATTGTGGATCGTTTTTTGTTCAAGGACAAGATGAATTCAAATGTAAAGAAAACCATAGGGTTTCCTTCTCTGCTTGATGATGTGATTTCCCGGCTTCGCAGCCTCTCAATTTATGATGTTCCACGTCCGCGACCTGCTGGATGGATGCACCCAAAATCGTGTGAAAATGTATTTTGGAAAACTTCTGACATTGTTCCAAAGCCTCCGAAACGGCAAAGTCATGAAGTTCCACTGCCTCCAAGTCCTCCACCTGCTGCTCGTAAAAGGAAGCAGAAAGAGAAACACCCAGCTTTGGGACGCATTGTGTTTCCTTGTTTGGATGATGACGTTGCTCCAGAGCCTCCTAAACGGCTGTATCAGGAGGCTGCAGCGGCTCCAAATGGTCCAACTGACGATGTCGTGAAAAAGAGACGTCGTCGTTTGCATCATTACGTTGCTCCAAAGCTTCCTAAACAGCTGTATCAGGAGGCTCCAGCGGCTCCAAATGGTCCAACTGATGATGTCGTGAAAAAGAGACGTCGTTGTTTGGATGATGACGTTGCTCCAAAGCTTCCTAAACGGCTGTATCAGGAGGTTCCAGCGGCTCCAAATGACGATGTCGTGAAAAAGAGACGTCGTTGTTTGGATGATGACGTTGCTCCAGAGCATCCTAAACGGCTGTATCAGGAGGTTCCAGCGGCTCCAAATGGTCCAACTGACGATGTCGTGAAAAAGAGACGTCGTCGTTGGAATCGTGACGTTGCTCGAAAGCATCCTAAACAGCTGCATCATGGAGTTCCACTGCCTCCAAATCGTCCTGCTGACGATGTGATGCAAAAGAGACGTCATTGTTGTCATCATGACGTTGCTCCAAAGCATCTTAAACGCTGCAGGCTCCAGCGCCTCCGAAAAAAAACAACAAGAAACGTAGGAGTCGTAGGAGAGGCGTAGACACAGTAAGAAGGTCTGGGGTCTGTCCCAAGTGTTGTCTGTGTTGAGTTTCCATGTTCTCTTGTGTGGGTTTTCGCCGGGTGCTCCGGTTTCCTCCCATTAAAAAAAAAAAACACAAACAAAAGACATGGGAGTTAAAAGAAGCAGCCTCACGGTGAAAGGTCCTGAGTCTTCTCTGTGTTGAGTTTCCATGTTCTCTTGTGTGGGTTTTCGCCGGGCACTCCGGTTTCCTCCCATTAAAAAAAAAAACACAAACAAGAGACGTGGGAGTTAAAAGAAGCAGCCTCACGGTGAAAGGTCCTGAGTCTTCTCTGTGTTGAGTTTCCATGTTCTCTTGTGTGGGTTTTCGCCGGGCACTCCGGTTTCCTCCCATTAAAAAAAAAAACACAAACAAAAGACATGGGAGTTAAAAGAAGCAGCCTCACGGTGAAAGGTCCTGAGTCTTCTCTGTGTTGAGTTTCCATGTTCTCTTGTGTGGGTTTTCGCCGGGCACTCCGGTTTCCTCCCATTAAAAAAAAAAAACACAAACAAGAGACGTGGGAGTTAAAAGAAGCAGCCTCACGGTGAAAGGTCCTGAGTCTGTCCCAGGTCTTCTCTGTGTTGAGTTTCCATGTTCTCTTGTGTGGGTTTTCGCCGGGCACTCCGGTTTCCTCCCATCAAAAAAAAAAAAACACAAACAGGAGACGTGGGAGTTAAAAGAAGTCACCATTAATCCAGAAATGTTGCATTTTCTTGTTTGGAGCATGAGATTGCTCTGAAGCGACCTAAACAGAGATATAAGTATGTATAAAGATATGTATATCTTTATCTCTCTATATAAGTAGAGAGCACTGTAAAAGCACAGCAATGCTGCCGGTGCTCACCCCGTGGGACGGGGTCTGGGTATGGGAGCTAAATACGTAGCGGCCTGGGCCCCTGACTGTCGGGCATAGGTGAGCATTTGCAAGCGGCTGGGTGTTATGTTGTCAAGTGATGTGCTGTTTTGTGATATTGTTTATGTCTTCATTTGAAGAAAGTTGCCAGTCATATTTCAATGTTTTTGGAAAAAACCAAAATCACATTGGTATTTGTCTCTTGAAAAAAGACCCATCATCAATTGCCTAAAAAATACAAGTTGAAGAAAACTGAAGAAATATGAACTCTGCAGATGAAAATGAATCAAAGAGAAGAGCTAATGCTGCAAGTTGGACAGCTGAGCCCTCTTTCTCATCCATAGGCAGAAAGGCCGTATGATGCAGAAGTGGTAGGAGTATAAAATTAGGCCGATATGACAATTTGACCCAAAAAATATGAACTCTGCAGATGAAAATTAATCAAAGAGAAGAGCTAATGCTGCAAGTTGGACAGCCGAGCGCTCTTTCTCATCCATAGGCAGAAAGGCCGTATGATGCAGAAGTGGTAGGAGTATAAAATTAGGCCGATATGACAATTTGACCCAAAAAATATGAACTCTTACCAGATGAAAATGAATCAAAGAGAAGTGCTAATGCTGCAAGTTGGACAGCTGAGCCCTCTTTCTCATGTATAGGCAGAAAACAGGATGATGTGGCAGTGGTAAGAGAATAAAATTAGGCCGATATGACAATTTGGCCAAAAAATGACTTAGGCAATCATGCTATGAGGCTAACGATACACATTACGTGACACCTGTAAAAGGAAGCAGAAAAAGAAACAGCCAGCTTTGGGACGCATTGTGTTTCCTTATTTGGATGACAACGTTGCTCCAGAGCATCCTAAACGGCTGTATCAGGAGGTTCCAGCGGCTCCAAATGGTCCAACTGACGATGTCGTGAAAAAGAGACCTCGTTGTTTGGATGATGACGTTGTATTTGTCTCTTGACAAAAGAGCCATCATCAATTGCCTAAAAAATACAAGTTGAAGAAAACTGAAGAAATATGAACTCTTACCAGATGAAAATGAATCAAAGAGAAGAGCTAATGCTGCAAGTTGGACAGCTGAGCCCTCTTTCTCATCCATAGGCAGAAAAACAGGATGCTGTGGCAGTGGTAGGAGAAGAAAATAAGGCCGATATGACAATTTGGCCAAAAAAAGACTTAGGCATCATGCTATGAGGCTCACGATGCACATTACTTGACACCTGACTTAAACATAGGCCTATATCTCTACTCATAAATGGTCGCTTTATCAATTTCAATGTCAAATTGACATCAATTTTTCCTCTCCGGAAACCATCACCTTACCGCGGTGGAGAGGTTTGCGTGTCCCTATGACCCTGAGGGCTGTGTTGTCTGGAGCTTTGTGCTCCTGGTGGGGTTTCCCATGGCAAATGGGAAACCCCACCACCTCAGGTGAGGGGCCAGACTAAGAATGGTTTTGGTGATTATGTGTCAAGTATTACATATTAGTAATGTAAAACTATTTATTACATAATAGTATTACATAAAAAAAAGAACCTCCTAAAAATGTAATAAATTCCCAATAATGTAAAAAGGTATTACATGAATGTAATAAGGTATTAAATTATCACTAAAAATGTTAGCTGGTGAAGTTATTACATTATTGGGTTTTATTACCTTATCAATTGAGTTAAGTGCGTTATTACATTTTCAGGAATTATTACATTATAGGGTGCTACAACCCATACCAATGACTTAAAGTTATTGGCCATATTAACACGGCGGTGTGAATACGGCAAAGAGGTCCAAACTCACACAAAGTATGGTGCCCCTCACCCCCAAAGAAAATGTTGTCCAGGACCAGGTGTTATCGAGATCTACTTCCTCACTCTTGATGGATGTTGAGGTTATATAAGTCCGATCTCCATGCTTGGTGTCTCCCACAAAGTTCACAGTAGGCTTAGTGTGGCTCAGGATCTCTGTGGTTATGAGACTGCAGACCAGCAGGGACATCCAAAGACATCTCAGACTTTACGAGGCTGGCACAGTTCCCTGCTCAGTTTCATCTCCTGCTTCAGGTCCTCCAGGCATCTGAGGTTTTGTCTTTTTGTGTTTTGCCTCCCTTTGCACGTGGAACTACTCCACCTTCCCCCTTTCATAGGCCTGGTTCTCATCGGATGATGGATTCCTTCACCAAAGCTCCGTGATCAGACTTGCTTTTTAACACAGTCGCTATCCCTGCTGCTCAAACATTTCCTCCCTGGTGGTCTCAGGGAGAGAATGAGAGAACCGTGGACTCTCCTGCAGGTCTTGTGTGTTTTCACGGCCTCGATGACATGATGTGGGATGAATATCAGGAGTTTACGGTCTTTTCTCTCTGGATGCACCTCTCCTCACCTGGATGGATGTGTCAAATCTGTCAATGAGTGTGATGACTTATTTTTGTATTTTCTGATGTTTAGATGTAATGCTATTTGACACCAACTTCTGATTTTGGGAACTGCAAAGATTTCTGGGCTTTGCCAACTTTTCCTGGAGGTTCATTAAAAACTACAGCCAGCCTAACCTCACCCACAGTCCCTTTCAAATGGTCCCCCACAGAGAGAAACTATGATGTCAGCAACAGAGAGCTTTGGGTGGTAAAACTGGCTCTGGAGGAGAGGAGACAGAGGAGACAGAGGAGAGGAGGTTGGAGGGGGCCGAGCATCCTTTCATGGTTTAGACTGATCATAAGAATCTCTCTTACATTCAAGCCTTATGGTGATTTTTTTTCTGAAGATTTAACTTAACACTAGCCTATAAACCCAGCTCTAGAAACATAAAGCCTGATGCCCTCTCCTGTCAGTTAACTGGCCGATCCCAGCTGACATCGAAGGCAGGGTCCACAGGCAGTTTGAGTCATCGATGAACCTATACAAACATAAAACTGCACACACCAAGAGTACTGATACCTTTTTTGTGCTTGAAAGCGTGTACATTAAGAATATACTTCTGCAATACTTAATATTCATTGTGAACCCTGCCTTAAGAGATGCAACTTACTGAGTCATTCCGTGTCATTTCATCAAATTTCTGAAAATCTTCCCACCTGACCATCTCATAATGTCCTGAAAAAATTCAAGTACAAATACACACTTGTTAATAGGACAAATCCAAAATATTAGGTCTTTACTGTCAAAAGTTTTTTCATGAAACGCCTTTAGACATGGATTATCAGGGGTGTAGCTCAATGATAACCTAGTATGGTAGGTACTTAAAATGTGGCTTGTTGAAATAAAGTAGTACATTTGAAGAGTGGCTGAGCTCCCATTTTTGCAGATAAAAGACTTCTATCACTTCTGCCTCTATCTCTGGTGTTAGCTTAAACAATCTACAAAATATGGTTTCTCTTAGATTATTAGTTTCACAGATATTAAGGCTCAAAAATGGAAGTTAACACATCTTTGCCCAAATTCAGAGTCACATTCCAAAAACTGACAAGGTCCAAACTTACTTTTTTTTAAAGATCATATTCTTGTTAAAATCATATTAAAAAATCGGGAGGGTGTTTTGTCTCTTTTTGTCGCAGTGATTTTTTAAATATCCTGATATTGGTGGGATGTTGGTGGTCGTTTTTGGTACTGCATGTCAAATCAATCAAATCAAACTTTATTTATATGGTACCTTTCATACTTTGCAGTAACACAAAGTGCCCTACAGAAAATAAGAGTGAACAAAACAAAAACAAAACAAAATATGAACAACAAAGAAACACCATGAAACCCAAACCTCCCACCCCCACAAAGATACACAGAGATACACAGAGACATATCACACACACACACACACACATTGCCAAATGCACAGACATACACACAAACACACAGACATACACACAAACACACACACACCCACACACATACACTATCTGTCACTGAAGAGACATGGCTGGGCACCAAGATCACGTGAGGAAGAAGCTACCTTTCGGGGCCGACGCACACCGAGAGGAATCATGGTCCATGACTGCAGGGGGCGCCACCACAGGGACCACCCCAGCCCAGCCCAGGCATGTCCTAAAATCCTATTAGTAAACATCACAGGAGGGCAATTCAATTGTGTTTTTTACCATTTACCAAAGACTTATATGTGACTAAATGCTACTGATAAATTTAGCCTCATGAAAACATTAAAGTGTAGCACAGTTGTAGAGGCAATAAGTGCTTGAATGTGAGTTAAGCATGCTGAAAGCAGCTTTTAATGTCTTAAACCATGAACAAACAGCATAATATTGAAGACTGTACATTTTGTCATACTTTAAGTATATAAATTACACAACCAAATCAAAGACTAATCTTAATTTGAGCATTATGATAATAACTACTATGCATTATTAGACTTCTTCAGATAATAATAATGAATAATAATAATTGTTGTTATTATTATTATTGTTGTTGTTGTAGGTGATGTTGTTATAGTAGATATATTAAATACAACATAATATATATCATACTGTGTATAAGATATACATTATTTCAAACAATTTTCACTCAAACACGATTCATGGGAAAATTCAATGTGACAAAGCGACATTGTAGGAGTTAACTTTCTCCAGCAGATGGCAGTAATGCAACCTCACAGCTGCCGTTAACATGTAGAGACAGACACACACACATTCACACTCACATTTCTATTACATTTATTTAAAACGAAATGTATTTGTGAGAGAGAGTCATTTATATATAAATCACCAAATAAATTTGTGAATCCTTCTCTGTGCATTCATTATTAATGAGACTGAACTGACCCCTTACACACACACACACACACACACAACACACACACACACGCACACTGGAGATTAATCATGTGAAGCATATATTTCATATATGAAAGCAGTGTCAGTGTCTTGAAGACAAATACAGGCAGATTTGACAAAGTTTGACTGACAGTAACTTCATTTCTGCGGCAGGTGAGTGGCAACTGCCTCAAACAGCTGTAGCTGTCGGTAAATGCCGTGGTAGGTGAGTGGCAGGAGGGGGGGGGACTATACATACTATACTGTAGTTAATTAATATGTATTAAATAATAGATTAATCCATACAAATTGACACAGAGTAATTCCATAAATGTATTAAAAAAAACGAATATTACCATTTTCCCCTGGAGCAAAGGTGTGGCAGCTGCCATACCTTGCCATATCCAATTGACGCCCCTGCTTGATGGTACACAACTCATTCGTTGTGCTCAGAGCACCAAAATAATACATAAAAAAACCTCAACAGCAATGTCTATACAGAAATCAAGACCATGTCACTCGAGACCATCCACAGACCTTGTTGTGAGAAGTTTCATGGAAGAACAGCCATAATTCACAGGAGTAAGAGCATTGTTTTGATCATTTTTATTTTTATGTATTTTCTGGAGACTTTATTCTGTCAGCTACTGTTGAGATGACAGACTACCACTATGAACTATTAAATCCTCAATAAAGGTCCATGTGCAAGAACAATATTCTATGCAATATCAACATTTCATATATCCTATATGATTGATGATGATTTTAAAGATCTATGAATGTTAGAATGCACCTTAATTAATTAATAAGCCTTTATTTTTTAAATATTTTCATTCAGTCATAACCATTGATAGAAAAGCTGATTTTATGCATCCGTCCAAGTGGAACAAAAAGCTTTCCAGACATTCTTGTGTAATAAAGTGCTAACAATAATGACTGACTGTGTATAGGTGCGTCCCTAATCGTGTTGATTCCGTCACCTGTTGCTCTGCAGGCTGTCACATCATCGCTCCCTCTGATATGATGGATGGAAGAGTCGGAGCCATAAAACATGCCCTCATGTCTAATGGTTTGGGAAACCAGGTAATGGACTTAAAACCCCTGCAGTTTGAAGAAAAGACATATGTACAAATATTTATAGTCAAGCATACCTCAAATGAGATCATACTCTTACAAAAACCCAAATGAGATGTAAATCACAGCTTCTTTTCAAAGGCTCTCTAATATTCTTGAGCTGGGCACTTTATGTTTCCTCCAATAGGAGGAAAAACGTGTACTTGTTGGGGACTATTTACAGCGGTGGATTAATACACATTTGATGCTTTAGCGTGTTTTTACAGCAGCAGGATGACATATTTGGGACTGAATTAACAACCGAGTGAGAGTCCATGATAATGCAAGAACATGTGATCCAGTGTCACCGAGGAATAATATAAATCAGGCTTTAACGACACACACACACACACACACTTGTAGGATACAGGTTCTTAGCATTTTGCTCTTTGCTCTTCTTTTCCAGGCTTCGGTGCTGAGCTACAGTGCAAAGTTTGCCTCTTGTTATTATGGTCCTTTCAGGTAAGTGAGCGCTCCACGATCAGGTGTGAACAGATCACTGAAACGGCACTTTTGAAGTGAATGAATAGCTTTCTGCTGCGTTTGTGTGCAGAGATGCTGCTCAGTCCAAGCCTGCGTTTGGGGACAGACGATGCTACCAGCTGCCTCCTGGAGCGAGGGGACTCGCCCTTCGAGCCGTGGTCAGTTGATTTGCGTGCGTTGCGGTTTCAGGTGTTGTGGTGAAGCAGCTGTGGGAGATGTGACTGTTGTTCTGTGCCGCAGGAGCGAGACGTGAGAGAAGGAGCTGATATGTTGATGGTGAAACCAGGTCTGCCGTATCTGGACATCGTGAGAGAAGTCAAGGACAAGGTAACGTAATCGGTTATCATCCATCATTTTTTTTTTTACAAATCACAGCGTCTTTTGGATAAATTGTCCACATTGTGTCGTGTATCTTTGTTTTCCCCCCTTTTCAGTTCCCCACTCATCCCCTAGCCGTGTACAATGTGTCTGGGGAGTTTGCCATGATGTGGCATGGAGCGCAGGCCGGGGCGTTCGACCTGCGGGCCGCCGTGATGGAGGCCATGACCGCCTTCCGCAGAGCGGGTGAGAGTTGACGCTCAGATCACCTGAACAAAAATCATGTCCAACACTAAAAAGGCTAAATTTAGCTCACCTTCCACACTGATCAAAGTTTTTTTTTATATTGTGTATATATTGTTGTGTTGTATATTTAGTCGGCTCGACAGGAACATATGGAACATTTCTGCCAAAGCATGGCGCCCTAATAAAGTCCTTTAAAGCAGCCGTGTGTGAGATGACGTGTCATCTAACGATCAGCTGAAAACCCCTCCCTTTCCAAGCGTGTCACAGAACTACGGTGTCTTTCTGGCAGAATGAAAACACACCTGATCTGATACATGAGTGTCTAAAAAGATAAAACAGTGTTGTCCCCATGTATGTGACTGACTGTATCTGACTTGAATGCTTGTGATGCAGGTGCTGACATCATCATCACCTACTACACACCTCAGCTGCTCAGCTGGCTGAAGGAGTAAAGAATGAAGATCTGAAGCTAAATGATGGATGGACCTAAAGACGGAGCAACAGGCCGATTCCTTTATAACAACAAACCTGCTGTTGCCTTTATCTTACTTTTTGTTGTTGTTCTGTTTAGTGATAACAATTAACATATCAGTACGCACCTCTTTATCTGTGCAGCAGTGATTATTTTTTTATCAGAGTTATATTTCCGTCTTTATAGGTCTAATATAAAGCTGGACATGAGAATGTGAAAGTTGATCTTGTCGGTGTTTCCTTCCAGGAAATGTCTCCTGTGTGTCATTGGGATCAGCATTAAATTAAGTCTGTCTTCTCTCTTCATGAACGGCATTATGGGATTTATGTTTGTATGAATCGTGGGAACACATCTGATATATATGTTGCTGCCTCAGCTTAAGCACTGTCACCCCCTAACAAGCTTTTATTGACCCAAAGGAATAAAATCATTTATTCAGAGCTACGAGTGTGTGGGAGTGTTTTTTTTTAAGGTGTAAAACAACGTTACCAATTAAAAGGCTTTTTGCTCTTCCTGTGTGTTACGCAGCATCACAGAGTGGCAGTCTGAACAGCCTGAATGTCATTTCATTAAGTATGTTATGGAAATATTAACATCTTTGCTGCTGTGCATGTCTCGGGCTAATTTTATTGGATTCAAATCAAGTGAAATGGAAATTGGCTTTCATATTAGATTCTGCTCTATTATTGTTAACATAGTACATCTTAGGTGGTGCTCAGAAAATATTACCACAAAATATTCACTCTTACAAATGGACTGTTTTGATATAGTGCTATTATGGATGTACTTGTTTCATTCTAAGATTATTAATGATATGCAGTACAAATTAAAATTTACTGGCAGGGCTCTTTTGCTATTGTGCTACCATTATGTTATATTTTCCCGTATTAATAACACTTAATGTAGATCAAAGAATGACTTCTTTTGTATCTACTTATTTAAAATTAAATATAAAATGATTATAATAAATATTTCATTATTTAAACTGCACTTAGTGCAGTAAAAGTTAGTGTGTTTTGTAGTGCTGGAACTCAAGACCCTTCTCCTTTCAAAAGAATATATGTTGCCACAGCAATACGTATAATTTAAGACTCATTTATTCATTTTTGATGGGGTCATTTGTATCTATATGCTGCAGATAGATGAACTCCCACACTCCTCTGGACTATTTCTCCGTTGATAACAAGATGACTCATTGCGAACCTTAATGAGTTACAAGGTGGACGCTTCTGCAGTGACTGCTGACATCTGAAGGATTCTAGAAAATCTCTAATACGATGAATCACTAATGCCCTTTTCAAGGTGTTGCTGTGTGGGCGCAGAGGCAATTACAGCTGGACAGAAAAGAAACACACAATCTGCAGCATCCAGGCACACGGTATTTTTTATTAGTGAATTCTTACAAACATCTTTACAAAACATCCTTTCAGACTTTTAACTAACTGATGCCCAAACTGACCTCTGACCTCTCTGAAGACACATTGTGGATTGGACAAAACTAAATTGACATTCCATCTCAACTATTTTCATTAGCCACTCTTGCAGGATGGAAATGCTGGTAGGCTGGTCCACCATTTTGGTTCATATACCAAACAAAAAATGGTGTCAGACTTTGGCTATTAATTATAATAAATGAATAAGCCTCTGTTTGAAGAAGATATTTTGTCATGTCACAAAGCACAGGTGTAAATAAGCTGCTTCTGTGGCTTACTGTCACACTGTCACGGCTTACCATCAATGTTGTTAGCAACACCTGTGCTTTCCATGCTATACAACTCTGAATAACTGCTGTAAAAAAGATGAAGGATGCTTTTGGACCCCCGTTTGCTCTCGGATGGTTAACTTCTTTCATAAAGAGGCGTAAAGAGATGGTTCACCCCAAAATCAAAAATACACGTTTCCTCACCTGTACTGCTATTTATCAATCTAGATTGTTTTAGTGCAAGTAGTTTTGAAGATATTTGTTGTGGAGATATCTGCCCTATCTTATGACTTGATGGCAGTGGCGTAAATTCAGCCAAAGAAGGTATGGCAAGGTTACTAGTCACATGACTTAACTACAGAATCAATCAATATACATGCCCAGCAAATAACCATAACAAAAGTGACAAGTCTGCTTTGTAGCTTATCTGTGTGGTTAGGAAAATTTTAACTTTTTCAAATGCAGTCTCACTCACATCCCGCTAACATAACTATGGACACAAACACTTAACTACGCACGTTAAACAGTCAATTCAGTCAAATGCGCCGTTACGTTTTCAGCACCATGGATAGCAAGCGGCAGGGTTAGAGAGCAGTAATAGCCTTTCTGACAAACACAACTTCGCTCATTCTGTTCACCTTATTCACCAGTAAGAGAAAGCGCAAATCGTGGCAGCGGCAGCTAGCCGTGACACTTCCAGTGGCACCGCGAGGTGCCGCGGCAGCTGTCGCTGTTTGCTGTGGCACTTCCGGGGGCATCTTCAGGTAACTGCAGTGGCAACCCAATCCCCAGTTGGAGTGTGGCTCACTATTTATTTCCAACCCAGTGACAGCATCAAGAGTATCCTCCGGGTCTGCAGCCAGAGACTCAAACAACTGGGTTGTTTTTGCTGACGTGCCCTCCTGCTGACGGGCAGAGCATTTTTAATGACAAGCATTAACCGGAAGTGTGTGCTGTTACACACCTGACACAAAAAGTTTGTCATCTTTCATTTTGTTCGAATATCGTCTAAGAAGCCTCGACCCGAGTATGCAGCTGCTGTGGACATGCAATAATGAAATGTCTCCCTCTAGTGTTCATGGGAGCAGAAACTGCTCTGCCCTAAAGTATTTCTTTTGCTCGATTATACAAGTAAGATTAGACTAGGACTGCTGTCAGTCACAACCAATCACTTGTCTCGCTCTAGCGCCATGTGACCATGAGTTTGAAGGGTTTTACTGTCCATTCACACTTAAAGAAGAACCATATTGACCAGAAAATTCTATCAACTGAAGACATGTCCACAGAAGAAAAATCTATATTGTTCTTTGGAATCCATCCATCTTTCTCTATTGTTTTGGACAGTTGGATCACATTAATTTGAATTCACACCAGGAAGTGTGTCGTAGACTGCAGAATGGACATGGCAAGCCTAGTAGGAATGTGGGGATCAATACTACAGTATCCAATACACTTAAGCAGTACTCATTTGAATGATTGTTTTCTTCTTTCACTGTGATTGGTCACAGAAATAAAAGCATTTCTGGTCTTTGTGGCGTTAAACAGCACCCGCTTGTGTCCACCCTGGTGACAGAAGACTCCCATAAGCCCACACCACACAACCACAGGTGTCTTCCTTAGTCTGCTTTTGGAAACACTGCAGAAAGGAAGGGATCAATTGAAGTAGCTATGTAAAATGATGTCTTTTGTGTGTTTTTTTTCATGTACTTCACAAAGAAAATCTCTATGAAAATGTACAAAGTAACATTTTTTGACTGTGTTAGTATTTTTTATTTCATTTAAATATCCATCCATCCATTTTCTACCACTTATCCTGTATTTAGGGTCATGGGGGGGCTGGAGCCGATCCCAGCTGTCATTGGGCGAAGGCAGGGTACACCCTGGACAGGCCGCCAGTCTATCGCAGGGCTACATTTAAATATCCATCCATCCATCCATTTTCTACCGCTTATCCTGTATTCAGGGTCGCGGGGGGGCTGGAGCCGATCCCAGCTGTCATTGGGCGGAGTCAGGGTACACCCTGGACAGGCCGCCAGTCTATCGCAGGGCTACATTTAAATATTTATTTTGTAATTAATTTGATATGGTTGTCAGTTTCTCTTGTGTGATTTATTTGATTAAATACAGAATTAACCCATGTAGCACCCAATAATGTAATAATTTCCTGAAAATGTAATAACGCCTGTAAATGTAAGACAATTTGCACTTAACTCAATCATAAATGTGATCAAATCCAATAATCGAATAACTTCACCAATAATGTAATACAATATCAGGACTGATATTGCAATAACATTTCTACTGATAATGTCATACCTTATTACATTATTGGGAATTTATTACATTTTCACGCTGGATGTACTGTCTGGGATGTACTCATACTACTTTCTTTCTTTTTGTATAAGCAGATTGTATATATATATAAATATGGTTGACAATGGTGATGGAGGAGGCCTAGTAAATCCAGGCCTTACTGGAGTTGAAGTTGCTTCTCACAACTGTAAAACACACACACACACACACACACACACACACAGATCACATGGACGGGTTATTACAATGTAAAGTTTACTACTGGTAAACAGTATTCGTGCCCAATAATTGAAAAAGTCACAAGCAAAGACAGATCGCTCTTATTGACACAGATGATTAGCCATGAAGTCCAGAGGAGAAGCAATGTTCTGAACTAGCTCTAGTTACTGTACGACCAACGAAGTCAAACGAAGCCCGGAGTTTTAATACCAGAACGGGGTTAATGACAAGTTCACAATAAACACCGAGCTGATGCTAACGCTGAAGCTAACGTCATTGGTAGTGTAAACAAACCAGGCTGTGACAGTTTGTTCACACTATACTACTACTACTACTACTACTACTACTACTACTACTACAACTATTACTACTACAACTATTACTACTACTACTACTACTAATACTACTACTACTACTATTACTACTACTACTACTACTACTACTACTACTACTAATACTACTACTACTACTACTACTACTACTACTACTACTACGAGACGACGTTAGCGCTGATGCTAACGCTGAAGCTAACGTCGCCGGTAGTGCAAACAAACAGATTTAACACAGCCAGGTTCGTTACCAGCACTACCAGTGCTAAAGCTAATCTTCCTTGCACAAATAACAGTATTACAGAACTATAGTAACTCTGGTAACTGATAGCATCTGGCTGCTGCGTTACCACATGCAATGTTGTGTAATGTTCCGCTCTATTAAGCAAACTAAAAGTACCAGTTGTCCAGCAGAAGCTCCGCGACCATCTCATCTCTTTTGAGCTCCGGATGAAGCTGCATTAGCCTCCGCCATCGCTGGAAAGCAGAGCCGATGTTGACTCGCGTCCTGCCTCTCGACTCGTCAAGCGTTTTCTTTCACGCAGCTTTTTGCGAAATAGTCGTCTTTCGGTCCTCTCACAGCCCGCTCTGCTAGAGAGGCGCGACTAGCAAGCCGTGACCGCGTAGGCGACGCTGCGACGGATGAAGGCAGGAACCTCGGCCAATCCGTTTATTCGGTCGGAATAAAATGATTGGTCAGACTTTTATCAGAAATATATGAGAATTAAACATTGATGAGTTTCAACACCTGATGCATTTATTTTACATGTTAGTGTACCATACGCTTATTAGGAGCATTTTAAGATCACAGAAGAAAAGTGTAAAAATGCCAGAAAAGTAAGAATTGCTTTAAGTGCAAATGTTCTTACTTTTTCAGGAATTATCACAATATAGGGTGCTACAGGAATTATACATTATAGGGTGCTACAGGAATTATACATTATAGGGTGCAATAGTCCCCAAAGTCAAGTTTTTTTTTCTTTCTTTATGGTTGTCATGGAGATGTTATGCATCTATGTTGTAAACATGAAAAAAAAAAAAAAAAAGAAGCCAAACGTCACATCACTGTGATCTAGATCTAGATCAAAGGCACAAGCCTTTGATCTAGATCAAAGCCAAAAGGTGTGACATCACTGGTCCAGAATCCTATATAAGTAACAGAGTCCAAAGCACTATGGCTTTAGCTCTCAACAGTGAATTGCAACAGTTTTAGTGATACAGAGATTGAAATAGTTATTGGTTTAATTGCATTGTGGATCGTTTTTTGTTCAAGGACAAGATGAATTCAAATGTAAAGAAAACCATAGGGTTTCCTTCTCTGCTTGATGATGTGATTTCCCGGCTTCGCAGCCTCTCAATTTATGATGTTCCACGTCCGCGACCTGCTGGATGGATGCACCCAAAATCGTGTGAAAATGTATTTTGGAAAACTTCTGACATTGTTCCAAAGCCTCCGAAACGGCAAAGTCATGAAGTTCCACTGCCTCCAAGTCCTCCACCTGCTGCACG
Source organism: Chelidonichthys spinosus (assembly GCA_029853015.1). NCBI lineage: Eukaryota > Metazoa > Chordata > Actinopteri > Perciformes > Triglidae > Chelidonichthys > Chelidonichthys spinosus. The sequence continues at coordinate 8,176,410 of CM056840.1, forward strand.
TAAAAGGAAGCAGAAAGAGAAACACCCAGCTTTGGGACGCATTGTGTTTCCTTGTTTGGATGATGACGTTGCTCCAGAGCCTCCTAAACGGCTGTATCAGGAGGCTGCAGCGGCTCCAAATGGTCCAACTGACGATGTCGTGAAAAAGAGACGTCGTCGTTTGCATCATTACGTTGCTCCAAAGCTTCCTAAACAGCTGTATCAGGAGGCTCCAGCGGCTCCAAATGGTCCAACTGATGATGTCGTGAAAAAGAGACATCGTTGTTTGGATGATGACGTTGCTCCAAAGCTTCCTAAACGGCTGTATCAGGAGGTTCCAGCGGCTCCAAATGACGATGTCGTGAAAAAGAGACGTCGTTGTTTGGATGATGACGTTGCTCCAGAGCATCCTAAACGGCTGTATCAGGAGGTTCCAGCGGCTCCAAATGGTCCAACTGACGATGTCGTGAAAAAGAGACGTCGTCGTTGGAATCGTGACGTTGCTCGAAAGCATCCTAAACAGCTGCATCATGGAGTTCCACTGCCTCCAAATCGTCCTGCTGACGATGTGATGCAAAAGAGACGTCATTGTTGTCATCATGACGTTACCCCAAAGCATCTTAAACGGCTGCAGGCTCCAGCGCCTCCGAAAAAAAACAACAAGAAACGTAGGAGTCGTAGGAGAGGCGTAGACACAGTAAGAAGGTCTGGGGTCTGTCCCAAGTGTTGTCTGTGTTGAGTTTCCATGTTCTCTTGTGTGGGTTTTCGCCGGGTGCTCCGGTTTCCTCCCATTAAAAAAAAAAAACACAAACAAAAGACATGGGAGTTAAAAGAAGCAGCCTCACGGTGAAAGGTCCTGAGTCTTCTCTGTGTTGAGTTTCCATGTTCTCTTGTGTGGGTTTTCGCCGGGCACTCCGGTTTCCTCCCATTAAAAAAAAAAACACAAACAAGAGACGTGGGAGTTAAAAGAAGCAGCCTCACGGTGAAAGGTCCTGAGTCTTCTCTGTGTTGAGTTTCCATGTTCTCTTGTGTGGGTTTTCGCCGGGCACTCCGGTTTCCTCCCATTAAAAAAAAAAACACAAACAAAAGACATGGGAGTTAAAAGAAGCAGCCTCACGGTGAAAGGTCCTGAGTCTTCTCTGTGTTGAGTTTCCATGTTCTCTTGTGTGGGTTTTCGCCGGGCACTCCGGTTTCCTCCCATTAAAAAAAAAAACACAAACAAAAGACATGGGAGTTAAAAGAAGCAGCCTCACGGTGAAAGGTCCTGAGTCTTCTCTGTGTTGAGTTTCCATGTTCTCTTGTGTGGGTTTTCGCCGGGCACTCCGGTTTCCTCCCATTAAAAAAAAAAACACAAACAAGAGACGTGGGAGTTAAAAGAAGCAGCCTCACGGTGAAAGGTCCTGAGTCTGTCCCAGGTCTTCTCTGTGTTGAGTTTCCATGTTCTCTTGTGTGGGTTTTCGCCGGGCACTCCGGTTTCCTCCCATCAAAAAAAAAAAAACACAAACAGGAGACGTGGGAGTTAAAAGAAGTCACCATTAATCCAGAAATGTTGCATTTTCTTGTTTGGAGCATGAGATTGCTCTGAAGCGACCTAAACAGAGATATAAGTATGTATAAAGATATGTATATCTTTATCTCTCTATATAAGTAGAGAGCACTGTAAAAGCACAGCAATGCTGCCGGTGCTCACCCCGTGGGACGGGGTCTGGGTATGGGAGCTAAATACGTAGCGGCCTGGGCCCCTGACTGTCGGGCATAGGTGAGCATTTGCAAGCGGCTGGGTGTTATGTTGTCAAGTGATGTGCTGTTTTGTGATATTGTTTATGTCTTCATTTGAAGAAAGTTGCCAGTCATATTTCAATGTTTTTGGAAAAAACCAAAATCACATTGGTATTTGTCTCTTGAAAAAAGACCCATCATCAATTGCCTAAAAAATACAAGTTGAAGAAAACTGAAGAAATATGAACTCTGCAGATGAAAATGAATCAAAGAGAAGAGCTAATGCTGCAAGTTGGACAGCTGAGCCCTCTTTCTCATCCATAGGCAGAAAGGCCGTATGATGCAGAAGTGGTAGGAGTATAAAATTAGGCCGATATGACAATTTGACCCAAAAAATATGAACTCTGCAGATGAAAATTAATCAAAGAGAAGAGCTAATGCTGCAAGTTGGACAGCCGAGCGCTCTTTCTCATCCATAGGCAGAAAGGCCGTATGATGCAGAAGTGGTAGGAGTATAAAATTAGGCCGATATGACAATTTGACCCAAAAAATATGAACTCTTACCAGATGAAAATGAATCAAAGAGAAGAGCTAATGCTGCAAGTTGGACAGCTGAGCCCTCTTTCTCATGTATAGGCAGAAAACAGGATGATGTGGCAGTGGTAAGAGAATAAAATTAGGCCGATATGACAATTTGGCCAAAAAATGACTTAGGCAATCATGCTATGAGGCTAACGATACACATTACGTGACACCTGTAAAAGGAAGCAGAAAAAGAAACAGCCAGCTTTGGGACGCATTGTGTTTCCTTATTTGGATGACAACGTTGCTCCAGAGCATCCTAAACGGCTGTATCAGGAGGTTCCAGCGGCTCCAAATGGTCCAACTGACGATGTCGTGAAAAAGAGACGTCGTTGTTTGGATGATGACGTTGTATTTGTCTCTTGACAAAAGAGCCATCATCAATTGCCTAAAAAATACAAGTTGAAGAAAACTGAAGAAATATGAACTCTTACCAGATGAAAATGAATCAAAGAGAAGAGCTAATGCTGCAAGTTGGACAGCTGAGCCCTCTTTCTCATCCATAGGCAGAAAAACAGGATGCTGTGGCAGTGGTAGGAGAAGAAAATAAGGCCGATATGACAATTTGGCCAAAAAAAGACTTAGGCATCATGCTATGAGGCTCACGATGCACATTACTTGACACCTGACATAAACATAGGCCTATATCTCTACTCATAAATGGTCGCTTTATCAATTTCAATGTCAAATTGACATCAATTTTTCCTCTCCGGAAACCATCACCTTACCGCGGTGGAGAGGTTTGCGTGTCCCTATGACCCTGAGGGCTGTGTTGTCTGGAGCTTTGTGCTCCTGGTGGGGTTTCCCATGGCAAATGGGAAACCCCACCACCTCAGGTGAGGGGCCAGACTAAGAATGGTTTTGGTGATTATGTGTCAAGTATTACATATTAGTAATGTAAAACTATTTATTACATAATAGTATTACATTAAAGAAAAGAACCTCCTAAAAATGTAATACATTCCCAATAATGTAAAAAGGTATTACATGAATGTAATAAGGTATTAAATTATCACTAAAAATGTTAGCTGGTGAAGTTATTACATTATTGGATTTTATTACATTATCAATTGAGTTAAGTGCGTTATTACATTTTCAGGAATTATTACATTATAGGTGCTACAACCCATACCAATGACTTAAAGTTATTGGCCATATTAACACGGCGGTGTGAATACGGCAAAGAGGTCCAAACTCACAAAAAGTATGGTGCCCCTCACCCCCAAAGAAAATGTTGTCCAGGACCAGGTGTTATCGAGATCTACTTCCTCACTCTTGATGGATGTTGAGGTTATATAAGTCCGATCTCCATGCTTGGTGTCTCCCACAAAGTTCACAGTAGGCTTAGTGTGGCTCAGGATCTCTGTGGTTATGAGACTGCAGACCAGCAGGGACATCCAAAGACATCTCAGACTTTACGAGGCTGGCACAGTTCCCTGCTCAGTTTCATCTCCTGCTTCAGGTCCTCCAGGCATCTGAGGTTTTGTCTTTTTGTGTTTTGCCTCCCTTTGCACGTGGAACTACTCCACCTTCCCCCTTTCATAGGCCTGGATCTCATCGGATGATGGATTCCTTCACCAAAGCTCCGTGATCAGACTTGCTTTCACAGTATCACAGTCGCTATCCATGCTGCTCAAACATTTCCTCCCTGGTGGTCTCAGGGAGAGAATGAGAGAACCGTGGACTCTCCTGCAGGTCTTGTGTGTTTTCACGGCCTCGATGACATGATGTGGGATGAATATCAGGAGTTTACGGTCTTTTCTCTCTGGATGCACCTCTCCTCACCTGGATGGATGTGTCAAATCTGTCAATGAGTTTGATGAGTTGTTTTTGTATTTTCTGATGTTTATGTAACCTTGGTTAGAATTACAACACTCAGAAATACCAGTTTCCTTGAAAACATCATAGGTTTCCTGTATTGTAGTTGTTTTTCGTCCGATAGTAGAATTTCCGAGCTTACATGAACGCATCACCTGCAGGCCTCGGTGTGTGTGAGAAGGTGAGGGACAGAGAAAAAGAGAAAAAAAAGGAAGGAGAAACTTCATGCAGCCGCAGAGCAAAGTGTCCCCGTTCGGCGGCCAAAAGTGATGATATTTCGTGGAAGTTGTGATAAAACTGTCGTTGGAAAGTGAGTGTGAAGAGAAACTTACCTGGTGGAAGTGAAACCGATCTCGGGAGCGACTCGGACGAGTGTTTCCACGGACTTTTCTGAACTATTTCGGTGAGTTAGCTGCACCGATGGCTCGTTAGCTCAATTAGCAGTATCATTCTGGTTTAGTACACGAAGAAAGGAAGCCAGTCAGAATAGTCAAATGTTTAATGGTACTAAGAAAGGTTTTTTTGTGATATCGTGACGATATGTTGTTATTGTGTGTTACCGTGACGAACGTGTAGCAATTTACAGAGCTGTTAGCTCAGCTGCGGCCTGTTAACGAGGCCGAGCACGGCTCCACAGCCGTCGCCGTAGCTCAGATGCTAAAATGATGCAGCATTTAATGTATTTCATATTTCCTGTAGTTGAGTTGCTTATATTTCATTTAATGAAGCTGTATTGTGTAATGTGCACTGAGGAAAAGTAAACAGACAGTAAATTAAGCTGATGAATAATTAAGCTGCATGTTATGCAGGCTGTTTTTTTTGAGGGACGAGTTCTTCTGTTCAACTGTGATCCACACCACCGCCGCCGCCACCGCGCGTATGCTCTTGGTTCAACTGCAACCTGTACCACCGCCATGCTGCATGGAGACTCTTGGTTCATCGGGACCAGTGTGGCACCAGTGTGGTAGGACAGGACTCAGCCCTGAGGAGTAACACATTTTATTTGCACTTTCTTTTCTGAGATCTCAGTATTTTTGACTTTTTCCTATTTTTGACGTTTTTTTCCCTATTTTTTTTACATTTTTTTTGCTAAAAAACAAACTGACAAAGGAACTTAAAGAACTGTTTTCTCTTTGGAGGACCCTGAAAGACAATAAATAAACTGAAACAAACAGTGGAAAACAAGGAATAAAAAGGACAATTCAACCCATTAAAGGGGAAAGAGACATTTTATTTTATCTTTATTATTTTCTATACCGGTACTTACCTGGTCAGCTAATTTTATTTCATTCTGTGAATTTAATTTATGTGAAAGCGGACTGCATTTCATTTCATGTGTGCAAGGCTGAACCATTTAAGTCGAGAAACAAAAATGAATACTTGAATTTAAACATTTATACCATATTTTGTGTTTTGTGTTATGTGGGTTGGAGATCAATTGCTCTCATGCTTCAGAGCTACTGCCAGTCTCCTTATCCGAACCTAGTTGATCAGACCGAACCCGAGAAGACTAAGAAGAAGGTTACATTTAGATGTAATGCTATTTGACACTAACTTCTGATTTTGGGAACTGCAAAGATTTCTGGGCTTTGCCAACTTCTCCTGGAGGTTCATTAAAAACTACAGCCAGCCTAACCTCACCCACAGTCCCTTTCAAATGGTCCCCCACAGAGAGAAACTATGATGTCAGCAACAGAGAGCTTTGGGTGGTAAAACTGGCTCTGGAGGAGAGGAGACAAAGGAGACAGAGGAGAGGAGGTTGGAGGGGGCCGAGCATCCTTTCATGGTTTAGACTGATCATAAGAATCTCTCTTACATTCAAGCCTTATGGTGATTTTTTTTCTGAAGATTTAACTTAACACTAGCCTATAAACCCAGCTCTAGAAACATAAAGCCTGATGCCCTCTCCTGTCAGTTAACTGGCCGATCCCAGCTGACATCCAGGGTCCACAGGCAGTTTGAGTCATCGATGAACCTAAAACTGCACACATCAAGAGTACTGATACCTTTTTTGTGCTTGAAAGCGTGTACATTAAGAATATACTTCTGTAATACTTAATATTCATTGTGAACCCTGCCTTAAGAGATGCAACTTACTGAGTCATTCCGTGTCATTTCATCAAATCTTCCCACCTGACCATCTCATAATGTCCTGAAAAAATTCAAGTACAAATACACACTTGTTAATAGGACAAATCCAAAATATTAGGTCTTTACTGTCAAAAGTTTTTTCATGAAACGCCTCCAGACATGGATTATCAGGGGTGTAGCTCAATGATAACCTAGTATGGTAGGTACTTAAAATGTGGCTTGTTGAAATAAAGTAGTACATTTGAAGAGTGGCTGAGCTCCCATTTTTGCAGATAAAAGACTTCTATCACTTCTGCCTCTATCTCTGGTGTTATCTTAAACAATCTACAAAATATGGTTTCTCTTAGATTATTAGTTTCACAGATATTAAGGCTCAAAAATGGAAGTTAACACATCTTTGCCCAAATTCAGAGTCACATTCCAAAAACTGACAAGGTCCAAACTTACTTTTTTTTTAAGATCATATTCTTGTTAAAATCATATTAAAAAATCGGGAGGGTGTTTTGTCTCTTTTTGTCGCAGTGATTTTTTAAATATCCTGATATTGGTGGGATGTTGGTGGTCGTTTTTGGTACTGCATGTCAAATCAAATCAAATCAAATCAAACTTTATTTATATGGTACCTTTCATACTTTGCAGTAACACAAAGTGCCCTACAGAAAATAAGAGTGAACAAAACAAAAACAAAACAAAATATGAACAACAAAGAAACACCATGAAACCCAAACCTCCCACCCCCACAAAGATACACAGAGATACACAGAGACATACACACTCACACACATTGCCAAATGCACAGACATACACACACACACCCCCACACACATACACTATCTGTCACTGAAGAGACATGGCTGGGCACCAAGATCACGTGAGGAAGAAGCTACCTTTCGGGGCCGACGCACACAGAGAGGAATCATGGTCCATGACTGCAGGGGGCGCCACCACAGGGACCACCCCAGCCCAGCCCAGGCATGTCCTAAAATCCTATTAGTAAACATCACAGGAGGGCAATTCAATTGTGTTTTTTACCATTTACCAAAGACTTATATGTGACTAAATGCTACTGATAAATTTAGCCTCATGAAAACATTAAAGTGTAGCACAGTTGTAGAGGCAATAAGTGCTTGAATGTGAGTTAAGCATGCTGAAAGCAGCTTTTAATGTCTTAAACCATGAACAAACAGCATAATATTGAAGACTGTACATTTTGTCATACTTTAAGTATATAATTTTCACAACCAAATCAAAGACTAATCTTAATTTGAGCATTATGATAATAACTACTATGCATTATTAGAATTCTTTAGATAATAATAATGAATAATAATAATTGTTGTTATTATTATTGTTGTTGTTGTAGGTGATGTTGTTATAGTAGATATATTAAATACAACAACATAATAGCATACTGTGTATAAGATATATTTCAAACAATTTTCACTCAAACACGATTCATGGGAAAATTCAATGTGAGAAAGCGACATTGTAGGAGTTAACTTTCTCCAGCAGATGGCAGTAATGCAACCTCACAGCTGCCGTTAACATGTAGAGACAGACACACACACATCCACACTCACATTTCTATTACATTTATTTAAAACGAAATGTATTTGTGAGCAGAGTCATTTATATATAAATCACCAAATACATTTGTGAATCCTTCTCTGTGCATTCATTATTAATGAGACTGAACTGACCCCTTACACACAAACACACACACACACACACGCACACACACACACACACGCACACTGGAGATTAATCATGTGAAGCATATATTTCATATATGAAAGCAGTGTCAGTGTCTTGAAGACAAATACAGGCTGATTTGACATAGTTTGACTGACAGTAATTAATTAATATGTATTAAATAATAGATTAATCCATACAAATTGACACAGAGTAATTCCATAAATGTATTAAAAAAAACGAATATTACCATTTTCCCCTGGAGCAAAGGTGTGGCAGCTGCCATACCTTGCCATATCCAATTGACGCCCCTACTTGATGGTACACAACTCATTCGTTGTGCTCAGAGCACCAAAATAATACATAAAAAAACCTCAACAGCAATGTCTTTACAGAAATCAAGACCATGTCACTCGAGACCATCCACAGACCTTGTTGTGAGAAGTTTCATGGAAGAACAGCCATAATTCACGGGAGTAAGAGCATTGTTTTGATCATTTTTATTTTTATGTATTTTCTGGAGACTTTATTCTGTCAGCTACTGTTGAGATGACAGACTACCACTATGAACTATTAAATCCTCAATAAAGGTCCATGTGCAAGACCAATATTCTATGCAATATCAACATTTCATATATCCTATTTCTTATGTGCAATAATGTAAACTCAACCACTTGATTGTACATTACATTACATTACATTTAGGTCATTTAGCAGACACTTTTGTCCAAAGCGACTTACAATTAGTACAATTGTACGATTATATATTTATATATTTCATTTTTAATGTTTATTTATTTATTTTTTTATCTGTTTTGCCTCTTGTTGTTGCACCAACCCTCATTGCTGCTGTAATACTGTAAATTTGCCCACCGTGGAACTAATAAAGGATTATTTTTATCTCATCCCTGAAGCTTCTAAATCAGTTGTGATGTCACAAAGTTCAAATCTGCACAGTGAAGTTCAAATATCCATCTAAACTCACAAAAAGCAAAGATGGACTTCAGCCAAGATGCAAGGCCAGCAGGGGGCGCTGTTCAGCCTCTTTGCTGCCATGTGTATCAATCAAACCAATCAACCAATCAATCAGCCTACAGCGCCGGCACACACGTATTTACTACACCAGCTGATAACAATATCCATTCAACCCAACCGACTTCACCTATCTACCAAATCCTGCACGAGAAGTAGAGACTGTAGCAGATCCAAACTACACTCACTGAAACGGCCGGCAGGGGGCGACTCACGCCCGTTTGGAGGACTTTAACCATACACTGTAAAAGAAGTAGACCTGTCAAATATTTTAACACGTGATTCAGTCTTTGCTTTACTTTCACGTGTTTCGTTACAACGGCTTGGCTCCATGTCCTCACGTGCTCTTCTTTTATTTGTGTGTTTGTTTTTAGAAACACACATGTCTGTCCGGATGTGCCTTATTATGTAAGGAGGTACGATTAATAAAAAAAAAACTCTTCTTTGGTAACAACATTCACACAAATATGATCTCCATTGAAATAATATAAGTTCACTGAAACACATTCGGTAACATATTTACCTCAGGAACAGACGTTTTAAACCCAGTGGTCAACTGATTAATGGAGGTGGACCTTTTCTTGCAGTGTGTGACGTGTGGGGGCCGAGCAGAGGGCTGCTCTGATTTAACTTGCAGTCATCTGGATGGATGTTATCACTCTCCGAGAGACGACCAGCGAGGACCACGCTGCGCTGCACAAGTCGCTTTGGGAAGTACGGGAACTTCATTTAACGTGGATTTACGCAGCGGAGACGCATGGCACCGCCGGGCTGGCAAGACAGGATGATACCTTTACCGACTTTGTTTGTCGTTTGAGGAGGACAGAAGGAGACAGGGAGTAAGGAGGACGGATACTTAATGGTGTGGTGTCAGGGTGCCACAGCCGGCCGTGTCTCCTCTCCAAAAACGGTGCGCTCTCCGTGGCCGTACTCTCCTCTCTGGGACTTCCAAGCGGCTGGGACGCGAAATGGGACGCAGAAGCGCGCTGGGATGCTGCCTGCTCGCCGCGCTCTCCTGCTGCCTCCTGCCCGGCTGCGGAGGTAACATCACCGTGGCGGTGATGCTCCCGGACAACCACCACAAGTACCCGTGGGCTCTGCCGCGCGTCCTCCCGGCCATCCTCATGGCGCACGAGGACCTGCACGGCAAACACGGGCTGCTGCTCGGCCGCTTCATCAACATCCTGAACTACAGCACGGAGGACCCCATCGCGGGCTCGTGCGCCGAGAGCCGGGCGCAGGTTGTGGCCGTGGACGCCAAGCTTTACATCCGGCCGGACGCTTTCTTCGGACCCGGGTGCGTGTACCCGCTGGCCTCCGTGGGGCGCTTCGCGTCCCACTGGAAACTCCCGCTGATCACCGCCGGAGGACCCGCGTACGGTTTCGACAAGCGGGACGAATACCGGACCATCGTGCGCAGCGGGCCGTCCACCACCAAGCTGGGGGACTTCGCCAACGTCCTGCACACGCACTTCAACTGGACGTCCCGGGCCGTGGTGATCTTCCACGACCTGCGGCAGGACGACCGGCCGCACTACTTTCTGTCGGAGGGGATCTACCTGAACCTGAAGGAGGAGATGAACATCACGGTGGAGGCCCAGCCGTACGAGGACGACTTCAAGTATTACAAGGAACTTATCAATTTCATGAAGGAGCGCGGGAGAAGTAAGTCCATGCTGAGGGAAAAGTGTGATTCAAAGTGTGATTGGAAAGTTGGGAATCCTGCGTAGCGCACCAAACAGATGTGATGTCTTATCCGGATTCCTTTTTGCACAAGTCTTTGAAGTGTGTGACATTATCTAGAAATACAGCAGATGCCCAACTGGTTACACTAAAGATAGATAAGGACATTCCCTCTGACTGGTATTAACTGGTCTGGGAGACAATTAAGGTTGTTTTAAAATATCTTTGAGGAAAATGATCTGCGTGCATTGGTAGACCTTAAACATCGGAAATTATAGGTAATTTGATTTGAGGTGTTTTGATAAAGGTTGCAAAGGGAGATTCCGCTCTTACACAATGAGGTCAGACAGAGACGGACTGGAATACGTGCAGGGGAAAGCCTGCTTATCCCGCAGTTATTACAGAGGAATGTTTAGGCTGTGGGCTGTCTGCTGCTGCTTTATTGCCTACAGAGGACCACCACCTGCGCTCTTTACACACAGAGAGAGAGAGAGAGAGAGAGAGAGAGAGAGAGGAGAGAGAGAGAGAGGTTGAGATTGTACGGGTGCCTTCTCAGCCTAAACCTGCATTGTACGTGTGAATGTGTGATTCCCTTTACGCATTCTTGCGGCTGCTGCTGGAGTCCCCTGTATGTATGTCAGTACAACCTCAAGGTGTGAAGCCACACGTCGCTCAAAACCACACAGTTTGCTTTTAAATGTCTCAGTGGAGACGCCAAAGTTACATACCAAGCGTGTCAGGATGAATCTGAGGGACGTGTGCGTAAACATGACGCACACGACACCCTTAAGATGTATATTTGATGTAATGATGCAGACATTCACCGTGGGTTTGACAAGATGATACAGGTTAATGTTAATTTTTGAGACGTTTGATGAAGTTGCAAAACAGTCATTTTCATTTCAACACGTGAACATCGCCGCTGTTTCTGCTGATGAGGCGTAAATCCCACAGCAGCGTGCCTGTTAAATCACTCGTCTGAAGGGTAATTGACTGGAAAGGCTGCGAGGCCGACTTCATCATCACTGCTGCTGTGAAAAGTTAATTGTGTGACTGAGGGCGTGGATGGTGGCTCGTGCGTGCGTGCACCTGCACGTCTGTTTGTGCACGGAGGAGAGCTGGTGAAGTGCATAATTTGTATTAAAAAAAAAAAAAAACATTTGTAACTGTTGGCGACCAGTGTGTTATCAGTGGTGAAGCAGCTTTTGGGTTTCCAGGTTGTGAGAAATAACATTTGGCTTCTTCTCTTTTTTAAATGTCCCTGCCGGTTTCTGTTTCCATTGTTAGAATTGTTGTCAAGGTTCCCTGACAAAAAGCCAAGAGGACATTTCCATTGGATTTTGGATTATTGGAGGAAATTGTGTTAAAGCTCCTCATGCTTTTTGTTCTGTGAGATGCTCTTCACAAATCATCACTTTTTGTGATTTTTAAAGCACAAATTGCAATCAGCAGAAACAAAAATCTATAAACGAAGTAGGCAGGTTCATGAGCAGGGGTCTCCATACAGAGGCTGTCGAGGTGGAATATAGTTGTCATTATTTCAGGCATCTAATCAAACACACTGACATGTAGACGAGGGTACCAGAAGTAAAAAACAGGACAACAAAGCAAAAATGTCTGTGTTGTTTAAGAGGAATTTAGTGGAACTATTTGGTGATGATGGTGTGTGTAGAAGAGATCAAGGATGAATCTGACAACCTTGCCAATGGAGATGCTGCATAGAAGTCTGACTGGATAAAACGTTGTTTGTCATGACATGGTCTCAGCATCACCCCCTAAACATAGTCAAATCTGTTCATTGACAGATTATGCAACCAGGATACAATGTGCTATTTAAGAGGTGTTGGTAATATACTTGTACTTGGAGAGCCAGGCCAGCAGTTTCCCCATGTTTGCACAGACATGCCTTCCTTTAATATTCCTTTTCACAACGTGTCAAACAAAAAGTTGTACGCTGGGTCAGAAATGAGTTTGCAGCCCTGAAACAATTTCTTAAATCCAAAAAGTACTATTATTATGGTAAAAAACATGTAAGTAAGTCTTCCAATCAGTTTTTATTGAAGTAGCCTGCAGATAAATAAGCATTAGTGTTGCCCTCAAAAATTAAAATCCCCCAAATTGAGGAGTCAATAAAATAGTTGGATGAAAAAAAAAAACCTCTGGGCAATGAGAAAATATTTTGCAATTGGATCACGTTGGCCCCTATATTTAAAGAAAACCAGTAACAGCAATCATCAGGTGATATTATATTTCTCTATGAAAGGTGTTTAGCTTCTTGTTACACACAATTATGTCAATCAAATACTTTTTTTTTTGTCAAATCTGAATGTTTTTTTGTAAGAATATTCAGAAACGTGTAGCTGAACCTGATATTCGCCTGCAGTGCATGGGTGTGTGGAAAAGATATTTATCTTCCTATACTGGGAACGTTTGGAGGGAATCATATTTGGAACCAGCTCAACATCACAAATTCAAATTTGGCTTTCAAACATTAAATCTTGGAGTATTATAGTTTCTGGCACTTTGAAACAAGAACTGTTTAAACGGCTTAATCTGTTGTTACAGTAACAGCGTCAACAAATAATGGAATAAACAGCGTAAAGGTAATTAAAGGGCGGTGCAGGAAGGGGAGAGAGGTGAAAGGTTCAAGCTGCCAAGCAACCCCCCGCCTCCCCAAATGAGTTATGGAGCAGCCACAGTGAGCTGGAGGTCACGGAAGCTAATGGTTTTGTCAGGGCTTGTCCCGGATCGGCATTCAGCGCCCTTTTATACCAGCAGATAACCTCCGAGCTATCAGCGCTGTGATGTCACCATCGAACAGCTAGAAGCTGAGCCGAGGCGCGAAAGAAAATCTAGGGCGTTAAATGTGAAGCCACACCTCGTTGGAGCTTTGACAGCTGACCAAGTAATTGCGTGCTGTTGCCGAGTTAAACGCCTCTCCCTCCACCACCTCTAATTCCTCAAATTCCTCATTTCAATACCTGGAAAATGCAGATGTGGGACGCAACTAAGTACACTTACTGAAGTTTTCAGGAGTTGAGTATTTCCCAGATGTGAGTATATTCCTCCATAGCATTCTATTTACTGCTTCTAACAGCTGGAAGTACTGTGCTGATTTCACATTCAGCATTAGTGAGCTTATTATAATAAAACACCCTGCATCTCGAGGCCCCTTGTGGCCCCCAAACTCCCAGGTTCTCCCTATGTCCATGTTTAGTTGTATGGTCGGATTAATTGCACATTTGTAAGCGAATATGCAGCAGCAATCCATCCGATAGTTGTGAAGCTATAGAAAGCAATCAGGACAACCTCATGGTGACGCTATAAAGTAAAGTCAAGGGATCACCAGTGGGTGGATTCATCCTCTGGGGCCATGAAATCTCCTGCTAATCCATATAATGACCAATGTTGCTGGCCCCAGGGACACGCCAGGTGCCCAAAACAATCAAACCAATCGGAGCTTCTTCGGAGGGGTTAAGATTGAGGATTTTATCTTCCTGAGTCAGAAAAATGGCAACAGAAAAATTGACACCATAATGGGGAATGACATTCATGATTGTCCCCTTTCAGAAATAACTCCTGAATTGGCCTATTTCTTGAACCGCCGTCCGGGAATTCAGAATGAGGACATTTTGCTCTGAGGTGACCATAACTTTGGACAGCAACCAATAATGCTTTAAAATACGTATGGATGAGTGAATATTGTGTTAAGTGAGACTTAAAACATGTGAGCCTGTCCTTTTAATGTGAATTTGGCAGGGTGCATACATAATGCAGAGTGGATTGTAGGCGGTGCCTGGTGGGGAGGCCCAACAGGGAGTTTGTGCAGCGGGGTCCCCTAACCACTTAATCCAGCCAAAATGTCAACATTTCAGAAAGCTGCCGTTGGAGTCGATGCCAGGATCCATTTTAGGCATATATAAAGTGTTGTCTCATCCCGTAGTGGAGAACATAACCTTTCAGCTGATCTGAAAATCTATTTCATTATTATCTCCCATCTCTGACAGAGACCAGTTTTCACTTTCACAGTCTTCATTCCTTTTTTTATTTTTTATTTTTTTACAAAAGAAACCTGTATTCTGTGTATGTGAGCAATAGGGGTATCCATATTTTTTAATGTAATTTTTCTATGCAGTGAGCATCACAAGTGGATGATAATGGTGTGGAGGCAGAACTCTCAGATATAAGCTCAGACAGATGAAGCCCCAAACCCGTCTGTGTGGTGGTCTGATCCTTTAAGTAAAGGTTTGGAGCCCCTCTCCTCACTGTGGCGCAGCGTGAGATGAAAGCGGCAGCATATTCCAGCTCCCATCACATTGGCCGGTGACACTCTCACCTTGATACTTCTCAGTCCATGGCACACAAGAGGGACGTTTCAGCTGCATGAGTGGAAGAATATATCAGGCTGTTTTTCAAGTAGTGATGATGAAAAGTGTGTCTCTTCATAGTGAAGCTCAGGTAGTGCCTCTGTGTAATTACAGGAATCCTGTTTCCTCTGAAATCACTCCGAGGATGCAACAATAGCAGACGGAGAGATAAACTGTATGTTGCTCTCACAGATTTAGCATTAAGTCGTCTATTTTGTTGTAAAAGCCCCCCGGACAGATTAGAGCATGAAGAAACAAAGAGCTTGAGGATAATCTTTAAAGAAAAAGAAAAAACAGAATCAGACAAGATTAACATGACAGAGTCTTATTAGAGAATCCTACGCAATCCAATCAAGAATGTGACAAAAACACATCAAGGGCAGTAATTACTTTCTCTTTGTGCACTCGCATGTGATTATTTTGCTGTTCTTCAACTAATATTTTCGTAAAATGTGTGAAAATAAATCTGCCTTTTTCCAAAACCTTACCTTCCAAAAACAAGAGGGAAGTGTGTTGCATAAGTGACACTGGTGTAGAAGATAATGGACAAATTGGAGGATATGAACACCACAATTTGAGGCAGAGCAGTTCTCCATCCAGCAACTTCATTATATTCAGGATTTTAACCTAAAGTGTGGAGAGACGTGTTGGAAGACAACTATCATTATGGAGTATGTAGTTTGTGCGTCTTGCTTAATTGTGTTGTGTACTGAAATGTTTGTCTACCCCATGTACCCCAGACGGTGAGAGCAGAGAGCTGTGATGCCTGTAAAGTGGACGTAGTTGTTTGTGGACTACGGTTTAGACGGCATTTTGACCGTTACGTGTAATATTACAGAAAGTGTTTCTGAATCGCATCACCTACTCAACCTTTAACTATTAAAGTAATCTTAGAAGCTAACTGCATTGGTAGTGTGGCAGTGACGTTAGCGATGGTTGCCAGGCAAGTCGTTGTTCAAGTAGCCTACAAATAATAGCAGCTCTGTTTCAGAGGTGTTGAAGCTGGAGAAAAAACGTTGAAAAACTTTAACCATGGCCTTCTGTGCGAAGATGCATTCACGTAAACTAAGCAATTGTAAGTTAAAGGAGCTAGCAGTGAGGAAAGGTCTGCTAACGTTAGCTGCTAGGCTAACAGCAAAATGCTTTAGCCTTCCCCTCGCAAAAGAAAAACAAGTGGAAGGCTGAAAAAATCCCTCATGGTTTGTTAGTATTGTTCTCATGAGATGAGATAAACTATGTTTTTTGTTCTCCTTGGCACAACTCTGGAGTGTTGTTATCTTGAAACATGGCAGACTGCGTTGTTATCAAGGAGAAGAGAGAGTTCACATATCCGTCATCTTTGTGTGCTTAAGTGCTACTTTAGTTAAAGGTGTTTATAATGTATTCAGATCTGGGTCATCAAAAATACATATTTATACAGAAACTCACCTGATCATACAGAAACCATTTTATTTGTGAAACAGTTCATGAGAAATAAGATAGTTATTGATAGTGGAGGGAAAAAAAGAAACGTAATTATGTAAAAATATTCAAACATAGCAAATGGAAATTTGGGATTTAATAACAGGCTAAATTATATGAGGAGGATATTTTCTGTGGCGCAGCGTTCGGGAGCAGGTCTGATTACCCTCCTTGTGTGTGAAGACGAACAACTTGTACCAAACAATTTAATGTGCTTTTGTGTGAAATGGAGCCTCGTAGGTCCCTTATACACTGTGCGACTGCTACAACACAGGAGGACATTTTCCCCTGGCTGTGCGGCACATTTATTTTGGGAGCGGTCCAGGAGACAGCAGGACTCCCTGGCATGGCGATGCATGTTGGAAGAGACGAGGGTTGGGGTCTAAGCAGCAGCCGACTCTGGTGTAACACATGAGGAAATGTCTGCTAACTGGGAGGACTGCCTTGCAGCTGGCAGCGTCCGCTCTGACATATGCCACGAATGGAAATAATGCTACGTTTTTTATTCATGACTCAACAGCTGAAGGGTGGAGGTGTCAGGGCAAAGGTAGTGGGTGGACATGCTGTCCAAGCCTGTAACAGAGGTCTCGGGTTCGATTCCCGCAACAGCAAACAATCAAGTTTCGCAGAGTCTTTGAGCAAAGTATCGTCTGCCTGCTCACTTTAGTTTGCTGTCTAACTTTCTATTCACGTTTCAGTAGGCGTGGGTGCTGAAATGCTTTTTTGCTGCCAACCAAAATGTGTCTGTAGTACCAAGGATCCAAAAATGTCAAGTAAAGTTGGCAAAAATAGGATCTGAAATGTTAAAGTCAAGTACGGCTGCTCGTGTTGAGAGAACATTTATTATGCTGCATTTTCTGATCTCATGCTTCTGCAGGACAACACCACTGTATTCTGATGTTACACCGCCATGGTTAACGTGTTGGTAAAGGCACAGAAACACCTCGCTTATGGTTAGGGAGAGAATATGGCTTGAGTTGAAATAAGTACATCGCTAGGCTTTTAGGATTTTTGTTGTCTTGGTTGTAATAATCCTTACTTGTTTACAGTCGGGGAACGACCACGGTCATCGTCAAAACAGGGACTGAAGCAGTGATTGTCAGTCGGAAACAGCAAATGAACAGCGATGGCCTGTGTTTAAGTTAAACATTTTGGCTTATCCATTAATCCGACCTTCTCTTTCTGCTGATTTTGTTGCTCGGTAATAATGTCATAGATACATAGATAATAATACTTTTTGGCGTATTTGCTGAATGATTTTCTTGGGAAGACAGCGTTGCTTGAATCAATTTCCTTCCTGGTTGTTTCCACTGTGAGAAATGAGCTGATCCAATATTCACCCTCGTCTTTGGATGATTTCTGTCCCCACTCCAGGCTCTTTCCTGCCATTATGTTTGATATTGTTTTGTTTTTTCATTTTTGCACATGTAACAGAAGATTGTATCAGACCCTGACATTTATTTGAATCACACATTGCAATTGTTGAAATATGTAGAGCAAGGAACAAAGCTAAAGGACTTCCAAGAAACGTCTAAAGCTTGTTTTTGTGATAAATAAAGTATATCAATAGAATCAAATATTAGGACTGAACTATCTGCTTGAAGACCTTTTATCCCCATTCAATTGTTGTGTTATGCTGTTGATTTCTATATATTACTACAAAAATGTTGGAAAATATGGCATGGGTGTTTAACAGCCATTGTTGATCAGAGAATGTTAGCGAGCAATTAAACTGAAACACATAGAAGCAAGTCCAGCCACAGTCAATGTGCAGAGTTGAATGTCTGACAGCACCCAAAATTGCAATATTCTAACTCAGGGGTCTTCAACGTTTTCCAGGCCAAGGACCCCCAAACTGATGGAGAGATGGAGCGGGGACCCCCTACTTATATATATTGTATAAAATTGTCATTTTTCTCTTCAAAACAGCAGCTAGCTACTAGCATGAATGAGCTCACGGGGAACCTGACAGAGTGTGTCACATACGGCCTCGTGAGTGGCACAGCAGCATAGATCGTTTATTTACATCAAGATGATTGACTCTGTTGCCGTTTATGATCACTACTATCAGGAAATCGCCCATAAATATATTTTATATAATAGTTAGAGCCTTGATTCTTTTCCCCATAATCCCCAAGACCTTAAAAACAGCTGTATAACATTTAAAAAGAACTTCATATAATTTTCTGTGTGTTTGAAAAAAATTGTGGAGGTGAATATAAAAAAACGTCTAATCAACCAAAATGTTCGCGACCCCCCTGCAGTACCTCCGCGGACCCCCTAGGGGTCGCGGACCCCCTGTTGAAGACCTCTGTTCTAACTGAAATAAGTCACAGATTTCCTTAAAATGTCCTCTCAGCTCACTGAGGATGTTTTGAAACTCAACACAGTTTACAGCTGAGGCTCAAAACCTCAACCCAGAGCTAGCTGAAAGGATATTTGGGGATTTGGGTCTGTAAAGGCCCGCCCACCTGCTACAGGCTCCTCCCACTGCTGTGGGGGAGGCTCCAGCCTCAGACCAGTGCACCTCCAAGCTGTTAGCCCACCTCCTGCTCTCCAGCCTCGCTTATTATGTCTGTCTTGTTTGTGCCTGTTGTTGCAGATGCTGCTCTGGCTCTGCACAGCCTTACATCTGGGATTTATTCGTGTGTGCTAACCACTAGTTTTCAGTGTCAATAATCAAATATGGCTCACCGATGAAAATAGAAATCAACAGGTGGCCAAACAAATTCAGATGTAGACAAAAATCTGAACAGTGTGTCAAGTCCTGTGGTGAAAATGTGGCCTTTTGACTTTGCATCAAGAACAAGGGAAGTTTATCCCCCCAAGCTGCAAAAAACATCTTGTCAAGCAGTGTTTGTCTGAATTTGAGATCTAAAAGTCTTGTTGCAGTAACTATTTCTAATACAAATGGAGTAGTGTCAATGATTATTTTGTATCAAAAAGACAAAATAATGCATTGTAATGCACAAGAATGAAGAAAAATTACACTTGAATCCAAAGACACTTGTTATATGTCAGAGAAGCAAGTTAGTTCTCACGATAAACAGTGTGTGTTTCTGTTGTTGTTCTGTCTGCAGTTGTATACATCTGCGGGCCCCTGGAGACTTTCCTGAACATCATGAAACTGTTTCAGAGCGAGATCCAGGACCCAGAAAACTACGCCATCTTCTATTTGGATGTGTTTGCGGAGAGCTTGGCGGATCGCAAACCTTGGCAGAACTCTGACATTGACTGGGCCGATCCCATCAAGGTCTTTAAGGTACAGTGAACACACAACAGTACTCATATGTACACGTAACAGTATGTGGCAACAGTCATGCGTCTGCTGATAATCGAGGCCGTGTTCATATTCTTTGTAGAGTTTTTGAATGTGCTGCTGTCACAGTTTCAAAGTTGGAATTGGAGGCAGGAAATGTAAAAAAACAAAACCAGCATTGGGCATTAGAAATGGATGTCTCTGACAACACATATTTCTACTCTACTTACTGATTTACACTGAATGAAGTCCTTAAATCCAGCTGAAACCTGACAGTTGGGTCAAATATTTAATATAATATAATTTCAGAATCAATTGTTTCAGATTAAATATCACTTGTTCCAAGAAGTTTCTTAAAACAAATCAAAATTATGGGAAGTTTTTATGGTAATGACACTTTTATGTGTGCACTCTAATTGATGATCTTAGGAGACTATTATTTCTGACAAAATGTTGGCAAATTGATTCTCCCAAAGGATAAGGATCTCCCCATTATGATCCTTTTGACAATAATAAGGCTTGAAATTCTCGCTTGACATGAGTGAATGGTGGGATGTGTTTTCACAGGAAGCTATTTAGCACTACAAATTAGTGCACTGAGACCTAATAGAGTGTACACTGATGTGTTGCTCGTCGGATTTATCTCCCTAAATATCCCACCGGCTTCTCTTAATTCTCATTAATTCAGTGTTCTAGCATAATATTGAATTGATTATGGCACTTTCTGTCATAATGGTCTGCATATTCAATTAAATCCTTTGATTTCCATTTGGAGGACCTAAAGGTGTGTTAATGTGTAACTCCTCACACATCTCCTCCAGCTTTTTATTCTATTTGGAAAACCGTCTTAATATTTGTCCTTCTGAAATGTGTTATAAGTGAAAAGCAAAGGAGCAACTCCTCACTGTCAATGTATGTCAACTTCAAGTTCTTGCTTTTGCCCCTGATGAACCCACATTGTTATTTTATGTGTCTGTATGTGTCTCTCTGTTCGTCACTTAGACACAAAAACACGGGGAAACCGTTTCCCATAAAGCATTTTTTCATTTTGAAATATTCTTCAAATAGCTACTTGAATTAGCCTACACAGATTCAATATCTTGCCGTTTGTGTGCTATGATACCTATGCCTTTTCACAAAGCTTGAATTTATTTCAAGAATTGAGCAATTTTAAGACCGGAGACATGATTTGTGGTTGCAGTGTTTTTTTTATGGCACTGTTGAAACCAATGATGGTGTATAAAACAGCTTTGGCATCAAACACAGTGATATCTGTTTATCTCAATATGAACTGCTCCTAACCTTGGCTACAGAACTACATTTCTGTTGCCATTTCTGCGATCATGCAAGCCGTTAATTTGTCTGCAAGTCATTACAGGGCTCATTATGGCAACGTGCTTTCTTCAGAGCAATACTTGCTTGTGGAAGTTTGTGGTGGTGTTGTAGCATGCAAAAATGATGAGAGGATTTCCTAGAAATGTCTCTTGTTTTTGTGATAGCAGCAAGTAAATCAACACAATCAAAGGTCATTGAAACAAATGTTTGGATTGAAGCTTGCTGCTTAATATTTAATTTCTCCATCCAAACACCTGATCTGTGTCTCCTCCAGTCTGTTTTCGTCATAACGTACCGGCCTCCTGATAATCCAGAGTACAAGGACTTCCAGAGGAAACTCCACGCCAGAGCTCAGAGGGATTTCGGAGTGCACTTGGAACCATCATTGGTAGGTTACAGCCCATGAAAACAGCATGCTTTCTCAGCAGCATCACAAACACTTTAATCTTTTATAAGGTTTTCAGTCCAGGAGAAATCCCCACTGTGCTGTGTAATTGGCAAAACTTAATGATGAATGATGTTGACAACAATGTTCGCAATTAATACTTTTCCTTGTATTGCTGCTTTCATCTCAGCTGTTAAGTTTCCCAAAAGTATATTAGGCTGTACTTTTTAAAACGATTGGAATTTACTGTGTATATTGGTATTTGGCGCTTTTAGCGGTCCAAATTGTATAATTTTCAAAAAATTCCCATATGTGGCCGGTTGTTGAAAATTACCTTTCTCTCCCCGCAGATGGACTACATCGCCGGCGGCTTCTATGATGGTTTTGTGCTCTACGCAAGGGCCTTGGAGGAGACGCTGGCAGAGGGAGGAGCCCAGAACGACGGCATTAACATCACCATGAGGACGCAGAACCGCCGATTCTGGGGTGAGGGAATGTGCTTTAACTTTTAAAAACTACAAAATGTTTGTTGCATTTTTACTCTTTTAGGTAGATTTGCTACTTTTTATTTTTTTTTTTATGAGCAATTCCACTTGGATGTTCATGAACATGACTTCATGCATAATGTGAATTTGCCATTGATGAATGCTGGAGGCATTCTCCATGAAGCTGCTGCTGCCTCTCAGATAACAGGCAGCGGTGCTCTCCAATAAACATGCAGTGAGGCCAAGTGACCGACCCAGCTGGCTGTTGTTGGGAAGCACCTAAAATGTGATTAACACAACAAATATAGTGTTATTGAACAGTATCACACAGCACTCCAGTGAATAGTCCATTTGATGCTTGATGTGGGCACTCACACACTTCCTTGTTTACTTTGCCGGCTGACAGATGATCTGCGTTCACATCGTATTGGAAGTAGCAGAACAATGGGATGTTGTTGCCTCAGATTAAAAGGGTTGATGAGGGTTGTTTTGCTCAGCATGATGGCGGAAAAAAACAAGTAAAACAGGGCCAATGTTGAAAAAAATAATGGAAACTTGTGTGAATGTTTTGACAATGTTACTGGGTTTACTGAAGGAAACACTTTTTCATCCAATACTGGCTTTTTTCTACTTAGAGGTCACGTTGCAACTATTTTCCTACTTTTACTACAACATTCAGTAGTTAAGAGACGAGAAGATGCAGGGAGCGGAGCTATGAGGTGATACAGTGATCTTAAACAGAACTGAAAGACACAGGCTTTATTAAAGTCAGTACAGCAAAAGCACTGGACTGATGGATGGGATGACAACACATTTATGATGACTTAAAAGTCCTCAGTCCATACTATATGTGATGTTGAATCAGAACCTTAATGTGGATATTGTTTGTGTTTTTAGGAGTGACGGGACTCGTTACCACAGACCACAAAAATGCCAGAGATATAGATGTCAACCTGTGGGCGATGACCAACCAGGAGACAGGAGAGTACGGGGTAAGTCATACATTCACTGTTACCTTTGTGTTTAATGTGTTTGTGATCTTCAGCAGTGTTTTATATGGAAGTTAGTAAATGATTGAACTGACATGTCGGATGTGGACTATTCCTGTAAAGCTCCTGTAAAGTAATGCATAGTCATTTTCTGTTGTGGAAGTTATTTTGCGGAGGAAAGGTTTTGTAGAGGATTTAATGTCAATATGATTTAGAGCCCGACCGATAAAGGATTTTGAAGGCCGATACCGATATTCCGATATATCGGCCGAAGTTTTTTTTTTATTTGAGAAATGCGTAACAAAACATTGACAGATTTCCCTAACATTAGTTATTTGTAGTTATTTATGAGTCTTCACTAAAATAATATGATAATGCAGTTTAAAAATATTTTATTTTATTGTCACAACCGAACAGCGGAACATCAAAATATATTAAAGTTCTGATAAATAAAATGTATAAAAATACAAACTTAAGATATAAAACTTAAAGTCCTTTGAATCAAAACACAATAACAACAACAACCAAACACAAAGTTACCAGCATTAAAGACTTGATAAGCTTCATGAATATAACTTCGAACAAGACTGGAGACAAATTCTGTTAAGTTCTATAAGGGTGTTTCGTCCGTTTTTATTTTATTTTTAAAATATTCATTCATCGGCCAATATAAATGCTGATACCGATAGTTTGGAAAATGCCTAATATCGGCCGATAATATCGGCCTTCTGATATATTGATCGGGCTCTAATATGATTTAAATAAAGCAAAGTCAGTGAGTCAAAGGCTGCTGAATAAACACTGATATTAACTAAAGAGAACAGAATATTCTATGAATGGAATAGGTAAAGACCTTAAAGTCAAAATCTCTCCTCACACTTTATTGGTTTGGATGTTCAGAACTGTACACGGGAACAAGAAGAGTCATGGACAAAATGTTGGACATTTTGCTGGAAAGTGACGGGATTTTAATAGAAAAGTGTGTACAATTTATGTGTTGTTGTTTTTTTTTCAAACCTGTGTTGTGACTGTAATGTCAGACAATAGACTTCGGAGCACACAGATTGTTACAGAGAGCTGCGGCTGATAAGCAGATCTGTCTGACATACCATGTTATTCTTCCAGACTTACTACTACTGGAGTTTCACAATCAACACCAATTTAAAGAAATATGAAATGCTTTTTTTTTTTTTTATACAAAAGGGAGGAGCAAGGAATAAGGCTGCTAACCATGAACCACAACATCCCTGTTTGGCGTCTGGTTGGGGAACATTTGTTGTTTGTCTCCCTCCCCGATCAGTTCATGTCATCTCTCTACTGTAACTATCTAATTAAAGCATAAAACACCCACAAACAACATTTTCAAAAGAGGTTAGGCTTCCTAAATAATAGATGCAGAAACAGCACAAGCAGTCATATGAGAACTTTACCTCAATAAAATTGTCTAAAAGTGGAAGGATTCTGATTTTGAACAGGTAACAAGGCTACAAATCTTAACATTAAAGCTTTTGGTGCTTGACAGTTCTCAGTGCTCACTGCTACAGGAAAACAATTCAGATCTCAATCAGTTAATGTGCCTCTACTTACTAATTTAAATGTCTCAATTCTTTTCAGCATAATATTTGTTTAAAACCTCAGCTTTCGCTTGCCTTTGATGCCATGAAAGCAAATGGATATTACTATCTGGGACGTATTCTGTTGGTCGTGACTTCTTTAATGATAAGATGCATAAAACCTCAAATTTCCTTCACAGTCCAATGAAAATATTTGTGTATGTTGTGCTCTGCAAACACTGCTGTGAACTGCACCAGTGTGTGTTTTTTTTTTACCTCTGAGGGTAGACGAAGTGGGTTAGTTTTAGACTTCAGTTAGAATTTCATAGCGGCCCTCAGAGGCTGTCAGCGTGACTTCCTGGTCTAATTTATTCTTGGTTTTTAATTGGTCCATTTATACGGTCCATTGACCCGAGTAGCCGGCAGCTTAGAGGAAAACATCGCAGGTCGGTTTCAGCTTTCAGCATCTCAGACTGCTGAATAGAATAGAATATCAATATCAAAATTACTTTGATGGAAAACTGTCTAGACACATTTTGTTTTGTTTGTCATCGTTATGTTAATTGATAAATTCATGACTCCATTTTACGCTAACATTTACAGAAGAAAGACACTCCTTCATGCTCCTTTTCAAAATGGAGACGTTGCTGTTTGATTGACATTACTATGGACATCATAACAACTGAGATGGAAACAAATCTGCAATCATGACACATGGCTAAATAATAGGATAACCACAATGAAATGTTATGACATTACTACATTGTTCCACAGTGGATGAACATGTGTTTTACACATCTGTACACATGGCATGACGATACTGTAATCTCAGTTTACAAATCTTATTTCTGTGAGGACAAAAGTTAACCTACAAAATGTGGACATGCTCTATATTAACTCCACAGCCCCCCAAAATTAAACTCCTCAAGACCTGTAAACAACGTGTGTGAAAATTGGTGGAGTTACTGTTTATTACAGTGTATAATGTAGCTAACAGACTTAAAGGAAATAGAGGTTTGAGTGAGCACTAGCATGAAGTGAGGTGTCGGGGGAGATCTGCAGTAGACGGAGGAGCTGAGATGCTGAGATGCTACAGCTATTTCAGAAGGAGCTCCCCTTGACCCTTGACCCACCACATTCTGCATTGTTTCCTCGACCCGCCGTCAAGGTTTCAGCAGAGATGAGACGACAGACGGGGGGGCATGGGTGGATAACATAAAACCCCTCCGGCTAGTTGGGAACACAGGAGTCGTGTTTCACTGCAGGACAACAGATGCTGCTCGTGAAGCTGTACCATCAAAATAAAGCTCACTTGCACACATACGAGCTATTCAGGATGTTGGTCAAACTCTGTCGTAGAAGTAAGGGCAATGATGGAGACGTAAGACCTTTGACCTCTACATCATCTTGGGTTAATTCAATGACCCTCTCGAAATATTGTGATTACAAGAAAATATATACATAATAACATAACATAATTAAGTTGAGATCTTGAGATAACTGGTCATTTGTTAGATTACTGCTGTAGTTATATCCTACATGACCTTTTGGGAAATACTTTCATGAACTTTCTTGTTTAGTCGTTATCTGAAATTACCAGGCAATATGGTTGCCAGACAAATCATAGCTAAACAATAAATGGATACATGTAAAGTAATAGTAGATTGCTCAGAACATGCGGTGAAGTGAGCTTTGTTTAAACAAGCATTTCCCTCTGTGTGCAGCTTGTTGCGTACTACAACGGCACCACCAAAGACATCATCTGGTCCCAGACAGAGAGAATCCACTGGCCCAATGGTGGCCCACCGCTGGATAACCCCCCCTGTGTGTTTTCCACAGACGACCCCTCCTGCAATGATGGTACGTCAACTCCGTCTCATCCGTCTTAACAGCACACTTTAAAGTTAAACCTACCTACGGATGATGAGACCGTTTCTGAAGTGAAACATTCTCTAGAAGCTATATGAGGTTGACTGATCACATGGATTCCTGGAAATTGCATGAAAATAATTCTGACAGGAAGTTCACGTACAGCGTTATGCCACACTTAATGGCACACTTTTTTCTCTTGACTTGAGTAAGATTGAATTGCGCATTAGATGGATATTACAATGTTGATATCATCGCTGTCATCTCTACAGGGCTTGTGATATTTTCATTGATGCTGTGATGATAAATGTGTTGTTTTTCTCCAATTTCATCCCGATTCTATCCCTCAATGAAGTGAAAGAGCAAATGTATGTGGTGTACTATTTGCTTGAATAACAAGCGGCGTGAAAAGTAAGTGCTGGAAACGGTCTTGCATGGACAGAATGACAGTTTGAGATGAAAATGTCACAGATGATAAACTGGAGAGGAAAACCACTGCAATTAAAAATGTATTTTGGTATGAAGGAGGGATAATGAGCGGATGAGCAATAAATGTGACTCGGTCATGAAGAGTTGAGAGCCTGGATGTCGCCTTCTTTAAGAGAAATGTTCTGTTATATATGGGAATGTAATATTAACGGGTTCCAGCTGTGTTGATACTGCAGTTGGTATCAGTCTTCTCAACCTTGAAGGAAAGCAAAGACGTGCATTCAGAATTGTGGAACTAATCCTTTAGTGGTTGCTTTATTAAGGGATTTTAGGTAAGAGAAGATCAAATGAATCATTAATGGCAACTACATTGTCATCTATTGTCAACAAGCATATAGATTTACACAACTACACAAAATGTGGACTAAATCCCACCCTTCGTTTCACTATTTCATGAATGAAGTGATCCTTAGGTGTTGATTAGAGGCAGAAGAGCATCATCCGGTGATATTCAGCAGGTGGAATAATTAGCCTCCATTAGGGTTTTAACGACATCTCAGAGATGCCCGACTCTGGTTTACAGATTGCTGAAGCACCGCAGCTGTACTTCAGGAAGTCACAGCTGTGTTTTATAACAGCACCGTGCTTTTTTTTTGTTTTTTTTTCTCTCTCTTTTCAAAGATATGAATGTGGACATCTGTTGAACATATGAAAGACAACTGAGTGTGGAATCTCTCTACTCCTGTTTTCCAGGTCATCTGCCTGTTCTGGGTATCGTAGCTGTGGGATCCGGCTTAGCGCTCATCATTTTTGGAATCTCCAGTTTCCTCATTTACAGGTGAGTTTGATTCGCCGAGCTGATGCTTCCTGTGTCTGTGCTACTTTTAGCTCAAATGGTAGAAACCCAGAGATATTTTTTTTATTCCTCTCAAAGACCGAGTTCAAGAGAAAGAGAGACTGAGTGCGAGAGAGAGAAATGTTTGAAACAGAATTTATGGCTCGTGCTGCTATAGGTGCCAGTGTGGTATTTACTCAATTGTTGCCACAGCAACGGCTCAGCAGGTGACGGCGTTAAAGCAGCGGCGAAGGGTGTTTAAGCTGTCAAGTGAGCTCATATACACGCCTAGAACAACCTCCTCGGCTATTCTCACTTAATGATCATTGGTGCATTCATTAAGGTACGTTTTATTTGTGCTGGCTTCAAACTATCAATCTATTGATCTAACTATTACAATCTATTGTAATAATTCACACACTACTGATGTCCTGAAAGCCATACTTTTTGTGACAAGTGAAGTCATTTTAATGGGCTTCCAATTCAGAGCAACTGTTTCAAACATTTGGTCAATCAAGTGTTTTATTCTGTTGTTTCCTGATTGATATTGACAAGACGGAATTGGAGATTTATCCAAAATAAGGGTTTATGGATGGACGGTGCCATGTGCTGTAAAGATAGCAAAGCCCTGAGGCTAATTTGTGATATCGAGCAATAAAAATCAAATTGATGTGACTTGACCGTGGACACTTAGGTCATGTCATGAATTGTTTCCTATCTACAATCTAGAATAACAAATACATGTAGGTCGTCATGTCTTTTTAGATTTTTGATATCTTTTCAATGTGAGGCACTATGAGAAGGATTTATGTGAGAAACAATGCATTGACTCATACAAAAAGAATCCCTCTAACTATGTCATTGCTGTGTTCGGGACGTTTCTGGATGCCAACTTCAATTTAAGTTGGGCTTCTAGGCACCACATAGTAAGGACGTATCCAAGAGGAAGCTACGAAAATGGTGGCCTCTGCCATATTTACACACCGCACCTGACAAATCCTGGGCCTTTTAAGAATTCATGTAACGTGGAAAAAGGTTGTTTGGAGTCTAGTCAAACATTCTGCAGGGGAGGGTGGCAGTTTACACAGGAGAAATTTGCCCTTCATGACCTCAGTATTTTTTAAATCCTTGTTAAAGCCTCGCAAATATGGATTTATATTCAAAGACAGGTTCAAATAATCACATTTTTCATGATATGGATTTGTTTTGCAGTGGCGTCATTAGTTGGATCCAAAAGTCATAATCAGTTGAGAACTGTAACAACATAGGTGGCTTTATCTTTAATAGAAAGCCATACACACTATGGCACTGTATCTAGATTGTCTCTAGCTAGAATGTTTCGTTTAAAATAAATGTACTATATGTAATTCAGCGTTTAAATAAGTGTCATTGTTTGTTGTCCTTGTTGTAGGTTTAAGTTATTAGTAATTGCCTGCCTCACTTCCAGTGGTTGTAACATTGTGCTCTGCATTCAGCTGTAAAAACAAATTCAAATGAAGTTGTTACTGCGTCCCAAGTGGCCCCGTCTACGTGTTGTTTATGGAAATCACTGCGAGTGCTAGATTGAGCCTCATTTAATTACACAAGAAGTTAATCATGCATGCCATTAGCAATTAAGCTACTGGAAGGATCACTATATTCTGAATAATTTCATGGGTGAAATTGGTGTCTAATTAAAAGAATTCATGTTTCTATTTTTCACTTTTTCATCATTTCTTCAAAGGTGTCTTTTCATAGGCGGTTACTGAGCTTCATGACTTCATGACAATCATTTTTATGTAAGGAGGAGATGATTTATGTGTCACTGCACAGCTCTAACTAACAAATCACATCGATTATCTGATCAATTGTCTAATACTGACTATTAACACAAACAAGTGTTAATCACCAGCCAATCAGAATGGATTTTGATCAGAGGAATGGTGGAAGAAAGACGGAGGAGCAGCTATCCGCCTGAGGTAAAGCCACTGAACCTGAATCTGAGTTGATCATGTGCAACATCATAAAACTACCAGATCATTATATGCAGACTTAATTCTGAACACTGACATTCTCGTCTCTGTTTCTTTTTTCAGCTCCCTGTTCAACAAGCACAGGATGATTTCATAACTAGCTAGCTAGTTTTCCTGGACTCTTGGCCAGTAAGTTTTGTGAAATATGCTCTTCTTTTCTTTGAGTTCTTAAAAAAAAAAAAATCTGGGATCCAAGTTTAACATTCGATGCAACAACAATCATCTATTTCTGCTATGGGAACCCTACAGGCAAACTCTGTGATGCACGTTTCAACCTTCCTGACCTTGCTCTAGTCTAACGACTCATGATCTATATATAAGTGACAGTTTTATATATAAGCTATTTCTCAAGTAAAAAGCATAAAATACACCATTGCTAGAAGTTAGAAGTCTTTCTGTGGCGGCCCTGTTTGCTACCAAATCAAAAACAAATCACTTCCTGTTTTTGCAGACACCAGTGCAGCTTTGCTGATGGACAGAGAGGCCGACAGCAGAGCTGTTTACACCGTCTTTAAGACCATCCAGCCGCTGAGAGGCCTCCGTGTTCACCTCTTGACCCGTAAAAACACCACTAAAACCCTTTGGAGTTTTGTCACTGTTAGTAGTTATTCTCAGATCAATCAGCTGATCACCCAGAGCTCAACTTTGGGGTCGCTTGATATGCATAGGGGGTTGCAATTTATAAGAATGATATATGATTATGTATTTTATATATTTTTAATAGGAAAAAGTTAATAGAAGATATATAATTGTTTCTATCAATGATATATTTGCTGCTGCTTATGTGTTTTGTAATAAAGAGAAATATTTTATACTCATATTAATTAAGTTTGTAATATCTGGGGTGAGGGATATTTTAAGTCTATTTCACAGCAGACGTTGCAATAACAAGAGGCAGCCAGCCCAACATTGTGAAGTTATTGGTGTGTTATGTATCAGAAATGGGTTGCTGGTTGGGTAGTTTTGGTGATATGTCTCTCTTCTGACATGATAACCTACAACTTCTAAATATTGCCTGTGTAAAATTTACAAAATAGTAGATTTGATGAATAAACAATTTAATAAAAAAGCAATGTGTATCAAAAAGTTTGTTTCATTGAATTGTTTTTTTGTGCAAAACATTGATTTCAATGACAAACAGGTGATTTCTCAACCCATTTACTCTGCAAACAAGTACGGCGTACATGTGCATCTAACACTAATAATCTCTCCTTTTCTAAATATCAACCTGCAGCACTCAGGAGATTTAACCTGGATGTTTGGCAGCTCTCCGTTTCTTGAGTGAGAGTCTGCAGTCTGGAGTGCGGCAGCAGTGTGAGGGGATGTTGAGCAGAGCAGCAGTGGCTCTGTTGTTTTAATGGAGGGGTTGGTCCAGCTGAGGTATTCACATATGGGACTTATGAAACAATAGGCCCAGTGTGGAGCCCCACACTTTGCCCCTCTGGCTGCCAGAGGTCTCTAAACGAGGCTCCTTAAATAGAAAAATACCTTCTTTTTTTTGGTGGTGGAGGTGTACGGGGTTGGAGGGCACCAGCGGTTAAATGGTGTTTCCTGCCCTCAAAATGGTTGCACATCAGCATGGCATTGAGTATTTGTAGAAACAAACAAGCATCAGAATCCCCTTTAACATCCAGGGCTGACTACACAGTTTGTCCCTGGTGAAAACGAATTCTTAAAAGAAGGAGCCACTTTTGAGGCCGAGTGAGATGGTTCGGGGAAAGGCTAAAATGCGGTGATATGCGGACGCTGCAATAATTTCCTGCAGCCATCTGGAAGTGTTTTACACCTTTTAGATTAGGTTGGAATGTATGGCCTCTGCTCGTTTTTCATTTCAAGTGTTTAAAACTGAAAATCCCCCCCCCCCCCCCCCCCCCCCCCCCACACACACACACACGTCCAGACTCTGTACTAATAGATTAATATTTTGCTTTACAGACACAGCAGCTCCTTTTGAAATGTTTTATTTGCCAGAACGCCTCTCCCCCTCTGTGGTTCTCTGTTTGCCAGCCAGGCTGATGATAAACAAACAATAAAAACACTTGAAAAGTGTCGAAAATATCACTGACATGAGAATGACTCGATTAAATAATCTGGTTTGGCTGTGCAGACAGCTGGAGGTTGTTTGCAGTTGTGGAGCAGTTCCTATCCACTTTGATTCATAGAGCGGTGATCAGCGGGGAAAAACAGAGTGAATGAGAGATAAGGATCTAATAATAATATTGCTTCATATGGTAAATTAAAATTGACTGGGCTAAATTAATTAATTCATTGTTTTTTGTGTTTTTTTTTAATAACCCTCAGCATAGCATTCACTAAACTAACCTAACAA
This sequence comes from Chelidonichthys spinosus, assembly GCA_029853015.1. Taxonomy (NCBI): domain Eukaryota; kingdom Metazoa; phylum Chordata; class Actinopteri; order Perciformes; family Triglidae; genus Chelidonichthys; species Chelidonichthys spinosus. Next base: position 8,208,314 of record CM056840.1, read on the forward strand.
CACAACTTAATATAACATAGCAAACATTAGACAATGCATTATAAACAAAACGAGACCTTACATGACATAATATAACCTAACTCATCGTAAAATAATATTATAATGCTAATATAGCAATAACCTAACATTCGGGGTAAGGAACTCACAGACCTCTGCCTTTTCCATGAGTTTATAATAATGTGGGATTTGGATCCAAAATTAAAGGGTTTGCTGTGATGACGTCTTATTTAGCCATTTTCAAGAAATGTAAAAGATTCAGTTTTCAAGAAGGGAATTTACTCACGTATTTTATTGGAGCCCAAAATGATAAAAGCACTTCAGCTTGGGCACAGACCTTTATTTCAGAAATCTAACCAAAAAAACATTGACTTTAAGACGATGGAACAGGAAGTTCAACTCATTTCTGGGGGTTGGACTACTTCCTGCAGTGCTCTATAACACGCCATGACCTGATCTAACATACTGTTATAATCATTTGAAATGTAACGCAATGCAATATTATGTCAAATAACACAACCAACTGTCATGGTTGTTGAATGCAAGAAGGTGACTCCATGAAGAGGACCCGCTCCCTATTTAGTTATTATTGTTATTATGTAGTTATTATTGGCTCATATATTGTAACAAAAACACAGCAATTGTTAGTTTTAGGTGATTATACACTAATGACAACATAGTTATGAATGTGATATTCAATTTCTGTCAATAAAATCCCACTAAATGCTACACAAAGTTCCTTTAAAACAAAAACTTTAAACCGTGTTATGTGAACTTTAGCATCCTGCAGTTTGTTCATAAATAGCTTTAAAACATTTCTGCACTCAACAAGTTTGTATTATGATTTCTTTGGCTCACAACAGGGTTTCAATCTGCAAAACTACAACAACACAGTCACACTGACTCACCAAATGTTTGTCTTTTGTGTCTCATCTTTACAAAACTCTAAATCACCTGCTCACTCAGTAAAGCCGCTGAATATTACCACAGTTCAAATGCTTTTTACAAGACGTACGCACTCATAAATCAACGCAGCATGTGTTCCACCACTGCTATACATTTCAAAATGCCAAGGTTTGTGTTACTGTAGTCAAAACTATGGTTAACCATATTTTACTTATTGTATTTTCAGTCCCCCCTTGTGAATTTTGTGTCAGTTCCATAGTTGTGTCATTGGTATCAGCTTTTATCAGCTTTTATGTGAACAGTTCCCCTTATTTGTCTGTCGTTAGATTTGTATCAAACATTTCTGCCACATTTATTTTCTTTTGTGCTTGTTTTTGCACATTTAAACTCTTTGCAATAAAAACAATGAAAGAATACCATAAAATACATTTATGATGACTGATCATACTGCTGCAGTAACTTTCAATCTCCCAGTTTTAAAGGAAATATTATTTTTACAGTGATTGAGTTGGGAGTTATATCTTTGCCAGTGTTCGCAGCACGGAGATAAGGTTAGGACATCTGAGTCCGCTCCGTTTGTTAAAAATAAAGAATGTGTGAGTGGATTCTAATTTTCCTCATTGTTTTTCAGGAAAAGACCTGTGAGTCATCGATACAAAAACTACATTCATTTAAAGTAGAAGAAGGAAGAAGGATTTCTCTGCATGGCATACAATCTACTCATGATTTCAGTCCCATAATTTCAGACTGAAAATGTATTTGATTTTTTCTTTTATAAAGTTAAATTTTAAATCTGTTTATTCCAGTATGGGTGTTTACAGTGTAATGTTGTTGCATATTCCATCATGTATTTAAAAGAAAGAGCCCTTTGTCTGGGACTACAAAAAATGTGTTTTTACACGTCAAAGTTGAACAAGTAGAGCATATGGCCCAGTGAAATTAAAATCTAAAACACGCAAGTCTGCACAAATATACACACATACAGTCACTGCATGTAAACGTTCTGTAATCAGATCTGCTATCGGAGCGCTATCTCAGAAAGATGGAGATACCGCACAAATAGAGCAATTCATTCTTGGTTTGAGGTGACTTGCCAGATAAAATCCAAATTATTACTTATTCCTCAAAAATAAAACCATGAGGCAACCGACCACCTCGCCTCTGAACGATGTGAATTCATTTATCCCGTGTGTATAAAAAGTGAAATGAGAAAGGCCCAGCTGTCGGCAGAGGGTTGAGATTCAAGTCCCCAAAGTCACAACTCTGTGGTAAAAACATCAGCTCGCTCACGCTTCCGCCACAACCGTCATCCCAATACACTTTATGTGAGATTGTTCCTCTGTTCTTTGTGCTGCTGTCCTTGTTGATCTCACCACCTGGTTTTTCCCCTTTTTTGCAGGAAACTGAAGCTGGAGAAAGAGCTGGCTGGAATGCTGTGGAGGATTCGGTGGGAGGACCTTCAGTTCGAGAGCCCCAATAAATACCACAAGCGAGCCGGCAGTCGGCTCACCCTGTCGCAGGTAGATTATCTTCTCAATCTCCAAGACCAGATATAATACAAATGTGCAGGTGAGGTGACAGAACACAAACGTACCAAAGTGGCTTCCGAGAATTAAAGACTGTCATATTAAAGCTGGCAGCACTGAGCTTTATATCTCCTGTTATTCCATCAGCGCGGCTGGCTCGGCCTCCGACCTGAGACTAAGCTGTTGTTCTTCTGGCAGGTGACGTTGCCATGTCTGCCAGCAGGAAAGACTCAAAACAGGCTCCTCAGCTTTCATTCACACGGGACTGTTTATCAGTCCCGAGATGTCGCTGTTGTAAAATCGGACTCGCCAGGAACGCCAACGTCGTGTTTGAAGTTTAGAGCTTCACCCTGACGGCACGCTGTGTGCTGTGTATCAAAATGCAGTTGGAGGTTTTTCTTTAAAAAAAAAAAAAAGAAGCAAAGCTGCGGCCCTGAGAAGAGTCCAAATCCTTTGTTGGTTCACACATTCCTGAAAGCTTTCCCAGTGGTTTATTGAAGGTGGCTGGGTTTGGCGGTGGCAGACACATATTAAATGATTGTTAAAATAAGCCCCCGTCTGGCTCCGGTCCCTACATATATAATACTTCATCACGTTCTTCCAGTATCAGGTTCTGTTGTCTGAGGGCTAATGCATCTCCTTCGGGCTTGTGTTTTTCATCCCACACGTGCAAGCGTTCATGAAAAGCACATGCACACACCTTTTTCATTACTGCTTTTCCGTCCGATTCCCGGTCTCATGTGCACGTGGAAAACACAGTCATTTTCCAGACCGATGTATTTTCCAGCTCCATGTGTTGCCAACATTAGCATTCTATACAAATGTGTAGTTGACTGTGCTGCCTGTCTGTTATACACTGCGCCCACTTGATTTTTTTTTTTTTTTATTCACTCTGTGTTGCACTGCAGACATTTGCCCAAGGACTTCAGTTGGCGTTATAAAAACTGGAAACACGTTTATTTTCTCAAACATAAGTGAAAGGCAATTTTGTGTCTGACAGAGGAAGGTGTTTTGGATGGAGGATGTCAGTGGACGAATGCTTTTTAGGAAGCTGTGTTGCAGTGAAGTGGAAATGGTCTCAAATGTAAAATATTTAATCCTCTTTGCTTTAATCTAACGCTAACCGACTTTTTTCTCTTCTCATCACTCCTTTGCACCTTCTCAGAGAGGCTCCAGCTATGGCTCCTTGATAACTGCCCATGGAAAATATCAGCTATTTGCAAAAACGGGCTATTTTAAGGTAAGGCTTAGTGAGTTCTGACATTTTCAACTCCTGCGCACTCCTTTCCCACCCACACATGTGCACACTCGCAGAGAAAAGCCGGAGAGCTGGAGAGGAGAGAGAAAGAGGGAGTGTGGGCGAGTTTAGGTAGTTGAGTTTAATGTGAGCTGTAGAATGCGTCAATTTTTTTCTTTCTTTGTTTTTACACTCCCGCCTCGCAGTCTGGACACGGCCATCAACTTGTTGCTGCGGTTAATTTATCCGCTTAAGATGGAGGGGCTGTGAGGAAATGTGACAAATAAGCCTGCTGAATAATGAGATAGCTGTCTTTGTGTTTAGCTGTATGATGCAGGTTTTATTAATAAATGCTGATGTCACGGTACAGCTTGAATGCCTCAGGGATCATTAAGGGTACTGGTACACTTCTCAAATTCAATACTGGCCAAGGTGATTAAATCTGACACCCTCACACAGAGAGAGAATCGACAACCAAATACTGGATAATCACCGGCCATCATCAATGGTATATTTCCTTTTGAGTAAAAGTTACAGCCGCCACATCGACTCACATGTGAACTGGTTTCATATCGTTGCGACAACAGCGCCACGTCTGCTGCTCTGAGATATTCACGTTGCTTCCTTCCGTTACTGATCCTCACATATCAAAGCGACAGATACCATTCTTCTTCTGCAGCAGCTGACTGAAATAGGCCCCGAATGTACCTGGAGGCTGTACTGCAAGATGCTGTTCTCTCCTCAGAATGATGCTTGATTCCCTCTCTGCATTTTAATGGTCCTTGTTTCCACTATTTATGTCACTATTGGTTTTCTTTTTTCTTTTTTTCATGCCTTATTTACATCTAGTGCCAATTGCATTCTTGTCGTGGTCTGAAATGTCTTCATAAAAAGGCTTGTATAAAGTGAACGTTAGTCCTCAGACTGGATTCATGGCTCTCTCTGCACACAGGGGAACCTGGTGGCCATCAAGCATGTCAACAAGAAGAGGATAGAGCTGACCAGACAGGTTTTATTGGAACTCAAACATGTAAGTGTCCATTATAGTATTTATCTTTTTACAGGGTTGAGTGAAATATTTTGTACTAATTACCTTAATTTGATTTATGAAGCCATTTATATATAGTATTACATTCATTACAACATACAATACTCTCTTTTGACCAATGATGTTTTTAAAGGAGTAATATCCTCTGTTTACAGTCAGTTAATATTGATCGTTAAATCATCTGCAGTAGGTCCAATGTGCAGCTGCAAGGTTTTTTTTATAATCCTTTCACTGGTTTACAATTACAGTTCAACATGGATCAAATTCCTCGTAAGAATCAAATGGATTCTTCTAGATTTGCTACCAAGGATGAGCAAACTGTCATGGCAACGAGACTGTTCAATCCACACTGCTATTTCTCTATTTTCATTTAGACATTTACACCACTTTGTTACCCTTCCTCTACATATTATGGTTAGTACCACTCTACTGGTCACTTTCTCTATTTGTGACATCAGACAGCTTATACATCTGCTTCCTCAGAGCTGCAATAATCAGTAATATCACTTGTAGGCAAAAGGTTGTTGAATCCAAAATGATTATCCCCCAAGTCTTCAGTTCCCCTCAGATCTACAAAGCATGTCTGCATCTTTCAGTTCATTGGTTTGGTTTTATGGCCCACAGCGTTACAGAACTCTTCACTAAATCTCTAAAAACACAGTGAAGCATTTAGCAGCTAAAGGAAGTTGGTGGAGGTAGACGAGAATGCATATTGAACGGACATTAAAAAGGCTAACAAGTTCGCCATTTCAATTTAAAATTTGATGATATTTCAGTATTTTGCTTCCCAAAGTGGTCAAAAGATCAGTTAATACAGGTTTAGGACTCAAACTAGGGCTATCTAGGTTGATCTGTACGATGCTGAGGCCTGGTTGTCCCCCCTCCCCACCCCCCCTCCCTGTCCCCTGCACTCACACTGCTCTAAGCCCAAAGCGGCATTTTCCTCAGGACGGAGCGTCCTGGTCCCCAGAGGATGAATTCAGATTTCAGTGAATACAGTTGAAATGTCTGCTTGTACAAAGCAAACATCAGCATTTAATGGGAAGCAATTACATTTGCAGAGCTCATTACTGCAGCCCCGAGGAGGAACACTTTTCTCTGAATGACCTCATGAACTTTCGTCTACGGGACAACATTTATTTTTAGCTCCACTTCTGGCATTTCACTAAAAAATACTTGATGCGTGTTTTCTGTGACGAGAGCCATGTGCAGAGACCTTGGGGAAGAATTATAAAATAAAAAAAAACATCTCCATCTCAACAAGTTGTATCCAGCAAATCATTTATTCACTTAAACAACCATTATTGTACTTAACCCTGCAGGGGGAAGACCTTCCAACGAGGTTCGATTTCTCAACATGTTCTTAAAACGTCTCACAATATTGGCATACAATATCTCCTCTGACTCTGAGGACATACAAGCTTTTTATTTTAGACCTTTGTGCAGGAAGTGGGGGCTAGCTCCTTATGAGCATGTTGGATGAGTTTAAGGACAACGTCTTTAAACTCATCAACATCCTCGACAGCAGCTGGTGATGAAAAGGTCTGAAATATTTACGGGAGAGCGATAAGGAAGCTGACAGAGAGAAATGCTTGTGGTTTGGTGATGGAAACACAGTGTGGCACAGGGAAACCCATAACTCGGAAATTACATGGGTGCTCATGAACAAGATGGATGCTTGTGGTGAAGACTTTTGGCCATTTTCTTCACTTTTAACATCTCTTGCTCTGTTTTTTGCTCCTTCGTGTGAGCTGCAGGCCAATTGAGGGCAGTTTTGGGCTCCTTGGATGCCTCTGTGGCCTTTTGGTCAGTCAGCAGGCCCACATGGGAGAGGGGCTGCTGTCTGAGCTGGCAGCCTCTCAGACGCCCCGGGGGCCTGATCGGCTGTCAAACCTCAGCTCGTTCAAAAGCCAACCAGATGGGGGAAGAGACGGGCCTGCCAGTGGAAACTTAACCACTTGTCTTCCAGCGCTCTCTCCTCCCCCGTGGCGGGTCTCCTCCCCCTCCACCCCAGTGTGCAGCAGGGGAAATTATATAGGCCAAAGGGTAGGCTAACATCTCTGGAGCCATGAAACAGGAGCGACTAACTGGCCGGTGTTGGTGTGAGAGCGGCTGTCACTCAGTGTGTGCTCAAAGGAGGAAAGTACACCGTTTAACTGTGAAAACCTCTGTTTGACGCTTCCTGCTGGCTGCAGAACGATTCTCTCAGAGGAGGCCGTCCATGTAGCTTGTTTCTATAAAACAGTGTTCTGTCTTAATCACTTGGCCTCGAACATGTTTTGTATCGTTAAACTCGTGTGTGATTAGCGATGATTTTCCATGTAGACAAGTTTTACACGTTCTGTCGGCTCCGCTCTGATATTCCTGCCCTGAACACCCTCTCAACACCTTTTTTCATCATCCTTCGCACACAGGCTCATTCATAACCTCCAAGGGCAATTTATGCACATGCACATGTTTCAACAGGGTGCCCTAAGCAGGAATGCGCCTCAACACGTAGAAAAAGACAACTTGCCAGCTAGCCGACTGCAAATAGACTATTTTGATGAACTCCTGGCAGCGTTATTCTCAAAACTTTGTATATAAATGGACCGTCAGTCCTCTCCCCCCCGTCCTCTGTTTCCATGGGGTTTGGGAATGTGATGTTTGGAAAGAGTTTCACTCACAGTTGCAGTGTGTTTGTGCGGTTATTTTCAGATGAGAGACGTTCAGTTCAACCATCTAACCAGGTTCATCGGAGCCTGCATTGACCCTCCCAACATCTGCATCGTAACAGAGTACTGTCCCAGAGGCAGCCTGCAGGTAATGTGTTTGTGAAGAAAACAACAACAGTATCTGTATATGTAATGATTTTCTGCCTTAATCAGGCGATGAATAAATGACAAGGCAATGTTTCCTTAAAAAAAATAAAAGCCAATTAAAAGCCTCCCTCTGCAAACGGCTGCACATTCCTCTACGTTGATTAAATAACGGATTAGAATTCAGTCAATTAAAAGAAAATGAAAGCAATAGTTATATTTAGTTATAGTTATATTTTTTAATATTATATTAGGAAAGTCATCAACAATGTGAGGATAAACTGATTCTCTTTGTTTTATATGAATGAGAATAGAGTATATTTGAGTTATGGACTGTCAGGAAAAAAAACAAGCAATTTAAATGTCACATCATTTTAACTATTTTACGGATTCAAAATAATGAATTAATCTGTCATGAAAATGAGCGTTATTTGCAGCCCCATATATATATATTGCTTTTACATTCAAGCAAAGAGCACATTTTGTGGCTCATTACCAAACTTCCCACTCAATTTCATTCAACAGATTTTGACTTGAAGCATTCATAATGCAACTTCTGTAATGACGTAATACCATGTCCTTAGCTTTGCTTTTGTCATGCGGGAGTTTTGTACTTGGAAATAAACTGAAGTTGCTAAGTGTTTGACACATTAATACATAAATGTGCTGCCTAACTAATCACTGAAAGAAAAGTTTCTATCAGAAGCCAACTAATGGACTTTTCTTGTTGCAGCACACTGAGAGTGAACTGTTTTTAGCATAGTGAATCTCATCAAAGTGCTATTCCTGGCAGTGTTTGTCCCGAGCTCTGAGGCACCAAAGGGAACTCACCGTATTTAGTCTAGTTAGCTTACAGTAACGTGGGGAGCTCACCTTCAAAGTGTGGCACATTTTTGTCTTTGTGTCATATTCAATCTTTTGCCATTTGTATATATTTTAATTCAAAAACAAAGCACATGATGTCTTAAGTGAACTTGATGTTGGCCTGCACTCTGTGTTCCCGACATGCCAGCGACTTCTTAAAATGGACGAGCTGTAGAACGATGGGAAAATCAGCCGTGGTCTTCATCAGTCACACTGCTTCACAGAGAGCCTGTAAAAGGCCGCTAGCTGCAGCTGATGTGGCTGCATGTCAAAGCTGGACCTGGATTCCAGTAACTGTGCGGCTGCGGGGCATTCAAGGGTAACGTCCTGTCAGGCCAGATGTGTGACCCCGTGGGTGAAAAAGAATGGTATCTGGAGGTGGATCTGTGTTCAGGCCCAAAATAAATATTGGGGCTGTCCTGGCTGATGAGAGGCTCTTGGAAAAGATTTCACATTTTTTACTCTTTTTTATCTGTATTTTTTTTTTTTTTTTTTTTTCAGGACATTTTGGAGAATGAGAGCATCAACCTGGACTGGATGTTCCGCTACTCGCTGATCAATGACATAGTGAAGGTGCGTGGCGATCAATTCATGTGATGATTTTATAGAAATGTTGTGGGGGGAAGTCCCTTTTCAATGTTAAATAAGATGCTTCCTATAACACTAAAAATGCCTTGGTTGCCATGGTTTCACATGTTGAGGCAGTGTTAAGAGGGACCAACACACACAGTACAGTGCTTGAAGTAAACGCTGCTGTTTAAAGGAGGAGAGAAACATAATCATAAACTTTGCTAAACATTTCCTTCCAGATTAATCAAAACTAATCATGGATTTACTTCAGAAGATTATTTTCAATCCGTCCTCACAGAGAAGCTCATTGTCTCTATTCGATATTGACCTCTGTGTGTGACGAAGCGCTCCGGCTAAACTTCTCCACGCAGATAGCAGCGCTCTGCAGAGAAGAGGCAGTGGTGGAGCTCTGAGGGATGTTTGAGTCACCGTTTCCACTAAATATTGAACACGAGTACATTCACTACCCACCGTCCCTTTCCCAAAGGAATTAACAGTAATCTCACAGAAACTCCCCCGTGACCGTGGCGTCCTTGAAACACGGCCTCTTTTCTAAACCTTCAGCATACATCCACTTGTCAAAGCATATTATTTCCATATGTCTGGATCTGTGTGTTTTCATGTATGATTTGCTGTGGAGGAAAAAAATCAGAGAGAGAGAGAACACCCCTTAATGCCTGACTTACGCTCCTCTCCACCAGGGAATGAACTATCTCCACAACAGCTACATTGGCTGCCATGGAAATCTGAAGTCATCTAATTGCGTGGTGGACAGTCGATTTGTTCTGAAAATCACGGATTATGGCTTGGCCAGCTTCCGCTCGTCCTGCGAAAACGACGACTCGCACGCACTCTATGCTAGTAAGTGGAGTTCATGTATTTGGTTCCAGCGCTGAATCTTATCATTCTCAAAACATCGACTGTTGCGCTGCAGATATTTCACGAGTGCTTTCTCTCTGTTGATTTATCAGAGAAGCTTTGGACGGCTCCCGAGCTGCTCATATACGACCGCCATCCTCCTCAAGGAACTCAGAAAGGTGACGTGTACAGTTTTGGCATCATACTGCAGGAAATCGCCCTGAGGAATGGACCTTTTTATGTAGAAGGCATGGACCTCAGCCCCAAAGGTAAACACAATTTAAAGAAAATCAAACATGCAGCGGACTAACATGTAAAACATCGACACTGAAGAAAAGTTAATCACACCGATAAATCGGCAGAAACATGTTTTGTGTCAGAAATTCACGGAGTAAACCATATCTCTGTAACATTATGAAGCTTCTTTATTAGAGCCCAGTCTGAGAAGTGTTTGTGCAGACGGAGACTGGATAATAGGAACTTCATTCATTGGCTTTTCACTGAGATTTCAAGGGGGACCTTGGTATGGTCAGACACATCAAGGCCCTCCATGACAGCTTGTCTGGCCGTCAGGTATTTACCCACTTTACCTTAAAGGATAGGTTCACATTTTCATCTTGCAAATTAAAACTCATCATATATGTATATGTAGTCAGTCACTTTGATTATTGTCCTCGCCACGGCTGCAAACACACCCCATCCTGAAGCACGTTCAAAGGAAGTGATTGGGGGACAAAATGGAGCAAAATAGTTCTGTGGGAAAATGAATTCAAGAGGTCGACCAAAGCTAATTTTAGGCTTCAGCAGTCTAAGTTAGACTAATGGGTATCATCCAAAAGGTTTCATTGCTGTCCCTCCTCTGCATGTCAGCAATGAGAAAAAACACCCATCACAAAGAGGACATCTGGTACTATAAAGACGACTAAATGATGATTTGAACGATATCCTCTTGATTTTTGGGATTTTACTGTTGAAGCATGACAGTGACTTAAGATGAACTTTTTAATTTATTTTTTTACACCGAAATAATGGATTTTGTCGTCATTCCTTCCATCAAATTCACTTTAGAAATGTCTCTGTTTTTGACCAGTGTGGACTTGAGGAAGGATTGAAGCGACCAATGATGCCTTCCATGCACATTGATGGTTAAGAGGAGTCATCAGTCAAACATTGTGAATCTTGAACATACAGTCATAAATGAGCAGATAAAATATTAGCCTGATGGGTGTAATAGTATGTGAGATTAGCTGCGAACAGACAGACAGACAGACACTTGATCCCCCCAGGATTCATGCCTGGTGGAGATTAAAAAAACGACTGCCAGACAGTAGCTCATGATTGCTGAGGGCTTAATGCCAATACGACATAATTCTTTTGAAAGTTATATCTTTGGTCAACAGCCTTCTTCAGAGATTTTATGATTTGCAGTAGCTTTCTCTCATTGGACAACACATTGTTATCTTCTGAAGTTAACTAAGACAACAACAAAAAAGCTTAAAGCTTAATCAGTTCTGACACTTTGGCTCTTCAGTTTCCTGCACACATGTTGTGGTTTCTTCACCAGCGTGCACTTTTACTGCTGTTTCTGCTTAGTGACAGTGGGAAAAACTTCTAAAGCGATGCAAAATCATGAGTTCAACCCTCCCCAGGCGCTTCCTCCATGTGATGCCTTTGATTAGCCTTTTATTCACTGTCACGCTCGATCCTGATTGTACAAGGCCTGATAATTATCCATTAACAAGCTGAGCACAGCGAAAGCCTGCACCTGTTCTCTAGGGTCTGGATGTGTCATTTTGTGGTTTCAAAATTACTTTTCTGATTATACCAATAACAGAAAAGGAGAGCATGTTGAAGCAAACTCTTAATCTTTTCAATGTATACGTTGAATGCATCAAAGAGGAGAAATCTGCAATGTTGAATATATAATGCTCATCCTGCAGAAATTAACAGAAATGCAGAGCTTTCGAAAGAATATCAATATTACCGAAAATAGTAATCTAGGTTTGAATATTTACTGGGTTCAGCCGTCACAGAGAATAGCACAGCAAAAACCTGAGGGAAATTCAGATGCCATGCAGAGTTCCCTGCAGAGAAATAAGCAACACTGTAATGGCAACATGAGACCAGTTAGCAGTTATTAGTTAACTACAAGCTCACTAACTGTTTTCAGCTGCAGAGTAAATATAGAAACGCTTGAGTCACACACACACACACACACACACGCTGAAACACGCTCTCACGGCTGGTAATCAGCATCCATGTCTTTTTAGTCAGACTTTCAATTTGTTTATGAAAAAACCTCTAACTAAACTAACTAAACTGAAAATATCACAAAGGAAAGATGAGATAAAGCTTATTGGAAAGTATTTTTACATATATTGTGTGAAAAAGCAGCCTTTTCTATTCACAGTAGGACAGTTTGGTTCTCTGGCCCGTCAGTAATGGTAACAAAATAGACTCTGAAGTCTATTCCATATGTCAGCTGCTGCACCTCGTATAAACAGCAGCACACCGGATAACTGTAGCCCCGTTTGTGCCTCTCACACATGGCTGCTGGTTGCGTGACCATCAGCAAGCCTGAAAACCACCGGCATAGTTCATGAACCAGATTTATTCCTCTTCAGTGGCAGGAAACACAGCACATGGGCCGGAGAGCCAGTACTTGACTTTTGGGTGCCCTCAGCAGGGTTTGGTTTGGGAGGGCCCATCCTCATTGTAACATGTTGTTCACATGGCCCTGAACAAACTTAAATTGTAAATATTAGTTCAAGCACATACAATGCACAAATACGCATGTAAACTAAAGTGGGACCTATGAGCAGCAACAATAAACACACAGCAGCTTTAAAGAAGCAGTTTAATAAATCAGCTACATGGATTTCATTGATGTCACTAGAACATTTTGCATCAGAAATCCTCACTAAGGATTGTTGGTGTTTCAGTTATTTTGTCCACCTCACATACATGCATTTGACACAGCGTGAATGTCCTCCCTCCTCGCAGAGATCGTACAGAAGGTGAGGAACGGTCAGAAGCCGTACTTTCGTCCGACGACAGACAGCAGATGCCACTCGGAGGAGCTGACCATCCTGATGGACGGCTGCTGGGCCGAGGACCCTGCAGAGAGGGCCGACTTCGGCCACATCAAGATCTACGTGGCCAAACTCAACAAGTGAGACTCCACACAGGCTCATGGTGCTTCTCCTTACAGAGTCGGTAAAGCAACCTCAGAAAGACCTTGATCATTTTTATGGGCCGATTTGTAACAGAATTAAATTATTCCAAAACATGGGGAGCTGGAAGCACACAGGATTAATTTAACACTTCCATCCTTTTCAAATCAGAGATAATTTGACAGTTGAGTTCTTTCTCAGACTCTTCCCTGAGTTCTCAACATGGAGACCATGCTGAGGACCTGATGTCCCTCTGACTGCCGTGCAAGTTGATATGTTTGAGAGATTCAAAAAGACATACAGGAGAAAGAATCATGTTCTGGAAACCGCAGAGGCAATTTCAGATAAAAGGCCGTTTGTAATTCCTGACAGACAGCTCTTGACAGGAAGTGCTCTTAGCTGCCTTTCCATCTCCGTGTGTTTGCTTATAAAAAGGGAGCGTGTGTGTCCATGTTTCTGGAACTGTTTTCAGTGATACCATGAATCATTCTCCTGCATATTTTGGTTCTGACTTTTAGATTGACCGACGCAGGAAGGGAGGCATGTTTTCCCTGGAGTAGGGCAGCTCTGTCAGAAAGAGTTACTGTATGACGCATCTGCTGATGCAAAGTGACACCACATGGAAATACACAATGTATAACACATGATGCTGGTGGGAGCTGTTGGGAAAGGGTAAAATACAGATATATAAATACAGATGTAATAATAAAAAGTGTTAGAAAACCCCAGGAGAAATACCAAAATAAAGAAGTCATGTATTCCCAGTTTTATTATTAAGTAAAAATACAAACACAGGCTGACTTCAGTAACTGATAATTATATCTTTCCTCATAACTGTGAGGTCTTTTCATGTAATTATGACATGCTAAGTTATATTTATGACGCCATACTGTACGTACAATTACACATACAATGTTGGGGGGAAAAGGGTTAATTTTTTTAACCCTTTTTAACCCTGATTTGAACCCATTTAAAGGTTAAAATCAGGGTTGAGGAGGCAAAGCAGAGTTCTGAGAATACAGGTTATGTTCTGCGAGCTGCAGAAGACCTTCCTGTAACTCCCTGAGTTGAGACATGCACATCAAAACACTGTTCACAGTCCATTACACTGAATGGCATCTCTGAGCTTTCTGCTTCCAACATGTTCTGGTTGTGTCACGTAATAATACTTGTTTACTTTAGTGCCGCTTTCCCCTCGTTGACACTGGACAGTTGCCATACTGGCTTTGTTGAGCTTTGGTTCTGTACGGTTATTGTTTTGCGTTGTCGGACACTGTTGCAGTTCAATCAACAGCCAAAGCAATCATGTTGACATTCTTTCATTCGACATAATAGAGAGAGACAATCACGGTGAGCAGGAGGCGTGCAGTGGAATGGCTTTGCTAGATGTGTGTTATTGAAAAGGAGAAAATGGCCGTGCCCGATGTCGACCTCACAATCAACAACTTCCACTGAGACTGTAGGAGAAATCACAAGAAGCCCAAGATCACCAATTACAGTTCCTTTAGTCTCGACCTCTATTGTAGAGACTGCAGGAGACCAAACTGGACCTCGGTCATATGGTTACCTTTGATTCAGCCTGTAATTCACCAGACATTTCATTCCTGCTGGAACTGGTTATGCTATTGAATTATTATTCATAACTTCAAAGGAACTCACTGTTATCTTTTAAGGGCCCTTTTCAATCAGCACAGGAGAACACTCAACTGGGCTGTTTAGCCAGAGTCTCGAAGCAAATCAGCAGAGATTTGCCAGGAGATTAAAACAAATCATCCATCACAGTGAAGATTTCATTCATTGCCTTTACTGTTTTCGTGGAAGTACATTAACGTCGCCTCCTTGTCGGCGTGTTCAAGGCCGCTGTGATGTCACGTTTGTGAGACCTGATTGTGAAAGACCTTTCCATTCATGAGCTACATTGTTGTTAAATCAACATAACCATATGCTGCATATCTTTGTGAGATACTGTATTGCATGTTGACTGTTGGTCCTTGAACCTCAAGGACAAACAATATTCAGAGATGTGACTCTGAACTGTCTTTTTTTTTTTACATGATAAGGTTGCTGTTCTCAGTGGAGTCGTGAATGCCAGACTTTTACCTCACAAACGAGGAAGAGTTTCCAAAACAGATAGAGCACATAAATGGACTAAGATCGCTGCAGAATTTGCATGACAGCTGTACAAAACTCCAAATGTGTGTATTTTGTTGGAGCAGCGATCACGAAACAGGTGGTGTGGAAGGGACTCTATAAACAGGTCCGTGTGGCTGGTGTGTTTTTCCTCTCAGCTTGACCTCTCCTCCGTTGGCTGTGTAAGTCAATGCAGGACGAGCCCGGTGATGTATAGCTTTCCATTTGTGGCGGCTCGGAGCAGAGAGCCCCGGTGATTGACATCCTCAGAAGCACTCAAGGATGCTCTTGACAGCAGCATGCAAAGCACCTCCTCCTGTGTGCCGGGCCCTTCACCACTGAGGCCTGTGCCTTAATGCTCTGTTTGCCGGTTATTTTCATTAGGTAAATGTATGTTGTTGACATGACGTGATGGATGGGCTGTTATTTTTGCTGCGTGTATGAGCTTGGGCTTGAAGGGCGCGGCATTCAGCATTAAACGGCTGGGTTTATCCCACACAGGGAGCTGACACCCGCCACGAATAGCTGACCTCTCCCCGTGCCCATCAAGTCCTTCACTGTCCATGTAGTTATTTCACTTTGTGTTCAGCATCAAAATGTTCCTTTTTTCATTTACATATCATAAAATACTTTTTATTCTCGACTGTTTTTTTCTGAAAGGACTGGCAGATCAATCTGAGGAAAATGTAACTTCCTGGATGTTTAGCCACTTTGTAAACAAGAAAGCACTCAGAGAGCGCTTCTGTCCGCCAAGACTGCACAGCCCTCTACATTTGTTTTATAAATAGTAGAAAATGTTTTAATTTTTAATCAGCGTCTGGATCCAGACCTGCGTCTGCAAATACACAGTGAGAGACAAACATGCTGACTGGCTGACGACATGATTCCCTCAAACTGTAAATCCTCTTTGGGAAAGTTACAAATAACCCTGACTCATGAGTTCTGGGTTAATTTTATTTATATTCTTCGGGTTGCCGGGATCACTCAGATCTCATACGTGCATGTGTTCAAGAGCTCTAGCAGTTGAATTCAGTGAGTAATATTCTCATAATTTCATAGGAAGTGTCCCGGATAGAAAAGGACTTTGGGACAAACTTCAGGGGAAATGGGGTCAAAAGTTGAGCGAGTTAATTAGACGCTCTACACGCTAGTTGTGTTGAGATGAAATGGAAAATTTGGTATATTTCAACCTGAATCCTATTTTCCTATGATTTTGTGTCTTAAGGCGAGTCCACACCGGACCGAAAATCGGCGTCTTTGAGAGAGTCGGCCTCCGTGACATGAGTCTGCTTGGTGTGGTCGCTCGAATCGGCCCACGTCGGCGTTCATTTCAGCCGATTCAAATGTGTAATCCGTCATGCGAGTCGGTCACTCTTTTACCATTCTGATTGGTGGAGGCTAGCAGCTTGACTAGCGAATCAGTGAAGCCCGGAAGTGACGATGTACCAGATAACCAGTGGAATCGAAGAAGGTGGTCTAGAGAGGACCGTCTACTTCCGGTTTTCTGTTTTTTGGCCCACAATACAGATTAGCGCCGCCTGTTGTTTTGGAGACATTACATCTCGCGCAAGCGCGGAACGTATGGCGTCGGCTGTAGTTCCGTGTGAACCGCCCATGTTGTTGTTCGAGTCGGCCATGTTAAGTAGCCCGACTTCATTTACCGACTTGAGTCGGGCAGTCGGTCCGGTGTGGACCCACCTTAAGAGACTAATATGACCATTATTGAGCAAAACTTGTAGCATGTCCTTCTATCAACCAGGCTGCAGCCTCTAGTTCTGAATAGTGAAGCCAACGCTGAAGTGCCTTAAACTTGCATTCTCCTCTGGTTGCCAAAAGAAGTCTGACTGTGTTCAAGTCTATGAGAAAATGACCCTATTTAAGATTTATTATCTCAGTAAACATTGTAAACATGAGTTTATGGTCTCAATCTCTAGCTTCTTCAATCCAGCAGTTGTTCATTTACTAAATGATGGTCCATTTAGCATTAAATCGACTAGCAGGGTATGCAATTTATTGCAATTTTTATTTGCCTGAACATGTCTTATTAAACTTCACCCTCTCCTGTGACTTTGAGGTCTGAAAAAGCAAGATGACCAAAAAAACAAAATCACAGTGGGCAAAAACCAGATGACGAACTGGAGGCTTCAAAACAGCAGTCCACACACCTGTGGGTGACGTCACGGTGACAATGTACGGTCTTAATCTGATCATCTCAGAGATGTTTTTCCCATTTGCTTTAAGAGGATTAACAGGATGCCCGATCACGTCCTGCTCAGCAAAGAGACAGTTCTCCGTTTCCACCGTTGCTCTCGGTTTGGATGAATGGTGGGAAACTGGCTGCGTGCTCCGCGTTGATACTCATCACCGTCTTTCATGTCTCCCTCTGATGTTTTTGCTCTTTAAACTTAAACAACATGTGGGCGTGTGTAGGATCCGTGACCCACAAGGAACATGGCAGGATGCCAGGCATTGATGCTCGGAGCCGCCACGGTGGTGTGGATGACTCACCTTCTTGCTCAGCCGGAGTAAATGCGTGTCCGTGCATGTGTGTGCGTAAGCATATGAATGTAGAAATCTCCGGAGACACGCACATTATACAACACATGTATTATGTAATTACACAATATATGTGAAATGCTGCCACCGCGGCAATGGAGACGTAAAAAGAGACCTTTCACAGCCTGATTTTTTCCTCCGTGTTGGAAGGAAACAGCAGCTGCTGTGTGTTCATATACGAGACCTACTGAATACAACAAAACATAATACCTCATTTCTGGATGGATTGATAAAGTCATAGTGGATTTCTGGTGTTTTTCCGGTTTTACCACGGCACACAAAGAGAGTTTTTTTTAAGTGGTTGCCAGTGGTCATAGGTGGCCATGTGAGGACTTTGAGTGAGTCGATTTTATACCCCAATCATCTACACTACCTCTGAACTCTCCTCGTCAGACTTAATACTACTCAGCCTATGAAAACAGTTGTGGGTCTGGAGGAGATTTGTCAAGTCTGAGAAAGTAATCCTGATGATGTCATCCATGTTATCTCAGCCAGAGCTATGGACACCGAAAATGTTTTCATAGAAAGCTGTGTTACAAACTGGACCTTTAATGGGAAAGGTCTGACTAATACATGCTGTTGGTTGCATTATGGGAAATGTGGGATCGTTTGGCACATAAAATAAGATAAGATAATCCTAACCCAACCCACAGCGAGGCGTTTACAGTATTACAGCAGCAAACAACAAATATGATGAATAAGAAACAGTAAAGATATTTTAAATATGTCAACGATAATAAAACAAAATTAGGGTATATGAAATGTTGATATTGCATAGAATATTGATAGTATGGTGGCTTACAATGACATTGTTATTGTATGAATGAGCCAGGGAAGAAATGGATGAATAATTAGTTGTTGGCATGTGCGGTCTGTTGGGAGCCGTGTTGATTGTGCAGTCTGACAGCAGCAGGAAGGAGTTGCAGTATCAAGTAAAATAGATCTGGATCATTCATTGTTTTTCATGTATTGAATGTTAAAAACACACGTTACTTACTTTACACCACACCAACTGATACTGATGAGTCCAACAGTGGTGTTAAATTTGAGGACAAGGGGTTCAACAAGGGTCAATCCTTGGCCTCTTTTCACATTTAGAGGGTTTGACTTACATTACAAAGACATTTTTTACCTTGATATATTTACTTATTTTTACATTTTCAAACTGCTACTAAATCCTGCCATGGGACAGGAAATCTGTGTAAAAAGTTCAGGTTTCTCAAATGGCATTCGCCAGATTCTACCTAAATAAAAACAACCAAGAATATTGATATGCTAACTGTACGGGTGCCAGTGCTGTTATACTTAATATATATTTTATTATCTCCTCATTCTGTGTGTTTTCCATAGGGAGGGCAGCACCAGTATTCTCAACAACCTGCTGTCCAGGATGGAGCAGTACGCCAACAACCTGGAGAACCTGGTGGAGGAGCGAACACAAGCCTACCTGGAGGAGAAAAGGAAAGCCGAAAACCTCCTCTATCAAATTTTACCACAGTAAGAACAAACCACAATCACATTGTCACTTTTGTCCCTCCACCCAGAAGTATATTTTAAAACTCCAATTAACTTGAATGAGGGTGAGAGTTACCCACATGGCTCAATGACACTGTCAAACGTGTTAAATCCCTGTATTAATTAAAGACTGAAATCCGTCCCGAAACCACATTTTGATGCGCATTTCCCCACGGTGCGATCTCACCATAGATGAAAGGCAACAGAGAGAGCTGATGGGCAAACTGCTCATTAAGGGAGACAGAGGAGAAGACATGATAGTGAGTTTAGGCATTTGGATAACACCACAGTAGCAAATCCCCTCTTTCTCACCAATTCATCCTCCTTTCCTGCTGAAAAATCCAGACAGAGAGAGCCTGAGAGAACGGGGAGATATCATTTCTCACAATACTTGTGAATTAGACTAACTGACTTCTGCCACGTGTGTCTTTGCCTTTGGTGTTATTTGATTTAGAGAAAACTTAAGGTGAGCAGAATGAGCAAATATTAACTTCATCATCCAGTTATAATTGAAGCTGCTGCCAGGCATTGTGTGACTGTGTTTAGAAAGACGAAGCTTCGAGGACATGGTGTCAAGAAAACACTCTCTCTCTCTCTCTCTCTCTCTCTCCCTGTAGTTCAGTAGCAGAGCAGCTAAAACGAGGGGAGACGGTGCAGGCGGAAGCGTTCGACAGCGTCACGATCTACTTCAGCGACATCGTGGGCTTCACGTCCATGTCCGCGGAGAGTACACCACTACAGGTACGCAGCAACCAGTATGCCCAGTCCTCCGGTCAATGGTTCCCACTCTGCAACTCACTGTGGGTTTTCTGACTTTCCTCAACATCTGCCAAGCTGTAGTCTAAAAAGCTTGTAAAAAATGGGAAATCTATGTTCATGATCACAGTCGCAGTGAATTCTCTTTCTCTATTCATACATGAAAGCACTCACTGCCAGTATCATCCCTCTACCTACGGTGTGTCTCATAGTTCCTTCATTGTGCGTGTGTGTGTGTGTGTGTGTGTTCCCACACATGAGCTGCAAATTAAAATAGTACAGTTGTGAGATGGACCAGAGTGTCGACGCAGAGTTGAGTCACGTTGAGCCGCCACATATCTCCTCTCACTTCTCACTCCAAAGGGAGGTTTTCTAGAGCAGTACATTCCCAGGATGTCGCATCCGGCAGAGGCTCTTGAGTGTTGGACAATGTTTAGACCTTCAGATGTGAAGAACTCTTTTCTCTTTTCAAGGTGAGAGAAGCAGCCAAGTGTACTAGACCAGGTCAGATACAGTACAAATAAATATACCACGCCGTTACAATTATCCAGAGTACTAGCTGTACTGTTCTGTAGTACTTGCTGAGTTTGGGTGATTGTTGTGATGCTCGTAGACACTGCGCGTCCTCGGATCCCCAGCCGTTCACCATGTGTGAAGCAGATGAGCGGTTCTAGAGATATGTGGAGGAGGTACACACCCACATACATGCAGACAGGGGTTCTTGCTTCATAGTTAGATTAGTATTAATTAATGATTCAAGTATTTGTATTGGTAAAATGAGTTATACTGCTTTAATAATAATGGATGCATTATCCCTCTTCTGTTGTATGCATATAGAAAATAAATTACAATACAGATAATATGTTTGTTTTTTTCAACCCACAAAACATAGACTCATGTAGATGTCAAGGCACGTCCATCACATTTAAAACGATTCATTCATTTAACACTGCAAGCTCTTAAAGCACAACATTTCCCAAGCAGATAAAGAGGCAGAAGGTTGTTTCTTTTTGTTCAGACACAATTATAAAAAAAACAAAACATTAAAGATGAAGACGAAATAATACATTTATCTTTGAATAAACGTCCAACCTCTGACATTACTGCTCCATTACTATTGCGCCACACAAATGGGCAAAATTGAATGCAGGCTGTGTTTATAATATTCCATCTGTGGATTTGATTTGATGTTTGTGTAAATGTGTTTCATCAGTGAGACTCGCGGGCAAACGTAGAGCGACAGACAAACAGAGATTATGTGGGAGACAATCTGTAGATTAGATGTTAACTGTTGTCAAGATCAGTACATCTCTCCTGTCTCTCTCTACAGGTCGTCACATTGCTCAACGACCTGTACACCTGTTTTGATGCCATCATTGATAATTTTGATGTTTACAAGGTAAGTCAGGATGATCGGTATGAATGGGTTATAATGTTATAATGTTATAATATTAAATTTTTATGTTAAAACATGCCAGGTTTGAGTAGATTTATGTTATAGCTTGAGGGCAATAAAGTGCCTTCTGGTCCTCTACAGGAATCCTGGGAATACAACAGCAAAATGATATGAACTAGGTTTGATTTTTACTCTCTCGTTCCCTGCGATTCACCCCTCAGGTGGAGACCATCGGCGACGCCTACATGGTGGTCTCAGGGCTGCCAGTGCGGAACGGGAAACTGCACGCCAGAGAGATCGCCGGGATGTCGCTGGCGTTGTTAGAGCAGGTCAAAACGTTCAAGATCCGACACAGACCCAACGACCAGCTGAGACTCAGGATAGGTATACACACAGGTGAGTCTGAACTCTCTGTCTGATCCGGATCGCGGCACATGTGCACCGAGGTGGTCCCAGATTTGGTTCGTCCTGCTGAGATGTCCTTGACCAAAACTGTTGTGTCACCTCATCGTTTGTTTTCTGCTGTTTGTCGTGGGTGAAGCTATGTTTCTCACTCTGGCACAGGATGATGATTAGCCCATTCCGCCTCGTATCTATCAACAATTGATTGACTCCCGGTGAGAAAACAGCCTGTAATGAGCACAGCGCCAGACCTTTCTGAATTATTGAACAAATCGAAGATGCAGGCAGTGATTCAGAGGGCTGAACCGGGCTCCTTGATCATTGTAATTATGAGAACTTATTCAGTTGTCGCTGCCATTATCAGGAGGAACTGTGAGCTTGCCAAGTGTGTATTTTGTTTTGGACTAACCAAAGGACTTCAAGCTCCATCTCGTCTTTCATGTTAGCTTTCAACACGTCTGTGTTCCTGTGAGTCAAAGAGGATGTTTGACTCAGATTAACTCTAATTACACAATGTGACAATGAACGTGCTCGACAGCTACATAATGGATAGATTGCTTGTGAAAATGCTTCCAATAAAACTTGTCTTTCCTTTCTTTTTTTTACTCTACTCTCAAAAACTGAAACATAAAAGCAGGATTTATTTATTATTTAGGAATTTTGAATTATCCACGATTAGTTTTCGCTAAGTGTACATGATAAACTGGCAACTGTGTATATCAACTGCAGGACAGCTGTGATTTGTAACTTCCCACCTCCGGATACCAACATAAACACTCAGGACGTATTATCTTGACCTGTCTGCAGCATTTAGTCTGATGCATTTAGAGGCTACACAGTATTTAGACCGTATTAGCTCATGCGCACTGTTTATATTCTTAATCAGGCACTTGACATGCAACAGAAATGGACCAGCGTGGGCGGGCTAGTGCTTAGCATCGTCTGAGCACAATATCAATTCACTCATACATCTGTCGCCCAATTTAAAAACATTTACGCTGCCGTGGTGGTTGTGTGATAATGACTGCACTTCCCAGCATTCAACATATTATACAACTTTATTTTGGCTTGTGTTTAAAGGTCCAGTCTGTGCCGGAGTGGTCGGTTTGAAAATGCCCAGATACTGTTTGTTCGGGGACACCGTCAACACAGCATCCCGTATGGAGTCCAACGGGGAGGGTGAGTGTCTCAGTTCTGGTTACACTTTTTTATTCTGAGTCAGATGCCTCCTTCAGCGTCAACAGCTTCCAGCTCATCCTTTTTGTCGTCACTTTGCTGTGTGTTTTATATGTTTTTCATTCACTTACGCCATAAATTCTAGTGTGTGTGTCTTGGTAGAGGGATCCCTTGTCTGTTACTCTTCTTGAAGTTTCGTCCTCTTTACCCCTTTTTAAAACCATTTTTCTTATCTGAGTTTGCAGTTTAAGGATAGATACATTTTAAAGCCATCCAAAACAACTCTGTGATTTAAGGCCATGTTGATAACGTTTCCTATTTAAGAGTCTAAATAAGGGTTCCTAACTTTTGCTGCACATATCGTGTTCATTTAGAGGTTCATACTTGTGTTTTAGTTTTTCTACTAGAACATGTTTACATGCTTTAAGGTTCATTTTTTGGGGATTATTTTTAACTGCGGATTAACACACATCTGATGTTCTCGTGTGTGTTCATGTTAATGAAGGAACATATCACTCAGTGTCACAGTGAGGCTCATTGATGTGTGTTAATAGTTTTTGGACGATGGAGCTCTGACGTCTAGTTAAATTAATTAAATGTTGTTCTCAGAAAACTGCTTGTGATTGAATTGAACTTGTTATTTCTAATGTGGTTGGATTGAAACATCTTCAGTAAAAATAGGATTTCAAAGCTGAATACAAGACGTATTGACCAACTGAGTTCTGTTCTCAACCTGCAGGGACAGGAAGTAGTGTCATGAAACTGTGGTTGGATAGTTTGCCAGCGAATCACAAGATGTATTGATTAACTACTGAGTCGCTTCCTGTATTGTGCCTCCACTGGTAAATAATTTAAAGCACTTACAGCTAAGGGCCCTTAGGCAGCATTAAAGTATGCAGCCTGAAGCATCGCCGGCAGGAATCTCGTCTCACGTCTCTGCATTGTGTGCATTTATTGGACAAAACAATACCCATTTTCATCCCCGTTAGCATCTGAACAGTGCTTGAATTGGAATAAAAAAGGTGCCAGTACTCTAAATCAGCAACTGCACAGCACGCGCGCTTGTGGCTCTCGTGGATACCATGTGTTTTTGCCTGGTTTACCTAGATAAACCCTATACTAGTTGCTTAGATAAACCATATACTAGTTGATCATTTTCACACACACATTTCTCTGTTAAAAAAAAAAAAAAAAAAAAAAATTGTTTGTCTGAAATGGATACAATGTACAGTGAAATGGCAGCTATGTGTGGCTTTATTGTAGCTACTTGCTTTCTGCTTGCTTGTTTGCTCTGTCTCTCAACTTGCTTGCCCTAGTGAGAGAGAGAGAGAGAGAGAGAGAGAGAGAGAGAGAGAGAGAGAGAGAGAGAGAGAGAGAGAGAGAGGGAGGCTGTCTTGGAATAAAGATATCACAACTTCGATACTCACTCTTGAATTCCTCTGTCTAGCCCTCTCCATCCAGAGAGGGTGACCGGTTTTATTTTTCCATTTCTGCTCCCTGTACATAAATAACGGCGGAGGTAAATAACGGCCGGTCTCTAATGGAGGCGAGGGCAAGTGTCGACAGGCAGCGTTATTTCCACGCTTCCCATTCATTGTCAGGTTTGCGTCGCGAAGATTTTTGGCTGATGCTATATTAGGGGATTTACGGTATGCCCTGAAATGCATTCGACTGACGGCAAGTGTGGAGAGACAGTGCGCCGCAGCCTCCCGCAAGCTCTCGAAAATCTTTCAAACTGAAACTTGTCGATCTAAAATGAAGACAGATTCATCAACTGCATAGCTTATTATAGGTATCCACAACATGATAAAAGAACTACAATATGCGTACCTAGATGCGTCATGAGGTGGCGGTACGCTGTAAGAAGTAACGGTACGCAGATGGGTAAAAATCAGAAGTCCCGGTACTGCGTACTGGTGAGTACCGGCCCAATTCAAGCACTGCATCTGAATGCGTTGGCTCTTCTCGCTCCTCAGTTTCCTCGTCTGCTTTACATCTTGAGGCCGGCGATAAAAGCAGCGTGGTGGTGATGCTGATGTTGGAGTTGTCGTTTGTCATTCACAGTGTGGAAATGCTCAACTTTGTTCTGCTCTCCGTGTGTTTTTACAGCCTTAAAGATTCACGTGTCCTCGGCCACCAAAGAAGTGCTGGATGAGTTTGGCTACTTTGATCTGCAGCTACGAGGAGACGTAGAAATGAAGGTGAGAGTTCCTTTGCTTTTTAACAGTTGACCAAGCTGAAGCACAAGACAGAGAGCACTGACAGTTGACTTATTTGGTCTCAGACTCGGTGAACCACACCCATCCTCATACTCAGCCTTCGTTTTGATCTCAACTACACACCTGGGAGGTTTTCCTGACTGCGTCAAAAGATAAACACCTGGCAAAACTCCTAACAGCTTCTGTGGTTCTTTCTGCTACAGCAGGAAGCATTATGTCTTGATGACACACAGACAGATGGTGAAGGTGAAAACAAGACAAGCGTTGGTGTCCAATCAGGGGCGGGTCCAGAGAATTTTTTGTGGGGTGGCACAGGGGGTAACGACCATTAATCTGGGGGGGCCGCCCAAAAGTAACAGAAACGAGGGGGGGGGGGGGGGGGGGGGGGGGAGAAAGCTTTGTACAGTGAACATAGCAGTTCTGTTTAGTAATCAGTTTTAAACACCACTGAAACAATGTAAAGAAAAAAAAAAGAGCCCATGATATTAAAAATAAATAAAATTAAAATGTGAAATAGAATTTTCAAAAAATAGAATAAAAAGCTCAGTGTTCTGTGTTTTATTAAGATTAAGCAACAACATCAAAATTAAATTAGGACAGCACTGCCACTCAAATTCTCACAGTGAAATTGACAATAACAACTGCTCAGCTCTTTACATTGTGTCAACAATTTTATGTCCTGTATCACAATCAGATCAAGTAAAACTCAATGTACTGCTCAGTGCTGACACTTCAAAATAACTTCTCAGCTCTTTACATTTTATAAACAATTTTATGTCCTGTATCACAATCAGATCAAGTGCTGGTCTGGCTCTGGCCCTGGGAATTTTGACCCTGTTCTGCCTGGCTGCATTCAGCTTGACTCTCATCCTGGTCACCTGCACTTTCCCTGCTAATTTTCTTCTTGGAGAAGAAATCGAAGATATCTCCCTGCCTCCGTTTCATACTGTAGTAGGCTATACATTGAAAACGTGTTCACAAACACAATGAAAAGCATGTTATTTGCACTGTACCAACAGTAGCAACAATGATGATAGGCTACTCTGTTGTTGACTATTAATTCATGTCGCAAAACACACGACAGATGCTAACGTTACTGAAACAGTGGAGAGATGTGTTGACGTTTTTTCAGGTGGAGAGCTAACTAAAGTAAAACACACCTGTCGTCGTGTTGTTTAAGATCAGTTTTTCATGCAAATTTAACAGAAGTTGGCAAAACATTTTTGTGACCGACAGTTTTAAAGAACCTGTAGTGTTCTGTTCTTACCTTAACTCGTTGCACCCGGTAAGTTACCGAAGCATCATGTTGCAAGAAAGTCCGACTGTTGAAGTTAAACGAGTTCATTACCGCAGAGCCACAGAGCTACTTCCTTTGTATTTTTTCGAAAATAAAAGCCTTCATGAGTCCTTAACACGGTCGTCACTTTAGGTTTCACATCTACTTCCGTTTTAACGTGCGCCGTGTGTGTAGCAAACTTTACACGATGATTGACATTACCAACGAGCCAATGACCATTGGGGGGGCACGCGGGGTGGCCAATCAGAATGCAGGGGTGGCACGTGCCCCCCCGTGCCACCATGGAAGACCCGCCTCTGTGTCCAATAGAAAAGAGACATTTCATTTAAGACTAAAAATGAACAATAATTTATATCGAGAAAATACTTTCTATAGTTTTAAGTGTGTAACTAACATCCTACTGCATGATGGGATTGCCATTTGAAAACCATATCTAGTTTTTATGCCTTTTAGTGATCACTTATACTTGACGAATACTTGAAGAATCCTATGCTGCTTCATGGATTGAGCTGCAACTACAAATGATTTTCAGTCTTAGTCGAAGATTATTATTCTAATTAATCCATGAATTAGCTGTAGCCACCTGAAAAGGAGTTTACATTTTGCAATTACACACATTGGACATGGTATTTAAAGGCTGATTCTGATATTCTTTAGAACAGAATTTAGATCATCATGTAAGGAGTTTACATTTACACAAACTATAACTGGAAAGTAATAGTATAATAGTAGTATTTTTTTTCAGCGCCAGATTGCAACTCCTTTTTAATGTGTTTATTATGTATGAGAGCATAGCAGGAGTACAAACAAACAAGCACACAAAAGGACACATTCTAGCTAATAACAAGACCACGGTTATTAAATATACAGCAATTTTTTCTGCTGTACAAATTGCTGTATATTGGACACAACACACTAGTCTTCACCCAGAAATATATTCGGCAGGTTCCCAGATCTTATCGAACACGCCTCCTCTATCTTCGTTATAAAGTCTCAGCCTTTCCAGATTTAATGTGTTTGCAATTTCCTTCAACCACAAATCATACGTAGGTAGAGTCCATTATCCACAATCACAGAATTAACTTTTTTGCAATCACCATTCCACACAAAACAGCCCCTTTTTCACATATACTAGCTGAAGATAAGGAGCTTGTTGCTCCAATGAGGTTCATGGGTGGATCAGGATCACAACGCTCCAGTAACGTTTCCTGCATGGACAGAAAGAATGTGCGACTTGTGAAACATTCATTAAAAAAAAAGCTGCGTAACGTTTAGATTAAGACAAATTGTGAACTTTTGCCGAATCAAGGTTCTCAACAACAGCGATAAGCTTTTAGCATTTTGAAATGCCAAATGTGACGATGTGTTTAATTCTCCTATGATTATGCGTAAATGCTCCATTTGTGTGGAACGGTGGAGGTGTAAGCTGAGCTGCAGTCGCCATCAGGGTCACCCTTAAATGACGGGCAGCCTAATAGAAGATATCACCCCCCACCTCCCACCCCCAACTTCATCTCCATTGATGAACTTATTGATTTCTGTGTTTTTCCAGGGCAAAGGCAAAATGAGAACGTATTGGCTTCTTGGGGAGAAGACTGATGTGTATGTTATCTGAGAAGCCTGCTGATAATGTGGCAGCAGCAGTGGAGACGACAGCAGGAGCTCCGGTGGCCGAGCCACTACTTTATTTGTTCTAGAATAAGTCCTTATTGGTGATTTCCGCTCAGAGGAAAAGAGAACATCAACATACGACATAAAACAGAGGGAATTCCAGGTATATTTATTACCTGCATACTGGAACTGCAACACACACAAAAAAAGAAAAGAGAAAAAAAAATGACAAAATATTGTAAAAGCTGTTTTTTTGTATGAAGAACCTTTCTGTCCTGAGTACTTTTCACTGATAAATTCTTATTTTTTGTGCTTTCTATATTAAGATTTGTATAATGTGTTTGGAAGTCAATGATGTATTAATATTTCCTTGAAATATCCATTGAAGTTTGGAGGCATAGCGTTACAATGATGTCACTGCAGGGGCTCATACTCTGCGTTACACAGTACCAGATAATATGTATATATGTATATCCAAGATACTGTAAGATATTTTGTTCAATAAACTGAGTAAAACACTCTTGTTTTTCTTTTTCACTGATGAAGCAAGCAGTATTTTAATGCTCTTGCTATTTGGAGCGTGGTGATATTGATATAGGGGTGTAACATGAGAACCCCAATGATTCTGTTATTTTTTTTTATGCATTACCTGTAAATGTGTTCATATGAACTCTCTGAATGTATCCAGGCTCTATTCTCCTGACAATACTCATCCAAAGGTTTCCATCCCCCCCACACCAAAGTACTGGATGTCCCGCTAGAAATGCACATTTAAAAGGCAGGTAACCCAGAAGTGTAGAAGCCAGCAGAGGGAAAGTCTACCCAGTGTAACCTTTTGGGAACTTCCGTTGCAGAGAAGCTGCACCTTGAAGATTTTCTTCTCTATTTTTATCTCATGTTAGACATCAGCTTTGCCCTTTCCCTCTCACCAGACCTGGCAATTAAATCCGGTTTATCTGATGTAGGCGACATAATCGCCTTGTCACTTTACAATTCACAACACAGCCAGGATAATTACATTATCATTTAAAAAAAATATATAACAAGTGTGCCGTAGAGAAAGTGAGCATTAAGTATGTGCAGCCTAATTAACTGCAAGCGGTTGTGGACGGATGAGGGGAGAGAAAAGCCAGTAGCAAGCAGCTGTGTGTTTGCTGTAATGACTTCACTGCTCATTAGATGCTCATTACCAGTTGTGGAGGCATGGCCGCTATGTGTGGCTATGTGTGGTTGTACGTTTTCATCTCTGCAGGAGAACATCATCCCCTTTCTGCACGGCGGTAATTACCACCCACCTACTCACAGTGACACACCACCGCCTTTTCGAGCCGCAGTGACGGTCCCTGCTGATCCCCACGCTGACCCGCTCACTCCTTCTTCTGTGATTTCTATTTTTTATATTGTTCATACAGCTGATGACCTTGAAGTATATAAACAAAGCCTCTGAGCATAAAAAAAATGTTCATACATCAAATACTTTCAAAATAATTTAAAAATAAACAGAACATCTTAAATTGTTGGGTTTATAAATGGATGGTTTGTTTGAGATTTATTAACTTAACCTTCATTTCTTTTGTTTTTTTACCTTTCCCATTTTTTTTTGAAGTTTTTACTGTTAAAATTGACGTGAAATTAGAAACCAAGTGTAGGCTATATATATGGGCTTTTAATCGAGCTGAAATGTCCATGTGGTGGCGTATTTCTGAGTGAAACAGGATAGGAGACAGGGCATCATGTTGGGTGGAACACAATAATAATGCTGGGAGGGACTAAGTTACCAACTCATTTCTGTTTTTTATGGCAATACTTTTTAGTGACAAGCCATTAAATTTGACGCACACATCTGATGCTTTAATTCGACAGCTGGCAATGTCGCAAGATATCCAGAATCAGGACAATGATCAACCAGTGAAGAGAGAGATGATTCCTTCATTGAAAGAACAACAATGAAGGCTGATCTCCATGAAAACATGCTCTTCTTCTGAATGGGAAGACTTTGATTGAAGGTGCCTGCAATATTCGACACCGTTCATTCCTATGAACGTTGCCAAAATAAGTTTGACTTTTGGGTAAAAATCTTCCGTATCCGTGGTCAAACACCTCCCTCGGTCAAGACTTGTTCACGTGTTTGGAGGGAGGAAAATAACCATGGATTTGGCTAATATTGCATTTAACAACTTTAAGAACTTAATGATTTAAATAGGGGCTAATTAAGTGGTCTTACTATGTAGTTGATTCAAATAAAAAAAAAAGATGAATTCTCATTTAGCAGCTTGTTAGCAACCGCCTTTAAAAGATGTAAAAGCTTTGATTCCCAAGTGCATATTCACTGATTTTATATCGTAGAACTGAACCTTGAAATCTCTTCCAAGCATCTAACCTAAAAACTAAAAACCACCGATTCCAGTGTGTTTTAGGACTCATTCCTGCAGCGCTCTGTAACAGCTTCTCACGCTCCCCTCAGGATGAATTGTAATACATTCATGATGCCCTCACTTTTCATTCAACAGCATCGGCAGTTCAAAATGCTAAACTTATGACATTCACAACAGTTTTAAAATAGAATATGGCTTGAGCATCTTTTTAATTAATTGTACTGTATGTACATGTCATGTCCTTTTAGTGAAATGATTTCTGTCTTATATCAATATTTTATCATCTCCCCCTCTTCTGTTTGTTACATCTGTTCTGTTTGTTACATCAGACTTAGATATATGTATGACATAAATTTTACATCATACATTTATGGCATCATGAGGTTTTAACATAGAACCTATGCCATAAACATTATGTATTGTATGTATGTTTAATTTACTTTTTTTTAGAGATTTACAGAAAACAACATGAACCATATTATAGTTTAAACGTATTAAATCAAATAAAATCTACGAACAGCAAATACAGCAATACCTTGTTGTAATATGTGGGCACACCAATAAACTGTAATGTCGAAGTTATTTTGATAGAAAATAAATTCTATGGCACATAGAATGGGTTTTCTGGTGGTTTTCTTGCAATGCAAACTACACATTCACTATTTTTGGCCCGTGACTCCTGATAGTTTTCTCTTTGTGGCCCACATTAAAATGTTTAGCCACCGCTGACTTAGACCTGCAGGCGCTGGTGCATGTGTGATTTACAGCAAATATAAGCAAACACAGATGACTATAAAATAATGGGTGGACACCTATAGTTTGTTTTGCATGACGCGGCGCTGTTTGTCCATCTACCGTCCATAAACCAGTGATTAGATTTCTTACTGTAATACTTCATGCTGAGGTTGTATACTGCTCCAGACACTCTGGCTGTTTGACAGTGAAAACCTCCTCTGTTGTTTCTCAGCAACAGACTCGGTGGTTTGTTTCTGTCTCTCATATCCACGGTAACAAGCAGAGTGTTAAATTTAGCAGGGTTTGCATTGATATGAATAAATGTGATTCTCAATGAACAAGTGACTCCACAAGGTTACTGAGCAAATATATAAATTCTCAAATTGAGTCCCCCCCTCCCCAAACGATGATGTTGTTCCTAACTGGCAGCAGATGACATTTACCTTCAGGGTATAACAAGCGAGCTGCTGCACATACGGCAGGCTATTCAATGGAAATGTGCTGCTTTAAAGAAAATCCAGGAATAAAAATGTAAAAAAAAAAAAAAACTGATTATGATTAGCTTTTTAGTAGACACTATCATTAAGCAATTGGCTTCTTTGATTTTAAAAGACATGACATCTTACATCCTGTTTTTTGCAATGTTCCATTATTTAATAATGTTCATAGTTTTACTGGTCACATTAAGGCTTTTCAAACTAAATTGTTTTGTAAGGGAGGAACCTGAACTTTCAATAGAAGCAAAAGAAAAGAAAAAGAAACATCTGCGATGTTCTCCACAGCAGGATGGATGTAAAAGTAGGATGATTGGATGGATCAATCAGTGCATGATTGTAAAGACATTTCATCACCAGGTGATTGAGGGACAGGAGTGTCATCGTTCTCCCTTTAATTGCACCTCAGGGGACAATGCTGCAGCTGTCTCTCGAAGACCGGAGGATGTGCTTCTGCTCACCTGAAAGAATGTGAGATGGGTTATTCATCACTTTCCAATCCGAAGAAACCTCTTAACTCTTTTATAATTGAGGCTGGTATTTCACATAGGCCACTACAAAACTCAGAAAGGGGGAACATATTTTTTATTTGTAACATAACAAACCAGACAATACTAGAACCACAACAAAAGGAAGGATAAAAAAACATGCAATAGAAAAAGAATAACATATTTGGATTTTGCACTTTAAGAAATGTATGAAATTGTTGGAAATAGCAAGAATATTCTTCAAATCCAATCCTTCCTTCATACAAGTCTTGACATGTCTTGTTTTTTTTTTGTTTACTTTATGATTTTGAATCTCTCCCTCTTATTTATAGTGTTATCCTTATCATTTACCATTTTGTGTATGCACGTTTTGAAACTTCATCTCCGCCTTTGCTGTTTGTATCGATTATTCATCTTTATCAACGTTTCCTCTGTCTTGGCTTTGTACATTGTTTGAAATGAGGGCTGGCGCTGCTCTGTTGTCATGGCGACACTTCCGCCAACAGAATCCCGTTGCCAAGCGACATCAGCGCCGTTACTTCAGAGTAAAGGTTTCGTATAGGCTGGTAAACTTGCCGTTTCAGTGTTTGTTGTTAACATAACACGCGGCCCGTTCTCGTTAAGGTTAGCGGTCTGTGTGCTACAATGGCCGAACAGCACAAAGCCGGAAGTCACATGTTGCACCAGCGGGCAGAAGAAGAGGTGAGTGCAGTTAGCCTCGCTAATGTTAGCTAGCTGCCGCCAAACGTCACTGAAGACTGCGTGTATGACTTGTAAATGTATATGTATGTTTTTTAGTTTCGTTTTAGTTTCGTTTTTAATAACTATTATAAAAGGCCAGTGTACCATGACTACATAACGCTTATAGACCATGTGAAGGAGCACAGTAGGTCATTCATGATAAATGCAATTAGATACACCTGTGTTTGACAAGTCAAGGTGTATTTCCACAGCCCAAGATGTTTGTTTGTTTTTAACCACGGAATGTCATATACCAAAAACAGTGAAAACGTTATATGTAGCAGGTAATTATTGCAATAATTATTAATTTTAAATAGTCTGGGATTAAGGTGAAAGTTGATATATTCCATATTTCTACTGTCTGTACTGTATTTCTACCACGGATTCAGTGTTTATCATTCTAAAGAGTTCTAGATAGATTTAAGAAGTGGTAGACAAAATAATGTCTTTTAACTAATAATTATGTGTGAATATATGTGTCCGTCTTATAACACAATGCTCAAATCATGTGTAGATGCAGCGATGAGTTGTGGGTGCAGTTTGTGGTGTGTTTTTGTCAAATGGTATGTCTTTCAATACAGTGATCGTGTACGTGTAGTCATGTTTATTTTTCATTGGCATGTGGCATAATGGCTGTGATACTTCACCGTGAAAAATCAGTTATAAATAGAGCGACTGTCTCACTATTAAAGCTGCTTATGAAAGGTATTCAAGCTATTGGTTCATTAGGTGCTTGTGCAAACAATAGTAAAAAAGCACAGATATTCTGACTTACTTATCCACGTTGACCCCTGTGGGATATATGGCTGTAATAAGCTTCCTCCTTGGCCTTGTGCCGTGGCTGATGGTTCGTCCCATGACAGACCCATCTCTAGCTCAGCCATTACCGTTCTCCAGCAGGATATCTTTGGCCTGCCCCTCTTTTGCTTGAGTCCATCTCAGGGCAGCTTTAGGGATCCTATCACTGGACATCCTGAGGAAATGACAGAGCCAGCTCATCCTTCTCATCTTTATCTTCAGGGCCACGTTCTTGCAGCCTGTGTCCTTGTACAAGTCCTCAAAGGATCATTTCTTATTTAAATGTTGCTGATCTTTCTGAGGCAGCTGTGGTGGAAGGCATTGACCTTGTTCATGTCTTTCTGCACCACTCGCCAGCACTCAGAGCTATATAGAAGCACTTTTGCACCATTGCTGTTATAGCCTGATCTTTGTTCTGATGCTACATTGTTTGGGCTTCCAGATGAGACGACTGTAAGCACCTCTGGCTTTGTGAAGCTGGGCCTCTATGTCCTTTTGGGCCCCATTGTCACTGGTTATTAAGCTTCTGAGCTCAATAAGTGAAGTCCTCCAAAGCCTCACCATCGATTGTATTTGGTGGACCCACTGGTATATTTACACACATAACTTTGGTCTACTTCTACTTGATGTGAAGTGTTATCTTGAGATGTTCACATATTGGATATTGTTTTTTTTTTTCATCATCAAATTTCAGCAGAATATGGTTAGCATAGCATGGAGCAAAATTAAGATGTTTTCTGTCAAAGCAAGACAGTAACTTTGATTGAGGCCCAAACATTTCTTTTTACAGCGGTAGCATTTATTGCGTTGCTTTAGATTGTCACATTTTTTCTAAATGTCTATTTCTACAGAGGCCTGTTTCTGCTCTTGACACTCAGGAGACGAGGTCACAAATCCAGAAAAATGGACACAGAGACATTCTCACAATTGACCAGGAGTCTAAAATGGAGACTGTCACCACAATGAAAGCAGCTTACATCCCACCGAAAGCTCCAGGAGTGAGGCTGCAGGGTATGTGTCTCTGCCTTTCACCAGCCACAGTGCAAAACTACCATTACGGTATAACCCATGGACAGACTAGACATGCATCTTGGCCGATTTGACAATACTTTATTCAGGTGGAGGTGTCTTTATAGTAGAGTACCAGATTACAGCCTTTGCATTGACACTAGCGGCTGTTTTGCCCTTTTATTTATTTGGCTTCCGTTATTTAAAAAAAAACCTTCACTGTTCAATAAATCGTTTTCAGATGATTTGCTATGCATGCTTGTTTCATCTCTTCTTAAATTCCCATGGTTTAGGCATCAGAGGGGAGCTGTTGGAAAAACATCTCGCCCAGACGATAAGGTAAATCAAGAATGACACAAGTCTTTTGATGCTAAATGAATTATTGCTGGACGTGGTGTTGGTGGTGTTATGTGGAGAGAGAGAGAGAGAGAGAGAGAGAGAGAGAGAGAGAGAGAGAGAGAGAGAGAGAGAGAGAGAGAGAGAGAGAGAGAGAGAGAGAGAGAGAGCACTGCCTGACCATGTCTTGAGGGGAACATGTCTGAGGAAAGTGATGTAATATTTACACGTCTGGGCTTGTTTTACTGTTCAATCACAGCTGTAATACCTTATAAATCAGACTTTATGATGTTATTATACATGGAGGCCAGTCAACCTAATGGGGTTTATATAGTCTATACCACAGATGGGGTTATTAATATGCCACACAAGTTAACTTCCCGTAAAGAATAAAAGCATCAAGTCTTTGATGAAAACGACTCGTCCGGCAGTAGATGGTGTCTCATCACTGGGTCTTGAGCCATACATTAAATATCCTGGACTTCATAAGTAGATACCAACACTGCTTCATTCATACGCGGTTCCCATCTAGCTAGGAGCAGTTTTTTTCATCTTATTGGTTGTTATGTTGATATAATGTAATTTTGAATACATTGGATACATTAAGTTATCCAAATTGGAGGTTTGGATAATGGGTTTTGTTTTTTTATGACTTACTGTTAATATCAAAGTAGTCTCTATTGATACAACGTGGAACATCTACTCCAAACTATAGGATGACAATCGATCCACCAAGTGACATTAAATGACATGTGCAAGGATAATGGGTTTCTTACATTACCGTTCTTAAAGGCAATATACCATTGATTCAGCCACTGCATGTATGAGAGCTCTTCTCAGGACTGTGTGGGCACAAACAGACTGTGCTTTACTGAGACCTGCCTCGCTCCTCTGGTGGTCTTTTTACGCCTGTTAGTGCTAGACAGCTTACAACTTTACCATTTCTGTGGGGACATGCCATTTAACTTAATTGTATCTTTGTTCCCTTCACTTGCTGCAATCAGGCAATGGCAGCAGAATGGAAAGATCGAGAAAATCCTCCCTTTATTCTGACGTGGAGTATTTACATTGACTGGAATGTCATTGTAGAAATGTTTTATATTACTCTTCTGTAGTTCTTTATACCATGTCAGATATATTGTAGCAGAAAATATCTCAGACATTAAATTCAACTAGGAGGCTGATGTGATTGCTTTTTTCCCACTCTGCAGCTTGTAATTACGGTCTGAACGCTGTGACGTGAATGTGGGATTAATCCCTCTCATTTTAGACAAAGGAGAGATGGAAAAGATGCAAGGAGAGAGAAAGGGAGGAGACACAATTTTAGTGAAATTATTCCAGCATGGTACTCATGGCCAAATGAAAGTAACTTAGTACTTAAGTACAGTTTTGAGGTATTTGTACTTTCTTGAGTATTTCCGAGTACTTCTTCAAACAGTGCCAAATAGTGAGGCTGATGTGTTCTTGTTTTCACAGAGAGAAGATTCATGCTGAACTGAACCCACCGAGTCCCAAAACTGACTTCTGCTCCACCACCAAGAAGGATTTCTGTGTTGAGGGATTTGTGCCTCTCACCCCTAAGACAACCCAAGTACGTGTGTTTATGTATGTGCACTTTAAAGTATGTATCTATGCAAAGTCACAATCAGTGATGAGATCAAATCCCCCGAGTTGAGTCTAAAGCATTATGCTGTTTATTGTTAAGTGCACTGTAAAAAAAAAAATCCTAAAAAAACGGTAATTTTCTGGCAGCTGGGGCGCCAGAAAAATACTGTGAAATAACAGAAAATTACTTTCTCATAAAAATACAGTTATTTTCCATAATAAAAATACAGTTTGTAGTTGTAATTTTAACAAGATTTCCCTTGTTTTCAGGTTGCTTTTAACGTTTAATTACAACCATTTTCACATTTTAAAACAATTAAATTCCCTAGAAATATAGTAAGTACACGTTGGATTACAAATAATAATGCTTAAATTTACAGAAATGTGCTGTTATTAGTTGGTTTATAACATTATTTTATAGAAAAAGGTTGTATAATAATTTATATTTGATGTAATATAACTGTATATGACACATGAAATAATGTGATTCATCTTTCAAAACATGTCAAAAAACTGTTGAAAAACTAGATATTGGGTTTAAAATTACAACAATTTAATGTTAATTTTAGATCACATCAAATGTATATTTAGTTATTTTATGTTGTTTTTAACATTTAATTACAAACATTTTAGGTTTTAAAACAGTGAAATTACCCATAAAGATGGTAAATTAACATTGCAACAAGAACAGCTACAATTTTCCCATTCTCAGTATTTTTATTCAACTGTAACAGGTAACCAATATTACAGCAATATTCAAAAATCAATTACATTAAAATGACTCTGAAACAAACAAAAAAAATCAACTGAATTGGAAATGAAAAAAAAAAGTTGAGTTACCAATTTACAGTATCATTTCTATCCAAGGCATCCATAACTCCATAACTGAGCACTTCTTATTCCCTCCACTTGTAGTCTGACATTTTGGTCATCAGCGTGAAAACTTGTGGACTGACTGCAGGTTGTTTTTGGTGGTGTTCCACTCCACTTTTGATCCCTTGTCTCGATTTCTCTTGAAGAGGCACCTAATGAAAAGAAAACAATTTTAGTAACTGTGGACTGTACTATATTTGTATACCTTTGCAAAAAGGTTACACAACAGTGCTTTGGGTGCCTTGAAAAGCACAATATAAATACACAAAGATGGCATAGTGACTTTAAAAGTCTGCTATAGAACATATTACACACCATACATGTAAATGTACTTCACAAAAATCCTTTTAAAACTTACCCATGACTGCTGCAACGCGGCGAAACTCCTTCCTGAAGTGATCCTGGACATCCACGTCGACCGACAGGCGACGAACAAAGTCCAGGACGAACACCTTCGACACCGACTGCAGGCACTGGCGATGAGCGCACGGAAGTCCTCCCCTGCCTGCTCCACCGTCCTCCTGGCCGTCAGGTTGTTGCTGGGGGCAAGAACACAGACGAGGTCTGGGGTACGTGGCACAATAGCACCCACCAGCTCGATCCTCAGGTCCCTGGTGCAAGCCCCCGGCGTCGCCATGGCACCAAAGGAAAGGCATCCCTTCGGCATCGTGACAAACCCATCCACGATGCTGCGAAGGTGGGAGTCCCCAACAAGAAGAACAAACTGGAACAACACAACGGAGAATTATTATCATGCAAACAAGATTATGATCAACATCAAACATCATTTGTCAAATGACTTCCAAAACAACATTACCTGTTTGTCTGGAGAATCTGGTGGGATGACCAACTTGTGGCTCCTGCCGGTACAAGCAGAAGTTGGCCACTTCCTCACGGCATGGCGATGACCAGTTCCATGGGCTAGTTAAAAAGACAAAATCAGTCAGAAATGTCATTCATAATTTATAATAATTATATAAGCATAGCTCTTTCCACTAGGTCAGGTGTACAAATATAGTGAGAAAACACCTAACAATTAAAGTAAAACATTCAATGATATTAAAAAACGTTTGAGTACAAACCAGAGGGTCTGCCGGAGAAAGAGATGACAGGCTCCTGCCTGTCACACCGATCCTCCATCCTCTGCTTGGCAGCAACGGACAGCCAGTGGTTTTACCCGTGAGGCATCCTAAATGAAAAAAAGGCACACTGGACAAAAACGTTATCAGGAATATAACAGTGAAAACTTGTATTGAATGCAGTCAAACAAATAGAAACCCATTCCTCTGGTACTCACAGTGTCCACTGGTCTCCTCCCTCTGATGATTTTCTCCACTGCAACAAAAAAAAAATCAATAATAATAATTGCGGTTATTCATATAACATCAAGTCATATATCATATCATTAAAATGTAATCTCAGACCACTTATCATACAGAGCTGGAATCTAATCTCAATAATATATAAACGTTCTTAAACATACGTCAGCAGTGGAAACAAAGTGTAAAATATATATATATATTATACATATACAAGTTTTGAATTTATCTTACACAGGCTTGACCCAGCTATTACAAACTCAAACCTTTATAAGCCAATTAATTATTGCAGGAGGCTGCACGTGTACACATTAACATGCTGTATATCATACACACAGCCACTTCGCTTGCGCTTCAAGACGTGTGAAAAAAGTGCATGACTAGCAAAAATATCCATCATATCTCCCCTGTCCCTATTGAACTTGAAACTGCATGAGACACAGCCATGGATATTTTGTCTTTTCTTGCAGTGGGATATCTGTGTAAAACGCTGAGTAACTACCGCAATAAATATGAAATTAACAAATTAATTTAAATGCAAACTCATGGTGGAAACCAAAGCACACGACAAATACTACTTAGCTCAAGACCGTAAAACAAACTCACGGTTAAAGGCAGAGCTCGAAAAAGCTATTTACCTCAAGGCTACCAGTCAGCCAGCCAGCTAGCTAGCTAGCTACCTGAATAGCGGACTTAAGCTAACGGCCTTTAACTCAACCACACAGGACAAGATAAGTTATAAATAAAACACGTAATTCTTTTAACATAGTAACCACTATTAACTTTAAGAAAGACAATATGTACCAGTGTTGATAATGTCATTAGCTGTATCAGCCCATGCTGTTGCTCGCTAACGGACATAGCTACGACATAGCCTACCAAGCTAACATATGCATGCTAAATACAGATTCAAATTCATTAATAGTTCAAATAACTCACGGTTCGTTCGTTCGTGCACCAAAAGCTGTCCCAATGTGGTCTCCTCTCGTTGTCCAAGGTCCAAAGTGCCAAAAGCCAGTCCAATGTCCAAAGCCAAATATCCAAAAGCCTCTCGTGAGATTCGTAAATGCCGCTCGGAAAGATCTGGAATATACGACTGGCCGATTGAAGACGCAACGTAGTGTATACTGTCTCACTATTAGCCAATCACAGCGCTTAAAGATGGACGAGAGCACGTCACAGATTCGACACGCCACAGACATGTCCAGACACGAAAAATAACTAAACAGGAAAAAGAAACGCGGCGACAGGAAGTCCACAAAATAAAAGCGCTCTATATGTCGGATTTATATAAAATATGAAAGCAAAATCAAACATGACTTACACTGACATATTTAAAACAACAATACGTATAACTATGTTGCCATAGTTTACAAATGTATGCAGTGAATTAAGTAAGCCATGACAATGCCACGATTTTAGATCCTTATTGTAACTTCAGTGTACATTGTGTGATCAGCTCCAAACTTCACACAGTTGATGAGAGTCCCACCCTGAACACGTCTGCACTGCAATATTGACTCACAATCAGAGCGCCACCTATTGCGACATGAAATGTCATGTTTTTACACTCGTATGCGCTCCTCCTCATGTGTCAAATTTGGCCGGAAGAGCCTCCAGACGTTGCTCACGCTTCCTGTCGAAGATTGGGAGGACGCTTTGAATGCCGTTACCGCGCCGTTATGTCTCCATGTAAGAGGGAGCGACGTTTCCAGTGGGTCGCTACAGTCCCAGTGTTGTGGAACTTTGCACCCCAGTCGAGCATGATGACTTTAATCGTCTGATATGGTAATCGACATGAAAATTCAGGCAAGGGACGACCAGCGACGTGGCATGTGGCCAGGCCAGGCTGCCCTGCACTGGCAGGCGTTCGTAGCACTAACCGAGTTGGCTATGCAAGGGCCCATTCATCACTGCGCAGTTTTAATTGTAGTTGTTTTCAATGAAAACATAAGTCAATTAACAAATAAATTATAGTAAAATTAGAAATTAAATAGTTATTTTACTATTCATTTCTCAGTAATTTTAAATGATTTTTTCCCTTTTTTTTTAGAGTTTCAAACTTGAAATTTACAGTTTATTCCCTTAAATAACAGACACATATTTGTGAAATTACGATACATTTGTGAACGTATTTTAACAATAAATATATGTATTTCTAATGTGTTTTTTTGTAAAATAACAGAAATATTGTGTGTTTTCACAGTTACAATGATTTCATGTTATTTTACATTTGACATGTAAAATCACAGTCTCTTTTTGTAAATTGAATGGTATTTTAAAAATACAGAATAAATATGTAAAATAAACAGTAAAATTCTGTTATATTACAATTTTTTTTTACAGTGTGCCAAAACTACAACATCTGTATATTGTGGCTAATATGTTGCAGTGATTGTATA
This sequence comes from Chelidonichthys spinosus, assembly GCA_029853015.1. Classification (NCBI taxonomy): domain Eukaryota; kingdom Metazoa; phylum Chordata; class Actinopteri; order Perciformes; family Triglidae; genus Chelidonichthys; species Chelidonichthys spinosus. Next base: position 8,249,523 of record CM056840.1, read on the forward strand.
TTTGTGTGATTTATTTGTTTGTTTGCATGTGCTTTCACCAATTAACATATAATTAGCTGCATATTTTTCAAATTAGCTATGTAATATTGCCGTGGGATGAACTAAGGAAATAAGTTCCTGACTATGTTACAGTTATGAAAAGTTTAGATGATTAATCCGTCAATCTTTCTGATTACATTTTCACTTGCAGGAAAATCAATTGTGTGACTATAACATTTATTATGGCCCCGTTACATTAAGGTGTGACATTAAAAATACTGGAGGCCTTCATCACCAAGCGAGTTCACGTCACCAGAAACATGTCACCTGCAACCATTTTTTCCTTGCGTACGTTCCTCACTTGTAGCGACGCATCTCGGTGTGATCGTCTATCTGAGCAGTCTGTCTTCACTCAGCTAAACACTGGTGTTCCACGATAACCTGAAGCTGATTGGAAGTCATCACAGGCCAATCACAGGCAAAATCATCAAGTATACTACTGAGCTGCAGAAATGCAATCAGAGTGTAAACGCTGTCAGCACCGTCACTGAAATAGTAATTACTATGCTCTTGTTGCACTTATTGGGCTGTCAGTGTGGTAAACTATAATCATCATTAGTCCATCAGTATAAACTATAACCCGTGTGACTGTCAGAGGTCCTGTTGTACCCAGCATGTGTATATTCATCCCAAACAGCCAGTGCACAGACTGATTGGATGATATCGCTGTATTTTGTTCAGATGTAGCTGTTTGTGTGTCTGTGTGATGGCTCGGCCTGATTTCAAAACATAGTCATTTTTGGCTGCACCGTAGAGGGCCAAATGCAAAGCTGGCAAAGTCAACACGTCTAGAAGACACAGAATATGGTGTATCTAAAAGCTAAAGAGTTCACTGTTTAGGTTGTAGAACACTAATCAATGACAAAGGTGATAGTCCATTAGTTGTCTACAGTCATGTGTCAATGAAAATTGCTAAACATGATCTGGTTCCAGCTTCTCAAATGTGAAGATCTACTTTTTGTTCTGTCTCCGATCAGTGGAAATGGATTCATTTGGGGTTTTGCATTCATTGATTGGTCTAAAAGAACTTTTAAAACCTCACTTTGAGTTATGGGAACTTCTGAAAGGCATGTTGTTGTCTGACCTCCAGGTTCATGATTATAAAGCTGACCAGGCCGTCACGTTTTGGAGTGAAAATCGACAGCGGATACAGGTGTGTCAGATTGTTCAGTTAATTGTAAGTGTGTTATTTATGGGCCAAATGAAATGTAAATCTATATCTATTTATATCAGAGTAATGTTCTCTTTGATGCTGAACACTGTATGGGTGAGCTTCATCTCTGAGTTAGATTGCAGTTTTTTTCCCCGTCTTTAAAAGTAACATTCAGTCACTAATGGGTTAAGAGGAGGAGAATTTTAGTGAAGTGTCCTCCTTTTATTATGTTGAGTGATATTCTTTAGTCTTTGACACACAGCAGTATGACATTACATGTGCAGTAAGATTCATGAAATAATGGATCACGTTTTAAAACTATTCTCGTGTTGTTTTCTGCATCACAGGGTGTGACAGTCACACAGATCCCGAAAACACATTTCAGGAAGTCGGCCCTGTTCAGCACACCAATCGGTGAGCAGCTTGATGAAATCGAGCTCCCACCCGATAACTGAGACGGTATGTCTGCGTCTCACATTACATCACTTCATTACCAGTAGATAACCGATTTTAATGGTTATTGTTATTCTCAAAGGCGGTTATTAGCTGCCATCGTCAAATCTGAAAACAAGTACAGGATTTTCTGTAGTGGAGGACAGGGAAGTCAATGGCAGGGCAGCATTTCAGCCCTTAAAAAAATAAAGGTAGTTCTATAGCAGACAAACTATCTCTGAACTTAATGAACACACTGAGATATTTGCACATTTATGATTTTAATTGAGCAATGTTTGTCCTTCTGAAGATGATTATTTTAGTGTATGAGTCAGCTCTGTATGTAACTCTGGTCAGTAGTGACCCAGAGCATCAACAGTGACACACAGAGCAGACCAATAAACAACAACTAAAATAAGAGATGTAGCTGCGTTGCTCTTCATTCTCCTCCCCCATCTTGTTATGCTTTTTTCTTCATCAGATAATCCTCATGTTTAAAGGTGCAATGTGAAATACCCGGCCACATGCTCCGAACACCAAAAGGCAACCACTGAAATAGTAAGAATATGCTAAATTTGACCAAATTGCTCAAACAAGATCTGGTCAAAATATCACTGTTATCCTATTATCTTCAGATTAAATCCAAAGTGACAGAAATGAGAAAACAACTTGTGTTTTTGTGTCGTCCTCCCCGCAACCAGTTGACTTCTTCGCCAGGAAAAAATGTTTACCTCACACTGCCTCTGCCTGACTGGGGAGCTTGTTTTTTTTACCATCTCTATTCATCTTTCTCTATCATTTCTTAGTTGTGTTTTGCAACCTCTTATCACTGCAGTCAAATGATGCTAAGCAAGAGAAAGCCACACGTTCTTCCTACACCTCGTGTCTTGCTATCAATATCTTGCTATTGTCCTCGAAGAAAATAAGAAAATGAAGAAAACCTATCAGGACAGAAAATATATATAGAGAGAGTGCTTCTCCTCCTTTACAATGAACCGTACACTCAGGCCTACAGCATGCAGATGTGAAACACAATACGATGTTGGAATCACTGTGAATGCTACAGATTCACATGCGTTCTGTCAATCAGTGGACAATTCCAGGCTCTGCAGATTCGTTCTAAGGTTTCAGCAGGAATAAGTAGGCGGTAGCTATGGCGACAAGTAATTTTAGCTTATATTTATGCTGCTTTTCTTTCCAAATATTTTATTATATCATTGGATGATACAGGAAACACCATATTCCTCTGAAATGCAAGGCCTTGGAGCAAATTTGTACTTTTTAAATGTTTTTTTTCTCCCCCCTCTTTAATTTCGCTTGTGTGTGTCCCTGTTTTTTATATGTGTTCTTTTTTTCTCTTGAAAACATTTAAGCATCCGATTTCTGAAAAATAAGAATATGAATATATGTATCCATTCCAAAAGTCCAGAAGGCTAAACAACACTTACTGCTGTTCTGAAGGTTTATCCAGAATCCTGAAGACCTTTCTAACCTTTTAGATTAAACAAATCCAATGTATAATACAAACTCTTTCCTAAGCTAAACAAAGATGGTAGCCAGGAATGCCATGCTGTGGTTCCCTCTCAATTTGTACAAAAAACTGTGATAGTACACATTATATCTGTATATTAATGTTACTTGTCATTATCATTTCATACTCAAACTGTCTATATTTTGCAAATTGAGCAAGGAAATGTTTCACTGAGGTGTAATGTCTTTGTTTGGATGAGGAAAGAGAGTTGCAGCTTGACTAAGATATTTTCCCTGTTGTTCGGTACATGGTTAAATGTCTTTTATGATAGAGGATTCCTAGTTGTGTAGTTTAACGGCAGTGAGTGACCTTGTTGGTTTGTTTTTCAGAGAAACTGATGCTAATCTATCACTCAAATGTAATCATGAGATACAAACTGCCTCTATCAACACTTTTGAAATGCAGCCCTTGAAATGTTGTAGAAACAACAGCTGTGTAGAGAAGAGTGGAGTGAAGCAGAGTAATAGACAGCAGTCACACAGATGATGAATAAAAAAAAAAAAACAGCAATGAATAAATCGACAACAATAAATTCAAAAACATACACGTATAACCCAGATGTTGGATTTATTCCCAGAGCAAAAGTGCATGAGGTGCTTTTCAAGTAAATCATCCCTAAAACGTCTTGGAGCATCTCGGAGCAACTTTCCCCCCAGACAGCATTAACATTGTGGCTTATGTGTGGTCACTGAGGCGAGTGCCAGCAGGATGGGGATCGGATTCTCCAAATTCTCCCGTCCATTATTCCACCCTCCGTCGAAAAAACATGATGCTGACAGAAACTCGTTCACATCTCTCTGTCTCCACACAGAGACCCGATGTTTCTATTTCTGTACCACATTGTGATTGCATGTTAGTAACCATCTCCATGACTACCAGCATCTCTGCAGATATATTGATGAGATTTGAATGTGTTGGACTCTCGGTTGCAAACAGCTCCCATGGCCGTCTGCTTTGGTGACACTTTTCTGTGGGAGCGCTATACCCTTGGTGTTTTTTTTGCCAAATCACCCTGAGATGTAGCACCAGATCCAAGATCAGTTTTCATCTTGTTACTTTCATCTTCCCCTGCAATCACATCCTGACCATCAGACCAACTCTGACTCCCTCTGCCATCCAATGGCTAAAAGCAGTGTTTGGCTTTCATCTTTGGGCTCTTTAAGGTGTGTCTGGAGTCGTGTACCATCGCTATCATCTTCAGAGCACAGATTAGACATGGCCATTAAGTCCATAGGGAACATGTGACGACCCTGTGACTGATCCAAGAAAAATAACCAGGGGAAACAGGTGGTGTTATAGCTTCCCTCCATGCAGTAGGAAAGGAACTACAACAATCCTTTACATACAGCTTCAATAAACAATAATTATTATTTCAACAGTGGATCAAATAGCTCTTTATGAAGTGAGAGGAGTAGCCTTGTAATCAGTCTGAATTGCAATTGTGTTTCAGCCCAGTGTTCACAATAGGGGTTTATTTTCTTTTGTGCTAACCAATCAGAGGTAAGGAAAAAAACATTAGATGTACAGCCGCATCAATCTCATCCAGGGTTATTTTCACTTGTCAGCGTAGTTCTAATGCAGCATAGGTATACTCTTACTCGGGTAGATTTTTAGACAAATGACAAAGGTCAAGGGCGCTGTGACCTTACATCTGTCGCATTCTTGTGATTATATCAACGCCCTGAGCAAATTTCTTTGAATTTGAATGGAATTAGAATTTGGTGATCACAGGTTTTTGGCCATAACTGGAGAATTCATGTGCTAATTATGAAAATAGTCTGTCTATGTCTGATGAAGTGATGACATTTTGGACAGACATGGATGTGAACTGCAACATGGCTGGTTGGCGGAGGCATCACTTGTGAGGCAGTAATTCTGGTTCTTTGATGTAACTTGGTAGCCACCTAGCTATGTAGGAAGGTTGAGTAATCATTCTTTATTCCGCCTACAAAGCTATGATTGACTAATTGTTCGAGGTGTTATACGGAAATCTGGAAACAGGCAATGGAAGTGAGTGGGTTTTTTAGTCTATTGCTGCTCATTGTTTTGGTTTTACAGCATATCTTCTGTATGACTTAGTTTCAGTGCTCTCACCAACTCTTTCAGCAATAACAGGAAACTGCAAATAAATCCACAGTGTGCTACTGTTTAGCAGTTAAATGATATATTTTTCAGGAGTTATTGGAGACCAAAACAAAAAGAGTGTGAATATTAGACTTAGGTTAAGATGGACAGAGACATGACTCCAAATGAATGCTTATGTTGCTTGTTGTCTGCTGCCTGTGTAAAAAGGTAACTGTTTGTTAACACATTAGCTATAAAAACTATAACATGTAAGGGTTGTATGTCTGTGAGCGGGTTGTGGTGTTCTTTGGTGCCCTAATGGCCCGACAAGAGAAGGCTTAAAGCTATGCTTTAACATTATGCAATACTTGAAAGCTAGCTTGTTAGAGTTAATTATTTAATTACACAGCTCATTAATTAATGTTACTTATATAATATGACTGTGGCTACTTTGGAGAGGACAGTGATTAACCTCATTATTCCAATATCACAAACGGTGAAGAAGAGTAGAGTTTAGTTTGGCTTTCTGGTGAAAGATCTCAGATCAGTTGAGGTTGGAACAGAAGGAACAAAGGAAAAGTGGAAGAAAGATAAAACAGCTTGTCCAAGAAGAATTACTATATGAATGTTTCTAAACTTTTTAGTAATTTTAGCTAGCACAACAATATGAGTTTTATCTCATGTTGACTGTAAAATCCTCTGAGGGAGGACAGTGGCGGTCGAGCAATTATGATACAATCTTTCTTTTTCTACTTTTTAAGTTTGAGATGAGTCAGCACCCCACGAGAAAAGCCTTCAGATAAATGTACAGAAGTGGGACATACCAGTAAACTAATGAGGCACATAACCACATATCCGTAGGTTTGATTCGAGGCAAGGACCTTCTGTTGCATGTCGTACCCCGCTCTCTGTCACCTTGTTTCCCGTCTCTCTCTTATTTTACACCTCTGCCTCACAGTAAAAACAGCAGACATGCTTGCTTGTTTAAGAACATGCAGTGAGTTTCCACCAGAGCTTCCTGCCCCTGTAAAGGGAAGTCCTCTGTGCATGTTGCGGTATAGAATCCTTAACCTGTCTGTGAGCAAACGAAAACTGAGATTTCAATCGGTCAGACCTCAGGACCAGCTGGCAGAAAACGGCGTATTGGAATCTTAACAACATAATTCAATTTGTGCCAGTTAATACTTTCACTGGTGTCAGATCTGTGTCCTGTATTTACCAAGCTGGAAAAACACTTAAGGTTGCATCTTGTGGCCCGCCGCTCGGTATCGGTACATCTTTCCTTCACGCGCATGGTCGGGTCTTTTTACACCAAACTCCCGAGCTAAGGCCTGGTGTTTTGGTTGGCGCCCATCAGCATTGACAGCCGGTCAGCACATCTTCGCCTCTTGTTTTTAGAATTACCTTTTTTCTTCTTTTTGAAGAAATGTAACGCCGTCTGTGGCACACAAACACCGTGAGTGGGCGCCGCCGCCTTATGGGAAAATGTTCTGTTTTTCAGGAATATAACGGAAATGATTTGCTTATTCTATTAAAATGTATGGAAGACTCAAAGTACGTGCAGTTGTTTTTAAATGGGTATCCAAAGTGTGATTCAGTAGGTTGGCAGTTGGATAGAAATGCGAAAAATATGTTTTGTCAACGACACACAGAGTAATCCAGTAACCACACAGATGAACCTGCAGCTCAGACTCTGACTGATCTCAAAACTTACCAGAACCTTCAGTTCTTTTGTTAATGACCTCCAGACCCCTCAGCTTGTCATCATCTTATTTCTGTACGATGTGGCGATGAAGTCTCTTTGCCTCAATTAGCACCTCAATAATGCAGCCTATAAAATGTACGTTGTATTCAGTCTGAACGGATCATGGGTGTCACACGAACGACCAGGGACCAGGATTCCTGTTTCTTCTCCTACCAGTTGGTTTTCCTTAAACTGTTTTAGTTGCCTAATAGAACGCTGAGTTCCCAACACCTTACCATTAACCATCTGCATAGTTCAGCCTCTTACATTAGGCTTTAATTATGTGTGTGCTTTTGCTTTGGTGCACATCAGCAGCTCTAACATCGGTCATTATGTTCTCTGTGCCTCCATCCAACTGTAATGGATAACTGAACCATAACTCAACCTCAACCAACTAGTTTTAAATGCCTATATATATATATATATATATATATATATATATATAGGGATAAATTAAATAAATGTTTTAACTGACAGATTGTAAGATATTTTTCATTAGTCCTGCTCCTGGCAGGTTTACCACGTGAATTTGAAGTGTTAGCAAAAAAAATATTATCTCAAGGGATACAACTATTATTTTCTTCATTCCTAAAACTCCTCTATTTTAGATCCATATGGTTTTCATCCAAAAATATCTTCAAGCTCTTTTGCTCCATTAACACCTAGAGCAGAGCTCCACCTGTGCCATCAGCGATAGGCCACATATGACTAGCTGACATCTAGGAATGAAAGATAAGATTTAAACAGAACCATCCGTCTCCTGAAAACCACACAAGGCCTTTCAGACAGTAACAAAAACAGGGTGTAGATAATTCTCTAATGCCAGACTTTTTAGAAACCACAGACATGGTTTTCAATAAGAAATGGTCGACGGCACTTCTCATCTGAGCTGCCCAGCTGCACATTAACAAGACTAAAATAACCTTAACAAGTTAATGACATCAAATTATATGTCTAGCCATCAAAGTTTTATAATGTGCTGCAAATCATGTCAGTAAAATCTAAAATATTTTCTCTGTCAGACTACTGTGTTAGAAAGTGTAACGTGTAATAAGTTTTTACTGCTTGTTATTCGGCAGCCTCTGCTCCGAACAGCTTAGAGAGCACAACTGCTTTTTTCAAACTGTTCTGGACATGAAGACGTGAAATTAACCGAACCACAAATAAAAACAGGCATTTGTCAACAGGTTTGATCCTGCTCAAATGTTGCCTGCATAAATTACATTAATTCATTTCCTGGATTTGAAGCCCAGGTGTGCAAAGCTCCTCCATCTGGCAGCCGTAATTAGGTGGGATTGTAATTATGCTGCAGTCCAGCAAGAGATGAAATCAGCTTCCACCCGGGGCCTTGGGAGCAGATCCATTGTATAAAGAAACATTTCCTCACTTCACTGTCTCTGTGACACGTCAACAAGGAGCCGCTGCCACGAACGCACAACCACTTCAGCAATCATTTGTTTCCCTTTTCCTCCTGCTAATCCAAAGTTAAATCCCATATTGGACATCTTTACAACAATGCCATGAGAGGACAGCTTTTATCACCGAGTATGTGACACCACAAAGAGCTTTACGGGTGAGTAATCCCTCCTTGTTGTTTTAAAGAGCAGTAATTCTGGATTAATGTTTTTGTTGGTGTCACCTGCTCAAAGAATTCCCACTGTTTCATCGCCAGGGGTCTAATATCAGTCACCACGTTTGGAATTATTTTAATTAACTTTCTGCCAAAACAACACTCTTGAACTCAAGAGTTCTGCCCAGCTACCTTTTAATGCTTTTAACTAATTTCCTGAACACAACGGAGAAGCTATGATGAGAAACCATTCAACGTGGCTAATCCAGCATGTCCCAAACCATATAAAAGAGGATGGAGCGATCTTGAGGTCAGAACAACGAAGCAACGAGCCCTGGAAGGAAACTCATCCACCAAGCCAACGCTTTGCCTCCTCCTGGAAGACCTTCACTATGAGACAGTCACTCATGTCCATCATCTTCGCCACAGCACTGCTATCCGAGTACTACACGCTGTCAGTGGCGTTACCCATGGGCAAGACTGACGACGGCTCCATGGAGCAGGATACTTTCGCCTCGCTGCTTAGCAATGACGCGACAGAAAACGACCTCGGAGACTCAGACCTGGCCACTGCGGGCAAAACCAGGGGGCCGAGGGTATTCGTCATCGCCGAGCCGAGCCTGTTGAGGGACCTGCGGGTGCTGCAGAGCGGACTGTCCATGAAGCGGAGAGCTGACGACAATAACCAGGTGTTCGAGCACAGAGACACCAGCCAGGACCTGAGCATCCCCATCCTCAGGAGGGACACAATGAGGTGCATGGTGGGACGGGTGTATCGGCCGTGCTGGGAAGTCTAGGACGTGGCGCCCAAACAGAGGACCACCACCACATCGTTTCCTGCCTCACACTGAGTTGCAACATAATCCTAACAATCTATGTATCTATATTTAAATTATTGCAGATCTGACAATTAAAACCACTGAATTCTGCCTTATGTCTTGTGCATGTTTGGTATCTGTCTCGCTACAAAACATTTACTCCTTAAACTGAGAGATATTTCTACCTTCAGACGTGTTCATAAGAAGAATGGTTATAGGACTTTTCTGTTTGTGTATGAATTACATAAGATGCAAGGGTTTTAATTAGTGAGTTGTAGAGGTGCTGGTAGGTTTGCTGTTTAGCTTGCTGTATCCCTCTGCCTCCAATCTTAATACTAACCTCGGCAACTCGACAAAAAAACTAAATGTTGAACTGCTGCGACTCAAAACTAGACAACGGAGGATGAAAACACGGGGCTTTAGAGGGCAAACTTCAAAATGCACAAAAGCAGGTTTCATTTAAAATGCTTCTAAACGTGTTCCCTCAGCAGCAAACAGCTGGAGTAGTTGCAGTAATAATAGTCCATCTTCTTCTGAATGCATCGTCTGGTTTATCTTCTGTGACGGGAGGAGTTGCCTTGATAACCCCTATGACTAGCCCACTTGCAGCAGCTCCACTAAAATTACAGACAGGTTTTTTACCTGAGAGATTGTTACATTAGATCCTGCATACTGGTTAGTGACCGCTGTCTTACGTGAGCTTCTAGCCTGCAGAACAAAGGCTTGCTCCTGGGGGAGTATTTCCAAGCACACAACAGCTCAACAGAGCATCAGGATAAATTATTTCCTCAGCTTTGCAGATGTGTCCGGCCCTCAACCAGCAGGGTTTAATAGAAAATGGCCTTTCAGTGAACCAGGAAGCTTCCTGATGTCCGACAAACATTAATTACAGATGATTTAGCTCATCATAGCTGCTGTGGCTTCTGCCTTTCCATTTAATAATGAAGCTCCGAAGATGAGGATGTTATAAACCATTGTATTTTTACCTCTTTGAACCTTTCCTTCATTATTTACAACACGTGAGGTCCAGTTGTGCTCTTGAATCATGCTCTTGGGTCTTTGTGACACCAGAGAGGATGGATTAACCCTTACAGTGGAGCAAGGCTCTGGTAGTGCAGAATGATTGGTCAATTTGTTTGGGAGTTCATAACGCCAATGAATTTAAAGTGTGTGCAGCCGTGCATGCATGTGAGGTTCAGTTCTGACTTGTGAATACCCCCCCACCACCACCACCACCACCACCACCAGCAGGAATGGCTGGTTAAAAGCAATAAAAAGGCTTCTGGTGGTTGATTGTTGTAGGTCTGTCAAAGTGACTCAGTTAACAACTGCAGAACATTCCTCACAAAATGAGTGAGAGCAGTGAGTCAGCAGAACGGAGGATGTTTTTCAGGGACAGTCTGCACTCTTGGTATTTGGGATTAAGCTTCTGGTTGGAAAAATATTAGGCTGAAGATATACGGATATGCAGCAAGTGAAAAAATGTAGTGTCTGACAAAACGACTGATGCTTTTCCCTAACTTGTGTCTAAATGGAAATATCTCCACAGCTATTCCATCTCATTTTGTGCAGATTGTCATGGTCCCTAAATTGTCATGACATTTTGTACAGACATTCATTCTCCCCAAAGGACTCATTTAAGAGTTTTCTTTTTGCAACACTGGCAGGTCCAAATTTCTCTTCATCAGTCTAAGCTGTACTTTGTGTATTAACAAATGTTAGCATGCTAACGTTGTTATAGTGAGAATGTTGTCAACTACAGCCTTACAGAGCTGCTAGCTGTGGCTGTGGAGTCTTAGCCTGGTTTTATTGTGAACAAATGGTTTTACTCAACTGACCCTGATGAATCTGAAAGGGCAATTAATGAGTCATAATGTCGGGAAGATTTACAAATGTAGCGGAATTATGTGACGTAAACTATTTGTTACCGTTTGAAATACCTACCGCAGTGTGTATTTTCATCTGTGCATGACATCCATGCTCTAAAAACTCTTTGCCATAATGCGACGAGTCCTTGGCATTAACATAAAAGACTTCTCATTTTAGAGTTATGACAAATTACAAGGCAAGTGTTTTGGCATTTATTTACCTCATAATCATACGCAATTCAGATAGACCTTTTATGGGAAGGTGTTTTGTTTTACCGATAACTGTGGGGAGCAACATCTGGAGACGGTTAAACCAGAGGCTATGCAATTTTTATTTTAATCAGTTGTTGATTATATGTGTTTGTTTGTTTTTATAATACACCATTAATGTTATACATTTGATGAATGAACATCAGATACTTCACTTAGATGAATAGTTTTTTTATTTTATTTTAGTATCGTATAATTCACTGTTACCATACAACCAAATTTTAAAGGTGCATAATACGAGATTTGGAGCATTTCCATTGACTTTCAATGGCTCTCAACATGGTGGAACACCAGCTTGTAGCTAACTAAATTTATAAACTGCAGCAAAGGTGCTGACAGATTTTCTACTTAATTGGATTTGTTGCATATCACTGTATGTGAAGAAATGCTATAACCACTATAACCTCGTAGTTGGAGAATTTTATATAATTAAAAGTTTTCCAGATTAAATAAAATACTGCTGCTATATTAATGCTACTGTATTTGTAGACAAAGAATCGTCATTATTCTATCTTTTTTTTTTTAGAATTTTCCTACAACTTCGCTTCTCAGAGATAAAAACAAATATGCAACCAGGTCAAGCTTTAATAACCTGATAGCTACCAAAACTTGTCATTAAAGGCAAAAAAGCATATTTGACATAGTTAATAGCGACTGCAATCAGAGATTTGTCTCTCATCAACTACCAGAAGAAATACTAGATAAACAGAAAATATTTACTTTACTATGTTCCTTTCTGTTTTTGCTTAAAATGTGGACTTTTCTTCAGTATCTAAGTGGCTTTTATTCAACAAAAATATTATATTAGCACGGCCAACTAAGTATTTAGAAAAGGTTTGTGCCTGGTTTCTAGTCTGGAAGTTTGAACTTATTTCACTGACTAAAATGTCAATGTAAACTTTACATTCAACCTCAAAATATTATTATAACTGCAACAAAAGCCTTTTTACTATGACGTTTTTGTGTTTGACTCAATAAACTCTTGGCCAAACATTGCTCCAGTTAATTGCAGGATTTAAAGGCACTTTGTATCTGCTGCAGGGGAGGCGTTGTAAGGCTTGCTTGCCTTGCCCGTCGTTTCTTACGGAATAATAGCACTATTAATAGCCGAGGAACAGCAGGAGGGAGGTTAGCTATCCATTGAAACTGGGTTTGACTTGAAAGGCTAGAAAGCACAGCTTGGCTGTCTGCTTCATGCTACATGTTCCTGAATCCCCTTTCACCAGGAACAATTCCATTTAGGACGACAAGGCTCTTAAGACAAGCCTTTGGATAGTTGATCTCAGTGAATGGAGCATCATATTCTTTAGCGAGGATTTAAAAGAAAGAATTGCAATCACAGTAATTTTGGAGGGCAATAAATGCACAGAAAATCAGGGAATTCATGTGAATGTAATCCATTTTCATACATGGTGTAAAACAAGGTGTGAGAACGTCAAGATTAACCGCAAGCATCACAGCAAGGGAACATATGTATCTAGTATTACAAGGGACAAATTAGCACATGATCAACTGGAGCCTACTGTGGCATCAAACACCACTAAACCAAGGTGTTGACTTCATGAAACACAGAACATTTTCCATGGCTTACCATAACAAGACGCTGAGTAAATAGATGTTGTTGCTACTTTACTGTGACGTTCATCTCACAAACACTAGTCCAGACACTATTTTATATTCATATCAAGTAATGTGTTTCAAGCTATTAAATGCATGGGTCAAAGGGTTGGGATGATGGAGTACTGAAGACTATTAGCTGTTTCAGTATTTGCTTGTGAACTAATATAATATAATGACTATGCCTTTTCTTGATTTATCATTTGAATTTGTATCACTGCAACATCATTGAATTATTATGTTGTTGTTTAAGTTATATTTTATTGTTGGTACTATTTACAGCAGATGAAAAGACTATTTTTTATTATTTATATAACAATCGCATTATGTATAATTTTGAAAGTTACAGAGCCCTCAAAGTCTTGGATTTGTGTGCATGAAATTATTTGATTCATATATTGTTCTCCCAAGGTGTTAACTTAACACAACATAATTTATAATAATTAAATCATGTTTTTGGACTTTAGTGGCCAATAGAAAAATAAAAGAATATGTAAACAGAAGAAAAGTTGAAAAAACGTATACACATGTAGACAAATATATGAATCCAGCTCACAGAGAATAAGAGTGAATGATGAATAAGAATAATTCACCAATGAAGGAAACAACCCAGAAAAACACAATAATCACTTACCTTTTGAATCTTGATCAGCTTCTCTCAGAAGTACAAAGCAGATTAAGTGGTATGATACCATTATAGTGTGAATGGTGTAACATGCTAATGTTTTGGACAAAGAAGCTACTCAAGCTGTGGTAGCGAAGGCCTGCAATTGTGTGAAGTGGCTGAAACAGCTGACGCAGTGAAAGGAGGTGAACACATGAAAGCTAATAATAGCCGGAAAGGAGTCATCAGTGTACGGTTCCTGCACATTTCTGTTTGTTCAACAGTGCCCGTTTTGCACAGTTTACAACAAATGGCTTTCACCCTCGATGGGGTGCCTTGGTGAAAAAAAAGAACATCTGGAACCCATTTTTGGCAACGTGATTATTCTGTCTGGGCTGTCAAGATAAAAATCAGTGCATTGTTTTACCAAATCGCAACTATGTGTTTTTATTTATGCCCCTGAGAGTATAGCTTACTTGTGAAATTGAATAAAACTTTTTTTTAAGTTTTTCTTTACTGATCCCATTCGAGGATGCATTTTGTGATTTTTGACAACAAGGATGCAAAAATGAAAGATTCTGTGAAATTATATGAGCGCTTACTTGAAAGGGGATTTGAAGATGGGACATCAAACCAACATTCTGCTTATGTCTACTTACCACGGAACTTCTATGGGGTCTTTAGGACAGACAGAGAAATAAACCTCATCAAGTTGTTATGGTAAACAGTTGCATAGTAACACTAACTCCCATTGTAAAGCAAAGGCGCTTGTTTTGGTTACTGCGCCAGCATCTGTACAACCACACATTACCACACCACTAATTCTGTCTTCCATCCTCCTTTTCAAAACCAAACACTTCCTGTATATGTTTCAGATTGAAAGCTACACCAGTTAGGGTTTTTTATAAGGACAAAAGCACTTACTTCTTCGTAATGTTTTTATTAATTCCTTTAGAATTCTTAAAATAATGAAAATCACCATCAAGCTGAGGCAATCGGTGCTAAAATGTCAGGCCATATAGTTGACCCTTGACAAATGCGGCTGGTCTCAGTGGAAAACTGTGGTCATCGTAGTCTTAGCTGCCTCTGCTGCACTTTATTGATCCCCGAGGAGGATCTACACTTCCTCCCTCAATGGAGGGTGACAGCACAGAGGACAGGGGTCGGTCAGACCACAGGGACCCCCAGGCTGAGAGGGAGTCAGCTATAAGCACGAGATTGTTGTGCATCGGGTCTCAGCAGGAAGTTATCTGTAGAACATTTGTTTCGGGTCTCCAGTCTGATCACATTGTGGCTCGAGACCTGAAAGTGGACACAGTTGTACAGTTAACACATGTAGTAGCCTCCTTGAGACATGTGAGTGCATCCAGAACCTCACACACATGCAATACATGCGCTACAGATAATCGATAATTAAGATAATAAAATTGACTTGTTTTATATAGACATAAGTGCATTCATATTTCATATAGTAAGTTACAACATTCATTGTTTAGAGAAGGTATATTTATCAGATGGTCATTATATTGTTTGGTGAACATCTGCTCTCCACCATCTGTCTCAAGTCGTAACCATCGTACTTAATCTTTAAATTTATTGCATTAAGTGCAGCGATAATGACTGGCTCTGCGCGAATGAAACCTGATCCTGAAATCTAATTAGGTCCGTCTCAATTCTTTCTTCCCTAATATGATCAGTGGGGCAGTTTGGTCAACCAGTTACATGACATCTGGCGCCAAAGGGCTCCCTCCGACGTCCAGTGCTAATTGAATTCCTCTCAGTCCGTTTAAATAATCAGTGCTCAACATGTTTGAGCCTGATAGCTGTTAATCACCCAAGGCTCGAGGCAGCTCCGACTGTTTTAGAGAATTACAGCTGGAGCAAGATGGTTGAATGCTCTTGAATCTTTCAGGAATCTATGAGTTGGTTTTAAATGTACTGCAGGACAAAGTGCTTCACAGTGTCTCTTAACACTGATGCACTTCTGTCACTGAATAATCATTGTTGCTTTAAACAGGGAGCTAAATGGTGGTGAGCACTGTTGTAAGCTCAGCCATACTATAGCCTACAAGGCATTTCTTCCTCGTTACCATTGTTTCACCTTGGAAATGTGTGTGTGTGTGTGTGTGTGTGTGTGTGTGTGTGTGTGTGTGTGTGTGTGTGTGTTTGTCATCATTTCTGACGAGACTTCTCTAGTTAGAAGTTGATTAAAATACTGAAAAGCCACAGAAACAATCATAGTGTGACCCAAATACTTAGTTATTAACCTTATTAGGGCGTGTGCAGGACTAGTCTTTACTGAACTGAACACCTTGTTCATACTGAGCTGAGGACCGTCACAACACTGTGATGCGTTCACTTACTGTTGTACGTACTGAGGGAATTTCAACACCGATATAATCGCTTACCGCCTCCAGAAAGTTTACAGACTAAGATTAGTTTGGCCAGTCTGTTTGAGGGGCGGGACTTAGTGATGGGTCAATTAGCAAATGTTAGGATGTTAACACTAAACTAGATAGATGGTGAACATGGTCGACATTATACCTGCGACATGTTAGCATTTTGCCCAAAGCATCGCTGTGATAATGATAGCAAGAGTCAGGAATTTGGACTTGTTTTTTAATAGTTGAGACCCTGATAACATTTTTTACAGTGTGCTTTGATTTGTTGATTCTGAATTAAGCCCTGCGTTCGTGATGTTGGCCTCTGTCCACCGTAGTCAGAGGCCCCTGGACACTGGCCTGTCCATCCTTCATCCTTGCATGTCTTGCAGATATCAGAGCAGTCACACGCCAGATGTTTTTGAAGACCTTTCCAGGCTGCATGAAGGCCTTTGCTCAGAGGGTGAGAGACATGCAGAGTGCCAAGAAGACAGAGAGAGAGAGAGAGAGAGAAAGAGAGAGAGAGGCGTCTCTTGGCAACAGGGTTACTACTCTTCTTCGGCTGGACTTTGTTGCTGACTGTGTTGATTTTCCGCTGTGTTTTAGTGTTTTTGCTGCATTCTACGACTTGGACTTCCCAGAAATGAGACAGCAGCAGACCAGCTGTGGAGCAGAAATACCTCACACTATGCATGGCTTATTTCATGTGCTCTAAAATTTCGTCCAAGCCTGTATTTTGGCGCGATTGTCCAACTTCAATTGCCTTTCTTCTTTTCGTTTATTTCCACAGTCTCTCTCAAGGGTTCCCTGGGTTCATATTGTCACAAGTAGGATACAGTGGGAACACATTTGAAGTCAAGTGGGATTTGCAGGTTGTTATAAAGTGGTACCTGTGGATATGAGTCGGCTGAACATTACAATGAGCAGCGGTCCTCCTGGAGAGAGGGCATAATGGCAGTATGTGCTGCTTGTGGTTGACAAAAGAGCAGTCAGTTGAGCAAGTTCAATCAAGCGTTCCTCCGCTTCGCCCTCTCTCGCCCCTCACACAGCCGGAGCGACTCACATGTAACTGTAGCACTTCACTGTGGATCACTTCAATCTGAATTTCCATACAATTGAAACAGTGTCAGACTGATGAAAACCACAAACTGTGGTGTGTGATCTCTGCTATCTTTGACGGCGGTCTCAACACTTGTGCTTTTCAGTCTTTAGGGTTTTAAAAAATGTTTCCTGACAAACGATTAGAATGATTTATAAGTTGAGGTGTGGCACCTCCAGTATTAAGTATTAGAGAGGGACTTCTCTTTCCACTCAAACATGTCACTCATGCAACTTCCATTCTCCCTAATGATTCTTTTTCATGTATTGACAGAGTGTCCTCTCTTGACCACCGAGCACAGTCGGTGAAGTGACCTGCAGAGGCAGAGCACTCCTTTCCTCAGACAGACTCTTTTCCGGCAGAGCGGAGGTCCCCCTCTCCATCATTCAGTCCCAGGTGCCCTTGTCTGGCTCCATGGGGCCGGGTGACATCATCGCCATCCCCCCATCCCCCTTCTGTCTCTAATGGAGGCCCGGAGCTGGTGATGGGGCCTTGTGAATAATTTAGGAGCTCTGGTGCACTTTATAACCTGGCCTGCAAGGCTAACCGGGACATTCACCCTAAGTGCATTAGTATAATAGTTGGGGAGGAAACTAGCTCTCATTGACTGATACAATCAATAAGTGTGCTTGTGTTCACTCTTGAGTCCCTGGAGGCTGCTGTATGTGTGTGGGATGGGCCAAACTACCAGAAAACACTCATGAGAATGACCTAAAAAAATACTCTCACATAATTACACTTTGAGGAAATTGGGTTTATCCTAAATTCTCTACAAAATGAAACAGCTCGTTGACATTTAATTCATTCGTTCATGTCTTGGCGTTAAGCGAGGAGACGCCTGTAACACTCACTTTTCCCTGCGGCAAGGCAAAGAAACTCCACAGACTACAGGCATCGTGTGTCTGAGGTGACCAATTTCAACAAGGAAAGAGCCCTGTAATCAAATAAATTCAGAGTCGAGACTGACGTGACAAATTACGTAATTATCCGAGGCTTCTTGTGTGAGATGAGAGTCCGCAGAATCCTCATCGAGAGGAGGAGCTCACCTTCATGTGGTGGAGGCTGGAGGAAACAAATGACTCCATTGTAATTTACCAAAGTGCTAACACAGCACTGTACATACCCCACAGTGTACCGTTAGGATCATTAGTAAAAATAAAATCTCGATAGTCCTTTAAAACAGCTAGTGCCTTTCTGCCTTTTTTACACACTAACATCGTACATGGCGATGCCGGCCTGTGACTTGGTCCACATTGAATTATCTCAACAGAAGTGTGATGGATTTGCATGAATTTCTGAAGAAACATTTATTTTCTGACTTTGGTGACTCTCTGAATCTTCCTCTGACACATCTCGAGGTCCACATTTATGGTTTTGAGTGAAATGTCTTGCATATGACTGGATAAGTTGTCCTGGAACTTGATATAGATG
Source organism: Chelidonichthys spinosus (assembly GCA_029853015.1). Classification (NCBI taxonomy): domain Eukaryota; kingdom Metazoa; phylum Chordata; class Actinopteri; order Perciformes; family Triglidae; genus Chelidonichthys; species Chelidonichthys spinosus. Next base: position 8,268,144 of record CM056840.1, read on the forward strand.
TTTAAGTTTACCACAAGATACATTTGAATGTGTTTGGTGATCCTTTTTTCTTCTGGTTTCATCATCAGGTCAAAAGGTTAATTCCTCCAACACTTGGTTGGTTTATGACTAAATAGCTAACGACGTTCCCATCAGAATCATCTTACAGCAGACTCATCTTTTCAAGGTATTTTTTGGTAGTATATTTCTCCAAAAGGCAAGTACAGATTTCGAAGTGCAACCATGGATTCAGGCTTGACTTCTTTCCCATAAAAGGCCATGGAGGTGCCAAGGTTCAGTCTGTCAATCTCTGTTTCGCATGCAGACAACAAAAGAGATGGCCAAGTGACCCCAGAGGTTGATTTACATCGTGTCAGCAGGAGCAGCAGTGTATCCCCTCCCTTCCTCCCTCCCAGCACACGGAGGATTTATCACAGCTCAGTGGCGACGTGTGCCAGGCAGCCTGAGTCACCAAGCAGGTCAGATTACAACACTGTAGATACCAAGGGACGTCTCTGAAGAGTGGCCATGCTGGGCGCTCACATTGCGACTAAAATTAAAGAGCAAAATGGTTTTATTACTACTTTATGTGTGGGAAAAAAAACTGTGTTTTTTTCTGTGAATATAATGATCCTTTCTGAGGACACACGCGCTCAAAATTATACATTCAAAACAAATTCAACAAAGCAAACCTTCAATTCTACATGGCTCATAATAAACCAGCCTAGAGCACTTGTCATCATAGGAGGGAATAATGTCCAAAACCTCCAATCACAGCGCCAAGCACTAGATTAACAAGCAGTCTCGTTCTCATTATAACTGATCTCGTAAATCAAAACACAAATACTGGCCCAGTGCCCTCTAAACAGTGATATAACCTCTGATAGTTATGGTGCCTGACAACATTAACTTAATAGCCCTTTAGTGGTTATTTTGTTGCATGGTGATGTCAGGTTAAAATACTGGGCACAGTCTGACAAGCAGACTGTTGGTGCTTTAGTCAGTATGATGTAATGAGAACATTGAGAAGTGCTGTACGTGACCACTGGTGAGAAAGTTAAAGGTAAACTACATTTCTGAAGCCAGGCTGGAACCATTTAAATTACTATCAAAAGATCAAATAAGTACTTTGTCTTTGTCTTCCACACTTTCACACACTTAGTATGACATCACCATTTTAATCTCCATCTGCAATCTGATTGGTTGTTTCTCTAACCAGCATACAAAATGCCCTCATCGCATCAGAAGTGGGTTAAACTAATCCATTATTTGGTACAGAAACACCCCTCAAACAAGTAAAACAAATGCAACCGTTCTTCTGATTGAAATGCAAATTTGTCACCAATACCTGATATCTAGCATTGAGCTTTTTAATACTTACGATCCAGGAACAAAACAACTACTTACCTGCTGCTTTGTCCCTGTGAGAAAATCCACTGGGACCGTAACATCCTTGGAGCGATCCTAATAATCCCTAGAATTTGCATCGTGAAGGACAGTGGAAAGATCTCATTTGGGGAAGTGAACCAACGACGGCCCTCACTTCCCTGAAACCACACTGTACTCTGAACTGGTCCAGTGGAGCTGCTCAGTGGCCAAAAATAACCTCAGGGAGCCGAAACAAGATAATAACTTCGTTTTGTCTCCCCAAAACAACATCTCTTGCCAAAGCATGCGTGTAATAACAGTTTGGATGTCCACATTGGGGTTTTTTCTGTACAACTGAACTTCATTTCTCTGTTTGTTTTTTAATGTGTGCAGGAAAATATGGTTGTCATAGGATTCTTTTCCCAGTGTGTTGAAAGTTACATGGATCAATCTTGTCTTTAAATGCAGCTTTTAAGCTGAAACTGATGTTTGAGGCTCCACAAGGATCATTTTAATTTGCTACAACTTTAGTCTTATTTTCAGCTCAGTAGCTGTTCTGGAGGTGCCAATCATAACACATGATCTCAGCTTTTCACAGAAGCTGTTTTGACACGTCGTAGCAGGGTAAACACAGGTTTAATTATTAATCATTAAACCGGCAATGACAAGTCAGAATGGCTGCTCTGTAAAGGTCATATTCTCCTGTAATTGTTTGCATTTTCTTTGTTATCTTGAGCACTTTGACTACTTCTCGTCCATGTTGGCTTCAATCAGCTGAGGAAGCTCATGCGATATGATAGAAAGTTTCAGAACCGCTACTAAATGGACCTTTAGCTGTGCTCATTTTATCAACTGCTGTTTTCAAGGTGGAGAACGAACGTGGAAGCTCTACATTAAAGCCAGGTGGACAGGAGGACCTTGGAGTGGTCAGAAAAGTTACTGATCATGACCATGTGACATGATCAAAAGCTCCGGAGCAGCTACTAAATAGATCTTCAGTTGAGATTGTTTTGTTAAATGATTTACGGCTGTAAACTTGCAGGACAAGACACTTCCATCCATCCATCCATTGTCTACCGCTTATCCTGTATTCAGGGTCGCGGGGGGGGCTGGAGCCGATCCCAGCTGTCATTGGGCAAAGGCAGGGTACACCCTGGACAGGAAGCCAGTCTATCACAGGGCCGACATGTAGAGACAGACAACCATTCACACTCACATTCACACCTACGGGCAATTTAGAGTAATCAATTAACCTATCCCCATCCTGCATGTCTTTGGACTGTGGGAGGAAGCCGGAGAACCCGGAGAGAACCCACGCTTACACGGGGAGAACATGCAAACTCCACACAGAAGGAACCCGGGTCGGCCCCGTGTTCGATCCCGGGGCCGACCCGGGGATCGAACACGGGACCCTCTTGCTGTGAGGCGAGAGTGCTACCCACTACACCACCGTGCAGCCCAGGACAAGACACTTAATAGGCACAAAATACATTCCTTATAGAATACATACTCTATTTTCCCCAATTCCCACTGATGTCTGTTCAGTTCTTCATCGGCATTAAAACATTAAAATGAATGTGAAAACATTTCTGCACTCCGACCAAAGCAATCTGCGTCTTTAAAAAGGAAACACACAGCTCCCCTGTCTGCCACTATTGAACACACATGTAAGTGTTACCTTGATGGTGAGGAGATGGTGAGGAGAACCTCTCCAACGTACCAAGTCCCATTCACACCTGGCTCAAATGCTCCTCTGTTCAGGCCACAATGAGAGCCTTTCTTTGCTCCGTGTGACACTGAGCGTCCGAGGTCAGCAAAGTTCAGGAAGCACATGATTTTTATTTGAAAATCTATAAATTGTGAAAATGAATGCCCCTGTGTTTATTTGTGTTTCGCTCCACTCTCAAGCCCAGAGGCCTCTTTCTGCTTGCCAGTTGCCAGCCTATTAGCACCCCACAGAAACCCTAACAGGGCTGCCATGGGGCAGCTGTTTGTTTGACTTTGTCATATTGAATTGAGACGTGCAGACTTGGTGGATGGGAGGTGAGAACGGGCATTGACTCATTTTCAAGGGTGCACACGTCAAATCTCTGGCCATCACGGACGATATTTAGACTGGTCTTTGGAAGCTCTGCTTGTGGGTGAAATCTGTATTGCTGAAATGCTGACAGGTCCTCAGCCAACCTTTGCATTCTTTCTGGACCTCAGTGCTGACTCGCAAATTCACTTAATGGGGAGAGAACTTGGATAAATATGGGAAAGGACAGAAGCATTTAGGGCTTTAAGGACACAGAAATGCATGAATGTTCTTGGCAGAATGGTAAATGTCACTGGAGATATTCTGCTTCTGTTGTGGTTTTACATAGTGGCATTTAGGTGGTTGAGTTTCCTTACATATTTGATCATTCAATAGTATTACCATAGTTTAGTTTTTATACCCATAGAGTGTTTCAGATATCCACTTCCGATGATACTACTAAACCAATTCTACAGTCGAATGGAAATAATTATTTAGATAATTGTTATTTTAATAGAGCAATTTTCTACCAAATAAAAATCCTTAATTGAAAACCAGATGATCAGATTCAGATTCAGAATTACTTTGAGTTATCGACAGTGTCAGTAGACGGCTGGAGAAAGATGTTTCTGGAAAGTCTCACTGCTGTTTCAAGAGTACTCCAGTGATTTACTACTAAGCTTTTCCCATAAAGTTGCAAAAGACAGATTAAATGGAGACTAAGAGCCTGCTCTTACAGGTGTATTAGTAATCACAGTTGTCACTGAATGATGAATGAGTAGCCTTTAAGCAGTGGAGCTCCTCGGGTGACAGAACGCTGTTGTCAGCTCAATCGTGATTCGCAGTACGTTAACTTGTTAAAAGCTCATTAAAAGGCTGTGAGGGCTACATAAACAATCATAATCTGATCGCTCAATCATTAATTAAAAGTCTGCTGAGCACTTAACCTTTAAAGATATTTCAATAAATAGTCAACCTCATGATATCGAGATAAAAATTCAGGTGATCACCAATGTCATTAGGGGCATATTGTCTGGGTGCCATAAATGTGCAAAATGATGTCCCAATACAGCCTGTAGATGTTGAAGTATTTCACTGTGAACCACAGATGTCAACATCTGGCAGTCAGGAGTCTTTCTGTGAGAGATCTGCAGTCATCACTATATAGACTAAGTGTGTGGATTTCCACACAGGTTCTCTTAGCTCCTATGATAAAACCTAGTCCTGCTGTATTGTAGTACAAACCGATTCTGCATTCATATGAATTATTGACTCTATTATTATCTATTTGACTCTAAATAGATTTACCAAATTAACATGCTATATTGAGGCAGACTTGAAACTAGAGATTGAGGGCATAAATCACAAGTAGGGTCATTTTCTCATAGACTTCCATGCAATCCGACTTATTTTTGCAACCAGTCCCTGCCACCTGATGGCCAGTGGAGAGAATACAAGTTTAAGGCACTCCAGCCTTGGCTTTGCTTTTCAGGACCGGAGGTTGCTGCCTGGTTTGAGCTGGCTTCAGTTGAACAGTTTGTGTGGAGGGCAAAAGAGGCAGCAGGCACGTTTGTGTGAGTAATATAATGGATACTAGCAAACTCTCCATCAGTTCTGATAACTTCCTCTGTCTTTGCCATAACTGAACAAAAGTGCCTTCTGACATTTAAACAGTGAAGTGAATCTCTGCCCTTTAGCCCTGCAATTAAATGACCCTTTAAGTATTTTACAGCAAGGTCAGCAAACGCGGTGTCTCTGCTCAGTTGACTTGAACTGCATGTTCAATTTTCCATCAGAATAAATGTCACACAGCTGAATCTTCATCAGAAAGGCCAAACGGTGTTCCAGGCAGCTGCAAGTGTATGGTTTGGAGCCCCGCACAGGAGGAATCCGTCTTGTAAACTGATATGGCTGTCCAGTCATGACCTCAGCCTCCAAGTATGAATTCTCAGTATGATCTGTGGGTTTAAAAGCACAGCCTTCCAGGATAACTGAGGCTAATTATCATGTGTCTCTGCGGAAAACAGCAGAAGGCTCAGAGCTGGAGGGATAAAAGCTCTCGAGGAGTCAACATTACCGTCTAAATGTCAGCATGTCAGATAACAGATGCACAGTCCTCAGTGTGTTTAACACCTTTGCATTCTATAACTTTTCCAACTATCAAAGCATGGTTTGACTGTGTTTGTACCTCACAAGACAGTGAAAGCACCAGTGATCTTTTATATGGAAATTGTACCACTGAATGAACTACAATAAACCCAAACTTCACACGTGCCAAATAACGTTACTCCCTTTAAGCGGCAGATGATTTCTAGTCTCCGTCTATACAGCAACAGATGTATTCAAGCTGTTATCCAGCCGGCCTTTACGAGTGATGGCCTTATGTGACTCATCTGATGCACATGGCAGGTGGTCTTGTACAGCGGCGGCATCTCCCTGGGGGACAGAAGGATGGATAGTGAGTGACCCTGAGGGAACCAGGCCCTCAGGGTCTCAGCTGTGAATGGGCTTAAGTGAGAACTGCTCCCACTCTGGTCCACCCATTAGCTTTAAATACTTGTGTTTTTGTGATCCTGTGTGCAACAGGAAGGGGAGCCTTTGCATCTGCACCATAAGACCTGTGTCTTACTTGTATTAAAGTTTGTGATGTGGACAAATCTAATGGGATCAGAAATGGATAACTTCCCGATATGGTAAAATTAAACTGAAAGACATGTTTAACAAGCCAGTAAATACCTGAAGTCAAGGTACCAAAGACAATTCAGATGGAAGTCTACCATGCCTTTAAAACAGCCCTGCTGTAAACACCGACTATGTACTAAGGGACATTTTGCAGTTGAATGACTGTTTAGCGGACAATATGTAAAGACAATTTGAACAGTTTGCAGACGGCTATACAGCAGCACTAATCCAAACTCTGGTCTAGCTCTACTGTACAATTACTAAAGCAGCGTTGCCTTAGAATGGAGGCATTAAATGAGACACGAATGACTGGGGATAAGTGTACCAAGATTATGGTCTAATAATAAAAATAATCTTTCCTCTGAATAAAGTGTAGTTTACATTATCCCCTCATGAATTACCAATGCACTCTCAAAAGCCATCTCTGGTCAAGTAAACATGTGGCGAACTGGCAGCTCAGCAGAGAATCAGCTTAGAGTGACCTCTAGTGGTAGTCAACATCAATGACAAGGGAGCAAGTGTCTGGTCTGAACCATTTAATAGAGGCTTTAAGAACAAAATATTTAAAAATGCAAAAACGTATGCATTGCTGTACATTTTAATATTTAAAAAAATCCCATTAAAAAAAAAATCACAATCGCCACTGGCCACTTTATCAGGCGGCCATTTTAAAGCATGCCACAAGTTTTAGATTCAGTTTAAGCTATAAAAATAGCTGGACAGGGGATATGCATTAGGGACTTTGTAAAAGTGGCAACATGAGGATTGAATAGTCAAATGTGCTCAAGGATAGTCAAGATTTCAGTCAGACAACGTTGGAACGTAGTGCGTTAACGGTGTTTTAAGCATTGTGAAAATGAAAGTTAGGATCATCGATCGCTGACTGAATCACATGTCGAGATAAGGAGACATTGTTCACCGAGAGCAAGTCATTTAAAAAGACTAAACTGCCATTTTGCGTGGACTATGAATTCTAGAGGGCCATCTTTCAGATTGAAAACGGGGAATTAAAAACTTGTAGCATGCTTTGAAGAAAGTATACATGATATTCAGTTGGTTAACATGCAAACCACCGACAGTCCTTGGCATGGAGCTCCTTCAGTCACATTAAAAAGTTTAAGTTACAACTGTACAAGTCAGCACATGGTGCCAAACAATGACCTCACTGGGTGAGCTGCTTTGCAAGATCCTTCACCATCGAAGATTTGAGCTGCGAGATGGTGGCAATCTTCATCTGCTTGGAAGTAGAGTATTTGCCTTTAATAGCCTGCAAGAAGAGTGAATTTAGTTACACTGTTCAATAGCCAACTTAAGATGGAGGATTGTAAGCCATGTGGATGATACAGGGTACAGATGCAGTTTATATTTAAAAAAAAAAAAAAAAAAACTCTAACACTAGTTAATGGTCACTTACCATTTGCTTGGTCAAGCCCTCGTTCACCTTCACGACATTCTTTGCAATGTGTGCCATCACAGGAATCAAATTCTCTGGTGTGTAGTCCATGTAGTGCTGCAATGTCACATCCTGTGGAGAGACATGCCAGACAGTTGTCTACAAGTCCAGGTCAAGGGTGGCTAGTCCAAATTATCAATAATCCTGACAAACACCCCCCCCCCTTTGTTTATAAAAGTCAGCTGTGCAGGTTCTTTCCTAGTTTTTAAGAAACAGACTGGTCAATATTGCCATGCAGGCTTACCCAGTCACCAGCATCCAAGACCTTGAGGGTAAAAGCCAACGCAGCACTTGCCACCATGGAAGGTGGGAAGTGAACCATCTCGTAGTCAACCATGGTGAGCTCCAGGAGATATTTTGCCAGGGTGTGTTGCTCAGCAGTTACCTGAGGAGAGAAGTCAGAAATAGAAGTTAGTAATTTGTTTATAGTAAAAATACAGAGCTCTCAAAAACTCGAAGCTGATTTGAGATGCCGCTACAAACCTCATAAATCTTGGAGGCCCTTCTGAGGAACTGGAGGGGAAGAGGGCGGCCTAGTTGGAACTTGAGGACCCGGAGGAGCGTCATCTCCATGTCTCTGATCTGGGCAGTGGTGTAGGCCCTGTCCGTCACATACGCAAAGTCTGAGATCTCCGGGGGATACATCTCCTCATATTTGGAAGCGAGGAACATGGCAGACACGCCGACCAGCTGCAGCTGCTTCTTGGGGACTGGGTGGTCCTGTTGAAGGGCAATCACATGCAGATTTTACAAACTGGTGTGGCATGAAGACGCTCCAGAGAAGGTCACAGTTTAACCTGGAAGAGTTTCATGCATTAAGCAACCGGTTGGACTCTAGTTGGATACATTAACCCACCTGAAGAAAGCGGTCGATGATTCCCACGGTCATGTACATCGTCTCCTGCAGCAGGCGGAATTTAAGGCTCACTTGGACTAGCCAGTCAATGAGAATGGCACGCATGTTACCCGTCACCTCCTGACCCTGCAGATAAGTGACTCTGACGTTCTGCTCGACCTGAGGAGATGGGGAAACTGGTTAAAACCCAAGTTACTGTGGGCATACAGATTTTAAATGGTAAAATGAAATGTTGCTTGCCTCAAGCTGTCGGAGGTACTTGTAGATGTCTTTTACATATTCGCTGCAGAGCATGGGGTTTTCGTAGTCATCTGCATCCACATCCCTGATAGCCGTGTGAAGCATAACGTCAGAAAAGGCCTGACAGAGGTCAGCAGGCGCACAGCCAGAAGTCTCCATTGGAGTGGGGGATGCTGGTTCAGGGAGAACCTGGAACCACAGAAATCCCAACAAACTGAAGCACCACACCCAGCAGTCATTTGTCTTATTGGTTAGACAGCAGTTGGCATACAACGCACCTGCACCTCGGGTTCAGCAGGAACAACATTTTCTGGTTTTGGTTGCTCGACTACTGCTGCTGTTGTTGCTTTTCTGGTGGCAACTCTGGTCTTCTTAATGGCCTCTGTCTTGACAGTCTTTTAAAAAAAAAAAAAAAAAAAAGATAGAATAGGTCAGGTGAAACGGTATCTTAGTTTCAAGCAATGTGGAGAAAAAAAACACACGCTGGATTACACTTTAAAATGTGGGTATTTGATAGACATCTTTTTGAATGTCGCACACTGAGCGCTTTAAAAAAAAACGTGTAGCAGAGTAGCATTGGCAACAAAATAAACACTTAGTAAGGTCAGTTAGACCTTACAGCGTAGTGAGTGCTTGCATGAGGCATTATTATTACTGGCACAATTCCATAGTTGTTCACACTTTTGATCCAATACATTTAGCCTCTCTATGGGCACAGCCGTTAGTTGTTTTGCATACGTTTCGTGCGACATGCAGACATAACCACACAAGCTACAAGACACGTTGTTAAGTCACATTTTACTGAGGGGAAAATAATTCATAAAATACCGTTCTTACCTTTTTCTGTACTTCTTTGTTAGCCGCGATGTTTCCGATTTCCCCCAGCGCTGCTCGAGGCTTGGTTGTTGCGGGCCCGGTGACGGAGCAGGCCTTCCCCCCGAGGTCGGCGGTCCTCGTAGAAGCCAATCGGTTCTGCGGTGAAATAGCAGCATTTAGGGTCAAGTTGCATTGCATGATGTATATATATGCATTTTATCAGAGGGTTGCCCAGTCTTTGGTCGAATACTTATTATGGAACGCCGCACGAGCGCAGACGCCACTGCGACGCACGAGGACCTTTAACATTGCATTTAGAAAAACAGAAAATCAAAAACATAGCTCTACTTACCGTCTTTCAAGTCATAAATAACAAAAGCATGAGTAAAAATGTTTAAAGTACGTACTCTGGTCACTCGGAGAGCCATTTCGAAATGTGCGTCGCTTCAACAACAGGCAGAAGGCGTAATGGTGAACGTTGTGGTGTGAAGTTTTGAGGTTCGGCGTCTTGGTTTAAATCCTCGCACGCTTCAAGCTGATTCGCTGGTCCCTGAATTATCCGGCCCATTGATTGGTTGAGCGCATCTGATTCAAATGCGTCCCCCAGACAACCGTGGTCACGTGATTTAAATTCCGTTCTCTTCCTTTTCCGGTTACGTGTTGCTTTTTTTTCACGTTTTCTAAATCTGACAGTACTTTTTTTTATGTTATTTACACAAACGAACAATTTTACTCATGTTTACATGCCCCCCCCCCTGCTGATTTACTGTAAATCGGAAGTCGGAAGTAGTCACATTTAGAAATAGAAAACATATTTTTTTGTTTCGTAATGAGGAAAGACTGTACGATTTCGATTATGTATTGTTTCATTTAGGAGTTTCTGACTTTTTCCCCCTAAACAGTTATTATGCTCTATCGTACATTTATATTTTGTCATCGGGGGATCAATATGTGCCACTCTTTACCCGCAAAACTCAAAATGCTATTAAAATCAAGTTCGATGGTTCAGTCATGAATAGGCTGTTGCTTGTCACTGTGGGATTATTATTATTATTATTATTACTATTCATTTTTATTATTATAGCATTGTTTGTGTTTTGGGTTGTATTCGCATAAAGGTACATTTATGGATGAGCATTGGAATCGACTTCAGACTGTGGTATGTGGCATATTATGCCATGCTATTTATTATTATTAGTATTAGTATTAGTATTATTATATACGAGATAGATATCTTAAATGGTCAGTTTTTTTTAAGTCATCATCTTTTTCTTTCGGGCCATAGAGGTCTGACCCCTATAACCCCGAGATTATGCCCTGGGCCGCGACCTGTTCAGTAATCCATCCATGTGTAATGGTCTCCAACAATGAGGACTGTTGATTTCACTGAACAGTGAGGACAAACGTCTCAGTGGGTAGCTGGAACGTACGAGCTACCATGAAGGCAACACATCCTCTCCGGCTTGTTTTGTTGGATCCACAGACAGCACGGCTGCGTTTAGCGATTACATGAATATTGATTTATATGAGCAACGACGAGGTGGAAGCTACGGCCCGTCTACTTAGTGGAGGAAGACGCCTTACTGTTTTGAAATAGCCTGAAATAATATGTGGCTTTACTCCAACACTCCTGCCTTCCAATCAGAGGATCACACTTTCCGTGACGTCCACCGGAAAAGACAGGACGCAAACGCACCACGTAAAACAAAACAGATGCCACCACAAATCAGCGACAGAGTACGTCAACGATATTAGCCAGCAGTGTGCTCCCAGGCGGAGTGGAGTCGATGTTTGTGTGAGGAGACTGAAGAGAAAGGCACAAACAACGGTTTACCTAGACGGCCCTAGTAAGTTAACGCCAACATTAACGTGACGCTAGTTATTCAGTCAAGCCAGAAAAGTTTCAAGAAAAACCAACGTTTCTCAGACAGAAGGTAAGTTGTCCGACGTTAGCGAAACCGTAGCCAACTAGCATTAGCTGTTGTTTGGGAAGTTTCCGAAGTGAACAGTGAAACACAAACAGAGAGACGACGTTTAAGTAAATATTTTAGCTTAATGTGCGCGTGAGCCCCGACGTTACTGTACATTCGACTTCGTTAGCTAGCGAGGATTAGGTTAACACGTGTCGCTCAAAACTTTTATCAAACTGCGAGGTTGGAGCTTTAAACATAAATCAAATACAGTATAGGTATTTTATATCGGCTATTAAATCGTTAACATCACAAAAAACATCGTTAATATGTTTGGCCTGTCCACCAGTTAAACATAAAGACATGTGTGACTTTGCAAAATGTTTAATCTTCCATCAGCACCACAAGCGTATACTTGACTGTTTTTTTACGATTATTTGATGTTATTTCTTCACAGTTTCGACTCAACGGTCATTTCTCATGTTAATACCCGCAAAACACTCCGTTATTAGTGATTGTCAATACACTCAGTTCGTCTGTGGTGGTAACAAAAACAAAAGAACAGACAAAGCCACAGTGCTAACAGTTTTCTGATAGCTAACCTCTAGCATGCTAGCATTAGCAAGATCACGAGAATCTGCTCACACGGCTGATGGGGCTAACTACCGTTAGCACACGAGCAACTGGACTAAACCATACAGTAATAAACTGCGCTTATGTTGTCTTTTAACGAGACACGTGTATAACTCTACTCGGAGGTGACGATGTTCACCCTGCCAGCTGTCGTGTGCCATATTTTATTTGTTGGAAGAAAGGCGTAAACAGCAGCCGTTAGCCTGCTAGCATGACTCAGTGGATTTGTAGAAGTGACACGGCTGTGGCCCGGTGTTTGTCAGGAAGCGACCGTAGCCGACAAACATGGTGATGATTGCTTAAACCACCTCCTAGTGTACGTAGAGATGGGGTTATTGAGTTCGGGTGAGTTGGACGCTGCCAGTACCACTAAATACATGTTTGGGGTCAGTTAGTGATTTTGGCTCTTGTCTCGGTGATAAACGTGCTCGACTGTTTATGCGATCTACAGGTGTTGAGTTAAATCTTATAGCCGTGTCCCAATCTGTTCCTGTCTAAACTGAGTCTGTCTTCATAACCTGTTTCCTCACATGGCTTATACAGCTGATGTGGTCTTTGATGGGGAAACCTACTCTTACACTCACATGTTAGCTTGATGCCGTCTCTGTTTACAGGGCTCACGAGGCTGCCTATAATTAGATGTGTCCACAGCCTCCTGCGTTGAGGTAGCTGGGAGAGTGTGCACCTCTGACATCACGATGTCACATTGCACTTCTGTGACAGGAAAGTCATCATGCACAGGTCCATGTGAGCACTGCAGACTGCAGTTTTGGGGAGAGAAGGAGGGCTCTGGTGCAATTGACTTCCCTTTTTTGGTTTCCCATGTTTTGTGAATGATTATGAACTGCCGTCCCCTCAAGTGATAACGTCAACATCCTTTTAATGTAATTATGTGGCTGTTGCGAGTTCAAATTTATTTTGGCTAGAGAATGTTTGCATACACTCTGTCTTCTGACTTGTAGAAGTAAGTATGTCAATATTAGCTCAAATTCATTTTTTTTTACATCTAGATGCACCTCCTGCCCTATTTGTGACAAAAAAAAATTGCTATGCAGTATGTATAGTATGACGATCAGATGTGAGCTCATTTTCAAAAAAGCTTAGAGGCCTGATTATTTACAATATTTTATCACATAATGATTCCCAAGTCAAGAATAAACTTTGATGCTATTGTCTAAAATAGGTAAATTGAATCATTGCTGAATCCACAGGGTCGTCTGGTTGTCTGGTCAGGATCGTTTGTTTTTATTACTCCTGAAGGAATAACCAATAACGGAAAGTGGTTCGTGATCAGCGACTGTCTGCACTTTGCTGTTTGATGATTTTGTGAAAAGTAGAATATAATGTCATGTTAAATACATTATGTAGCTCAGTAGCTAAACAAGCCAAAGTCAGATATGAGCATTAGTTAAAGGTTGAGTAGGTCATGGCCCTGCCCCCTTCGTTCAGACCTCTGTTCAAAGCTGCTCCCCCAGAACGTTGACGCATTTGTTGTGATTGTCGCCTGGAATGCATCTGAAGTTTAATTGAATCACAATATCACAGTACTCCCAATTCCAGACAAGGGTCTCAGTTTAACAGATTATTGATAAGCTTGAACAACTGTCAATTCTTTGTTAGCCACTTCTGGGGATGAGTAAATCTTTGTGCAGTGTGACTCCACTCACTATTGTGAATTCATTCTGGAGGTCTATCATTTCTTAAGGCCAGTTTTCCACCCTCAGTTTTGGATTTCCAAACACTCCAGCATGTGTCTTTGTTTGTGTCTCCAGGTCAGCTCAGCCGGTGGCAGACATCATTATGGCCCAGGAGACCAATCAGAGCCAGGTTCCTATGCCCTGTGCCAATGGCTGTGGTTTCTATGGCAACCCTAGGACTAATGGCATGTGCTCTGTGTGCCACAAGGAGCACCTGTCAAGACAGAACAATGGTGGAGTTGGTTCTTTGAGTGTCGTGGGTAAGACCTGCTGTGTCCATCTCGTTGTGGTTGTTTGTTTGTTTTTTTCTTCCACGTGTACATTGGACAAAACTCTGAACGTCTGTATCCGACTATAACCTGCTGAAATCTCTCTCAGGCAGCAGCAGTGGCTCCACAGTTGATGCTTCTGCCATCCAGAGGTTAGAGGCCACCTTGAACAATGCTGCAGCTGCTGCAGTCGCTGCTGCTGAGGTGGCAGCTGAGGCTGCCGCCTCTGCTGAGGCTGCTGCCAACAACGCTCTCAGGTGAGCGGATCCACCAGGATATGTTATACGGCCTTCAAACAAAGCTTACGAGGTTGCCATTTTAAAGTGGGAAGTTGAGAACACAATATCTAGTCCACTTCTAAGGCTGGGTTGTACCAACATGGATTACATTGTTACACCCATTTAAAATCTTTATACCCTATTGCACCTAACTTTCATAACTATCTTAAATTAAGTATTTGTCCAGTTTTTCCTCAAAGGTTGAGAAATTAGAACTTTTCTTGACTCATCATCACCAAGAGTACCTAACAGACGTTTTAGTGAATGTTTTTATATTAATTTATGCAAGGAAGCATCTTCATATTGATTAAAGTATTTGAGTTTGGTTTAAACTTGTGATTATATGAGAAATATAGTAATGTGATTCTTTTTTTAATGTTTTTGTCCCTATTTATCCTTTGCAGTGGGATTTCTACTGCCATGTCTGTAACACAACAGATGACTGAGATGAGTCTCTCCTGTGAGGAGAAAGGAGCATCGGGGACCAAAGTAGAGCTCACAGAGCCAGGTGGGTTGGATTTAGAGGTTCGGTCCATCAGTGTGCTAGTACTTTGACAATTCACTTCATTATATTGACCAAAACAGATAAGCTTCTGATTATTTTAATTATAAACAAAATGTACCACAACAATATACAGCATATTAACTATTACATATCTAAATATAATAATTTCTACTCCCTCATTTAGATACACAAGGGTAATGATAGTCTGAGAAATTCTTTATTTTTTATATGGTGACCAACACCTCTGTGTAGGTTAGTAAGACGGATACTGAGATAAGTGTTTTTCATGTACGTCTCCAGTGTTGACTCAGCCCACATCCTCAGCCTCCCATCCCTCCACTGCTGGCAGTGAGCAGTCCAAAGACCAAGAGCCCCCAAAACCCAAGAAGCATCGCTGCTTTATGTGCCGTAAAAAGGTCGGCCTTACAGGTAAGATATGACACTGAAAACTGACACAACATTGCAAGAAAATGTCACCACTCGTCACAGGTTTGTTCTTGTTCTTTCAAGCTCAAGCTGAAAATTGTCGCTTCCTTTAGGATAAATACGGCAATTTAGTTATTTACAAGATGGAGTGCCCAGCAGAACGAGAAGTGGATAACATTTTTGCATTGGCTGATTTATAAAAAAAAAAAAAAAAAAAGTGATGCGTTATTGATTTCACAGAGCACCCTGGTTGCCGTGGTACTCTCCCTCTCTTCCAGTTTCCTGTTTACGTCTGTCAGTCTATCAATAAAGGCAAAAACGCCCCAAATCTCTTTTAAGAAGTTATTAGGAAATATCAGATTTTAAGTTTTCATAGAAAGTTCCTTTTTTGTGGTTCAATTTAAAAAATAATTCATCAAAACATTTTGCATGAAAGATCCTGCAGAAGACATCACTTAAGTCTATATAATGTAAGCAAGCAAGCAAATTTTATTTGTATAGCACTTTTCATAGAAGGGGTTCACAAAGTGCTTCACAACAGAGTCAAATAGTAAAACAAGAATAGACAATTAAAATACAAAGGAGCATAGAAACAAAATAGCATGGCAATATAAAACAAAGAAACAACAAAACCCAGAAAAACCCAACCCTACGTAAAAGCCAGTCGAAACAGCAGGGATTTCAGATCCTTTTTAAAAGATTCGATGGAGTTTAAAGTGCGAAGGGACAGTGTACTCTTCATTCACTTTTGAGATATGCCTGTAATTGTAAGTTATTTTAAAAAAACGATGAGTTCATAAGGCAGGCATGTTGCATGTGTGTCAGGCTGTGTTCACAGTTCGGGATGTTGGGCGGCTGTGAGCAGTTGTTATTGATTTGACTGTCTGTCCTCCTGCCGTTTCAGGTTTTGACTGCCGCTGTGGGAATCTGTTCTGTGGACTTCACCGTTACTCAGATAAGCATAACTGTCCATACGACTACAAAGCTGAAGCTGCTGACAAGATTCGCAAAGAGAACCCTGTAGTTGTTGCTGACAAGATCCAGAGAATATGAAAAGGACTCTCAGTTTGACTTTGAACACTGGGAGCAATCAGCTAAAAAAAATGGACTCGAGCCCAACCTTCTTCCCGAAGGACCCGTTTTGTTTTCCTCGTTTGTTACACATTCAAGACTTTTACCCCAATGCATGAAAGTTCACGTATATTTTCAGCTTTCATTCTTGTTTTTGTGTGCGTTTAACACTTTAGGAGGGGTGTATGTGAGAATGGGGAGGGGGGGAGGGGTCCATATCTATGGGACGTTTTAGATGTTGTTGATGGCTGTGCAGGCTGCTTTGTCATCCTCCCGAGATCGCTTGAACTCTGCCTGCAAGGAGCTCGGACACTTGGGCCTGTTTGGACTCTCAGACTTTTACTGCTGTTGGCTGATGGCGCCATCTCAGCCGTGCTTGCTCTCTGCTGGCTTGAGTAGCAAAATGGTTGTCTTTTTCCGTTTTTGGCCTCCTCCTAACTCTGAGAGGTCGGAGTTTAACCCCCTATACCTGTTAGAAATTGCGTCCTGGTAAGTTTTTATCAACCTGAAATGCTTCACTGTGCCACTGGAATCTCATCCACTTTGTCCCCCTGACACACAGCCGGGACATATTGAAAAAGAGACTCTGCCGCTGGCCCTTTCTTGCTGGCTGGCTCATTTTCTTTACCTCCTGCTGTGTGTGCGGCACTAGAAACACAATGTAGTTTGACGGTTAACTTTTTATTTTTCTTCTATTGATGTTGGGCTGATTGCTGTGGCTGGCTCTGTGCCCTGGATCTAGATAGCAGGAACGGCCACTTCCTGCTTTTTTTAGGTCCTTAAAACCATCCACTGAAGTCACATGACTACACAAGTCACCGGACACTTGTTAAATGTTTGTTTTCCTTTTTTTGTTTTCCAGAAAAGTGGTGTGTATGCTGTGTGTTATCGTATGACAAGTAGCCTAAACGTATATTAATTTTTTGCCTTTTGGAAGGGTTTAGCTCCACTAATATTTTCATCTTTTACTTCACTATTGAATGTTTTCCTCTATTTTTAATGTGAGCTGACAAATTCACAACGTTGGGGAGTGTTGGACTGTTGCATACTGTGTATCGAGCACAAATGTGTGTGTTTCAGGGAGTAAATGTGGACGGCCGGTGTGTGAGTATCGTATGAGGCTAAGTGGTTGTGTACCGCGGTGACTTAGATCTGTGGTCGTAGGTTATTAATCATTTTTCCATTATTTGATTTATTTTTTTTTGGTCTGGCTGCCTAATCCGTGTGTGTGTTTTCTTTTGTTTTTTACCCTTTTAGTTATGCAAGTTTGTACAAACATCTTTATTTATATACTGCAGTGCGCGTATTCTTCCAATAATAAATAATTAATTGTATGATGTAAATATATTATGTTCACAAATATAAAATCAAGACTTCATGACTCTTCATTTTGATATGCCACTGTGGTCCAGTTTAAAATGAATGTTGATGGGTGGGGGTTTAGCTTAGGAGGTAGAGCAGGTTGGCTGGTAACCGCAAGATTGCCGGTTCAATCCCCAGCTTCTCCTAGCTGAGTGCCTGGTGTCCCTGAGCAAGACATCTCACCCTAATTGCTCCTGACGAGCTGGCTGTCACCCTGCGTGGTTGACTCCACCGTCGGTGTGTGAATGAATGGGTGAATGTCAGTCATTACTGTAAAGCACTTTGGATAAAAGCACTATATAAATGAGGATCACTTTTAATAGCTAGGCCTTTTGTTTGTAAATTGTTACGCATATGACTATGTTTTATGCAGTTATTATAGTGCTATTTATCAATCTGTATGATTATGTTTGAGTTGACGAGTGTTGGAGATATCTGAGATGTTTGACTGCTCTCTAATATAATAGGATTAAATGGTGTGCTCAGAGTGCCAAAAAAAACCTTTTGAAAAGCTCAATAGCAACGTCTTTCCAAAAAAAACCTGGTGAGTCATGATAATCCACATTGTTGTGAGCAGTTACACGCAGGAACTAATTTTACTATTACTTTTACTACACCACCCAAACATATCACTGCATAGATAAAAAACATCTACAGCTAGCTCACCTACAGTGATCTACCTTCATTACAACTCAGTCAAGGAAGAAGCCGTTCATGTTTACACCTCATGCTGGCTCGCTTCATTCGCCTGTGTCGGTGTACACATTTGACATCAAATGGCCTGGGTGAAACAGCATAGATGGAGGATGACAAATTATTAGATTTAACCAGCATTTGAGTGTTAAAATAGATTTTGTAAGCACGTAACTAGGTGAACCACAGGTCTGACATTTAAACCCCCTCAGTCTATATTGCCACAGCTCTGTGTTTCCATGCGACTCTGCAGGGGAAACAGGATCTGCTGCAGCGAGTCTGGCCTCGGGTCACGTTATGACACCCAATGATCTACACGTGCAGATTAAACTCATTCATCAGCAGGGGCAGCACATGGTGTCATGAACACTTCAGTTCCTCGGACTGGCAGCCTACCTCCCCTCCCTTCCTGGTAGAAGTGGTTCCCCAAATAATCTTGTCTTTGTAGAAGTTAATGCAAAAAACGGAGAGCTTTTATCTTCAAAACATTTAGTTCTAGTTTTGCTTTTACTTTCAAACTTTCAGTAAAGTATTGCCTAACATTCCTCCTATTCTAGAGACCCTTCTACTACAGCTATGTGGGTAGATGGTCTGCTTTTCAGCACTGGTGTGTGGAGAGATCCCAGACCATGTCCCTGGTTTCATGTGTACCTTCAGACATTGATAATAATTTGGCCCCATCAGCAGTTAGGGTGTATGCAGGCGTTTACTCTGTGAGGGCCACAGAGAGAGGTCATTTTGTGTTCGTCCCTCGGTGAAGCACCTTCTAAAGGGAGTAAGAAGAAAGAAACTAGTTTGTTGTTTAGCATCGGCGCAGCATCCTCTATGGGCTCTCTGTTTTGAGCCGAAAAGCATCCTTGTTATCACAATCCTGTCTTCTAAAGAAGTTCGCACAGCATTTAGACAGCCAAATATCTCTTTTGGACCTTAAAGTCTTAACAAATTCAATATAATTGAAAATCATAAAAGTAATTGTGTCACTGATTCTGCCTCAGTATGTTGTATGCACAGCAACAGGCAGAAACAGCAGATGTGTGTTTGTTACAGAAGGCATTCGCAGGTCTTATCCCTGTCAACTGTTTTTGTCACACAAGCCTGCTGGGAGAGTGGGAGAGTTTTATCCTCATCTATGGCCCTTCGAGGAATGGCAGTGGCAGACATCTGCACAGCAGCAACATAGGGTTTTTTTTGCTTTGCCACCTAGTTTGCCACTTTGCCAGAAGTAGGGGGAGGGGGTCATTGACCACCCCAATTTTCTGCCCCTGGCACGGTTTGGCGTCTCAGCTGGTGTTATGCCAGTATTTACGTCATGCACACACGCTTTGTCGCCCTGTAACACGGCAGCATTTGCTAGACTAGATCCATTAACTTTTAATTGCTCATGCATCTTTTATGGTGCTCATGCATGAAATATTGATTTAGAAACATCTGATGGGTTTTTAGACATGCAGGTGTTTAGAAATACGTGTCAAGATCCAACATGTCCAGATTTGAAGGAAATGGTGAATTCCTGCTGTTTGTTTAGTTCTTTTAACCAGAACTAGTTTCCTGTAGCAGGCATCAACAAGACTGCATCACTGAATTTGGCATATAGAGTATATATTATACCGAGTACATGGAAAGATGGAACGGCCAAAACCTAGAGACCCATTTGACTACGTTTTTCTTTGTTGAAACCTACATGTTAATCAAAGAAAACCATGATGCATTGATCTACATGACCAGGCCAATGCCTTTAAAATGCGTGCAGTACAGTGATTCATCCACCAGATGGAGACTTGTGTCAATGGAAACTGGTACAGGGAATTTTGGATGTAGATTGATAAGACTTATAACGATGTAATTTGTGGACTCTCAGCTTTAATAATGTCAAATGGTGGTATATCATGGCTTCAAACTTCTATTGTACAAAACACTAGCATTGATGTCTTCATACTGTATGTAACAATAAGGATCAGGTTATGCTGGATCAGAAAAGGTTGTTCGGCCACAACAGGGCAGACACCATATAGTTTAAATACGGGGATAATCGTTCATCAAACAGTATCTCCTGGTTTTTCACATGAAAAGGGACAGAAATACAGAACTTAAGAAAATAGTCCAAAATATGATTTCTGAAGCCCACTGGCAACTTAATAACACATCATTTTACATACCAAATGTGAACCCTCATATCAATTACTTTTACTTTTACTGCACTGAAATATTATGAATCATATATGAAAAATCACTTTAGGTTTCAGAAACATTTGGTCCGTTTGGTGGTTTTCACTAGTGAGCATTACTGGAGCATCTAAATATGATTAACTAAATATACCATCAAATGCGTAATCAGCTCTCTGGCAACATCCAAGAGAGCAATATTTAGCTGCCATATACACTTTCTAAACATATGGACCACCTGTGCCCATATTCTCTGAACAGGTGGGCAGGAATGCAGCAGATGTGTCACCCGAAACACACTCGCATGAACACCGGTACAAGTTTAAAAGGGTGTGATCCACGTCTCACCTCTGGGAACTGACAACCATGTAATGGAATCATTTTGGATGTGAAAAAAGATCTCCACTCTATTATTTAATGAGGCTACCGTATATGAGGTATTTCTCCCTACGTTTTCCAGCTCTGCAAACACGGCTCGCTGCTGTTGCTCTCCGGTGCAGGTTGGCTGACTCCATAGCTGCTACATTTCTATTGAAAACGTCAAAACAAAACAATACTGCATCTGCAAGGTCATCGCAGTATTTAATGCTTGCCTAATGGGCCTCGCCAAGAGAAACCTAAACCTTCATTAAATCTTTAGGGCGTCTGGTCTTCGTGTGTCTGTGTGGTCTCCAATAACGAGATGAGTGAGAGTGTCTCTCTCGGCGCTGTAGTCGACTTCGTCCTTTGGCCATTTGGGGAAAACAAAGCAGGACACCACACCTTGAAGCCAAATAACAAAAGCTTAGTGAGAAGAGCCTCACTGAAATGCTTCTAAGGGTCAAGGGCCTGATATGATCCTCGTGTGTGAGCCACAGATGTATATCACCACCTCGTATGTAGTCATAAGTAAGCATAAATGCCTCAGCTCTCACCTTTCTGATTGATAAGCCACAGCGGATCACCTTTGGTTTCCAGAGTTTACTGCATCTACTACATCTGTTGAGAGCGGGTCACATGCAGCAGTCGTCATAGTGACAGCACTGTTAGATACCTGAGTTGGGTGCTGGCGGGGATCCGAGGCAGAGGAGAGCCGACCTGCTGGTGGGGTAGACCGGGCGAACGCTGCAGAGGACACAGAGGACAGGCGCCGTTTCTTTGTCATCATGCCGAGAAAAAGAGATACGGCTTCAAACGATGATGGTGAGCTGCAGATTAGAGGACGGGAAAGATTTGCTTTGTAGATTATAAGAATGTGTTGTGCAGCCTGGTTCATTTTAGAAGACCATTTGTGTCGTAACATGTATGAAAGCTTACTACCTACAGACTTTATACAACATTAACTTTTAATGCTCAAGGTGTGGAAAAAACGTGTGGTTTTTGGTCCCGTCATCACAGGTAGTATTTTGTTTCCATTGGTCTCGATGTCGGGCTGAGTTCCTCTGACTTAATTTGGGCACAGCACAGGAAGTTATACTTAAAGGTAGTTCCAGATACTTCCAGGAGTTTAAGGCACACGTCCACATTTGTGGTACGCACATCAGGGACCCAATGTCAGAAACTCAACGGGGAACCTTCTCCATCTTAACTTAGCAACACTGCTAATTAGCACAAAGTGCAGTGTAGTATTGAACGAACTGAAATTTTGACTTGATAGCGTGAGATAAAATGTTAAAGATTAAGCAAAGTCACTGCCATTCAATCCTGTTGAGAACATGGGATGTCTAAAAAACCACTAGTCTGGCTCATCACATTGGGAAACAAGTTGAAAAATATCTACATCTATTGTTTAGAGAAGACAAAGATGTGATTGTGTTGTTATTACGTGTGTCTTTCCTCAGTTGAGATCGAGATTGACGATGAGTTGAGTGACAGTGATGGTGAGTTGATCAAGCAGCATGTAACAGAACCGATTTACAAATTAATATTGACTTAATTGTTTGATGACTAGAGTACCAAATGCAGTATTTCATGTGTTGTATATGGTTGTATAGATGGCGGCACCCAGAGGAGACCGAACAGGAGGCAGGGAGCTGCAAGAGGAGGTGCAAAGGGAAGAGGCCGGGGGAAGAAAAAAACCAGTGAAGAAGACGACGAGGATGATGAAGATGAAGCTCCCAGGGGACGCAGGGGAGCAAACAAGAAGAAGCCCACCAAGAAACGTGGGGGTGGAGATGATGATGATGATGATGAGAGTGACGACGAGGCGCCCAAAAGGAAGCGAAAAGGAGCAGCCAATAATAAGAAAGGACGCAAAGCTCAGGACAGTGATGAGGAGGACAGCGATGTGGGGAAGGGGAAGAAGGGGAAGAAGGGAGGCGGGAAGAAAGGAGGGAAGGAGGAGGAGGACAGTAAAGGTAAGAAGGGGGATGCCAAAGGGAAGGACAAGGGGAAAGACAAGGACAATGACAAGGACAAGAAGAAGAAGAAGAAAAAGGACAGGTAAGAAGTCAGATGACTAACTTATTTAGTTATTTCAACTCAGTTCTTTAAGTCAAGATCCAAATAATTTAAATGGACAGAATGTGTCAAGAAAATGTCTAGACAATGTGTGTTTAAGAGCGTGAGATATCTTGTTTGCTAAGATGTCCTCAGAGTGGTGCTACAGGAAAACTCACCTAGTTATAAATGAAATGAAAGATGGAGTTTATTCTCTGTTAAGCATAAAAGCTCAGCAAATTAAATGTTTATCTGCCTATTTGATTTTGATATTTTTGTGTACAACTGGAAGTTTTGTCTTAATGGAAAGGACAGGTTGCCAAATTCCTTAGGGGTCATCCTCTGGGGAACATGGATATACCCATGTTCCCCAGAGGATGAACATGGGTATATCCATGTCAGTAGTTTTCAGTGTATGAAGTTGAAACTTTTGTTCAACTTTCACTCTGCTTTTGACTGTGGTGTTTGCAGAAATCCTGTTGATGTTAAAATGAAAAGGGTTTATCATCTTGGGAGCGTGAACTGTTGACATCCTGACTTTTCCTCTGGCACCACCACATTTTTGTTACATTTTGGATGGATTGCTATGAAATTTGGTGTAGAGGTCTTTGTGTCCAGTCAGTGGATGAATCCTGAGGACCTTGGTTTGACTTTTTGTAACGCACCACAGCTCACAGTTTAAATTCCTCTTATACTTTGTTGTATACCGAATACCTATAATGGCATTCCCATCAGCCTCAGATGTACTTTGTTTAAATTAGCACATGTTATCATGCTAGCGCGCTAAACTAAGATAGTTACCAAACAAAACAAGCAAGGCTACAGACTCTCAATTTTCTCTGGTTGATATGAATCATTTCTGGCCTGAAGCAGCGAAACGTGTAATTGACAGTCCCTCCCTCCCTCCTCCATCTCCGTCTGCCTTTTTCCCTCCAGTTCATCTGATTCCGACTCAGATGAGGATGAGGAGGAGTCCATGTCGGAGGGAGAGATGGCCCGGCTGATGGAGGAGGTGGAGGAGAAGAAGAAACTGATCGCCACCATCAGGAACAAGCCATGGAGGATGAAGCGGAGGCTCGTACACCTCAAGTAATCTCTTGAACCCTGTTTTCCAGCTTGAGATACAGTTTCGTCACCGTCGCCCAAAATGAATCATCCCTTTTAATTCAGTTTGTAGGTGGAATAACTTTCAAAACTTTATCTTATGTCAAATAGGAATATTCATGAGTGAAGATGAAAAAAAACAAGACAATTAGCATGTGTTCAATGATAATTTCTGCTTGAAATTTTACATTAGAAATGCTTTACAGTGACACAACTTTGCCTCTGAAGCTATAAATATGTACTTCATATGTTTGTGATCATCTTTCATGTGAAAAAATTGCTATGCAAAAAATTAATACAGCTCATAGTGAACATTTCTCTTGTTTCTTCACAGGGAGGCTCAAGAATTTGTGGATAAGTTTGAAGGCGCTTTGGGCAAAGGAAAAGGCAGGAAGTGGTTCGCCTACAAAGTGATGATGACAAAGGTTAGGCACAAAATGCAAACTTTCTATCTTTTCTATCTGTGTGTTTTCCTTCTGTAATTTTTAAAGTTGTTTTTTTAACCCCAGAAATGGATCAAGTTCCAGAGGGATTTTGAGAATTTCAGGACAGCTTGTATCCCCTGGGAGAGGAAAATCAAAGAGGTGGAGAGTAAGTTGCGTTCACAACACATAGCAGTGTTTACCAGCTGAACAGCGACTCCTAGTGGACAGATGCTGATCTTATCTATCTCCTCAATGTCCTCAGGTCACTTTGGTTCATCCGTGGCATCTTACTTTATCTTCCTGCGCTGGATGTACGGCATGAACCTTGTCCTTTTTGGGTTCACCTTTGGACTGGTGGTCATCCCTGAGGTGAAATGATGTCCTAAGTAATTCAAAAGATGACACACCCTAAGCTTGCTTTATGTTCATGGGCAGGTTTTTCCCGTGCCTTGATGGCCGGACGAAAGAATATTTGAAATTCATCAAATTCAATGTTTCTACTAATTATCCAGGTTTTGATGGGCCTTCCTTATGGGTCCATTCCCAGGAAGACTGTACCTCGAGCAGACCAGGACACGGCTCAAGACTACTCTGTCCTCATGGACTTCAATGTGAGTTTAATATATAATAATGATATAAATATGCCCAACCCTCACTGGGTTCAATGCATGTATACGTTTTCAAATGATGCTGTAAAGAATTCATAAATACAGAAAATCACTTAACCTATGAATTAGGTTTGTACCTACTAGATAAATCCAGCAAATCTAACATTTTTACTTCATCTTGCCTTTTTCAAGAAAAATATTAAAAGTGTAGTAAATACTGTCAGCGCCTCTTCTTTTCTTAGGGCTACTGCAAATATTCCGTCCTCTTCTACGGATATTACAACGACCAGAGGACCATCGGACTGCTGAAGTTCAGGCTGCCTCTGTCCTACCTCATGGTCGGGATCGGCACCTTCGGCTACAGCCTGATGGTTGTGATCCGCACGTGAGTCTGAAGCAGCAGCCGGCTTGGGGGGCTTCATGCGTTGCTTTTTTATTAATTTACTGCATCAACCAGGCTTTTTCAGCTGCTCCTCATTATCTTAGCACTGCTGTGAGAAAATCATCAAGCTCCAGTTTTGATTACAAGAAACATTTGAGTTGGATACACTTTGCTGTCAGTTTTGACTTCATTTCATATCATTCATATCCAGGTTTCCCGCCTACACGCTCATTAGGAAGGCTGTTTTGTGTTTTTCAGAATGGCCAACAACGCTGATGTCGGCGGTGGAGACGGGGACGAAGGAGAGTTCACATTTGCTTGGAAGATGTTCACCAGCTGGGATTACCTCATAGGAAACTCGGAGACTGCTGACAACAAATACGCCTCCATCACCACCAGCTTCAAGGTAACCAATGGCAACCGTTTTACGAGAAACGCATTGCCTGTGTGCCATGCTTTCCAACACCGGTAGTTCCATTTGAGCTGACCGCTACACCGCTAATGACTGTACATCCTTTGTGTTCCTGTTTCCTGACAAGAACAGGAGTCCATCGTGGATGAGCAGGAGAACCAGAAGGACGAGAATATTCACCTGCGGCGGTTCCTCAGAGTCCTGGCGAACTTCATGATCACCTGCAGCCTCGGCGGCAGCGGGTACCTCATCTACTTCGTGGTGAAGAGGTCCCAAGACTTCGCCAACAGGGACGACCTCAGCTGGTATGAGAAGAACGAGGTAACGTTACAACATTCGACACGAGACTTTCCATCATCACACGCCACTGACACAAAGACAAATAAAAGGATTTGACGTGTTATTTGTGATTGGGTTTGTTTCGGACAGTTGGAGATCATCATGTCTCTGCTGGGTCTGGTGTGTCCTCCTCTGTTTGAGACCATCGCTGAGCTGGAGGACTACCATCCTCGAATCGCCCTCAAGTGGCAGCTTGGACGCATTTTTGCCCTCTTCCTGGGAAACCTGTACACCTTTCTGTTCGCCCTGTTTGACGAGGTCAACACCAAGGTACAGTACCACTGTTTTGTGTGTGTGTGTGTGTGTGTGTGTCCAGTTTGCATATGGATATGTCTACCATTTACATTGTTTTAATATCTGTGATCTTTTGAAGTCAGACCATTTCTCATGTAGCTTCACTTTGTCCCTGGTAGCTGGAAGAAGAGGAGTCTATTAAGAACGCCAGCATCTGGGCCATGAAGGAGTACTACGCCAACTACACCCGTTTGCTCAACAACACCGATGCCACGCCTCCCCCTATGAGCCCTGCTGATGTCATCAGAGGACCCTGCTGGGAAACCGCCGTCGGCATTGTAATAAAAATAAACACTGGTTTGCTTTACACTGAAACACAAGCCTCAAGTTTCACTGAATGATTCACTTCATTACATAATGATATATTCACTGTTGTTATACTTAAAGGCTTATTTGCAAACAACAATCTGAGAAATTCTGTATTTTCCTTGAGTCACCTGTAAAATATACCTGTATTTCAGGTTCAGCTTGGCTCCTCTCTCAGACCAAAGCATCAGCTGATTTTCAAATAACTTAAAATGTTTCATCCACAAAAGTAATTCTCCGACTTCCTGTTTTAAATCGTATCACTAAACCTGTAATATATTGACAGATTCCTTGCTGTCCCTGGTGTGTGTGTTGTTCCAGGAGTTTGTGAAGCTGACCGTGTCGGACATCCAGGTGTCCTACCTGACCATCCTGATTGGAGACTTTGCTAGAGCTGTCATCGTTCGCTTCCTGAACTACTGCTGGTGCTGGGACCTGGAGGCTGGATTTGTGAGTCTGACTGCTTTTAATTTGGATGGTTTATTCAGGGCGTGTTTGAAACAGTGAGTTCAGTTCCAGCTGTGATGGAGCAGCTCCAACATTTCCGTTCTGTATTCATTGTGAGACAATGGCGTCCACTGTGTTCTATTCACGTATTCACTTACAGTATAATATGCACAGCCTTTTAATTTAGGTGTAGAAACCAGCATTGATCCTCACAGTAACTTGCTAATGTGTAGTCTTTATGCTTTGTATTAGATATTTCTCACTTTGGGACTTGTTATATTAGTGCAAGCACAAATGTTAATGGTGGTTCAGTCCCATTGTGGGTTCCAGTAAGAAATGTCAGCGAGTGAGCATCCTCATGTATGGTTCTGCTGACCTGGGGACAGATTTAACCGCTGTGTTAACCTGCAAGCGTAACTCCATTATTAGTATAGCTTTCCGTTAATTCTATGTTTGTCATCTGTGTTCACGTTCAGCCGTCATATGGAGAGTTTGACATCAGTGGCAACGTACTTGGATTGGTCTTCAATCAAGGGATGATCTGGTACGCACTTTGTTTTATACATATCACACACACACTCACACACACACACACACACACACACACACACACACACACTAATTAAAAGAATATCACAAGTGTAGATGACACATTTTCAGACACACAGTAGAAACTGTTCGTACTTGGCAGTGTGATCCATTAAACAGGTTTTCCTTTCCTATTTGATGAGTTGTTACACATCAGCTGATCACATGACATGCTGTACCTCAGGATGGGTGCGTTTTATGCTCCCGGGCTGGTCGGCATCAACGTGCTTCGCCTCCTCAGCTCCATGTACTATCAGTGTTGGGCCGTCATGGCCACCAACGTCCCCCACGAGAGAGTCTTCAAGGCCTCCAAGTCCAACAACTTCTACATGGGTCTGCTCCTCCTCATCCTCTTCCTCAGCCTGTTACCTGTCGTCTACACCATCATGACCCTGCCGCCTTCGTTTGACTGCGGACCCTTCAGGTAACAGCCAGCACAAAAATAACCCTTTAGAGCTAAAAGAGCTTTAAATACTCACCCACGCATCTCTCGTGTTTGCAGTGGGAAGGCGAAGATGTTTGATGTGATAATGGAGACGATAGACCTGGACCTACCAGCCTTCCTGGGGACGCTTTTCAGCTATGCAGCCAACCCAGGCCTCATCATACCAGCTGTGCTGCTCATGGTGTGAGTGTAGAGGAGACATAATGGATCACACACACACACACACACACACACACATCTTTGTGTACATCTTTGCAGTCGCTGAAAAACAACAAAACCCGTCATTTCTCCTTCACAGCCTGGCCATCTATTATCTGAACTCGGTGTCTGAGGCCTATCAGAACTCTAACATGGAGCTGAAGAAGAAGATGCAGATGGTGAGTGGAGGATGGCAAAAACACTTCTGATAACAACGCAGTGCAGTTTACAATGTTGTCCAAAGTACTTTTAACCATACTAGCCTGGCTCAAGGCACATGGTAAACATCGACCTGCTAAACATCAACATGTTGACATTGTCAGTGTGAGCGTTTTAGCACGCTATATATTTTTGACTCAATCTCACATACTGGCCGGTCGGACCTAAACACTACCGTGACCAGCTGTTTTAGAAAACATCCTTTTTAAAAATAAAACTTTATGAACTGTTTTTGAGGCTTACACCAGTAGGGGATGACCGACAGGGAAGGGAAGTCAAAAAGTACATTGTTTGTTTTGGTCTTTTCATGGGATTTCTTATCCCCTTTTGACAGTTTAAGTTTAAGTTTCATTCCTCCTAATTATTGTATTCTCCCTTCCTGAATGTCTTCCCCACTTTTTTCTGTCCTTCACCTCTCTGTGTCCCTCCGTCTCCGTCTATCAAGGCTCGGGATGAAGAGAAGAACCGGAGGAACAACACGGACAGCACCAACCAGGTCATGAAAGACCTGGAGGACCTGCTGCCGAACAAATCCCTCATGCCCCCTGCTCCTCCACCTGGTCAGTAACCCCTCAACAGCTGATCGTCCTCTGCAGATAGTTAAGACTTATACTTACAGCTCGGATTTGAGGCATTCACTTATTGTGAATTCTAAACTGATGTGTGACTGTAAATCTAGATATTCAGCTGGTTTATCACCGTCTCTGTCTGAACAGAAAAGGCAGCAGAGCCGGAATCCAAGCCAACTAAGACGAAGCCTGGGTCAGCCGGTAAAGACGTGAATCTGCAGAAAGATGTGACTCTGGCATCACCCAACCCCAACGGTCGAGGGCCAGTGAGCCGGCAACCCGGGCCAAGAGGAGCTGGACCGATGCCGGGTGCTGGACCGGGTCGAGGCCGTGGGAGAGGGCCCCCTCCGAGATAACAGTATGAGAAACTCACATTCCTGCAGGCTGTGTTCATCCCTCAGACCATCTAGGCTCATTTCACAGCTGGAGACATAAAGAGGCACAAACTCAAGGTGTTTAAGTTACAAGGACATTCATTAGCTCTTCATATTTCCTCACTGACATCAAAGGTTCAAAGGTTACCAGGGGGTCATTTTTGAAAGTGACAGCTGTTACAGTACAGTTTTGCAACACAGTGCTGTAAAAACCTTGTTTGTCTTGAGCTTATAATTCATGAAGAAAGAGTGTGTTTTGGATCCATGCTTCTGCCCACGAAGGTCTAAAGCTGTGCATTTTAATCTCTGGATGTCTGTTAAAACTGTATATCAGGTCATCTGGGTCAACAGTAAAAACAAAGTTCTAAATCAGTGCTCAATGTATATTTAACTGTAGGTAACCATAGCAACAGCACATCTGATAAGATATGATACAGTGAGATGAAACTCTATTCATCCCATGGTTAAAGCAGAGTAATACGATAATAATAAAAAACTCATTGTGTATTTTCATGTTCATATACTTTATTCTGAAAACTGAATTGTGTGGTCATGTCTGTGCTCGGGCTTTTTTATGTTTTCTGTTCAAATTATACTGACTTTGTAATTCATGCTAGGATTCTGACTGTGAATACAATTTCAAATCTTTTAATAAAATCTTTGTAGCAACACTTTTTATATTTATTTATTTATTTCATGTATTGTATTTATTGTATCCTATTTTGTTTTAGATCTCATTTACTTGATTGGAAGTCAATTCAGACACTCCAAAGAAGTCCAGTAAAACTGAGGAAGGAGACCTTTAAAAGCCTTTAATGCTGTTGTCATAATTAGTGAGTCCAGGTCCAGGGTCACGATGGACAATTTTAAAATATTACCAAAATTGATGCAGCAGAACCAGAGATATTGTCTTTTTTTATTATTATTATATGCATTGTTCTTTCCTGTGAACATTTTGTGCATGCCTTACCCACAATGCTCTGTGGCTGACAGTTGGAGATTCTGGAGGGTCATGGTCTTAGGTCATAATTTACCCTGAAGTGATATCACTTGAGTCAATTTATTAGACTTTGTGCAGCTCTCTCTTCATTTTTTTTTTGAATGTATGTAGCAGTAGCTCACTCAGGCAACACCTGTACACACGGTTGTGTTGGTGTGTGAAATCAGTTGAGACCCTTTCAGCAGTTTTAGCTCAAGAGAAAATGTGGATCATCAGGTTATTCAGCAAAAACAACAGAGTGGAGTCTCAGCATTGAGGCGTGTTTGCTTCACCAGCTCCTTTAAACCTGCAGTCTCATTTATCTGAGCTGTCACTGCTCTCTCCATGTCTGTGTGTCAAAAATGGTGTTTGATTAAAGGATGAAAGTGCTCACAAATCTACAGTACAAGTCTGTGCAGAAGAGTCACCCAACCTGTCAGAAGCTCCCGAACCTCTGACCGTCACCCGGCAGGAATGTTGTCTTTGAGAGCTGAAAGGCGATTGGCTGATCGCGCCTGCAGGTGAAAATAAACCTGTTTGGAGACAGAGATGGGTGGAGCCGCTGCACAGTGAGTTAAATACTGCGACTTGCACCTGACGTCTGCAAACTGGGTGTGAAGACTGCAGCGCAGGTGAGGTTATATCGGATGTCTCAATATGTATAAATATTTAAACCAACTTTTAATTCTCTTTCATTTCTTTTGCTTTCATCTTTCCCCTCTAGAGAGTTAGTTTGTTTTCTTTGTGGTTAGAACTTTCCAGTGGAAGGAAGCATGTCCCTCTTCAAGAAATTCTTCAAAAATGTCATCCATCACAGAGACCCCGACGACGACACCGTCACAGTGAGTATCACATCGCCATGGAAACACTCGTCATGAGGAGAATACACCTGTTGTTGACTAGCTGCAGTTTGGTTTAACATGTGATCGTCCTCCAGTCTTAAGTTTTGCATTCATTGAACAGATATATGGGCGTTCATGAAAAGTTAATGTTTTTTCAGGTGGTTAAACTTTCAAAGTATTTGGATTCCCTATGAATATGATTGTTTTTCATATAAAAAATGACTGTCTGTCAAAGCTGGTAGCTCTGCCTGTTGTCACCTTATGGTCCTCTCCTCCATCTTTCCTGATGAAACTTTCAAAAATGATCTGAATTGTGGAGGTTTGCAATGAGCTGAGTCGGTAAAACATCTGTGTGTCTGTTGCTCAGGTGAAAGGAAAGCCCAGACCTAAGTATTATGGGACAGTTGCCCCACATCCCAACTTTGAACCCGGGAAAGATGCTTTCAGTCTTCAGCGCGCCATTGAAAGTAAAGGTGCGTCTGTTCACTCGAGTGATCTTAACTGTGTCCTCATGCTGGTAAGGATCGGGTGAAGCTTGTTGCAGATGGTGTATGTGAATAAAGTTGAATAACTCAATTCAAAGCCGTTTCCATCACTGGATGCAGATCAGCTGCTCTGATCATTTTAATGCACTTAGGAGGGTTTTTTTTAAAGACACCAATCTTCTTTTAAGACTCCACTTTTCTTACGTGGTGGCGGTGCTCTAAGTGCTTTAAACAAAGTAAGCTAGAGTACAATGTTTCCCTCACAGAGGTGGACGAGGACATGATCGTCGCAATCCTGGTGAAGAGGAGCAACGAGCAGAGGCAGAAGATCAAAGTAGTTTATGAAGCGTCCACTGGGCAGGTGACTGATTCATTTCTCATGAAGATAGAGTTGCATATGGCCAAATAAATAAATGTAAATGTATATATATATAAATTAAACACTGAAATATAAATGCAAGCCTCGCTCTGACCTCACTGTCTAAAGGCTTTTATAGATTTGCAACACAAATGAGGTCAAATATTGTGGCAGCAACAAGTCAGTCAAGATCCACTGCATTCGAATTAAAGAGATATCTTCAAGTCACCAAAATAAAATACACGCACACATACAGGCTTTCATTTCCTTCAGCGGTCTGCAGCGCTAATCCATCTTTGAAATGCCATGAGTATAATAAACAGAAGTGCCCTCATGCTGTCTTGTTGCTGCTCCCTGCAGAGGCTGGATGAAGCTCTGAAGTCGGTTCTCAGGTCAGATTTAGAGGACATCTCTCTGGCTCTGCTCATGGAGCCGGCTCACTTCGATGCCTTCCTGCTCAGGAAAGCCACAAAGGTAAATATCAGCCGTTTATTTACCAAAAATCTGTGTTTCAGACATTTTTTCTGCTGGGGTCCAATTTTTTTTCTCTTTACGATAGAGAATGAGTCAGTAATAATCAAATATCGTCTCCTGCACACTGTCAGCCTAAACATGTATCAAAGGAACTGTGAATTTGGAGCTGACGGCGTGGAGACGTTCACCAATCTTTCTCAGCAGCATTAACAGACACTTTTTATTCCAGCCACTACTGAGCAGCTGCACTGCACCATCATCAGAATAGACAAATAATATAAATGACCACATAAATAATGACTAATACAGCAAATGGGTTTTTTGTTGCTGTTGATAACAACACTTAGGTTGTATTTGTATTTGTGTTATTTGTGTGAAAAGTCCTATAAAACAAATGTTATCCTCCCAACATTTGCTCTATTCCAACAGGGTTTCGGCACAGACGAAGAGGTCCTGGTGGAGATTCTGACAACAAGATCAAACCAAGAGATTCGAGATATCAAGAGGGTCTTCAAAGAAGGTTTGGCCTAATTCAATTCAGTCATTCTGTCAGTCGTTGGTGAGCATGCTGAGCTCTTAGTTCCTGAAAGGTTTTTGTGTTTTACATAACATCTTAGGTATTTGCCTGCGCACACAGCAGTAGAACAACACTGAATTTGTTGACGGTGAAGCACTGTAATCACACAGCCATGATGATTACAAGCCTCTAAACAACAATAGTCATGATTATTTCTATTATCTTACTGCAGAGTATGTTATCTCTGTGCTGAAACGCTCTTTGTCCCTCAGAGTACCAAACAGAGCTGGAGGACGTTATTAAGGATGAAACCAGCGGTGACTTCACCTCGGCACTTCTGGCCATGTTGAAAGCAAACAAAGATGAGAGCATGGAAGTCAACCAGGATCTGGCCCAAAGGGATGCAGAGGTAAATTCAGGAAAGTCTGCTTTTAAATGGTACCTACCGCTGGCTTCATTTGATATGTTGAGGAATCCCACGACAAAAACAAAACAAATAGTACTTAGATATTAAACTTGGGTCACAATCATCATTTCATCATTTCAAAATAAGACTCAGTCATTTCCTAAAACAGCAGGGCACTGTAGGAGAAAATGATGAATTTGTTAGGGACTATTTCCAGCAGTGGATTAATACACATTTGGTGCCTTAGTGGGTATTTACAGCAGCAGGACAGTGAATGATGGATTGATTCAAATAAACCATATTGCGTGTGTTCATTCATGGTGATGAAGGTGAAACAGTGTGGCTCAATGTTTTTTTAATAGCTTTTTGGACAAAGGAGCTGTATGGCACAGAGGAAGAAGATATGGTTTTGTCTTCATAACTAATACTTGTTTGTTTTTTTTTAGAATCAGATTTTATTTTATTTTTTAATTTACATATCAACAATGAATATAAGCATACATCAACTAATACTTGTTAGTGGGATTGATTGTTGACAATAAGGAACATACAGAATATCATCAGAGTTGTCCTTTAAAGTGACGGTTCTGTAGAGAATGATATGAACCTGCTGTGCTGTGTTACTGCTTCGTACCTGCAGGTTCTGTTTGAGGCCGGTGAGAACACCAAAGGAATCAATGTCTCTGCCTTCATCGACATCCTGACCACGCGGAGCGGGCCGCAGCTCTCCAAGAGTGAGTACTGGACATGTGTGAATGAGAAGAGTGCACACACACACACAGACACACACACACACCTGGACAAACCGGTGGAACCAGGTGGAACACACCCAGCAGCAAAGCAGGCCTGATTTTTCAAGGATTGTTTTGTGCATCAGTTAATTAGATTAAAGAAGAAAAAATACAGCTGTTGATGAAGTAATAGATTATTTTGTGAAGTCTTTAGATTTATGTTTAGGTTTAATTGAGCACACATACAATATGCTGATGCTCCATCCTTCAGGTCGATGTTTAATTAAAATATACCTTCTGGTAGTTAATGTCTATAGATCCTTTCAAACCAGATCAAGACTGTTTTTTAATCCCAGAAATGTTTGGGATGTGTGCAAAGATCTCATACCTTGACTACCAGCTTTTCTGGAGACACATCTGCTTTCTGTCTGACAAGAAGCCCATTAACCCATAAGTACCTGTTGTTTGTCTGTTTTCCTGTTAGCGTTCCAGCACTACGCTTCCGTCAGTGACGTCACACTGCCTAAAGCCCTGGACATGGAGCTGGGGGGAGACATCGAAGACTGTCTCATTGACATTGGTAAGGAGGGTTCCTTCATCTCTTTCCTGATTTGATAGCATTTGTGTTGCAGTGTGTGATTTAAAAAAAAATGAATTTCATAAAATGTACAAAACCAAGCTGGAGAATAAAGTGAAGACAAGGAAGAAAAAGAGATTAAGCTCCAAAACATTGATACACAAAAAGGCAAATAGTTAAACAACACTTTATGGAGAAAGAAAAGCAATTAATCCCAATCTCATATAGCCTATACTGTATATATAGCATATATATATATATATATATATATAGCCTATATATGTTGTCCTGAGGGTGGAGCAAGAAGAAAGGTCAGGGGAAGCTCATGCACAGCAAAATGAATGGGTTTACCAATTAGACTTTGATATTGTTTGTGTACAAGTGAAAAATGTGGTGATCCACCAAAAAGCCCCTGAATTTCCACAGAAAATATCATGAACATCTGGCCAGTGGTTGTCGAGATGTGTTACACGATTACTTGCAGATGAGAGAATAGACTGATGAACACTCTCATGCTAAAGAACATTCTGGGGAAAAAAAGGTTGAACTTTCAATTCTCATAGTGTTCCTGTGAAGTCTCAGTCATGCAACATGTGGTATCCAGAAAGAAAACACTGGATGGAGCGCGTCCATAAAGAACAAAGAGACCATGAAAAAACCTTTAAAGCTGAACAAGCAAGTGATGAAACAACAGATTCAAACACCGGATAGACCCGATCCAGCATGTGACACATTGTGGCCTGACACGTGAGATGTCATGTACGTAAATTAATGGTGCATATTTTCAGTGGAAATGTTTGTGTCTTTTTTTGACGTTTAGTGAAATGTTCCTGGAACAAATCGGCTTTCTTTGCTGAGAAGCTCCACAAGGCAACAGAGGTGTGTGTGTGTGAATATCTCATTCTCTTTCTCAGTGTGTGTGTGTGTGTGTGTGGTGTGTGTGTGTGTGTGTGTGTGTGTGTGTGTGCTTGTGTAAAAATACATGCCTTAATTGTCATGGTTGTGTCTTTGGGAATCTATTTGAAATATATCAAGTGTTGAAAAGCCTACATAACAATGCATTCCCATACATATAACATGTGAAAAGTGACTTTCCACATAAATATATTAGCTTGTCGATGAATCCATGTTTTGCTGATGAATCTCAAATACCAGATTTTTGGTTTGGTCACCATAAACTTTGTCATAAATGTGCCGGCTGCATCATACGAATACTGAATGAGAGAACAGTGAGTAGTAAAGAGTGAGGTGATTTGCATACTTTCTACCCATTCAGTGATGGAGCCTCTGCTCCGTTCTCACAGGGCCACGGCACATGTGAGGACACGCTGATCAGGGTGCTGGTGAGCCGCTCTGAGGTCGACCTGAAGAAGATTGTGCAGGAATACAGGGCCATGTATGACGTTAGCCTGCAGGAGGCCATACTGGTAAAATAACATTTCAATCATTTCATCAAAATGACTATGAGTGATGATGATGAGTATTCATGTGACCATATCTTTCTCTCCGTTTCCCAGATGGACACTAAGGGACATTATGAGACCATCCTGCTCAGTCTGTGTGGACCTTATTGAAATTCTACTGAGGCCACTTCAGTGTAAATGGAGGCCAGCTTCTTCATCGGATCATTCGAAATGATTAAGAATAACACAATCAATCTGTCAACAATAAAACACATCTTCCATTTCTGACTTTCCTCTTGTTTTTCTGCTTGTCTTTTGCTTTAACACACTTCTTTTCTTTGTTATACTTCGTTATAAGACAGCTAAGTCCGTTTACCAAATCTACATTTTGAGTATTACCTATAGTAATTAAAAATCTGTAGAACCATAAAATAGCCATTTGAAATTAAATTAAATGAGTACAAATTACTTCATTACTATGACTGTTTAAGTAATGATCTAAATTATAGTTTTCATGTAGTCAAAATATTACAGTAAACAATAGATTAAATTTCAACGTTAAATAAAATGACGAGATATTAAATTCAATAATGAGTCATTTTAAATCAGAATTGTGTGCCCAATATGTCATAATTTGCATTCACTGTCTAAATTTGATTCTGATATTTAATTATCCTAACATAACGGAAACGGGTCCTGTAAGTGTATGGTCCTTGAGGATTTTTTATAACTTGGATGGATGGAAAGATAGATAGATGTTGTTACAGCAGCCAGCAGTTATCCAAAACAACAGTAAAGGTAGGCCTACAGTAAATTTACACACTAGATATATATCCATAGAATAAATAATATAAATAATATAATATTAACCAGACTATAACAAGTACAGTATAATATATATGTCATAAAATAAAGTAAAAATCAAGTACATAAGTTATATTTAGCCAGTTAGTTTCCGCCTCCTTCGTAATCATCGTCATCATCGGCGCAGAACTGAACTGCGCAGCAGCAACGTCACGAACGCTACGTACACGTGACGTGGACATGTTTACCGTGTCCGGAAGTGCTGTGGCTTTTTGGCCAGGCTGGATTTTTTTTATCCTTTCATTACGGACTCCAGCTGTTATTGTGGTCCGCTCAACCCAGAAATAGTTAAACTATCGAGCTCTGCCGGGCGCGTATGTGTTTGTTTGACGTCCACCGCACACAGGGGACGTGTAGCAGCTCGAGACTTTGGTTAAAATCTAACTTAATCGGCATGTCAGATAGATAGCTAACTCTCTAGCTAGCATGCTAACAGGCAAATACAGCTCCCAGCTTACAGATTAATGCCTGTATTTTAGAAATTCAAGTTAGGTTTAAACGGAAGGATGGAGCCTTCCGTTTAAACTAAACGTTTAAACATATTCTCCACCGGTTATTTAGTCCAAGGTTTGATTTCACTGCTCGGGTAACAGTAATGTTCAGGATATTAGGGACATAAACACACTGGACTGAAACTGGTCGACCTTTGGTGCTTGAAGATGGAAGACAAATACAGCAGCAACGTGCTTTCGGGCGGGCAGCTGGGAATGGTCGAAGTGCCCAATTCTAGGTATGTGTTGTTCAGCTTACATTCATCTCAATCAAAACGCGTTGACTTGACCTATTGCTTGTGTTTTGGTGACATTAAATCAGCCAAGTCGGATCATGTTAGCTGTAGTCCAAGTAACAGTCTGTTGATTGAAGTCCACAACGCCAGCTGAAACTAAATCAGGGCTGCATCTAATGATTATTCTCATTATATCAAGTGATTACCTGATTATCCTTTAAACGTCTATACTAATGCCAATGTGGTGTTTTTAAGTTGCATTTTGTGTCCAAACTTAAAACATATTCAATTTACAGTAATATATCAGAAGAAGGAAGCACATTTTCACGTGTGAGATTGCTGATGACCATGATTGTGTCGGCACATATTTGATGTAATGTGCAAAAGCTCAATGGCAGTGCAAAAATATGTTTGCCTGTACTAATATATATATTTCTGTATTTTTTCTCCTCAGGTTAACCAGATACATAGTTTTACTGGTTGTGGCGAAAGTACTCAAGGCTCTTGGGATCTTTGAATCTTACGATATCCTAAAAGTTGTTCACATCGTCCAGTTCATCTTCATACTAAAACTAGGGTGAGTGCTCGTACGTTTGTTACTTCCATGCCATTTTATTGAACTTGTACTTGTTTTGTGTTAGTATTACTGCAGTAATAGTAATCTGTAATAATGGATGGGGACAACATGCTGACAGTGACCCTGCTTCTTTCTCAGGAGTGCTGTTATTCTGCTTTTCTTTCAAAAACCTTTCTCCTCTGGCAAAGTCATCTCAAAAAGACAGGTTAGTTGCAGTTCTTCCTCTGTGTTCTCGCTTCATTTAAGAAAAACATTTTTTTACTTAATTTGACATAACAGTAGGGGTGCACACTTTTAAAAGTAAAACACATTGTATCAAACTGCCATAATGATTAATCTGCTTTATTTTTCTCTGTTTTCTTTGTAGTGGATAAAGTTACTAAAGCATGCTGTTTTCAGCTGTGTCATATCCCTCCTGGGATTCTTCGGTCTGACTCTCTGTGGACCTCTCAGGTAAAATGTCACGATAAATGTGTGTTGATGGGACAGTTCCACTCAAAGTCAAATCGCTCTAAATACTATCTAGTGCTAGTTTTGGAGATATTGTGTTTTAGGGTGTGATTTGAAATCTTCTTGTCTTTTATAGGACATTGTTGCTTTTTGAGCACAGTGATGTGGTGGTCATTGCTCTCCTCGGTGTTTTGTTCACAAGCTCAGGAGGGGGGCCGTCCAAGGTAAGGAGGCCATGAGTTTGCTGGTTTGAACAGAAACAAAATGACTATGTTGGACTGTGCATACTGTCTCAGGTTAATATTTAACTGTTGTGGAAGTATGTAATATGCATTTCTGTTGGTTTGTCTTACTTTGCACAGACCAGAGGGGCTGCTCTCTTCATCATCGCTGTGATCTGCCTCCTCCTCTTTGACAATGATGATCTCATGGCGAAGATGGCGGAGCATCGTATCCTTTGCTCCTTGTGAAGGGCAGCAGTCATTGCTGTTTTCACTGTTATTTGCCTGATCTGTCTGTGTTCATCATAATTCTCTGTTTGCATTGTGTTTGCCTTGACTCGGCTTCTTCCCAGCTGAGGGACATCATGACAGCGCGCTCACTCATTTCCTCTACACTGCCATTGCCGTTTTAGGTGTTGCAGATCATAAAGTAAGCAAATTCCGTAACACACATTACATCTTATGTTTAGTGCTACCTGCAGAAGTATAGTCCAGTATTGGTTTCATCTTCTAAATTAACTTACTCCCTGTCATGCCATCAGGGGGGTGTAATGCTGCTGGTGGCCTCAATGTGTCTGAAGGTCGGCTTCCACACAGCTTCCAGGAAACTGTCAGTGGAACTCGGTGGTGCAAAACGCCTCTATGCCCTTGACAACCTGGTTTCTGCGATTGTGCTGCTGCCCTGGGTCATAGTGCTGTCAGTGACCACTGAAGTAAGTTTGCAGACCTTGCATTTATGTATCTTCTTTGGCTCCCTGTCTCGTTACTGCAAATTAATTCAAAATTAATTAATTTTTCATCCTCATCTACGGCACTAAGATGCTTTACTTGACCCCTCACTGACTGCTTTTTCACTCTGTCTCTACACCAGAGTAAAGTAGAATCATGGTCGTCCCTCATCCTCCCATTCGGGATGATCATCCTCTCGGTAATGATCCTGGAGTTTTACGTCGAGGCTATTTGCAACGCGAAGATGGAGACGCCAAGGTGTGCCCGCTACGGCACCACCGCCCTCCTCCTCAGCGCCCTGCTGCTGGCCAACTTCTGGACTCACCCGCTGACTGACCAGCTGCGCTCCATTAGCAAACCACCCCAGCAGGTCAGCACGGAGCATGTGCTCTCGGGAGGAGTGCTTGTCAGTGCCGTCTTCTTCATCATGTGTAAGTGTATAGTCATCATGTAAACCTCGTCTCAGATGAGCCTGGTTTTTAAATGTACATGTCCTGCAGCGCTGGCAAAGCATTTATGTACTTTTTCACCACTGTCACTGAAACGCTTCAACAAATTCCTGATGTCCTGTCCATAGTTAAACGTGTATCTATTCCCCTTCCCTCATCCCTCTCTGCAGCATCCAGTATTCTTGCATCTCCCTCAAAAAAAGGTCAGAAGGGCACCCTTGTGGGCTACTCGCCTGAAGGGACCCCTCTGTACAATTTCATGGGTGATGCCCTGCAGCACACATCGCAGTCCCTCCCCCGGTTCATCAAAGACTCCCTGAAACAGATCCTGGAGGAATACGATTCCAGACAGATCTTCTACTTCCTGTGTCTCAACCTGGTATGTAGGGTGTCTGGAAGAGAAAACTCACAGCTGACCATGTGAGAGATCGAGGATATAACTGGAATGGTCAATTTACTGAAATGCTTACAAGTTGGTAACACTGCATAGACTATTGAAATCCCCTTTAGTTATTTTGAGGTCTTTTGCTCTGCGTGTTTAAGGCTTTCACCTTCGTGGAGCTGTTTTACGGCGTTTGGACCAACAGTCTGGGGCTGATCTCCGACGGCTTCCACATGCTGTTTGACTGCTCGGCTTTAGTCCTCGGCTTGTTTGCGGCCCTCATGACGCGCTGGAAAGCTACCAGGATCTTCTCCTATGGGTAAAGTCCATAAATAAAAACATGTGCAATCTCTTTGGTAGGAGAGTAGCATTTTAAAATTCAGCAGGATGTTTAAAAACAAACGTTATTTTTTTGCAGGTATGGTCGTGTGGAAATACTCTCTGGATTCATCAATGGCCTGTTCCTGATGGTCATCGCTTTCTTTGTATTCGTTGAGTCAGTCACCCGTGTGTTGGATCCTCCAAACATAGACACAGATATGCTGACTGTGAGTTAACTGCATCCAATCTAATTAATGTAAAGGTTTGAGACTGAATGGACATTTACGCCAATCTGTCAAGGTATTTTAGTAACATTTATTTTCTGTATCTCTGATCATGTTTTTATCATATCATTTAATATCCAGTATCGGCTAATACAGAGTCCTTAGTAGGGGCCATCTAGTGGGCCTCGGAGGTACTGCCAGATTAGATTAAATGAAAAAAAAATGTTTGGGATCATTTGCAAAATGTGCTCAAGAATTCACATAACGGGTGTCCTCCTGGGTGAATGTTCTAACTTTGAATCATTCATCCACAACCTTTCTACTATTACTAATACTCCCACTACATAGACTTAATCATTATGCTAGAAAGTGCTTTCAGTTATAAATGGCTGAAGTCTGCTTGTGGTTTTTTGTCTCCTGCAGCCGGTGTCGGTCGGAGGCTTACTGGTCAACCTGGTGGGGATCTGCGCTTTCAGTCACGCTCACTCCCACGGCGGCAAAAGCTGCTCGTCAAACGACCAGGTCACTCACATCATGGCCACTCTCACGGTGAGCACAGCCATGGAGGTCACGGCCACTCTCATGGAGGGCATGGGCACGGCGGGCACAGCGGACATGGACATGGCGGACACGGGCACTCTCATGGCTCCGGGGGCGGAGGCATGAACGCTAACATGAGAGGTGTGTGTTTCCATTGATGTACTGAAGCATTTTGTAGAAAGGAGGCTGCAGCCAGAGACGATCCTCATTCTTTTTGCTTCCAGGTGTTTTCCTCCATGTCCTGGCCGACACGTTGGGCAGCGTCGGTGTCATCATCTCCACCATCCTCATCCGTCAGTTCGGCTGGTTAATCGCTGACCCAATTTGCTCGCTCTTCATCGCCACGCTTATTTTCCTCAGCGTCATCCCGTTGATGAAGGACGCCTGCGAGGTGCTTCTTCTACGGATTCCCCAGGAAAACGAGAAGGACCTGAACATTGCGCTGGCAAAGGTGAGGAGTCGCACGTGATGAGGACAAAGTTTCTGCAGTTTTCTTTAATACAGATGGGCTTTTTTTCCCAATCAAACTAAACAAAATAATGTGGTTCAATGTTCAGTGTAGTTTTGAGCTTTTATTTA
This sequence comes from Chelidonichthys spinosus, assembly GCA_029853015.1. Lineage (NCBI taxonomy): Eukaryota > Metazoa > Chordata > Actinopteri > Perciformes > Triglidae > Chelidonichthys > Chelidonichthys spinosus. The sequence continues at coordinate 8,310,525 of CM056840.1, forward strand.
AGATTTTAAATCGGTGGTATGTGATGCTTTTCATCTCCAACAAGGAGGTCATGCGTTTTTGAGTTTGTATCTTTTTCTTGTTTTAAAATCTTTCGTGGAGATCCAGGATTTAGAACTACTGGTAACTACTTCACTTAATGAAAATATGCCATGTGTCCCATAGTTGTCTGTCATGTGACAACTACTTTGATGATATGGATCTTGATTTTAGACGATTTAAACATTTCACATTCAAATATGGTCTTATCATTTGCCTTAACAACAGTAAATATATTAACAACCCATCAGCAGAGGTGTAAATCTTTTTTCCTGGTTCATTTCAGCTTGAGAAGATTGAAGGAGTTTTGTCGTACAGAGATGCTCATTTCTGGAGGCATTCAGCCAACATGGTCGCCGGGACCGTCCACCTTCAGATCATGCCAGATGTGGTGGAGCAGAGGATCATACAGCAGGTCGGTACAAACGGGAGAATCTAGAGTCCTGCTGATGTTTCACAGCAGAATCCATATCTGAGGTCATACCAGCTAACATTCCCTGACCTGTGATCCTGTTTGTAATTGGGTCATTTTATATTCATGCTCCCTAGAGGATGACTCCTCAGGCTGACCGCGGTGAAATTTGGAGTTTATTGCATTGACAGTTCTGGTTGGTCTGTGCATTTCCCTGATTCGTAGGTGACGGCCATTTTGAAGGACGGCGGGGTGAATAATTTGTCGGTCCAGGTGGAGAAGGAGGCGTACTTCCAGCACATGTCGGGACTCAGCACAGGGTTTCATGAAGTTCTGGCAATGACGCAGCAGATGGAGTCCATAAAATACCTGAAAGACGGGACGTGTATCATGTAACCACCATCTGTTGGACCAAAGGACCAAAAAGTCTCTGTTTTTTGTTGAAATGTACAGTTTATGTATGTATTTGGTTAAAATAAATCTGAATATATTGGTTTTATCTTTGTGTATCTTTTTGTTTTTACAGTTGAATAATTCAGTATTTATTTTCTCATTTTCACTGAAGAAATACTTGACAAACAAAGTGCCTTTTGATTGTTGCAATGTTTGACATGAAAACTAACGACTTTGAATTCCTTTTTCCTCAGAGACTCCAATAACATATGACACGTATTTTGTTTTCCACACTAAAGTGTGCGTTAGCTACCGGGGAAAACAAAAGTGTGATCCACTTCATATTCTGGTTGCACAGTAGTCGACCCACTTTCTTTGTGCCATGAATGATCCCAGGTGGTCGACAGAAGCTGCAATGTTAAATCGAGGCTTATACAGAAACACTACGGTGTCCTTCACATAACGTAAAAATGCGAAAGGTCCCCTCTAGAGCCAGTGTTTGGGTTGTTCCTTCTGGGCCGCTGCAGAAATGTGTCGCTGCAACATGTCAGACTCCACCAACAGGCTCCCTGCGTAAATATGTACAGCCCAGTCACAGCTAGTGAAAACACAATGATTCTTAGTTCCAGGTCATTACACACTAATGCAGCATAGTTTAGATAATATTTCTGCCAAAAGATCCATCGAAATCCTACACACTGGACCTTTAAATCATAAAGTGTATTGTAGAAAAACTGGCCTGAATGCATGATGATGCAAAACATCAGCAGAAGTAAAGTAGAGGCAGTAGAACTGCACTGTCATGAAAAAAATGTTTTTTAGTAATATCGGCCAATATATAATCATCCAAAGTTTTAAAACTTTAAAATATCAATATTGTCCACCATAAACTCAGCATTGTCACAGTAAAAGTCATCTTGAGGTCATATTTCACATTGTTATCCATTATGTGTCTGACCAGATTATTTAATGGTTTGGAATAAATACATATACTTTCCCAGGGAACTAATCCTGACTGGTGAGTTCTGACCAAATCCAGTTTTTATTTATTATTTAGTATTATTTTTTATTGTCATTTATGTTCCGTGTCATTTGTATTATTTGGTCCTAATTAGATACATGTTTTATATACGTCACTACCTGAGTTTCAGAAATGACTTTCTGAATGATTAGCAAATCGTGCTGAGCTGTCAAGTATTGAACTCAGCAATTACAAATGAAAAGAGTACCCAAAATAATGGTGAATAACCTTCTAGCTTTATTTGAGCAATGAGCATTAATCTAATGCATATAAATGTGAAGACAAACACAGTAAAACACACTCCCTGTTGCTACGTTGCAGAGAGAAATGCCGACTATGACACAAATGATATGTGTTGCTCCATGAAAACAGAACCCTCTCCCCTACGCGTTCGGGTTTCCATGCAGGTGTCAGGAGTTTGTAATGTGCAAAATATGGGGTTCATGCATCCTACGCAGCTGATTTCCTCTTGCCTTCTACTCGATCTCATTGGAGGTTTCCACGGTGGCCTTGATCTTCATTTCTGCAGGGGAATCGCAAAGAAATCAGGATCTGGGCTTTTTTTTTCTTGAATGTTTAATCTCTTGGGGTTTGGGGGTCGTTTACCTGGGCAAGGTCCACCTTCCAGCATAATATCATCAATGGCGATGTCACTCCTTACAGATGAACCCCTGGTCGCTTTGAACACAATCTGTGAACATACTTTCTCAATCAGGGTCATCATAGGCAGGATGAGATGATTGGTGGGAAAGGAAACAAGAAATAACAAAGTTCTTCTGCTATTTTGACTTTTCTATAAACGTTTCCTTTTGGGAAATGTGACAAGTGGCCAAAACTAGACGCTTAGTTTTTTTAAATGGACGAAAAGGTCAACAATGCATTGTACTGTATTTTATAAGACTTATCATTTAAAACCGTGATTACTGAAAGTCACGACTAGCTATCTCTGCCAGATAAATGCATTGATTTATAAAATACAATATTGGAGTAGAGGTAGGAAGTAGCATAAAATCAATTCATTTAATTAAACAAAATGTGCAGTACAAGTACAGCACTTGAGAAAATATTACTCGACTACTGTCTTTACACTAGGTCTGCCATAACAGGTTATGGAATAGAATTACAGTTTGTGTGTGAATTAATCAGCAACATTTTGATAATTTATTATTCATCAAGTAATTAAAAAAATATAGAACCATCTCTGTTTCTAGCTTCTTAAATGTAAGGATCTGCTTTTTTGTATTTCTACATAATATTAAATTTCATATATTTGTCTTTTTCGCTCTGGGAATGTAATGGAATTTTCTTCACTTATTTTCTAAATGCTGCTATTTTATAAATCAAATAAAATTGAAATAACGTTCAACAGTGAAAAGCTGAGAAGTTATTCTTTAAGATAGATCTTCTTTCTGTCATCTCACTCACGTCGAGCACACAGGTTTTAAAAATACACCAGGCAGGAGAGGTTTTTGTTGAGCGCTTGCCTGATGCTGGCTGTCACTCCGGTACTCTACTGTGGCCCTCAGCCAGGCGATGCTCTGCTCGCCACTCAGTTGCCATAGCAACGTGTCCTCTCCGTTCTTGTGGAGGTGAATGCTCAGCTGCCCCGTCCCGGAGCCGTACATGTGGTAGTAGAAGTGCAGGCACTGTGGCCCTCTGGAGCCCCTCAGAGGTCGGGACAGCAACCGGACACTCTGACCAGGCAACATGGGCGACGCCTCCATGTGCAGGTAGTATCCTGTTGACCAAAAGTCAACGGGTTTGACTTGATTGACAGCCTACAGCGTAAAAATCTGACCTTTTCTAACTCTTTTTCTGCAGGCCAGTGTACAGCATGCATTATTAGCAGAGGATTCTGGACTTGGAAGCAGGGGATCCTCACCAAGTCCCGTGGTGTGGTCTCCTCTCTGGGCCCGTGTACGAGGTCGGGGTGGGGCCTCTCCTCCACTCCCAGTCGCCACCATCACTCTGCTTGTCCTGACTGTAACCGCACAGACCCGCCTCAAAGTCGCAGTGTCCCGGCAGAGACAACAAACCTGCAACCAGGGACACTTTGTGTTACGTAACACGTGAGTTCGACAGTCTTCGACAACTTTTACTTTGGAGCCCCACTGACCTACTACTAACTTTAAAGGTACAATTATCATGTCCAAAAGTATTATAAATCTAAATATTTGTAGTTGATACTCTATTTTAGTGGCACAAATTCCCAAACAAATTAGCAGATGCTCAAATTGTTGATATTATTATTTGGGGCCCCAGGGCTGTTTCACGTGTTGCTCAGTTAATAAACCACCCTTTGACTCTCAGACTGGATCTAATTTTCCTCCAGAAATCACGGCTGCTGTCAGTTAAACAGCAGGATTGTCTATTGTTGTTTGTGTGTGTTGTTGCAAATCAAACATCTGAAACATGAGGGCTTCTTGTGCTGTAGATTTTACCTGCTGTCAGCTCACAGTCTCCGAGGCTCACGCTGATGTCGTCCAACGCCACGGAGCCACAGTCCCAGAAGCTCTTGCAGGTGCTGACAAAGACCATCTGAACAGCAAAGACAGTAAACAGTGATTTGAACAGGCTCAGAATGTAAAAGGAGGAACAAAGGGCCAGTGTGTGGAAGGAAGGATGAATTAATTATCGTGCACATGAACACATGATGGGAATGCGAGTTTATGGTGCTTCCGCATTGGCTTCACTTTTCAGTACTTGAGGTTGCTGCTTGGTCCAGACTGAAATATCTCAACGATTGCTATTTGTTTAGACATTCATGGTCCCCAGAGGATGAATCATTATGACTTTGGTGATCTCTGACTTCCCCTACAGCACCAACATGAGGTTAATATTTTAGTTTGTTTTTGTTAAATGTAACTGGAGACCCCTTAGATTTCATCATCAGGTCACTCACTCATCTTCCCTTCCCTCCTTCCTTCTTGCATTCATCGTTTACTGTTATCCTGACTGATATGAGATACGTCCACTTCCTGTCCTCTGACCTTGGCAGGCTGTGATGTCTGGAAGGTGACGTCCGTGGTGATCCAGAGTCCTCTGGACATCTCCCCCTGAGTCCAGATCTTCTCCTGGCTGCTGCTCTGCTGCTGCTGCAGATACACAGCGAGAGCCTGTTCCGGTTGGTTGAAACCTGCAGTTTCCAAAGTTATTCATGTTTGGTGAGTCACTCAAAAGAATCCTCAGCACATGATTCACACGTCGACTCCAACCCCAATCACTAAATGAGTCTTGGCAAATACCCTCCCATCCAGAGAGTTTGCAGGTGCCACTCACCCCTCAGGGAGTAGTAGAATCTCAGGCAGTACTTGGTGTTCCCAGGCAGAGTCGGACCAATCAGGCGGCTAATGTAACCAGAGCTGGGGCTTAGCCGGGAGTGAGCCAACAGGAAATATCCTGGAAGGAGAAGACAGCCTTCATTTTCTTGCGAAATTGTCCCTTCCTGTAAATCTGCTTGCCATGAATGTTCCCATCACTACTCACACCCGTTATTGATCTCAATTTCAACAGTTTTCAACTGTTTTTCAGGCTTAAATCCAGCTTTGTTTTCCCACAGTATCATCCTGCTCCATCGCTGCTTTTCAATCTATGTAAATTGATTCATGGATACAAAGCCATCTCCAAATCTCTGGCTTATAGATTTGTAGCAATATGAAATATCAAAGCACTCGTTTCTGGGGGCAACATTTACTGAACCAGAGAATAAATGTACAACAATAATCTAAACACTCTGTAGAGCTGGAGAATCTTCTGTGATTTGGGCTTTACAAGAATCCCCAGAGGCATTTGACCAATGATCAGAGATAGTGGTCAAAAGATTTGTTCTTCAGCTTCAACTGAAGCTGACTTACCCTTTTCATGTGGGTTTAAATATTAGAGACTAGAATCCATTCTGAGTTCTTTCAGCCCACCTGCCCCCGTGGTGTGGTCTCCGTTCCTAAATATGTTGGGCTTCACAGACACTCTCCTCCACGACGACAGCATTGCCTGGTCCTGGATGTAGTTGCAGAAACCCGACTCAAAGTCACAGCTGGCGATGGAGGGGTCAAAGGTCGGCTCTGTGGAACAGATGTATGAGGTCAGCGTGCTGATGTTGGATGTTGGTTGTGGTTATAGCCCAGAGGATGAATCCTACATGTAAGTCCTGACTTTTCCTTTTGTGCCACAAAATCAGATTTTAAAATTTCCCTTTGAACAGCACAGAGAAAACTACACTCAATGATCACCCTTATGACTAACTTATGTGAACCTCCAAGGTTTTATCTGTAAGATATTTGATCTTTTTAGTCCTAAAGTGTCATCTTTTTCACCCAGAAACCATCACAAATAGGACACAGTGCAAGGTGACATTGTTAAACCGGCTCTTATAATAATGAGGCAGTTTAAAACTTAGGCTGCAGCTCACCAGTGTCTGTGCTGCAAAACTCTGGAGAAAAGGAAATGTCATCAACTGCAACGCGTCCTCCTCTCGGGCTGTTAAAGGATACTTCAAAGACTACCTGGCGAGGCAGACAGTCACATGGAGACAGGCACTCATAAACACAGATACACGTCATCGTGTGCAGGCAGATGCTTACCCTCACACAGGAGGGAACAAACAACTGTGCAACCATTCTTCATTCATGCACCAGCTAAAGGTTCAAAAGCACAGCTTGGCCGCTCACAGTAGACCTGTGTTTCTGCCCGCAATGCCAGAAAGAGAATTTTTATAGTTTAAACATTTCAGCAGTAGATAAATTATATGTAAAAGTCATCATATAGAGGTTTAATATGTCTACAAAGCTCATACCGACCTGTACAGAGTACGGGGCCTTCAGGTCCACCTGCACAGGTATCCATTCTTCGAGCGTCCCGCTCCAGTTGCTCTGGTTGTCTGTCTCTGCCCTCCACAGCTCCTGGTACTGACCCAGCCGGTCTCTGGTGAACACAGAGAACAGATTCCCTCTCTCCTCGCTTCGCTGGTACTGAAAACTCAAGCAGCCGGACATCGGCACCGTTGTCATGGGAGACACTAGTTTGGCCACTTCTTTGAAAGTCTTTGCGTAGATGGAGTCCACGTACATCAGGTGACCTGAGTGGGAGTTTAAACATGAGCTATCTTCTTCTTATGTTTCTTCTTGACAATAATCCTGCTGTTTTAAATACTAACTAGAAAGCAAAATGCGTATTAATCTGCATCGTGAAATAGTCCCCAATAAATACTTCTGTTGGAAACTATATATCTGTGACCTGCTTCCACAGATTAACGTCTTTGGTGAGAAGGAATTGGTGACACAGATAATGTTGAGAAGTCAGAAAATACTGAGAGAAGAACTAAAGGATTGTTAGTTTTGGTCTATTCATGTTGAATATGAACAATATAGAGTAACGGCAGGCTTATCTTTTAAGGTGTGGGAGCAAGTGTTATCATAACTGATATTATGGCCAAAGCAAAATAATTCTAAAATTCCTTAAATATAATTTACTTGCTTATTTTATACAAAATGAAAACGTGCAGGGATCCAAGCTATTATATGAAAATACCTTTGTATGAATAATGCTCACCTGTCCTGTTGTTGTATGTGTGGTCGTTTGGTATGTTGTTGTGAAGTAGCTGGCCCCCGCCTCCTCCCACATACCAGTTTACATTGGCGTTCCACTGGTTACTGTATCCACACAGGTGAGACTCCTCAAAATTACACTCTGGACGCAGAAAAATGCAAAACAGGCCCGCTTTTATGGGTGTGGGTGCAAAATACTTTTAACTTGTACCAAAATGTTGGCGTGTGTGAGTTGTGGGGAATGGAGCACAGCTGGTCTGCATCCGTAGTTACATGCATATGTGGATTATTGTGTGATTATGGTGTTTTAGGAACGACGTGTGAGTGAAGTTTGTGTGAAGTCACCGACCCAGGCAGTATCCAGGGCTGATGTGGATCTCAAAGATGGCCACGCTGCTCCCAGCACTCCACCCAGGTTTACCTTCGATGACAACCTAATCGACAACACATGCTCAGTGATACCCTGCAACCACGATATGGAGTGACACGGGAATGACATCATAGAAGGCGAGTGAACGTATGGAAGGTCAGAGAGAGTGCACACATGAAACCCACAGGAATTTAATTTACTTAAATCTCTGGTGAGCAGCAGGTTTCCTGTAAAATGACTTCCAGAAGGAGAAATGACTCTGAGGTCATGGGGTCCGGGCTTGTACATGTGAGTGTATGTAAGAGGTCATTTGTATTGAATACATATAGAATGAATAAATAGCATACACAGCACACACAGAGCAACATTAGCATTTGTTTCAATTTGTGATTTTGTCCACCTTGATTGCTTTCGTCTTTCAGCTCTGTTTTGGTCTCCACCAACTCTGTTAGTTGCTTTGTAACTTTGTCCCATTGTTTGGTGCTGGACAGGTAAAGTACAATACGTTTATCAGAGCTTGTTTGCTAAAAACAGCAGCTCCCCGTCACTGCTGGAAACCAGCACTGAGACAAATCTATGCAGTAAATGTGTAGAAAAAAAAAGTGACTATAAATGTGTTCATAATTTCCATCCAACTCTTGGAAAGGAAGCAAAAGCCTATTTCCAAAATGCTGACGTATTCCTTTGATGGGAAAAATGAAGCGATTAAAGCCGTTTCAAACTAGCAGCATAAGGTCATTTATCTGACGGTAATTTTTGAAAATAGAGCTGTCACTTTTGTTGGAAGTGAGAGCCATGAGAATACCTCGGTGGGTTTGTGTTCAGGGAAAAGTTAATTCTATCAGTCGGCATGAAGTTTAAACCTGACATATTAATTTTTTTGCCTTGCTCCACTCCGGACTAAATATGTTCATGCTTAGGGGCCTGCACATAGCACAGACCCCCCTCAGCATTGTGTAGGTCACGACCCTGTCAGAATCAGCTCTGCCTCTGCATATTATATAAACATGGGCTGCAATTCTCCCACACAGTGTTTGGACAATATGTGTGGGAGCAGAAGTGTGTGCACACTTCAAGATGGCCTAAATTTGGGCTTGCATGTTTAATATCAACATGTTGATTTGTGCACCTCTGCAGTTTAACCAAAGGAAATGTTAGTCAGCAGTTAGTGTTTCTAAAAATGTACATAATTATGTTTTGAGTACATGTTCATCATCATTGATTCATTAGGACTCCTTGTCAAATTATGACTTTGTGCTCAAACATTTTTAAATATTATTACCTTTATTCCAGACAATGTTGATTTTCTCAACAATGTCTCTAAATCTCAATTTTATAATACTTATACTCAGTCATGTATAAAACTGTATGTATTGTTGCATAACTGTTACTTTGATTTGTTTAACTTTTACTTTTAAATTTTGATAATGTCTCGAAAACGAAAGGTTTAATTTACACAAAACTTGCAGTTGATATTTATGGTCCCCATATGAGGAGTAAGACATGACATTAAATGAGCACATTCATGCTCCTCAGAGGATGAACGCTGTACATTTTAGACACTGAATGACCTCAGAACAAACATTACACTTACGTGTAACACTCACTTACTTACTCCGTTAGAACAGTTAAATGGTCTGGTTTTGAATTTGACCTTGATTTTCATTTCATGAGTCTCCTTTTAAATAAGAGGTAAGTATCTCACCCTGTAAGGCTCGGTACTGTTCTGCAGGTCCATGCTTGCGATGGCCCAGCTATCGGAGGGCTTCTGGCTGCTCCACAGTGGTTTGTCAAAGCTCTTTCCTTCTGTGCGCTGCAGGACCTCCAGGTTTCCAGAGCCGATGATCTGGTACACCAGCCTCAGGCAGCTCCACTCGCCCTGCTCCAGAGCCGGACTCAGCAGGACCCCTGTGATCTCTCTCTGTGGTCCCGTTTCTGCACCTATCTCATCATCCTGCTCATCTCTCATGGCTGCGTCCACTGCAACAAAACGCCCTGAAATAAAACGGTACGTGGGATTTAGAATAAAATCATATGAGGAAAGACAATTTAGAGCACCTTTGCTTCATGTAATAAGTTTGTGTCCAGTAGGAGCACAGACCTGTGAAGAACTACTGGCAGATATAGGCATGGACTAAACTCTTTGTTCCAAACAACAATGGCAGAAGACGTTAGTGTAGATGCTGCAATAACATTAGTTATATTGGAACTGGAGATGATCTTTTTTTTAAACGAAGCGTAAACAACAGCATGGAAAATATGTTTTTCCTTTCCTCTTGACTGTCTTCGTCAAACGGTTTCCAATGACGACTTCTCAGGTGCTTCTGTGTAAAGAACCATCTGGCGGGTCAGGGTACCAGGCTGCACCAACACCACAGAATAGCAGCCACATGCTGAGATAATCATCAAGGATATTAAAGGGAGTAAATGTTGCTCACTGGAATGCAGGACTAATGTGACCCACCTTTCGGCCAGTGTTTCTTTGTTTGTTTTCCATTAAGCATTTTCATTATTTTGTCTGACTTCTGTGAGGAAAGTCATCAGTTGCTCGTATGACTGCTAACGAGAAATAGACAGAGGCAGGCTCTAACTAAGCTAAATGATAACATGTTGCCATTTCGTAGGTAGTGGTTGCCATCATCACCATCAGAGTTTATCACGTTGGCATACTCATATTTGCTTATGAGTAATAAACAAAAACACAGATGTTAAGACATTAACCAAAGCGCTGGGCGGATGTAAAGTTCAACCTCAATATCAGATGATCGGTCCAGAATCTTCTTTTTTGGGTAGAAGTCTGGATAGTATCTCCCCAAAATAAAATATAACAAGCTAGAATTCAGGATATCAGGAAATATATACGAGGAATTCAGCTCCCATGACAACGGCGACTCTTAGCTTCTGTTCTGCTACAGGGCTCTCCTCACTCGTCTGCCATTTATTATTCGTCCCTGTGGAATGCCCTGTTGCCTTTGGGCTCCTACATCCTGACAAACACTCACACCAGGACTCTGCTCATTTCACCTTTAATGTGGTCACTTCAAGATGTCTTCCTTCTTTTTTGCAGCCATTGATCTGCAATTGTTTGCAAATGTTTGTATTGACACAAACTTACTTGAATTGCATTGAAACTGGTCACAACCACAGTGCACACACATGTCGTGCCTCTGCCTCGTTTGAAGTCAGAAAAGAGAAGAAAAAAGTACATGAAGTACTTTATGTATTTGACATGATTTCATTTCTCTTGCAGCCTCGGCTGTGAGGCTGAGAGAGGAGAATAAATGAGCAAGAACCGAGAAAAGCATTAAGCTTCACTGACCCCTTTTTTTTTTTTTTTTTACAAGTCGGCCGCAATAGCAACAAGGATGGAAACAGGAAAATAGAAAGTAGTTGACGTATCCCAGAGGGAAGACAGGCAGCGAGACAGGCTGCAACGGCAGAGCAGTTTTCAGACAAGTACAAGCAGGGATCGTTGTGGGGAAAAAATGTCTTAATAAGGAGTTTTTCCAACAGAATCTGGCTGCAGATACAGTTGCTACTAGCAGTGATGGTGATGCTCGAAGGAAGTATTCCTTACCAATCTAATGGGTGTAGATGAGAAATGGGTAACAGGAAGCATACACGCTCTCAATAGAGAAGAAGCAATCAGTTATTCAATCAAGTGGTCCATAGTTATCAAATTGCCAACTCTGGTCTAATCAATTAAGTCTTATAAGAGGATTTTTTTCTGCATTACATTTTGCAATCAATTTAATACAATTTTATATGATTGTTGTTGTCTAGGTATATAAATATATGTTTACATATGTGATACTTAACTTCACTTAAATCACATTTTGTATAATTTATAATGGATTATTAAGGGGGTAACTGCTAGCCAGGCTGTCCAAAGTTTAAAAAGCAAAGCAAAGCTCACTACTTTGTGTTTTTAGAGGGAGTAGATTTATATGGTAGTATGATTCAGAGATAAATAGTTTGTCCATCTGCCCTTCTGAGCAGTGTTTCTGCGATTTCTGCTGGCAGCTTCACTTTGACAACAAATCTCTGGGAAGTCACCGCACCCAACTGTTGTATGATAAGAAAAGTTTTCAGCATGCCTAAAAATAGTTGTTTTTACATTTTTTATTTGAACTTTGGTGAGAGCCACTGGGTCCCCCTGCTTCCAGTCTTTTTACTAAGCGATGGCCTCCTGACTCCAGCCAGTTAACACAAACACATGCTATATGGTAGCCTCTCCATCTTCTTAGCTCACTCTTGGGGGAAAAAATGCTGAGCTGTTCCCTTAACTCTAACTCTACACCACTGAATACAGAGGTTAAAATTAATTATGTGATTAGTTGAGAGATGTTTAAGTTCAAGTTGACGTACTCAGCTATGTTCTGACAAAATTCTGGCTCTTGCCTAAATATGGTTGCCTGGTTTTCTTAGGATTTGGAAGTGTGGATTTGGGCTGATTTATGTTGAGAATAAAGTCCAGTTAGTAGGACCCATTCCAGCTTTGGGCCAGTTCCTGCAGCTGGAAACCGACTATGTACTCAGACCAGTTCTGGTGCATCGTTCATCATCAAGTTTTGCATGATAGGCCAGATTGATTGTGTCGGGTGAAAAAAATGTGGTCAACGAGCTGAGCTGTTTTGTAACATAAACACGACCTCCACCTCTTAAAGCCGGCCCCTCTTCCTGTCACAATTAACCTGACAAGATCCAGCTGCAAGTGCAACATCCAGATCTGCAGCTCAACCCTTCTCACTATTTCGTGCAAGGACGTTTCTCTCCACGCAAGACGCTTCACTTCTCTCATTTGCTGCATCTCTGCAGAGATTTCCTACGTTAGAGGAGCTGACATCTTTACAACAGGGTAATCACATGATGATCTGTTTGCTTTGATCACATAAATAGAGACACATCTTAAATATGAGTGTTTAAAGAACTCATCTGCAGTACCAACCCAGCGAGAATGCCTAAATCTGTTATTTCACTGACTCCAGATGTTCGGAGATGCTGGAATCAATAAAGACCAGATGGGCTCTTTTTTGCCAGTTTGCTTCGGAGCTATGACCAAAATCAGCACCAAAACAACTGAGCCACAACTGAGCCAACACTTAATAAGCCTCTAAATTAAAAAAGAAAAAAAAAAGGCTGAAGATGCTTAGTGGCAAGTGTCCCAGTAGCCTACCATCTTTGTGCAGGTTCCAGCTCGTGAAGTCTGCATCTGACGTGTATCCGCAGGTGCTGGACTCAAAGTTGCAGGAGCCTGGCAACAGTTGGTTGGAGGCTTGGACGGTGACTTTGAGCACAGAGAAAGAAACAGAGGCAAGGGAGAAAGTGGAGAGAGGGAATGGTAAGTATGAATCATAGCAACTGGCATTAACAGAAACATGCCCTCATGCACCAGCATTGGCACGGCTGTTAAAAAAGTACTCACCAGCAAAAGTCAAGAAGTAGAATGGAAGCATTGCAGCTTTCTCTGGAAATAACTCGACCCTCAGAGGAAATAAGGAAAACAAAGGTATGTTTGTTTGCATCCACAGCTGGAGAAAAAAAAAAGCCTGAAGAAGTTGCAGGAAAAGTTTGTTTTTGAAGTTTCCTCCGCTGTGTGTGTTGTCTGAGTGTCTCTCCAGCTCACAGACTGGCAGCACACTGCAGACACTGGGAAGTGTGTGGGTCGGGAGAACGGAACGGGGAGGAGGAGAAGGGGGAGAGGAGGAGGAGGAGGGGCAGGAGGAGAAAGAAGGTGAGTGATGAGCTGGTGGTAAGCCAGTGAGGGAGCTGTGAAAAGGAGGAGGGTTGACCGGTGGGAAAAAAGAAGTAGGAGATGTGAGGAACGGAGAAAGTGAATATAGAGAGTGGTTGTGGTTGGAAAGGAAGGAAGATAATAAAATAAAGTAATGGAATCTTGGAATTCCTGCAACCAGTGGACAGAAGTGAGATATTTGTACTGCAGAGGTAGAGTGACCTGTCAATCGCAAGGGAGACTTCTTTTAAAACCAGAGGCAACACCCCCTGATGGCCAGTGGAGAGAATGCAAGTTTAAGGCAGTTCAGATTTGGCTTCACTTTTCAGGGCTAAAATGCTGAACTCTGGGCTTCAAAAGTTCTTAACTGCATCCACTTATTATATATGGTCGGAAAAGGAGAGATTCATTTTAAGATACTGGTGTGCAGGAGTCCAGCACTCTTTTTCTGTGAGAGTCTGATCTGCTGGCCACCAACCAGTTCCACTGCAGTGTTAGGCATTAGATGCAAGTGCCTTGCTGAAGGGCATCTCAGGGATGGCAGTGACAGAGGGTCAATGCTATTCATTCACTTCCCCACCCAGGTGTATCCTGCTAGTCTGGAGATCGAACCCTTAACTTTCCAGTTGAGATTAGCATCAATAGCCAGTAATGAGATTGTCCTCACCAGAAAAACAACAGTGTCTGCACTGACATGGGTTTCTACCAATGTGAGCAATCTTTTTTTTAACTGAGTAAAGAGGGAAGGTCTCTGAGTAGAGAGGAACACAGCTGTGCTGTGAGTACTTTTTTATATCATTTTGGCCAGGCTTCACAGTTCCAATGAAGGGAAATATTATTGCTCCAGCATGACATTGTAGACAATATTGTGCTTTCAACTTGTGTTCAACAGTTTCAACATGACAACGCCCCCCAACACAAAGCCAGGTCCAAAAAAGAAATGCTTTCTCCAGATTTGTGTGGAAGACGTTAACTGGTATGCACTGAGCCCTGACCTATACCCCATCACACAACTTTGGGATGAACCCGGAATGCAGACTGCAGGTCGCAAATCTTCCCAAAAGCCTCCCCCCGAAGCGTGGACGTTGATGTAGTAGCACGTATTTGGGATGACATGTTGAATATGTTAAACAATCTTTTTGTAAATAGTAAACATTGGCAGATTTTTACATCTCAATGGGACTGTCTCGGATAAATAAAGGTTAAATCAAAAAATAATAGGAAAGAAATGCGTGTTTGATGAAACATGATTTACGACCCTGGATTGGGATGATAGTGCTGTTTAGGGAGAGGTCTGAGTACACAAATGATCCAAGCTGTGTTTTACAAACCTGCAGAGAGTCCAAACATTTTGCAACCATCTAAAATATTTCTCCTGGCTCCTGAAACAGCTTGAAGGCATTCTGTATTTGTGCAATTCTGCCTTAATCCTACATTTGCCCCCATGGAGTTTGTCCATTTTGTTACGAACCCCATCACACAAAAGACAGGATCCTTTAAGACTGATAATTGTTATATTAGCCAACTGCAAAAGGCTTAACTTTTTGATTTTCAATTAATATTAAATACAATAATAAAATGTTCAATTCAGTGTCATTGCAGAGTGGTATGGATTAGAAAGGTAGAAGAGAATGTTGTATGCTGATATGGGAGACCAGATTTTATCATCATTTCTTTTAAGGGAAACACTCTCATCCACATTTGTGATCCATCTGTCGGATCAGCTTTCTCTGCGTCTGCGTTTCTTTTTCTTCCCTTTCTGCAGTCATCTTGTACACGGTCCATCCTATATCTTCCTCTTACTTTTGGTTATCAGCGCTTTAATGAGGTGCCATGGGCACTTTCGGACCAGATGGAGGGATGAATTCTCCCCCGGTTGTGTCCAGAAAGCCTCATGGCAGCTGTGTTCTTTCCTCAGGAAACACACAGGATCCCAGTAATCTCTATCAGATTTGTGAGAGAAAATGATTCATAAATCAATGATCATTTTCATGTGTAAATGCAAACAACATAAATTGTTTTGTCAAACAACAGTGTGCAAAGAGAAAATTGTAAATTGTCTTGTCCATGTTCAAAGGATTGCGTCTTTGGCTTTCTGCATTTACTGGTATTCAATTTTAGTTTTCAACTGGTTTGAATTTCCATCACCCATCTGTTTGATTTCCTGGTTGTGTCTGTGTAAGCAACAAGATGGGGCTTCAATAAATAACTGAATGAACCAGAATGTGAAATTTGCAGTGCATGCAGAGGTCATTGTTTGCATGATGACATGCTATCTTCAGTATCTGATTGGCTACTAGGTTTCATCCCCTCTGGCCCTCCACCCTTCCTCATGGGAACACCGCCGGACCACCGCCTCATATTTGTAACCGAGATTTCTCTGTGAACTCCATCTGTTGGCAGCATCAGTAAGACACTTAATAGTATGCTATTACATGAATACCTTTAATAAAATATGGAATTTTACTATCACAATGTGAAATAAAGCCCCTTCATTACAAATACATGAAATGTAATACAACAAAAACATTTACATTTGCAAAAACCTCAGGTACATTGTGATCTTTTTGAACTACGAATTATCTTGAGACAACATAACAGGACTAAAGGCAAATGACAAACCGTGCTTAACTACACATTATAGAAATCATCTTGTCATTTTAAATGTTAACAAGAAGAGTGGAATTTTTTTTCTACTTTTTTGTTCCAAGGCACACTCTTATGAAGATGAAATTTCCAAGGCACACTTTTTTTAACATAAAATATTGATGCATCCTCATAAATATAGTATATATTGTATTAAAATGTATACAGAGGCTATATAGCATCTCAAATAGACTGAAATTACTCACAATCACATTTTACAAAAACTAAATATGTTTTTATTTACTTATGAATAATGTATTGATTACAATAACAACACTAAATGAAGTGCTACTACAAATCCTTTTTCCAGAATTCAGTTCAAACTTTTTTTTTTAATAAATATAATTTGGAATAGAGGTCAAATCTGAATTATGCCAAAGACAGTAGGATTCTTCCTCTGGCGACCATGACTGACTGTACAGAAATGTATGGCAATTAATTCAAATGGTTGTTTATTAAATTATTTATCTCATCATCATTTATCATTTATAGTGCTGGTAATGTTTTACTTTACAAAAGATTCTGTCAATATTAACTTTGAACAAATGTACATGGGGATTTGTGAATGATTAGACGATCGTAAATTGAAGATTATAAAAGTGGATTGATTGTTAAAAAATTCTGTGTCACCAGTTTGATGACTGGACCAAAAATCAGAGTCAATAAAGTCAAAGAGAAGCACGTTTTTATTACTTATTACATGTGTAATAACAACGTCCAGCTGAAGAGCGCCACCTGCAGTCCAACTGAAAACAGACGCTGGGCAAGACAGTGTGCAGCCTGACCATCTCGTGAACACACTGAACCATGCTTCGTGAGATTTGAGAGGCCATGGGTTTTCTGCATGACGAGAAACAACCAATGGGCCTCGATGAAACATTAATGTGCATTAATTCCAGTAATGGGTTCAGTCTGTGCTCACTGCGTGCTGTATCACTAATGACGTGTACAGTATACCTTCATCCATGTATGCAGAGAGGGTGACAAATTATTGATGTCTTCTCTGGAAATAGAGCAGCAGTGAATTGGACTCAGAGCACGAAATACAGGCGTTGTGATATGACCTCAGATACATTCTGATGACCTGATTCTGCACATTGCACTCTATATTTTTGGACCTTTTTGATTGGCTCCGTCAAAACTTTGCAGCCTCTATTTCACACAAGCGTGCAGGCTGTTTGATTGAGATCGAAAATGGCTGCAATCACAGATCATCACCATCTTCTGTCACATATTGTTGTCACAGTAACGGCTGCTCCGGCTGAAGGTTGCATGTAGACACAAGCCCTATTGATCTGGGAAACGTGCTCGGATTATCATGCCGGGAGCCCCACAAACACTGCCCCCTGCTTCACACTCCACTCTACACACAAGCCATTGGTTTGTAACTGTATTTCCCATCAGATATGTCAGCCGAACAACAACACCAACAGGCCTAGAATAAAAAGGGAAAACCCTGCTGCATGCATTTGCATTTTTAACTTCTAACACACTTTTAGCACTTTAAAATTATTAAGATTAGTACTATGTGTTAAGATATTAAACAAGCTCATGTAATGAGATTTTCTTTTTTAAAGTGGGATTATTGCAAAAAATGGTTTGACCTCTGGCATATGTTTGGTAGTCCATTTACGCCACTGTAAGAAAAAAAGAAACTTTCTCAAAATATAGACTTAATATCTCAAATTATTGACATAGTATCTCAAAGTATTGACTTAATTTCTCAAATAATGACAAATGTTCTCAAAATAATGAATAAATACCTAAAAAGTAATGAGTATAGTATGTCATTATCCTGAGATGCCATTATATTGACAAAATGTCTCTTTTTTTCTGACAGTGGCAGAAATGGGCTTCTATACTAACTTGGAATTGAGTGTCAAGGACAAATATTCCACCTACTATGAAAGGCTTGTGTTGCAAATTATATTATATATTAATTATAAATTATATTCAAGTGTTCAGGCTAAAATCATCTCTGTGGGGAAAAGGTCTGAATTCTTAATATTATAGCAAATTAAGACCATGACAAGAAATTACCATTGTAACCTCAATCTCTTAATTCCTGAAGCGTATTACGGTAATTACATTCTTCTAATTGACAATCTGACACTTAAAGTGACTGCAAAATTCAGTAACAAATGATTGAAAATGAATATGCTGCTTTTCCATGTAAAGAACAAGGGCGTCACTTCCGGCCGCCATCTTTGATTAGCAGTACCAACTGCAGGTGTTGCCCTTTCCACCAGTAACCTTGTTTTTTCATTTGTTAATAGGTCAAATACTTTGACCTGGAGAGTGTTTGAGGATGTTGGCAATGTTCTCAATGTGTTTTGATATTTTGTTTAATCGTGTTTAATTTGAGCTAACATTAGCCTATCGGGGCTAACGTCAGTTTACCGTTAAACTAGCTAAAAAACTAGTTAGCAGGTAAGCAAACGGTTCTAAAGGCTGAGGATGATTGGACATAAACTACAACAAGCGGGACGCCACTTTTTTCTACTCGTGCAGCTCATTCGGGCTGTTTCAGTGATTCAGGAGCATCTTGACAAGGGTAAGAAGATCCTCAGGCAGATAACAGCGACGCCACCGACAAACCGTGGGAATATAACCGCTAACGGTGTTGCAGTCAGGCGGGCAGAGGCACCGGCAGCGTCGTGCGGGCTGCTGCTGTGTTAATGGAGTAGGCGGGGACGAGGCTACACTCACGGTCGTAAAGAACCGTGTCTGCACCACCAGCAGCCCCAGTCGTGTTTTTGTAAAGGCGCTTTGTGCATCGCTAATCCGTTTTGATGTCACGGTGCAGAAGGAGGGGCTGAGCTCTCAGCCTTAATCCGAGCAAGTTCTCTGGAGGGACAAACCAAGCCAAGCCAAACCAAGCAGGCACGGGATGCAGGGGAGATGTGTACTGCAGCAGCCGGGACCCGGGCCTCTCCTCCTCCGCTGACATGCAGGTGAGTGTCTGGAAACCGGCTTTGCTGTGGGGCTGGAAGGCACAACGCGTTCGGGTCGTTTTCGTTGATGGCGGATGTGACACCTGCGGAGGTTTTAATCCGGACCGTCAGGAGGGAAAGAGGGAGGCGTTTAGACAGGTGAGGTAACAGTTTGCTGCACTTTCTTTTTTGCTGAAATAGATGTCAGGCGTTGTAAGCATCGGAGATGCAGCGAGAGATGATGCTTACGCGATTCCCCGGATATACACGTATCCATACCCAGAATAACGCCATGATCATGTGTGCATTTTACCCCTATATACCCATTTTAAAGAGGAACACTAATAGATCACGAGCACTGATTCAAAAAAATAAAGGTTGTGCCTTTTTAACGTAATAAAATCGTTCAAACCCGGGGATTTAAGAGGCCAGTAAGCCTTCAAAATAAAAGCATTTGCCAATTTGGCACTTGTTCATGGATTAGCCTTCTCCCTCTGGAGCAATGACAGTCTTCGTGTACACACAATGTAAGTAATACGACCATAGATGCATCCCAACATGGACCGTATGCTTGCTGAGTGAGTGTGCTTGTCACTGTGTGGTGTGTGAGAGAGAGAGGGGGGGGGGGGATGATTCATGCTGACAGGAATAGAAAGATAAGGGGAGTCCTCCAAAGTGAGCATACTTGCAGATAATGATGACTATTAATCTGCCAGTCATTTTATAGATCAGTCATTTGGTCCATTAAACAGGAAGTCAGAAAATAGAAAAATGGCTATGACAATATGCATAACCATGGGGATGTCTTTAAATTACCTGCTTTGTTTGACCCAAAGATCAGTTAATCCTCAATTAAGATCACAATCAACACAAGAGAATGGGATAACGTTAACCCCCCCTTTTCAATCAAAATTATTGTTTAAATATCGGCTGATTGGTTTCAGCACTTGTTAACATTTTTAGGACAGGGGAAAATAAATGTTAACATAAGAGCAGTGTGATGCTTTTGATTGTTAATTCCGTGAATGTAAGCTTTTTCAGCAGCAATAACATCTGAAAAAAGTTGATGTCCACTTGTTGTCCGTGTTGTCTTTTGCTCTTGTGTTTACAGGGACCACAGGTGCAGTTGCTTTTTTAATTTGACATGGTCGTCAATAAACAAGCAATGAAACAGATTCATATTTTGTAATTTTCTGAACTTGTTAGATTGTTGAGGGTGAATGAAATGAGCAGTGAATACCTCTGACTGTTTAGTTATCATTTTTGCAGAACTGATTTGAGTTCGATTGATTTGCCCCATAGGGATATTTGCACCAATAGTCTAGTCATCCCCAAATATTACTTAGCGTAGTATTATTGACATTGCCTACAGCTCTGGGAACCTGCGATGGTCATTTTCCACAATTTTATGACATAGTAATAGACTGATTATATAGGATCTGTTAAATAATACAATAATTGGTTACTGGTACACCAATAATGAAAATAATAAATAATACTGTGATTTCCATTGTCACCAAGCCCTGATGTTAGGCATGTAATGAATAGATGTAATCACTCCTTGTGTAGTGATGTAAAGCACACGTGTGTCGTTGTCGGTGTTTGCTTGTGGGTCAGTATAAGATCAGCGAGTTAATGGGCTAGTAAATGCTCCACCCCACAGCTTTCACTGCAGCCTGACAGATGGAAGTGCAGTGCTCTGCTCACGGCTCTACAGGCCTGCACGTTTCACTGCTGTGCTGCCAGGGCCATCTGTGACCCCCCCCACCCCCCTTCTCAGAGCCACCCAACCATTTGCCATCCCGTCCTAAACTCCAGGCAGAGAGGGACATCAGCCTCCCAGGGAGTCCACCCCTCACTCCTGCTGTACCCCTCATGTTCCCTCCCCAGCATTTGTGGTTTGTGCTCGGATTACAGGATCCACATTAACCTTTGCCCTCTGTGTCTTCTCTCAATCCACTTGTTTGATTTTTAAAAATCCTGAATTTATATATGCTATAAATTGAGAACCACATCAGTAAACCTTCTGCTGCCTCTTAATCCGATGTACAATATCTTGATTCAAGAATGTAGACGGTCACACACGTGTGGATTCTCCTACTCATTGAGGTCAGATGAATAACTTATGAAAGCAGTTTCAGTGAAACATGAGTATCAATAATGAGAATGCTTTTAAACATTCATATAGGCCTTCATGAACAAGCGTTAGTGTTTTTCATATATTTGTCTCCATCTGTGACTATTTTTCTGCAGCCATCTTATTATTCCTGAAGCCTCTAGTAGGATTGCATTCTGCTGTCGTTTCTCAGCACGTTGACCTCAGACAGAGTAGCCTGCCATAACTGATGGGTACTGTAATAGCCTCGTCATATTAAGTGCATATCAAAACTGGGCTCTCACTCACAGAAGGCATTTATATTTGAGTGCTGGCTGCCTTATCCATCTCTCTTTATCAGGTCTGATCTGATACAAGAGAGATGTCCCTCCTTGTCCTTCTGCCCCGCCGCCTCCTCTTTGTCCTTTTCTCTCCTGTGCCATCTGCCAGCTGCTGGTGGACGGGTTAATGTGGTACAGATTATAGTGCACTACACACCCAGATGAATCCCAGAGGACTTAGGGGAGTCCCCGGCTTGATACCAAATATTACCGTAATATTTCCTCTGAGTGTATTTCAGGGTAGAGATTTGTTGATGTGGAGGGTTAATAGCCTATAGTACAATTTCAACTTTCGACATAAAGGGAATGTTCCATAAAAAACAGTTAAAACCGGTGTCATTGTTAACAGACTAAATGAATGTGATTTATCACCACCAGCATAGTTAAGATATTGATCGCTGATGTTCTCTGATGATGAAGCTGGTCGGGAAGTTACATTGCTGATACATTTTTTTTTTATTACTTCATTCGATACATATGAATGGAAGTATTCAGTTGCGCCAAATGACACCAGCATTGCATTTATTATATCAGATAGGACAGTTTAGGAGTGTATAGTATAGACAGGCGTACTATAGCCATACACAGGCACTCTATAGATGTAGTTTTAGTAAATGTCAAAAATTGTGTCCGACCTATAAATTTACAATGATATGAACCAAAGAAAATCAGCAAATCCTCACATTTAAGATGCTGAAACCAGAGAATGTTTAGCATTTTAGATTCACAAATGATTTATCAATTTCAAAATAGTTTTTTCTCATTCTGCAGAATAAATGTTTGAATAATCAACATGTTAGTCATTTATCAAAGTAATTAATAGTTTAATCCCTAGATGTCTTAACACAAAGCAAATGTCCAAGAATGTTGTCAAAGTGAAATTAAATCAAAAATTGAAAAAAATGTCCGTCTCGGAAGCAAGCATTCTGTGCCACTTTTCAATACTGACTGCTAGTCCCAATTCAAAAAGCATTAATGTCCATTATCAAGCCTAAATGAGGTTTCTGTTTCACATGTAAACTTGAACCTTACCTTGGACCTCTCTTTATATCCTGTCTCTGTCTCTCCCAGGCTGTAAGGTTTTCTTAAATACAAGAGGAGTATGTTCTGAAAATTGGAGTCAGCCATGAGCCACAAGTATCAGGGAGAGGCTTCCAGGGAAGCAGGCGAGGAGCACCAGAGGAGCAGGCAGCCCAACAGGACGTCACCCGGGGAACCTCCTGTACGCCGGTCCTGGAGGCCATGTCAGATGCTAAACCAGGATGGGGAACTGAATCCCCATCATCATCATCACCATCATCAGCCTCCTCATCAACACCATCCACCCACAGGTCGAGGACCCCCTCGGCATCGCCGGCGGCCTCAATCAGGACAGGGCCAGAGCCAGGCTCAGAGTCCTGGTCTGGTCCCGACCGTGGCTCCTTCCAGGCCAGACAAGGACGAAAGTCGAGACACGGTCGAATCTTGTCCCGTCCAGCAACCCCGCCCTGCTGTAACCCGTTACCGCCGTCATGGCGACCCTAACCCCAGGCTCAGAGGTCACAGACAGAGGCAACCAGTTAGAGAGATGCAGGACTCTTCACCTGGGGCTGATGAGATAGAGGGTCCAGCAGAGTTGCAGGTACAGCAAAGCTCATCAAATGATCCAGTAACCGAACAAATGCAGGACAGGGGATCTCCTAACCATACTCCTGTTGCCGTCGTCACCCCCACCCACCTCTGTTCCGGTCCTGCAACCCATAACGTGCAACCTCAGCCTGAACACATTCCTCCTGCTGAGGCAGAAGAGGATCTCCAGGAGTGTGAAGTAGAATCGAAGGAAGTTGAGGAGAAGAATGAAGAACAAGAAGAGGCGGAGGATGATGGAGACCACCGCTCAACTACACTTCACCCCAGCTGCAGCCATAACAACGTGCAGACAGTTTATGACGAGGCAGAGGAACGTGCAGAGAGGGTGGAGGAGGATCAGGAAGAAGTGATGGATGACGTAGTGGAGGAAATTGCAGCTCAGGGAAGTGAAATCACTGATCTCTGCTCTGATACGGAGAGCGCCGCTTCGCTCAGTATGGACGGACCTCTCCACAGCCCGCCGCCACTCCAGTCACCAACTCCTCCTTCTTCCCCAGATGTTCCACCTTTCCCTCAGCTGGACCAATTCAGTGAGGACACCAGTATGAGCCCTCTGCCCGACAATGACCTGCTACCTGAAGATGAAGATGAGGATTGCTCTGAATCGGGCTCGCTGTCGCACTTCAATTCCTGCTCTGACTCTTATCCTAAAACCTATGCAGACTTTTATACAGAGTCCCACCAAAAATCGTACCCAGAGCCTGTCTACGAGTCCTACTCAAAGCCAAAATCCCATCCTAACTCTTTTCCTGAGCCCCTTAAGAGCTCCTACCCCGAGTTACACAGAGAACCTCGCAGGCAATCTGGTTGGAGGACCGAGTCTAATGAGGCCCAGCAGGAGTCCCGCCAAGAGCCCTTTACCAGCCATAGACAGGAGAATGTACAAAAAGGGGCTCCATCCTCCCCCACCAAGGGCTCCCATTATGCCCCACGGCATGGCAGGGCCCGCGACTCACATCACTCCCCTCCGGACCGCTCTGTTGGCTGCCGGCTGCATCACTATGATGGCCAGTCTGATGGTGAGGGAGACAACGCCGATCAAAGTCCCGTTCCCAAAAGTCGCAGGCAGACACCCAGACAAGCAGAAACCCAGGCCAAGGACCCCTCGTTTGGGAAGAGTAGCTCAGGAGAGGGCCAGGAGGAGCAGAATGCAGTAGGACTCCAAGGGGAAGAAGGTACGAGGGGCTCCGGAGACGCCATTAGCCTGGCGATTAAAGACATTAAGGAGGCGATTGAGGAGGTGAAGACTAAGACGATACGCTCCCCCTACACGCCTGACAAGCCAGTGGAGCCGATTTGGGTGATGAGGCAGGAGGTCAGCCCCACAGAGGAGGTGTACCCTCTACAGATGACAGCTGGCCATGTAAGTATGACTTCACCCATCCTTAAGGTGTTCACACCAAACTTTAGCATTATTCGTGCAAGTTTGACTGCAGGATCATTTGTGTTTATTGCAA
Organism: Chelidonichthys spinosus; assembly: GCA_029853015.1. Lineage (NCBI taxonomy): Eukaryota > Metazoa > Chordata > Actinopteri > Perciformes > Triglidae > Chelidonichthys > Chelidonichthys spinosus. The sequence continues at coordinate 8,335,136 of CM056840.1, forward strand.
TAATAACAGTGTCATATTCACTGCATTCACATTGGCGTTGAAACGTGTGTTTGCATTGACTTTGCATGCACATACCGTGTGAAAAAAATTGCTTCACGTTTGGTGTGAACGCACCTTCGGACCTTTTCTTTTATTTGTTTCTAATTAAAAACTTTACTATGTATTACATGAAAAACTGCAACAATTTAAGCCTAAATTGGCTAATCAGAATGGTTTTAAATCCCTTGTACCTGTTTCTTTAGTAAGTAAAGAGGCTTTGGTAGTAATAGTTAAACTTTTGAGGGAATATGCATTGTAGTTAGAAAGAAAACACCCTTTTTTCTCTCCGTTTCCTTCTCTCAGTCTTCTCCTCACTCCCCCGCTCAGTCAGTGTCTGAGTCTCCATCCCGCTACCCCTCGGTTCCAGTTCGGGAGCCGGTCAGTCCGCTGAGAGCCGAGTCAGCCAGAGCACTCCATCCTCAGCATTATCACCAACAGCAGCCCCAACACAACCATCACCCCCACCACCAAGGCCACCATCCACAGCAGCGGGACACTGTGAGGCCTCCACAAACGTACACGCAGCCGCAACCCTTACCGCCGAATCAGCATCACCAACATCACAATCAACATCAACCACAGCATCAGCAGCTTCCAGCTCAGCGGCCGCGACCTCAAGTTCAGCCACAGTCTCCACAACAGCCGACTCTCCAGGAGGTGAGAGTTCGTGATTAAACATCCATAAAATATAGAAAAACTTAACCCATAAATTATACTTATAGAACTTGCACAAAATGTATCACATTTATAGTTTTTCAGTAGTAAAGTCATTCAGTGATATTTGTCTACACTGCTACGTTGCAAACAGGAGCCCTAATAGCTCATTTGGCATATCTTTACAACTGCCAATCTTCCTAAAAAAACCTCTAGTTGTAGACCACTGTGTACTTCACTAAATCCATGGCAGAATGGATGATAAATCCTGCAAAGGCAGGCATTTTCTGCATGGTGTTTATCTGCCAGCAGCTGAATGGCTGTCAGCAGTCTTGCAGAATTTAAATGAGTTAGGAGAGACCTGCAGTATGCAAGTAGAGATAATAAGGATGGTGAAAAAGTTTTTCCTTTTTGTTCCTACTCAGCTTCGCAGATCTCTTCCTCCGTTTCCAACGTTTGTGGACGGTGAGTAGTCTCGCATATGAAAATCATATCATTCTCAGCTCTATCTCCATTCTTTTCATCTGTTGACATTATTTGTTCTTCTATTTTTAAAAAAAGCACAGATATAATAGATCTGTATGTATGTGCTAGCATGTATGCGTATGTACATTTGACCAATGAGTGCATTTGGTTCATGCAGTCCCAGGACCATGTGACCCTGAAGACCTCATTGACGGGATCATCTTTGCAGCAACCTACCTGGGCTGCACCCACCTTCTGTCAGAGAGGACGCCCACGAAGAGTGCCCGCATGCAGCAGGCTCAGGAGGCCATGAGCAGAGTCCGGGTGAGACCAAACAACCGCTTTTTTATTTCATCCTGCAGAGACACTCACCATTCATCTTTTTTCTGCATCACCACTGGCATGTGTAGTATCACCTGAGTGTAATGTTGTGCTTCTATAAAACATAGTGAACATTGTGGGATTGTAAGCTGGAAGTAGAAACACTTCTTTGTTCCGTTGTAAAAATAGGGCACGATATACATTAGTGTATAACATTCACAGGCAGAATTCAGGCACTCGAATAAGATGATGGAGGGTAAATAAGAGCTTAAGAGTTTAACTCATTAGGAAATACCCCAATTTTATTTTTTTTAATTTTGCTTCTACAATCTCTGCCTCTGTTGACCAACCTCTCCACTCTGAATATTGATTTATTTGATGTAATGGCACAGCCATCTTTGACTACAACTCTGACTACAAACAAAAACACACAACGCTTCCAAGTTTGTCCCATTGCTCTAAACTTATGCTCCATATGTAGAGGAAGAAGAATGTGTTCATAGGAATCAATTTGGCACAAATGTCCATTTGGACTTCCAAGATGAGCTGATTAGACTTTCGTGGCCAAAGGACAAAATGCACTTTTGGCCATGAGTCCAAACTTCATATGCTAATTATGACCATTTCAAACAAGTGTCTAAATGGATAAAGTGATGAGCTGATGTGATTTTGGAAAGACGTGGATGTAAATGCAACTTGACCGGCTGGCGGAGGCACACAAGCAAAATCCATGTGGATTAATGATAACAAACAGACATCAAGCAGCTCAAACATCAAATCCACAGTTCCTTGTTTTGGAGATACAGTTTCAAACACACTTCAGATCATCAGTGATGTAACTGAGGCTCACTTTATACTTGGTCTTTTAAAGTCAGAAACCCTCAGCAGGCACCGCAGCCAGCAGGCAAAAAGTCCCCGGGTTTGTGCATGATGTATTACCCACACATCACTGCTCCTGATCCACAGTCATACGGGATTTTCTCCTCAGCTCCACTGGATGTTATATAAACTGTTGAGCAAGGCTGTGAAACCCTGGAGACCGTAGAGCCCGCAGCCCAAGTACATGATGTCACACACTTCCCTCTTTGATCACAGCAATTAAACTAAGTATATCAACAAATATAAACACGGCTTGTATCACATATGATTTCAAATAACAAGTGGTATTGAAACCTCTCCAGTCAAACAACACCCGGCATTTAAAAGAAGAGACTATTTGTATGGTTTCACTAGCAGTCAATTACTGCAATCATTTTTTCCTATTTAAAAGGATAAGTTGACAGTTCAGCGTGCCAAGATTCCCTGGAATCATTCGAGAGTTTCTTTATCTGGCGTCAAATAAAAATAGATGTGTTTAGTGGCGAGCTTTTTACGCAACCGACTGCTTCCATTGACATGATGGGTGTTGAGTCAAGTAGAAAAAAAGCTATCAGCTGTAGTCCATTGGTATCACTTTAACAACACCCAACCCTTCAGCATGACATTCAAATGTAGAACTGCGTTAGAAGGAGAATTGGGTGTTTTGGAGAGCCGATGTTAGAGAACGTTAGAGGCAGGAAGAGGACATGAGCTGATCCCAGATTTCTGCTTGCCGGACGGTTGACTGACAGATCCAGGACATCGCCTCCATTAAGGTCTGAGAAACCTACAGGGAGAGAGAAATTTAGAGACAATATAATGGTGGGGGGGGGGGCATTTTACTCTATTAAAATGGAAAAGACAGAGGAGGATTGCTGTCTGACAGAGGGTGAGCTGCATCTCGCTTGTATAGATATAGAGTACCGATCTAATATTAATGCTCTGTTCTTCCCCTCTAAATGTTAAAGCTGTAAGCCTCTGTATGTGGAACTAAGGAAGGGGTAAAAGAAAATAAAGAAAACATATGAATACTTTGATTTGAAGTGAAAATATATACTTTCTCATTTATTTTATTGAATATTTCATAAAAAGGAAACTAAAGAGTTTTCCCATGTTGGATGTCCAAATATTTGAGATGGAAGCTGATAATTCGAAGCACGCAAACGCAGACATAAAACAGTAATGTAATGGAAAATACATAAAGAATTAAAAGGCTCCGCAGGCAGCATGGTCTGGGATGGCAGAGAGGAAAGACTGATGATTATTCCAGATTAAATTCTTAAATATAGCCTCCACATAGCGTACAACATATTAGGGCCATCTCTGCCTTCTGAAATGAAATAAATGGTTGTGTGGATCCAGGTAGAAGCTACCGTCATGTTTTGATTCACACATTCTCAAGGTGAGTTGACAGGTTTGGATTTGAAACCTTGCAACAGCACAGATACAGTTTAGAGACTCGCTCTGGTGGCGCGACCCAACAGCTTGGTAAACACAGACCCTGAGCTGTCATGAGGAGAAACACACGAGGCCGCTTGTCAGTCTTCAGGGATGTTTGTGTCACATTGATGAAGAAGAAACTTTTGATTGTGTTTACTGCAAAGGCCTATGGCAGCCTGCTGTTGTCAGATGTGATAGACGGCAACATCAATGTCCTCCCACACGTACATACACAACATACACCTTTAAGGTCCCTTTTTGTCCCTAATTCTGCATTTGGAATGGAGACAGTGGATGAGGCGATTGTGTTGCTATTGTCTTATCCTGTGTCGTCTGGATGTGTCTCTTTCTGAGTCTCCATTCTGCTTTCTGATCATCACAGGCAGCTCAGAAGCAGGCAAAGAACAGGAAGAAGGTAAGCTTGTTTCTTCTCTTAATTGTGATTACAATTACAGAAATGTTACATCATGCTGATGTTACACAAGTAGAACATCCGTGCAGGCGAATACAGTTGATTGTATTCTTGTTTGTCGCATGCAGATTGCACGAGATGATGAGACCATGTTTGTCTTATTTGTAGCCGTGACATTTGATGAATCTTGACAGCTGTGACGCCCGGGCTGCTCTCCCTCGCCGCCGCTCATAACCTGTTGCTTCTTTTGTTCACTTCCCTCCTCGCTGGCTTCTCTCTTCTGTGCAGAGCCCCGACGGGGAGGCTCCGTCCACTGCCGAGGTCGATCTGTTCATGTCCACGCAGAGGATCAAAGTCCTCAATGCAGACACTCAGGTGAAAAGGGATCGCATGTGTAGCGTAAATCCTTCTGGAGGGACGATGTCTCTGTGCAAAGACATTTTCCTTCATCGCCATCTTTTTTGGATCACCAGGAGTCTTTAATGGACCTACCGCTGAGGACGATCTCCTACATAGCCGACATCGGTAACATGGTGGTGTTGATGGCCCGGGGAAAGATGGTGCGCTCTCGCAGCGCGCAGGAAAACCTGGACCACGCAGCTGAGCAGACCACCATGACTCAAGATGACAGACGGCTGTACAGAATGATCTGCCATGTCTTTGAGTCCGAGGATGTGAGTTATTGATTCTCAGTCTGTTATTGTTGTGTCATCCCAATATATTAGCATATAAATCTGACTGTTCAGAAGCTTGTATGCGGGCCACAGGTGGGATGAGCAAACGGAAACCACCACGGCTCACTGTGGCGTTGTTTGAAGCCCACAGTACGTCTGTTGTGTGTTGTCTGGCTGGTTGTTTGATAAGAAGAGTTTTAGGTCTTTACACAACACGTCAGTTCAGTGTTAGAGATCTATTTACCTGAAGTATTTTTTTTTTTATTTCCTCCTATACAAATAGTTTTATTAATAAGCAGTTCTTAAATATCCAAATTTAATTTCCTGGCTGTGGCTAAGAGTTGGAACAAGTCATTCTCCAATCAGAACATCGGTGGGTCAATCCCCAGCTCCTCCAGTCCACGTGTCTGATGTGTCATTTGGGAAGATACTGACCACTGACATCGGCGTGTGAATGTGCATGAATGTGTAGAATAGACCTGAAGGCTGGGCTGCAGCTTGCATAGCAGACTCTGACATCCGCTGCTGCAGACAGTGCCAGAAACGTCATCCTCACAGTCATCGCGGTTCTCCAAACAGCCCAACGCCCTCACTGTGATCAGAGGCGATGATAATCATTCCCTCTCTCCTGTTCTGGCGGTACAGAACTGAGCAACGAGGGAGAATATAATCCTGAACCCCATATACTGTATGTCTGCGTTATGGGCTTATACTGCTCTTCTACCTTTTTATAACCACATACAGCAGCAGGTGGCCTGCACATGTCTGTGAAGATGTGGTTGAAGGACACTGAATAAATCCTCCTCCTCATGTTTCCATGTTACTGACTGGGAAATGTTCCAGGACTCTCTGTCTCTGTATTACATATTACATCTCTTTCTATAAGGACACCATTGTCCCCTCCAACAAAAAGGGCTGCTACTTCCTGAACAATAAACCCTGGATTGACAAGGAAATGAAATGCCTCCTCAACAGGAATAAGAAGGCTTTCATGGCAAATAATTGTGACGAACTCTGGGCAGTCCAAAAATTAAAGAGGAAACTGACAGAGACCAAAAACAACCACAGGGAGATGATTGAGGCCACTATGGGCCAGAACATTGCACTGGTGTGGACTGGGATGAAGTGAATAACAGGCTGCAGCAAGCCTGCCACCACACTTAAGGGAGACCTAGAATTTGCTGGTGAGGTTAATATTTTCCCCGGTGACGTGTAAGAGATTCTCATTTCCAAAACACTCATTATATCACAGTAATTAATCCAAGAAATGTGGCATAACTGCGTTACAAGGAGGCCTTTTCTTTTTGTGCCACATTAGCTGATGCTGCATGACGTGAATGTGTGGAAGGTCAGTGTGTATCTTTGCATTACATCGAGTTGAACTTTGAAGTTTAAGGCTGTGCAGAGAGAGAGAGAAACAGGCCTGATTCTACGAGGATGCTAAAGCATGCCTTACACTGTTGGTTTGATATTTGTCACCTTCAGTTGAGATTTAAATGATAAATATGTAGTGCAAGGTGGGAGGTGCCAGACTGTGGACAGACTCCGTGCTCACCTTCTATATTGGTTCATTTATGCACAGCAGCAACGTGCAAAACGGGTGGGTGAAGGTAAATATAAGTAATCTTTCTTTGGTTTCATCATGGAAAAGAGGCTATGATGTTACCTGGTAACCAGACATCTCATTCGTAGACAAGCACATTGATGTTTATATGGTTAAACAGCAGCAGCCTGGTGTCCATTTGAGGCGATGGATAAACGCGGTGAACGGCTCTGCACTTGATTGATGCTTGATTTTCACGATTCTCTGTAATGTTTTGCCAGAAAAGAGATTTTGCATTGTTTCATTTTATGTTCTTTTCAGATGCCGTGCTTCCATCATGAGTGGAACTTCCATGTTTTAGTCATCTCAAAATATCTAGAAGTACAGATTTAAATATCTGCTCATATTAGGATAGGTTATAGGCCTATTTAGAATGACATAAGCTGTGCAATATCCTCACTAATATTGTAGTATAATGCATGTGTGTGTTTCTTTAAGTGGGGTGTTAACAAGCCTTTTAAACATTACAAAGTTCTCCATCATTCTGGAGCTCTGGTCCTCCTCTTCCTCTCTCTCAGGCTCAGCTGATCGCTCAGTCTATCGGCCAGTCCTTCAGCGTCGCCTACCAGGAGTTCCTCAGGGCCAACGGCATCGACCCCGAGGATCTGAGCCAGAGGGAGTACAGCGACCTGCTCAACACTCAGGACATGTACAATGACGACCTCATCCACTTTTCCAAGTCGGAGAACTGCAGAGATGTAAGTGAACCAGCGGGTGGCAGCGTTGTCACAGGAGTTTCTATTCACTTATTGTGCTTAAATTCCGTAGATATTTCTTTTACTTCTCCTGGGAATTAATAGAATATTCCACTTAACATATTGATTGACCTTGTGTGTTCATCTTTAGTACATATTAAGCAGCTGTTAAACAGCTGTTTTTGGAGTCACAGCTGTATGACAAACAGGAAAAAGAAGTTGAAGGTGAATTTAAGACACTCGACCTGAGCTGCGTTTCAATAACGGTTTGAGTCGCCCTCGCTCACTTGCCCTAAGCACTTGCCCTCGGGGGAATCCCCGCCGCCATCTTAAGGGCTGTTCCAATTCCCTGAACAGCTGAAGTGAACTCCGTGAGATCGACCCTTGAGGGCTGAGTGATCGAGTGAACAACGATAGTCACTTCAGAGCTGTATATCACCCACAATGCATTGCAGTGGTGCACGAAAAATATGTCCATGCGGTGGCGATAATGAACCTCAAACACTGTTGTCTGCTGTCTGTTCACCACCAAGGAAAAAGAAGAAAGTAGAAAATGAATTAAATTTAATTCATTTTCTTAAATTATGCAATTAGACTGTCTGTTGCAGAGTTATGGCAGAGCCCACCGTTTACAAGTGTAAGTATATAAGCCAACGTATTGCCATCAAGCGTAGAATACGTCTTCGTCTCAATGAAATGAGTCTCTGCATATTTTGTGTAATTTGGAATAGGCAGTATAGCGCTACTCCAACAACGTGTGGTTGATCCATGATTATCTGGGCTGTTAGTGAACGAGGGCAGGTGTGTTCCATTTACCCCTTTCACTCCCCCTCCGCCCTCTTTCCCTCCGCCCTCCAAGGGGCCTCCGTGTGACGTCATAGCAAGGGCTGAGGGCGAGTGAGCGAGGGCGACTCAAACCGTTATTGAAACGCAGCTCTGGTCCGACCTCAGACCTCCTCATAACCCTTGCCGCTCTGAATGCCTGCTGTCCTCTCATTCCACATCAGTTTAAATCCGAAACTTCAGCTTAAAAAAAAATTTGATTTAGAATTTAGACATCAGATGATTTGCTGCCACTTCATGTCATAGTGATGTTTGTTCAATCAACGCTCAAAGTAGGCGTCAGTCTTTCGTGTTGTTTGGATGACTACTTTGTAAAGAGAGGGTTGACGATATGAATTTGAAAAGTGAACGTTGAGTTTCCAAATAGTCTATCCTGCATCAGGATGAACGTAAACATGAGCACACTCTCCAGAGCTCCGTCTGTCTTTGAGAAGTTGCACAAATAAAGCTGGACGTTGTTCCTTGCAGGTTTACATTGAGAAGCAGAAAGGAGAGATCCTGGGTGTGGTGATAGTGGAGTCGGGCTGGGGGTCCATCCTCCCCACCGTCATCATCGCCAGCATGATGCATGCTGGGCCGGCTGAGAAGTCTGGGCGACTCAACATCGGAGACCAGATCATGACCGTCAACGGGACGAGTCTGGTGGGTTTACCGCTCAGCACCTGTCAGAGCATCATCAAGGTACGCAGCTCTCTAGTTGTTTCTATTCTTTGTTCATTTTGAAGCATATGTGTCCTTACATTCCTTGATTTGCATAGACATAAGTAGAATCTTCAGTTGCTTTTACAGTAGCAAAGAATATTGTTGGCTCTGGATCCACACAACAAAATGTGTGAAAATGTACTGTACAACCTGAAGACGATGTTTTAAAAACTTTAAAAAAGAATATTTATCCACCAGGAAGTAGGACTCGTATCAACCAAGCAGTTATTAATCCGGCAACAAGCAAACTATTAGCAGTCTTTCTGTAGATGTTCAATGATACATTTAAGGTCATGTTTTTAGGCCAGACCTCTGACCTCCGGCCTTCTATCCAGCTGTTATCTGTTTTTTACAAGTATTACGGGGAAACTGTGTCTGTATCTCCTGTCTCCTCGCAGGGTCTCAAGTCTCAGTCCAGGATCAAGATGAACATAGTCAGGTGTCCTCCTGTCACCATGGTGCTCATCCGTAGGCCGGACCTCAGATACCAGCTGGGCTTCAGCGTCCAGAATGGCATCGTGAGTATGGGGGCTGATGAGCTGTGGTCCTGCTGTGGTGTAATGCTGCTGCCCTCTTTCTAATGGTTAGAGTAGTGCTTTTATTTTGCTCTAAAACCAGAGCAGGGATTATTATGATGATGATGCTTGAGGACTTATTTACAGTTTTTACATGGTTAGTCTGAGTTACTGTCACTGGTAGCTTCAATAGTATCCTCTGCCACGGCTGTGTTTCCTGGAGGCTGCCAGTTTGAATCCACACCCTCTGTGTGTTTAACTTTTAGATCTGCAGCCTAATGAGGGGAGGCATCGCTGAGAGAGGGGGCGTCCGTGTCGGTCACCGCATCATTGAGATCAACAGCCAGAGTGTCGTGGCGACGCCTCATGAGAAGATCGTTCAGATCCTGTCTAATGCCATGGGAGAGGTAGGAGGAGTGAGACTCGACGTTTCCTGCACAAATGTTTCACATTAAAAGTTCCACGAGCTCAAAGGGCAAAACGCCTTTCCTGGGAAGCTTGTGGTTTGAAACACCTGTGGGAAGAACAGAAGAACAGCAACTGCACTTAATGATTGAATGAAAACACTGTACCGGTGTTATTGGTGCTGTGGAAATGTACATTATACTGAAATTACCATGTGAGATTTTATTTATGAGACTCCACCATAATTAATTATTATAAGCACCAAACTCAGGACAAACTACTAGAAAGGCTTTAAAAAATAATAATCACCAGTATGTCCAACACTTTCTTTTATTGTGGTCTGTAATTAGCATTACATCTAATAATGATTTTGAAAGAATTAGTGTTAATATAAAAGACATTGTAGCAAAATCATTCATGCATGAAAATGATCAGATGCTCTTTAAAGAGAAGTCTCTCTCGTGTTTTTAATTGTTGGCGTTGGGTTAATTTCTGCTCCAGATCCACATGAAGACGATGCCGGCAGCCATGTACCGTCTGCTGACAGCACAGGAGCAGCCGGTCTACATCTGAACGCACGCGTCTCACACCGCCTCACCACCACCGTCATCCATCTCTCAGTTGTTTTAAATACCCTTCCCCTCTCTGTGTCCTGTTTGATATCACTTGACTTGCCTTAATCTGTACAGTACACTGTCATGTAAACATGTACATCTACAGTATGACAGCAGAGGGCAGATTATCTCATCAGGCCGAGTGTTCATGTGTCGTGTTACGTTTGACCAAAGAGAAATCGTGGATTTTATCGTGCATAATTTAGGTGACGAACAGAGTAAATAATATCTTTTGATTAAATAGCTGTAATATCTGAATGTACTCTAAATCATGTTGGACCTATAGATTTGTCAGGGCGACCCAGATGATGAAGAACTTTGGAACAGAAGTGGTCAAGTTAAAGGGGAATGCATGTACAATTCTGCTGAATAAACTCTAAAGAAAAGGCAGTGCCGGTGAGTTGTTTTGCTTTGATTGTTAATTCAGAAAAATGACTGAAGCTCCAGTTCAAGAGTGACAAGAAGTGACTGCATTGAGGTAAGAAAGACACATTACAAACTCAGCCAGTAGATGTTCTAAAATACATTCAAAATGTAAACGCTGACTATTTATTTACAGCCAACCCTGATTCATTCATTAGCTATCTTAATTTTTGGCTGTAGCATTATATAAAAAAGGAATGACAAAAGACATTATTTCATATACAATTTGAACTATCAGTCCATGTTGTAAGTGTAGAAATGTAGACCGTGTCACCCTGCTCCTGTATGCTTCAGTGGCCTCACTCAACGCTGGTAAAAGATTACACCATTACATATTGATATGGAATGAGTATTTTCAATCGTGTACCGATGAGAGCTTCTTCTTGTTCTCTGGTATTTATTGAGGGTTGGCAAACGAGCTAAAACAGATGCGTTACCGCCACCTACCGGATGAATGTGGAGCAGCAGATGAGCAGGAAAAAAACACGACATTCTTTCCATTCCTGTTGCTCTTAATTAATTAGTAGATTAGTACTTCATGCCTTTTCCAACAGATTCCCCAGTGTAATATGTCTGTCCATCGACCAGTCCTGATTTGACTTGCCTTCTTTCTTCGTCATGCCTGTTGTAATCTATTAATACATTTTGAGACTTTCAGGTTATTAGTGTGTGTGCATAATTCAGTTGGGTGCATGCCTATTCCTATTTTTTGGTTTAATCCTGCATGCCTTGCATTAATGTGTGCGATGTGTTTCATATCATATGGCAAGGTAAAAGTACATGTATTATGCGAGAGTTTTTTTAATTATTAAATGTGTATGTGTGTGTGTGTTTAATTAGCTGGTAACTATAATCTGTGTCCTCAGTGGTTTCAGTCAGTCCACTTGCTCTTGTTTGTTCATTTATTTAGAGTAAAACTTTTTGTTTAAGGTTTGCAGCGGCGGCTCACAAACGCGCCGCTAGGTGTCGCTGCAGGGTCGTGATCGCTGCGTCGTTCGCAGCCGTTTGGCCCTGAAGCCTGACAGCAGATGTCCAGTGATCAGGAGGTCGCAAGTCACATGCGCACAAAGCGCTGTTGCACTGAGGAAGAGGTCAGCCCTTAATCTCTGATTGCAGCTCGTGCCTCTTCTCTTTTTTTGCACCAGCAACAAGCGCAAACACGTGCAGCAAATAATATAACGGATCCTCTACTCAGCTTTACTTTATTACGAATGACAGAAATTATTATTATTATTAAAAAAAAAAAAAAAAAACAAGACAGGGTATTAAATCTTAATTCACTCTTGAACTCCTCTACATCCATCAGGGCAGGTTCAAATGTTCACTGGCACATGAATCTGTCACATAAAGGGACTTTTAAATCAACGTGAAGAGCAGATGGTCACATTACATAACATTATTGCTCTAAAGTAGAGCTGAAAGGGGGAGGAACGGAATCTTTTCATACAATCAGTCGCTCCGTTCAAATGCTTTGCTCAAATTTGTTTCTATGTTTATTCACACACAGACACGTTTATTCTATGGCATTATGCAAATATGCACCAGGGTTTATTGATAAAGCAGCCCTCACCGTAAAAACAAGATGAATATGATGTCTTTCATCCTATATATTAGTGTATATATACATTAATCATTGATATCATACACAAACACTGAAATGTTGCAGACTAAGAAGCTTGTTTCACGACAAGAGGGCATGAACAATTATAATGTTTATATGTAAATATTGAAGCCTACTTTTGACATCAATTTATTTGACATTTGGACAGATAAAGTTTGTGTACATAACAGATTATTCTTATCAAATATATTACACTGTCACAGATTATGGCCGATACAATCGGTGAAATGAGCTCCATGTCATCTAGATACAAATAACTTAGATACATTTTAAATGTGGGGCTTTTACTTGTAATGAAATTCTTTTACATTGAGGTATATTTATTTAAATATCTGAAAACATCCTGATTGATAGACCAATATAGTATGACACTGTATACCTGGGGAAAAAAGTTTTCTTCTGATGATTTCACCTTACAAACAAAACATGCACTACTGTCTGCTGTTACACATAGAGGTGCATCTAGTCTGATCGGTGGGAACATCACGCTCAGGGACACAGCTGGTTGTTAACGTTATCAAACATGGCCGTACAAGACTCGTGTTTCTCTCTGTAGGCTATGTGCTATCACATTAAAAACACAAACACATGCAGTCATCCTTGTATTAAACAACGATAAACTCTCTCATGAATAAGAGAGAGTGAGTCAGGGACTGTTGTGGAAAAATGAATCTGCCCAATAAAGATCAACAACCAGGATCAGCTTTTTCTCCGAGGTTTATTCCACTAAGTATTCTCATCTGCAGAAGAAAGTACTGTTCACCCCTGCCTTCTGATGCAAAGGTTCAGAATCAGCAGGAACGACCCTGAGTCCAACAGCAATCTCCCTTTTAAGGAGGAGGAACCAAAGGACGGATCATGTCCTATCTTACAAAGACAAGATGTACAGGCAAGGTCAAGATTTACAGAACACAGGCGTCATAGTCCTGAAATTATCTTATGTCAATGTGGCACTCATGTTCATATCATCTACAAACAGGCATTAATTTTCGTCATAGCATAACAGTCAGAAAGGAGATGCGGATCGACGTCTGACCTGACAAATATTCTGATAATAAATTACAGACATCCAAAATTCCCATTACAGGACAAAACATGGGAGGGCAGGGGAAGGGAGGGAGGGAGGGATGTCAAACACTGGGAGACCATGCTATGTTTACAGCTCCCAGTATGAGGAACCAGTCATAATCCCACGTAGCATAAAAGTCACTCAGCAGCATGTGTTGTCCTCATGAGAAGGACATGCAGAAAAGACATGGTGTATTGGTGCACAGTGTGTCCTTAGTAGTCTGTTTTAGTTGATGGCATCAGCCCCCAAATTGTGGAATGAGCAATGAGCTACCCCTCCATGTGAGAATGTCCCCCACCTTGATTATTTATAAGTATTGTTTTTAAACTTTGTGAAAGAAACCCAGGCCTCTGTGCTTCTGTGTCTTTTATTTAGTTATTTTATACGTTTTTAATGTGATTTAATGTGTTTAATCTGGGTAAGGGTTAGGTTATTATTTATTTTACAGCCTTCTTATGTGTTTTTATGTTTTATTAATTTTACTTATTTTATCTCAATGTGCAGCATTGATGTGGATTGAATTACATTATAATAATTAGATTGTGCTAAAGACTGCATTAGTATAATAAAGAACCTGTGTTTAAACACAGGTGTTTTATGCCAATAAAGTTATGTGGAATGATTTTTTTTATGTACAGAGGGGTTGTGGTATTGGAAATAGTATTACGTAACACAGAAACAAAACAAATCAATTGGATTGAATGGAGAGTTTTAAACTATTTTCCATCATGATGCCTTTGAGGAACTTCTGTCTCTCTTGGACTGTGGCAACCATGGCAACGCAAGCCGTGGGCGGGGCTTACACAGGGGGGGCGTGTGCGTTTATGTGTGTCGGGATTATATAGAAGCGGACGGTGGATGCAGCGATTTCCCCGCTGGCGGGACGGAGCTACCGTCTGCGTTCATCCCGGTGAACCAGTTACACAAGTCGGTCACGTCGCTCTGCTGTGAGCCGGCGAAGGGTCCCATCACGGCGAAGGCACCGAGGGAGAGACTGAAACCGGACCCGAGCTGCTGGTAAGACCTGGATCCACTCCTCTGTACGGACTATATGACCGGGACCAGAGGCAGGGAGCACGCTGAGTTCACTGCACTCCAGGCACGATAGGAAAAAAAACTATCATCACGGTTAAATTAACTGCGACATTATCCCAAAATAATCATCAAAATGTGCTTAAAACTCTTTGGCAAGAGATCACAATGGAATCACTTTATATCTATAATTTCGAAACGTATATTTTTATTGTGTAATTGGTTAAACTTTTCATAGTGAACATCTTTTTTTTTAGTGGCAAAACAATTGAACAATTATGATAAATAAGATTATGATAATAAGGTTTCCCTGCTTTAAATGTTGAAATGTTCAATTTAAATTTGTATTCTCAACTTTTTTTTAAATCAGGCTCTATTTTTGTATCTTGTGACATATTTCCGATTATCCCGACAACGGAAATTCACCACGATCGATTATTCAGTTTTTACTTTTATAACTATGCGCCTATAAAATCCTGTATGTCCCATTCCTACTGCACTCGTTGATGGGAGGCATGTTCAGTCCAGTTACAGAGGCCGGTCCCCCATCCACAGGGTCATGTTTCTACCACATCACCCTTAAAACAGCACCTTAATGGACGTTATCTCCTTTGAACGTTGCAGAGGAAGTTATAAAGTAACTTAATCTGTTAATTATCGTTGTAAGCTGCTTAGAGTGCAGGCAGCAGCAGGTAGTCTAATTTGTTGCCAGTTGCTTCCGTGCATGCGTGTGTGCGCGCGCGTGTGTTTGAAGTGGGCGGATTTTGATGTGAAGACTTGTTTTAAGTTTAGGTTAAACCAGTGTAAGTGAATGTTGACAAAATAATATTGACTCAGCAAAATTACTCTTATCCAAGGCAGTCGTCTTTAAGAAGACTGAGATGAAAAAACATGGTTAGATGAAGTCTGTAATATATAGTTTTCATGTGTCAGGCAAGTGATTTGAAGCCAAATTAAATGTATATGTCTCAGACACATTGTGACTTCTGTATTGATCCAATTAGAGGAAGATACAGATGAAGGCGATCTCCTTACAGCCGATTAACTCTGAATCAGCGTGCACGTGTCTTTGTGGGTTGTGGGTTGAGGGTGATGGGAGACGGTTGCCCAGGTCCACAGCTGACTGATTGGCAGGTTACTTCCTTTGGAGTAGGAGGAGGACGATGCCGGGGTGTCAGCGGTGTAATGGGATTTCCAGGTTCATGATCTGGTCAAGAAGAAGTGAAAGAGGCCATTGGCCATTATAGCGCCAAGCTGATCAACTCAATATGGGATTACAATTTGAGGTGCCTGCAGCTTATTGACTCTTTCCGCTGTGAGTCCTGCTCCCGGGCCTTCATGTATCCAGTGTTGCATGTTCACTGCAGCTTAATGATCAGGTCACAGAGCCCCATTGAAGTATAAATCCATCCAGGGTTGGTTTTAAAGTAGTGCATTGCTTGTGCCTGTGTTTTCAGAATGCTTCCTCATCATTTATAATGAGTTGTTCACGTTTAAATGATACGATTCTGAAAAGTCCATCCCATGTCACATGACCCATGTCCTACCTGTGATCGGTCGCCATGAGGCACATTGTAATTGAATGAGTGGTGACTCCTGATAAAAGAAATTCACATCCTGTTGACTATGATGCTATTTTGTAAGGTAGTTACTTACGAAGGAACTCTCCTTTTCTTTCTTTAAATTTAACAACAACAGAAGTATTCCTCCCTCTCATGTGTACGCTGTCTCACTTTATATATTTCCATTAGGACAAACCAAATGCCTGTTGTTATGTCCTGGCAGAGCCGCCTGCCTGTCATAACCACTATATATAGAGATGTGCTAGTTGTTCCCCTTATCTTTAATCTGTTTCTGAAACTTCGACATGGACCAGTTTTTCCTGCAGGTCTGGAAGGGTGTGTTGCCTTGAGGCCTTTTTCCCCTCTGTGTGTATCGTCTTTCAATGGAATATCGTGATTAAATCAAATATCCAGAGATCTTGATAAGCAATTACATTGTCTTCTTGGTACTTTTAATTTCTTAGGTATTTAATTCACACAGGGATATACAAATACATTTCATTTACTTATTGAATTACCAGAAAACATGCTCTATAACGGGACCTATATTGTTATAGAAGATTTTGGCCCTAGTGAAACGTGTCATGAATGTACTCTGGACTCGGCATGGGACCATATGAACATTTCATATCACGATAACCTTGGCCAAAGTAATTGCAATTCACGATATAATCCCCATAATAACCATCAAAATGTGCTTAAAACGCTTAAAATGGCATTATTTTTTGTTAAAAAAACAAATATTGGTATTGCGTCACAATAGACACTTATGAGAACACTTATGAGCAAACATCCTTTTTTAGGGAAAAACGATCAAAGCAATCTTATGGTCTCCCTGCATAAACAGGACGGATACAGTTTTAGAATCCGGCTCTTTTTTTCACTTCTCTACCGTGAAAGTGAGCTAGACATCGCTTTACAGTCACTTGATTTATGTGTTTTTTATCCTAATATGCATCAAATTCCACATTGTCCGTCCCTGGTCTGGAATTAAAAACACCACATGTACATGTTGTGTTTTTTAGAGACACATTGTTGTACTATCTGTGTTGTTATCATATATGGGGTTCCTAACTCATGTTAGACAGTACAGTACTCGTGTCTACAGTATCCACAGTGACAGCGGTTTAAAAGCCACGTGATGTTTTCTGTTGCTCTCTGCCCTTTATTGTCCCCATATGACAAAAAGTAGTTATTGGGATTGATAGTCAAAACTGTTTTTTTGTTCGTCCCAGTAAGTGTTTAGTCTGTTCCCGTCGGAGCAGGAGGACAGATTGAAAGCAGTGTTCCCTTCACTTCATGGCCGAGTTTACACATCCTTTCAGTGCACTATCTGTGTTTTCTTTATAAGAAGACTAATGATCAACACCGAGCCACAAAATGATTTTATTTTCCTACTTTTCATTTGAATTGGCGCCACAATGTGAACAGCACGTCGATACGGAGCTGACACATGTGAGCGAGCAGAAAATCATTGAGGATCTATTGAGCACTTTAGAAACAGGACTTCTGCTGCTGTGCTGCTCGGATGTACCTTTCAGCGCAAGAGGAAGCAGCATTCCTCATTAATCTGCTTTGCAAAGGAGGGCCGTCGCACAGCGGCTCACCTTACCTCATTTTACCTCACATTTATACCTCGACAACGCGTCCTCTCCTCCCTTTTGAAATGAAAGTGAGCGATTCATTTCCACGAGAGTGAATGTCCTGCCTGACTCTGATTTGAAGACATGATGAATTTTATATAATCACCATGGCGCTTCTATGGAATGTACTCAAGTTTTTATCTGTTATTGAATCTGTGCGGTACATGAGGTTACCACGCTGCTCCTATAAGAGCAACTCATGGGTCAGCGGGCAAGCAGTTAAAAGTAGGTTGGCCTTTTATGCTGAGCATACATGTGGAGGGATATACAGCATAATTAACACATAAAACAAGGATCTCCTGAGGTAAAACTGCAAAGTCTGGGCCATTATTATCTGTGCGGGAGGAGCTTCTCACTGTTGGCCAGAGCGTTCCCAGCTTAGCAGCTTATTCAGTTTGGGCTACTGGTTACGTAAGAAGGCTATATGCAGCAGGAGGCTAATCCAATGCCTTGACCTTAATGCCAATTATCAGATCATGGTGACGTTATTGAAATTAAGGCACCATAAAGAACAGTTGGTAACACTTCACTTCTATCGTTTGCCGAGGGTCGTTATGACATTGTGGAAATGTAGCGGCCATAAAACTGACTACCTGCGAAGGAGAAAGCCTGAGCTGTCTCGCAGCCACATTCTCCTCCATTTCTCTCATATTATTCTTAATTCTTTGTTAAGAGAACACAAACCATATCTTTTTTAATAGTCGTAAGAGGATTCAAATGACCAATAGTATTTCCAATCATTATAATTACTCTAAATTTGATTATATTATATTTATTTGCTTTTTTTGTTTGTTCCTCAGACAATCTTTCCTTACATTGAACAAACTATTTGTGGACTGTGAAAACTAGATGTTTTTTATTATCCTGCTCAGGGTTATAAGAGTTTCTCTTACCTCTTAAAATATCAGAAACTCCTAGAAATCAGTTGGTATGAACAATGTCTGCTCAAATCAGGGTGTTGTGTTGATATTCTCCTTGTTGATCTTGAAGCAGGCATCAGAATAAAAGAGCCAGTCCAATACTTTTTATTTGTTGTTGCTCCCCGACATTCTAAGAAATACCACATGTAAATACCACACTGTGTATTTTGTGTAACGGTCATAACCAGCAAGGATCATCTGGTGCCAAAGCACGCACCATGTGGGTCGCTTCAAATAAGCGATACGGAAGAACAATACAGTCTGAATTTGGAAATGCAATTTCTTCGTTCCAATGCTTGGTACCTGGTACCTGCCTGGTTTTGCCATCACAGATTTTTTGCAGGATCTATTCTCCATGTCAATGGAGTGGTGAAGTTAATAATATCTATTTTGACTAAGATTTATGTTATTTAAGAATATTCTTGACCATCGTGAGATTAGATTATTGTTGAGGATGGATCTGTTCACAAAATCCATCAGTATCAATGATGCAGAACTGAAGCAAGCTCATCTCTGACCAGAGATGCTAGTGCTAGTGCTAGTGCTAGGTTCATGTACATGTGATGTAAGAATGGGAACATGCATGCCCCTATAGCCTTGATGGAGTAGAGCAAGACAATAAGTCGCCATTCAATATGACTGTACAGTAAAAGTGCTTTCTACCAATTTTCAGTTTTCACCCCATCAGCCCTCCCATCTGTCTCCCTCCCTCCCTCCCTCGCCACCCGCCCCACGGGTTCAATAATAACTCAAACATCTGCACGTGGCTCGGGAATCGCAGAAACCCGAGTCATGCGAGTGGGAGTCGGGTGAAACCCGCCTCATGCTGTCTCTGTCGTTGAGGCAAAAAGCCTGAACTTATGCAATCAGTCATGCTGCATGTGCCAGCTGGTAGAGGTAGACAGAAACGGAGATGATGTTTTTTTAATCCTTTGTGAAACCGCAGACATTCTCTGTGGAAGATTTTCCTTCAGTTCATCACATTTAACCATTTTATAGTCCGATCTGATGACATGACATTTGTCGTGTCTGTTTAGCGCGTGGATGTTGTGTGAGTTACGTTGAATGACAGCATTCAGTGATGCTCTCAAACAAATCATATCCTGTATCACTGCTGTAATATTTTCAGTGCAGCATCATAAATAAAGGATAATGCCTGCACACACTTTATGCATTTACAACGTTTCAATCTTGCCTAGATCTTCATCAGGTCAGACTTTTTTTGAACAAAACACCCTTATTTATACATAATAATATGTGTGGTTCATCAAAGCCACCAGCATGTTAACATCCACAAACAGTCAACGCTTCATAAAGCACAAAGCAGAAGGGCTTAAAACAGCGATGCAAACTCTATACCTCCGAATATTAAACACACGTTAAGCTCAACATTAAGTCATATCATCACAAGTCAAACAATATCTGAAAATCCATCAGAAGACACCTCACAAAGAGGAAGCGATCTCTGCGGTTTTCCCCTTTCGTGAATGTGTGTTTTGACTCGACACAAGATGTGCAGCGCTGCTGTTGTGATGGGCA
The DNA here is from genome assembly GCA_029853015.1 of Chelidonichthys spinosus. Taxonomy (NCBI): domain Eukaryota; kingdom Metazoa; phylum Chordata; class Actinopteri; order Perciformes; family Triglidae; genus Chelidonichthys; species Chelidonichthys spinosus. The sequence goes on from CM056840.1 coordinate 8,355,185, forward strand.
GCGTTGAATGTGGGTCACAGTTTCCCCCAGCATTCACCTGTATTATGTTCTACATCCAACAGCTAAGGCTTTGTGGTGCCACGATGAGGACCGTCATGCAAACCATTCCTCTGTTGTGGCTGCTGTTCTTCACCGTGTATGCAAAGGCAAAGCGTAAGTGTCTGGATGTACTCGCAGTTATCTAGCGAGGTGATGAAACAGGAGCCAGAGCTGCACAATGTGTGTCGTTTATCACCAATCGTTCACGTTCCACGATTCATTCTCTCCCTTCTTCCCTGTGTGTCTTAAGTCTACAGCCCACCAGGGAAGCCGGCGCTGACCAGATGTCGATCTCCTGAAAAGGAGACCTTCACCTGCTGGTGGGAGCCCGGCTCTGATGGGGGACTGCCCACTAGCCACGCCCTGTACTATCGCAAAGAGAGGCAAGTGGCTCCTAGATACATGCAGGGACTTCATTGTGTTTAATTCTGAGGATCAGAAAAGTGACGAGGATGGATTGTTCATAAGTCCAATGTAAAATGCAGCAGCTGTTTTAGGGAGTAAGTCAGAGAAGAATAACCAGGCTTATCATCGGTATAGAACACGCTTCTTCTATCGTCTCTACATTCTCAGAGTTGGCACAGTTCCCCAGATTAGTCAACATCTGCTTCCTTTCACCACCTTTACAACATCGACCTTCTCTACATAACAGTCGCTGCTACAGCAGCAAAGACGCTTTCCCCCGGCCTTCTAAGCATAAACTGGGATTTGAAACCTGAGTGCTCATACAAAATGTATTTCTGATGTCCTCTCGTAAAGAAAACACCCTGGAGACGAGGCAAACCTGTAGTGGAGAGGAGAGATGGTGGGTGCACACGGTGCTGGCGTAGCATGAAAAGCACATGCACAGTTTCAGGGAATGTAGCATGTAGCATCAGCTGTTCTTGGAAAATGTAGCAGTGCGTTACAGTAGAAACCTGGGATGACACGCTGCTCCCCTGCCTCTCCTGCAGCTCTGAGACGGTGTACGAGTGTCCCGACTACCGCACAGCCGGGCAGAACTCCTGCTTCTTCAACAAGAACGACACGTCCATCTGGGTCAACTACAACATCACCGTGGTGGCCACCAACGCGCTGGGCAGCGCCTTCTCCGACCCCGTGGATATAGATGTGGTGTATATTGGTGAGGAAACGTGTGACTTCTTTTATATGGGGGGGTCGTATTTGTTCCGTGAGGACTGAAAAAGTGCATTTTAACACACACTCACGCTGCTGCTCCGTGGTACTCCGGGTTACACTGCGGCTAATGCTCACTAAGTATACCAAGCCTCCCTCCAGCTGTAAATACACTCTGAAGGTCACAGTTTTAAAGCAGTGAGATTAAAAAATCATAATTATCAGCCTGTTGAATAAATGTTGATTGTAAACCAAATGAGAAAGACAAATTCATTGACTTAAAGGATAAATCTTTTGATATTCTAGATTTAAACCAAAAACAAGCTGATCATATGAATAAATATTGCTTTCATAAACCTATTTCTCTTTGCTACACACCTCCATTGTTGTTCAAAAACTATTAAAAACACATAATACCTCATGTTGCTTATGTAGTATATTTTGAGTCCCACATACACCATGCTGCCGGAAATACTCACGTAATCCATGGCTGAAAATAGTCCCCAAGGATTGCATCATTTTCTCCTCTTTGAGTGATGTTTTTCATAAATCACAGCCCTTTTTAAGGATAAGGAAGTTTAAGTAGTAAAGTAAAAGAGGATAAGTAACGCACAGCTGTTTCGGTCTTTTCAATGGATTCCGGCCTTTTTCTTCCGTCTGACATCTGATTAAATATGAATACTGGGCAGCTCTACTGCATATGATCTAACGATATATAAATCTTGTATGAGGTGTGTAAAGAATTAAAAAGTATTCTTGTTCCCATTGAGGTTGCTTTTCTGAAAAAAGGGTCCTCTTCCTCTCTGAAAGTTGCACTGACCTGACGTTGTCATCGGAACTATGCGTCTCCAAGAAGATAATTCAAAGTCTAAACATAAACGGTTATCAACCACGTCGCCACTCGCACACGCACTTCTGCAAATATTTGGAAAGTCACTGTATAGAGGAAGAGATTTGGACATGCTCCTTTTTATTTGGAACCCTGGAAACCACCTACAAACTCATTCATACTCTCTCTCTCTCTATCTCTCTCTCTCTCTCTCTCTCTCTCTCCTCCAGTCAAGCCGAACTCTCCAGAGAAGGTAACAGTGACGGTATTGGAGGACAAAGGTTGGCCCTTCCTGCGGGTGTCCTGGGAGCCGCCACATAAGGCTGACACCCGCTCCGGCTGGATCACCCTCATCTACGAGCTCCGCGTCAAGCTGGAGGAGGAAAACGACTGGGAGGTATGTGACACGTTGTCATGCCTCATGTTAGGCGACTGGTCCTGAGGTCAACTTTAACAAGGACGATATGAACATTTCATGATATTATCCCGATAATCATCCAAAATGTGTTTGAAACTCTTTAAATGGCAGTTAAATATACTGGAATCAATTCACATTTTGATAAGGAACAAATATTTGTATTGTGTCACAGATGAGACGCGTCAAAAACAATCACATGATCCTAATTAAGATGATCAAAAATTAAAAGGTCTCCCTGCATAGATAAAGGATAAATACATTTTTAAAAAATCTAGATATTTATGATTGTTCCGAAAATAGAAATTCACCACGATCAACTTATTGTGATTTTTTTTTTTTTAGCGATTCATTATAAAATCTGATAACGTCCCATCTCTACATGTGACCTCTTGTTGGACAATGAACAGAAAGCATTTCCTCATAAAATCTAATAAATTCACATTTTGAACAACACTGCACCAAATTTGTAATCGATATGTTGCATAACTGCTGCCGTTGTTTGTGTGTGTGTGTGTGTGTGTGTGTGTGTGTGTGTGTGTGTGTGTGTGTGTGTGTGTGTGTGTGTGTGTGTGTGTGTGTGTGTGTGTGTGTGTGTGTGTGTGTGTGTGTGTGTTGTATTTCCAGATGCATCTTGCAGGCCAGCAGAAGATGTTTAACATTTTCAGCCTGCGGTCAGGTGGCAAATACCTGGTTGAGGTGCGCTGTAAACCCGATCACGGCTTCTGGAGTGAATGGAGTTCAACTTCCTACATCAAAGTTCCTGACTGTAAGACATGTACCGATAATTATGTACATACGTTTTAATAAGACATAATGTATTGATTAAAGGAATAGTGATTGTGGGAAATATTGACTGTTAGCGGTTAGCTTAGCATAAAGACTGGAAGCTGTGGGAAACAGCTAGCCTCGCTGTGTCCAAAGTTTAAAACCATTTGCCCCCCTTTTCTTTATGCTAAGCTAAGATAATTGACTTCAGCCCTGTATTGAACAGACAGCTGATCTGATGATCAATGTGAATTATTCCTTTGATTAAAAGATAATGGGATTAAAACCATGATGATTATGTGATTATAACTGCAGTAATATTAATCACCGTGGGAAGACATCAATGAGGCGCTTATGTTGTGTCCATGTTTTATTGTGTCCGACAGATTTCCATCGAGAGAAGTCGGCTTGGATCCTCATAACAGTCTTCACTGCCTTCATCTTCCTCATCCTCACATGGTTGCTGCACATGAACAGCCACAGGTAAGACCGTGATCTTGGATTCCTGCTGCAGTGTGTTTGGGCAAATGTCTTTCTTACTGTAATATGAATATATGTGTAGATAATGTGAATTTGTTTATTAATCAAGCCCTGACATTAATGTATTTTTTTTTTCTATATGCGAAGCCTGAAGCATTGTATTCTGCCGCCGGTCCCTGGCCCTAAAATTAAAGGATTTGATAAGCAACTTCTCAAGGTAAAGCAGCAACATATGATGCAATATTTGGATTTATATCATTTATATAATTCCTAAAAACAAAGAAAGAGGACTTCTGACTGATTGTATCTCTATGTTTCTGTAACTGAATTGTCCTTTCCTTCGTGTGTAGAACGGCAAGTCTAACGAGGTCTTCAGTGCATTCGGGGTGCCGGATTTCCCTCCGACCACGTCGTCTAACTACGAAGACTTGCTGGTGGAGTACTTGGAGGTGTATGTGCCCGAGGAGCAGGAGCTGATGCTGGAGGAGGGCAAGGATCTACACGACGGCTGCCTCAAATCTGAGAGCTCCACATTGGACAGTGACTCGGGCCGAGGCAGCTGCGACAGCCACACTCTGCTGATGGAGAAGTGCGGGGAGGCGAAAGGAGGAGCGAGGCAGACGGATCAGGGAAGCAGTAGATCTCTGGCGGAGGCACAGAGGCGTCAGAAGGACTGGGAGGGGGGAGCGCTGACCTATGCCCACGGAGATGTGGTTAGCCCTGACATGTCCAGTGGGAGGGTGAAGACCTGGCCCTCTGTGTTTTCTCCTCTGCCCCACTACAGCTCGAGTCCACTGGACCACCAGAGCTCACTTGAGATGGCCAAACCGCATTCCTTCTCCACCTCCTCCTACCTCACCCAGCCCGGCCACAGCACCAAGGAGGCTGTTGGACCGAGCTACTGGGACTTCTGCTTGAGCGACAAGCAACCTCGTCTGCTGCATCCCCAGGCGGCGGCCGGCCGGCAGCTCCAGGCCCACAGCGACGTCAACATCTCCGGCATCGGATGCAAACGGGCGTCCGCCGCTCTGCTTTCACCTGCTCCCCGGGCCACCGAGTACGTCGAGGTCCAGAGGGTCAACGAGGAGGACATGGTGCTTCTCCAGCCCGTGGCGTCAGGCTGCCCCCAGGGGGAGAACTACAGCAAGGTGAAGGGGGTGGACAGTGCTAACATGCTGCTGCTCCAGAGGGAGGTGATGGAGGAGGACAGGTGCCCTTGTGCGGCCCAGGAGACCAACGGCGTGGCGGGGAACTGCGCTGCTCAGAAGCCCACAGCCTGCATTCACACGGCCATGAGGGTTCAGGACGAGATGGCCCCGGCAGTGAATGGTTACGTTGACACGGCCACCGTGTGCACTATGACCACATGCTAGGTACCTCATGAGCCCACGTGGCAGGTCTGGGACATTGCTGTAGGCCAGGACTGTGGAAAAGACTGTGAAGGGTTTATTTATTTTTTGTCTCATTTAAGAGGCAGCTTTTTATTTGAAAACTAAATTGAATGAACTTAACAATCACGATTGTATTAATGATGTATTATATACGCTGTCATATGTCTTTATATAACATGAATCTTTTTCTCCTCGCTGTCATGTTTCATGAACTTTTTAATGTCTTTTATTACATTTATTGATCCATGCTTGTTATATGAGTATCTCTTAAATTGGTTTGTGTTAAATCAAAACTGCAGAAAACACTAAATGTTTTTGTTTTCTTTTAATTATTGTTTGCATGTGTTTTCTCTGCTCGTTGAACACTACATGTTAAAGACATTATGGGTATTACAGCGCCTCCTCCTGGTCAGACTGAAACACACATTGGATAAATTATTTTACCTTTTTAAATAATTACAAAATACGTTTCTGTTCAAGAATTGTTAGATGCATTATTCCATATGAGTATGAACATTATTTATTAAGGATAAGCATTTCCTTTCAGACTGCATGCCATCACACCAGCTAAAGTTTAGAGGAGCTGCTAAACATAACTGGCTCTAGCAAATTAATGGCACTGAACATCGAAAAACATGCTTAGTTTTTAAAAAGGGAAATAAGGTCAATATACTTGTTGACTACCATTTATCTCTTAAGTGACTCAACATCTGTTGTTTAACAGTAATAAATAACTGTGTTTTACTATATTCCCTCCTCTTTTGCATTCATCTAGCTTTACAAACAGTCAGCTGGCCATATAAAATTTAATCACAAACAATAAAATATCTCTGAAAGGTTTACCATCATGCTTTTAATACATTTACAATATACAGGAATGGGATGTGGATTTTTGTTTTGTGTCTTCTAGTGCATTGATGATTCCATGCCTGTTGCTATTGCATGTATATAATTACCAACTGAGACAAAAAAAACATGCTGAATGATCAACCCTCTGTTTATTTAAAGTAAATGGCAAAAGACAAAACACTTCCCAGCCCTCTTGTTTCACTGCTGTGGCATGACTTAATGCTGAGTTGCAAATATTGTGCTTAAAACTCTTTCAAATGGCACTAAAACTTCTCTTCTCGTCCATGATAACAAGCTAGAAAGCTTCATCAAGTCACCATGATCGATTACTGTGAGGGGTTTCCCCCCTGCTGCACGATAAAGTCCTTTATCATCCCATCCAGTAAGCAAAGCAAAAAACTGGCTCCATTAATTTATGAAGCGCTGAATGAAGTCAAGTTTTTCTTTTCCTTTTTGCTTTCCACTGTTAATTACTGTGCACATGACACACTCAGCAGTGCAATTTTTTAATGCATTTATCCTTACATTGTTTGATTGTTTTTCACTAAGAAAAGATTTGTCTAATCTGTGATGCAAAAAAAAAAAATAACTAGAAACTAGAAAGGTTTTGTTTCCTATCATAATCTTAAGTGATTTAAGTATGTCTTAGTGCCAATTTAATGAGTTTTGAGCACATTGTGATGGTTATTATGGGGATAATATTGTAGATCTGTGGCCGCCCATTTAAGCCACTGTCAGGGGGGGAAATGAGAATCTTTCTCAAAATAATTACATACCTTAAAAAAGTGACTTAGTATCTCAGAAAAATGACACACTACAGTAAGTTTATTTTTCTGACAGTGGCATTAATGGGCTTCCATAATCGTCGTTACGTTGACCAGGTTAAACGTCTCCATCCGGGGCCTTCGTGTCTACGCGGAGAAGCGAGTGAACGCGCTGTTGTTCACCGCGATGTTGGTTGTTTGCTCAGAGCGGTCGTATCGATATGTGGGGCCCGATCCGCCCCTCCTTTACTCTGTAGTGTGCCAGGGGCCAGGGGCCGCTCCAGGTCGTGGACTCGGTGACAGCACGTCTCGGAGCGCGTTAAGAGCCGAAGCATCTGTGGACGTTGAAGCAGCAGGTCGACCCGACTCCTCTGAACCGGCTCAGCATGTTTAAAGCGGTCTCCTCTCTGAGCGGCCGCTGGCCCGTTTTAACGGGACACACCTGCTCCCGGTCCGGGTCGGTCCACATACACTTGGCGAGTGGTGGTGAGTTAGCCGGGTCACTTTATACGAAGAAGCTGATGCTACTAAGGTCAGTGTAGAAACCGCCTTTTCAAGTTGCCTGACAACAACTAGCTAGACTGGTTTAACAAATGAAAGTATATAAAGCAACAACGTCGAAGAGCTAACGCTTGTTAGCCTCGTTTCAGAGAGCAGTTTCTCGAGAAAACTTCTTTTCTCAGGACACAATATGATAGACTTGTTGAGGGCCAGGTGACTTGTTCTTCTTATGCGCTTATGAGACAACTGGGTGTCATGGTTAAACTTAGCTAAGTTTAGAAGAAGAGTCCTGTCTCGCCCTCATAATCACAGCTGCCATAACCTCAGTCACTCATCAGGCTGCTCAGCTCCCTTTATAATCTGAGGACCCTAACACCTCCTTGACCTCTGTTTTAATCTCAGTTAACTCAGAATTAATGGATTCTAACTGGGTAATTTTTTAGATTATTTTGTAAACTGCAGGTGCAGATCTGGTGTCTGTCAGGCCACCCTTTGACCTGTGTATGCCTTCTGGTCCTTATGTGAACCATGTATGGTCACTCTTATAATGCTCTTTTACTGTTTCAAGATTCCCCCATGACCCTTCAAAGATCAGCAGAAATGAAATACCCCATGTATTTATATTAATAAGGGTAACTAGCAGAAGGTTTAATGCAATACAGTCGAGCAGCACAACAAACCCATACCGCTCATTAAAAACGTATAATATGTTGTAACAGTCTGCTTCCTGCAGATACATTATTCAAACAAGGATAGGATGACCTAACGTGAGTCTCTACATACAATTAAATGGCAATAGAAATCCTGTCAGACCAGCACACTTTCTATTTTCTATCTCAGATTTTTACAACTTTACAAGACCAAACAGACAGACTGTGTTACACAATGTCTGGTGTAAGGTAGACTTCATGAGAGTGTGAGACAGGTTTTCTACTGATTCAATTAGGAAAGTGAAAAAACAACAGACAACCTCATCGACACTGATTGAAATGGTGCATCTGGTAAAATGTCACTTTTCACAAATTACTCCCAAAATGTCAGCGTAAAGCTATGGTCTGGCTCAGTGCAGTTGGCTCATGTGGTACGTCATAGGATGAATGTGTATTTTACCTCGCTGTCTGAACTTCAATCACAATTATTTACCAGGTGCGTTATGTCAGAAATCGGCCTTCAAACACCCCCCCACGGATGTCCCAGATATGCCCCCGTGCGATTTCAAACCGGAGGAATACACGGTGAGAGAGAGCAATATCCTCCAGGAATACAGTGTTTCTGTTAGGTCTTGTGTTCTTTAACCACATAAGTGACTGATATAAATCGTAGATATAAACATGCTGGTACGTACATTGACTGTAACCCTGTCTCTGTCCAGGGTATGTCCAAAGAGCGGATGATGGAGATCCGCAGACAGAATTGCAACCCCATGATCATGAAAGTTACCTCCTATAAGAAACCAGTGTTTGTCCACCAAGGACACATGCAGTGGCTGTGGGATGTGGACGGGAAACGATACCTGGATCTCTTTGCTGGTGTGGCTACTGTCAGTGTGGGCCACTGCCACCCGTAAGGTCCTTTTTCTTCACTACATCACTGAGCGAGTGTAATTGTGTATACACTTCCTAATGAAAAGAATGCATTCAATCATTCTTAAATCTGGACATCTGTGGGTACAGGAAAGTAACTGCAGCTGCAGAGCAGCAGCTGAAGAGACTGTGGCATACTACAAACATCTACGCCTATCCTCCTCTCCATGAATACTGTGAGAAACTAGCTTCCTACTTCCCAGATCCTCTTAAGGTACCGTGGTGGATCCCCCCCCCCCGATCAGCTGAGCCTGAATAAATATTTAGGCAGTTATTAAAAAGTCTGCTGGTCTTTATTTCCTCATCCAGGTGATATATCTGACCAACAGCGGCTCAGAAGCCAACGACCTGGCCATGTTGATGGCTCGACTTCACACAAGCAACTTTGACATCATCACTTTCAGGTACTTTTTTATGAATTATTAGTAGAGGATCTGCCTTTTTACCCATTGATTGAAAACAAAATTCATTCAACAAAAACACATGGGAGAAGAAGACAATTTGAATAAACGACAGATTACAAAGTTGATCATTTTTACTTTTACTCAGGAATATAAAAATGCAGTTCTTTGCAAATATGTGTATTTATTGTAGTTACTTGAGAAGTTAAAAAAAGTCTCTGATGGTTTCTGATTGATTTTTCTCTTCCAGAGGATCATACCACGGCGGCAGCCCACAGACCATGGGTCTGACTTCCAACACAGCATATAAATACCCCGTTGCCAATGGTTTGGGCTGCACAAATGTATGTATGCATTCATGTATCAAAGTCTCATGTAAGAAACAAATACAACTGATGATATAAATCGTCGGGGGAAGCGTTGTGCAAAACTTTAAATATGTTGGAGCTAAAAAAAAGTGTTGCAAAAAAAAAAGTGTTTTATGTTCTCACTGCCACCTAGTGCTTATATTCTGTGCATTAGTTACCTCATTAAATTACACAATGTTTTGCATTAAACATTTGTATAGTTTCCATACTGTATCTGAAATACATGTGGTTTCATGATGATTTCTCTGTGCTGCGTTCAGTAGTCATGGTGCTGTAGCTGACTTGTGTTTCTGCCCAAACAAACAGACCATGTGTCCCGATGTGTTCAGAGGTCCGTGGGGAGGAAGCCACTGCAGGGACTCTCCTGTGCAGACCATCAGAGAATGTAGCTGCGCCCAAGGTACAAAAGCATGTGCATTAACACACTCACACTGCTCTCGTAAACAGGAAAAAACACGAGGGTGAGAAGAATCATCATCACTCCTTTCGCTATATAAAACATTCAGAACAAAACATTATGCACAGTGACAGACAACGGTTCATGCTGGAGGTGTAATTGTGAATTTACATGCAGCTCAACATCCCCACATGCTTGAGTGTTTATGAGTTTTGTCTTCATCAAAGTTGAAAAAATCATTTGAAAGTATTTACCCAGTTTTATATTTCTGTATGGATCTCAGTGGCGGCTTAATGGGATGTGTTTTAATGAATTCATGTAGTATTTTTGAGTTACCAAAATCTGCCTAAAGGCCATGAGGGTAAACGGGTGCTTTGCAACCCTGAAAGTCCAAAGTCTCCTACTGTTGATCATTTACTCCTTTACCTCAATTAACCTTTTACCATGTTCAGGGTGTTTAGCTCTATAGTATAGTTTGCCTGTGTGTCAGCTGGAGAGCCGACCTGGAAATGACTGTTTAAGTTTAAAATGAATGGCTTCCTTTTGTTGGATCCACAGGTCACTGCGTGGCAAATGAACAGTACATTGGACAGCTCAAAGAGACGTTTGCTACGAGCGTGCCGAGTCGAATCGCCGCTTTCTTTGCAGAGCCGATTCAGGTAGTGAATTATTTTTGTGGAGAATTACCAGAAATGTGGCCTTATAGTCAACGTGTTGTGAATGTTTCTCTACGTCTGATGTGTTGCGTCGCCACATTGAATATCAACATTATGGGCTGTAGTTCCCCACAGGAATATTATCAAGTATTATTATTAAGTAAATAATTCATCAGGAAAGTGAGAACAGAGCTTTGTTATCGTACCACATGTTTCCTCTTGTTCAGTGTGCTGGTGTTACGATAATGGGACTGTGTTTGGTGTGTACAGGGAGTCGGAGGAGCCGTGCAGTACCCCAAAAACTACCTCAAAGAGGCTTACAAACTTGTAAGAGAGAGAGGAGGGATTTGCATTTCTGATGAGGTTAGATCAATGTTTTATATGTTTTCTATTTACAATGTTAACAATATTGATTCATACGAAAATGACTTAATTATTGATGGGAGATTTGTTTCTGGTCCCCTGGTGAATGTAAGTTGAGTATGAAGTAGAATGGACTGCCATGGTATTGATGATGTTGGTGTGCTTACAGCTCTTTAGCTCTTTTGAAAAAAAAAAACCAACTTAAATAAACTCAATCATCTATTTGGCATCTGACAGGTCCAGACTGGATTTGGGCGAACAGGAAGCCACTTCTGGGGTTTCCAAGGTCATGATGTCCTTCCTGATATGGTTACCATGGCGAAGGGCATTGGTAATGGTTTTCCAATGGGAGCTGTAGTTACAACACCAGGTGGGATAATAAAAACCTTGTTTGAAAAGCTGCTTTTATGTTCATAAATAAGGGAGTGTGGCAATTGTAACATTCTTCATGATTTCCATTATTAAATTGGCAAGATGCATGGGAAGAGATGAGACAAACCAGCTTCCCTGATAGGGAGGTTAATAGTTTTATTTTGAGTTTGGACCCTTCCACTAAGCAAGCTTTAAAAAGTGTCATAATTTGTAGCTGCAGTGAGTGGAGGTGTGAGCTTGTTCATTCATGTGTTCTCCAGAAATTGCCAGCTCATTTGCCAAGGCGGTTCACTTCAACACCTTTGGAGGAAATCCTGTGGCTTGTGCTGTAGCTTCATCAGTGCTTGATGTAAGAATTCCTCTTCTCTTTGGAAATCAGTCTTTTTTTCTGAGTGTTTTGTATTTATGTGTTGTGTTAGTGTAGCTGCATCTCAAAGCTATATAGTTATAATCACAGAAGCACAGTGAATTACTGTAACTCAAATCTTTATCTTTTCAGACTATCGAAGAAGACGGCATACAGCAGAACAGTCTGAACGTGGGCACTTATCTGATGAGACAACTGGCCAAACTCAGAGACCAGCATGAGATAATCGGTGATGTCCGTGGAAAAGGCCTGATGATTGGTGTGGAAATGGTCAAAGACAAGGTATTTATTTTGTGACACAGTGACACACGCATCTCCTCACAAGCTTGAACAACGTGTGTGCGTGCACGGGTGTGTGTGTGTGTGCTGGGCCCCCCGAGGGCATGGTTCAGTGGTGCCCCAGTTAACCATTAGCTGGAGCAGCAGTGACCATCTGTAGTTGTGAAGAAGAAAACAATCTCAGCAGTGAATGTAATACTGACTGAAATTCTGACATGATTAAATAAGACCCAGGAGGAAATACAAACTCAGGGGAGCGGCAGTAGCTCAGTATGTGGGGACTTGGCTTGGGAACTAGAGGGTTGCTTGTTCAAGTCCCCGCATGTATCAAGTATGGAGTGTGGACTGGTTGCTGGAGAGCCGCCAGTTCACGTCCTGGTCACTGCTGTGAGTAGTGGTTTACCGATATGGGGTTTTCTATGGCCGATGCCGATATTTAGAGAGCAGGGCGGCTGATTGCCGATCTATAATGCCGATATCATGTATTTGATGTTATCATGTTTTACGTTGCATCTCTGTGCACGTGATAAATAAAGAACCGTATTTTTTTTTTTCCATCTGATGATAAAATACAACAATTTAATTAATAACAACAAATCAGACAGAATTGCTGCATGGGGCTCTTCATTTACTACAACAAGACTGCTCAAGGAGCAGGCAGCTCGCAGGGCTAGCAAAGTGTTGTGCAACAGCTCTGCAGGACTGCCTACAGATGTGACTGAGACTGATGAACTTTTAACAACTTTTGTGAGAAGAACGACATTTCATCTACGTTCAAACAGATAGAGACGGAACTTTTCCATCTGGAGCATGCTGATCTCCATGAGGGCGGTAAACATATTGATGGTTGCCATGACAACGGGTACCATGACAGTGGTAATCATAGCAACGGTTGCCATGGTAACTGTTTCCATGATTGCCGTTGCCATGGTTACCATTGAAATGAATCCAGCCTCAATCATCCTTTATCATCCACAGGCCGGCAGAGACCCGCTGCCTCCCGAGGCAATGAGTGAGATCTTTGAGGACGTAAAGGACATGGGAGTCCTGATAGGGAAAGGAGGAATCTACGGACAGGTAATAGCACTCGCCTTCTGTCCCTTAATGCTGAGTGTGGTATAAACAGATCTGCCACTGACATCATCACCAAGCTAGATTTTAAATGGCCGTTTTTCACCCTGCATCACCAAAGGCCCATGTTTCATTATGGATTCATATTATGAATATTGCTTAACATACACTATATTATAAGTGTTCCAAACACAATCACAAACATGGATCAGTCTACGGCAGCAGAGCGGCATATTTCACGTACGAGGAGCAAACCATAATCTGACAGAAATATGAAGAAGTTTAACATATAATACAGGCAAAAAACAACAGTTTCATCTGCAACATGCAAGAAGGACAGCTGGCAAAAACTTGCCGACTGTGTGAATGTGTAAGTCGAATAATAGTATTAGTAGTCATATAATATGACTGCCCCGTGACAAGGACACTAGTAGATCTGACTGATTAACTCAATGCATTAACTGAGCTGATAGCTCAGTGGTAGAGTTACCGTCCCATGTACCGAGGCTCTCTGCAGCGTTCCCATGTTTGAATCCCACATGTGGTTCTCTTTTAAAGCATGTCGTCCCTCTCTCGCCCCTTTAACTCTCACTCTGTCCTCCCGCAATAAGTCCAAAAATATAACTTTAAAATAATGAATGTGTTGCTTAGATGTATTCTTATAAGGTGGTGTATGACAATATCAGACTCATTATTTCAGCTACTTCTAGTAAGAAGTGAACCAGCGTCGTAGGATGGAAAACCCACGGTTAACGCTGAAGTTATCTCGCTAAGCCCAAATCCTGCTTCGTAGTACAGGCCCCTGGTTACCTGTTCCCCCAGTAGTCTTTGGCACTCCATAATGTCCCCTCTTTTTTTCTGTTTTTCTCAACATTGAAGACCTTCCGTATCAAACCCCCGATGTGCATCACGATGGAAGACGCAGATTTCTTCCTGGCAGTTTTTAACAAGTCCCTCTCCAACTACGCAGAAAGAAGATGAAAGTCAGATCAAGGTTAGCTGGGATTGCTCGATGTCAAGGACCAAACCTACCTATTGCCTTTGCAAGTGTAAAAGGGAACTTTTTAACTGTGGTTAACCATGTTTTAATTAGAAGAATTAATTCAATTTAAGCAAGTGTTTGGGTAAATTAATTTAGAGAAAGAAATATTATATTTGTTGTCGTTTGTCTTGATATCCCAACAACAAGCGATAAATCTAATCCTCTGACTCTTATGTTTACATTTATTATGACATGTTTACATTTGTTCTGATAATTTTGGGGAGTGGATTTGTAGGGAGGCCTGAAGGGATAGGTTGTCAGTGTTTGCCAACTTGGCGACTTTCCAGCTAGATTTAGCGACTTTTGGAGCTAGTATTACAAGGCTATTTTCATTGGAGAGGAGGTGGCAACACGGAGATGGGTTTTAATGACCATTTTTAAAATCTATCTTCTTCTTGCTGGATTTTCCAATGCTACCGACCCAAGCTTTAACATACTTCACTCGTTAAAAGAGAAATGTGCCTTCATGACAACTGACTTGGGGTTCACTTGACTTGTCTTGGATCTGTTGAATCATGATTGGATTTAATGCTGTATGGTTGTAATTTCACAACACATGCTTTATTGCTGACTATTGCTGTGAATGTAATAATAAATCGGTGAGCTATAGTAACAACCTTGTACTGTTACACATTGGTCATACCTGTTTGTACTCTGTTTGTCAGAAACCTGTTTATCCCCCCCCCCCCCCCCCCAAAATCAGGCTGACTGTGTTGCAGCAGCTCTTCTCAGCCTCTCTCTGGACACTTTGTTTGACCTACTGCCCCTCCCTTCCAAAAAGCCCAGTCTGCACTGTTGTGATTGGTCAACTGTAAAGTGTGTTTGTCAAAAATGTCAGACTCCATAACCACATTACAGGAGTTGTGCTGCTGAGGAAGAGTGATAAATATACATTTTAGCCACTTGTTATTCAACACTTCATATATAGGAAATTTCCATTAGCAGATTAAGAACCACGTCGGCTCAACAAGGCGACTCCATGCCAATGGTCTCCAGAGTTTCATGCTCCAGGGACTGCAGTAGGCCTGCTCAAGTCGTTGTATTGCACACCGCCCTCCGTATTTTTGCTGGTCGTAGGTGGCCACATTTTACCAACTGTTAAAACAAAAAGTATTGTAGTTACTGCAATAACATGCGATGCTAACTAATGTGACTGTCTGTGAAGATTCACAGTCATCCAGGTAATCTGTGAAAGCTTTATCGTAGGCAACTGGACTGCTCCTTCAGTTCTAACGGACTAGTGGCGAGTTCAGGTATTTAACCTTGTGTCGGGTCGTTAAAACTGTGAGAGACATGGGATCCTGGACCCACCCAGCCCTCAAGTGTGTCCTGAGCCCTCAAGTGAACTACATAGATTTCCCTTCAGGGCTGGGTGGGTGCAGGAGTCACAGGTGAAACGTCTTCAAAAACCTAAAGCAAGTCCAGGTGCCTTCAATGCTTTAAAAGAAAATCTCACTGATGCAACAAATCTTCATGGTTTGGTTCTGATATAACCACACTATCAATGTGGAAATCAGTCACTGTCAAATCTCAGATGACTAATAGTGTAATTTTTAAATTAAATGGGCTGCCTTTGGGGCCGTTCGCAAGTTGTGTGGAAAACGCCTGCTGAGCTGCTTTCCTCTCATCCAAGGTGCTGAGTAGGTAGCACTCCCGCTGCACCTGCCGTTACTAAGCAACCAAACCACTAAGCCACCAATTACCAAATTTATAGTTAACTCTTCAGTCTTTAAGGCCAGCATGCTCGTCTTCTCAGCCACCAGTGAGATGACTTTCTTAGATTCTGTAGTCAGTTCGGCTTTAAAGTCAAATGCCTTTTTAAAATCACATCCCCGGTCATTTTGTGCACTGATTAAAAATCTGTCCACCCTGTTTCACTTACACACGTCACAGTAGTAGAAGATGGACACTGGTGAAAAGCCGTTTCCGCTCCACTTTAAGATTTGGTGTTGAAGAGCCTTTTGTATAAGTTCTGAATATGTCTAGCAGATAGCAAACAAGATCAGAATCTTTCACATGTATGCTCTGTCTGTGCTGCATATGATGCCGTATGCCGATGCAACTCACTCGCAAGCTGTTAAACAAAAAAACGAACATTCTAATTAAATGACGAGTGTGCCAGAGGTGACACCACTAGCCATCCATACAAACAGTAAATGCCTTCTGGTTTTCATGATGTTGATTTCTTTGTGCTGCGTTCATGAGCGTGTTTCTGCCAGCGTGCTCTAGCTGACTTGTGTTTCTGCCCAAACAAGCAGACCATGTGTCCCGGTGTGTTCAGGGCTCCGTGGGGAGGAAGCCACTGCAGGGACTCTCCTGTGCAGACCATCAGAGAATGTAGCTGTGCCCAAGGTACACAAGCATGTGCACACATGGTTATCACTCTTGGTGCTCTCATAAATGGGCTAACTCATCACTATTAGCTGGGGGACCTGGTTCCACAACAATATAATATATATAATCTAGTATGTTCAGCTGCCTTTAACATGGCGTTTTGTTTTTATGCGTCTCCTATAAAAGGTATAGGTGTGTCTTTAGTACAGTCTTCTGGTAGACATGGTTATGAGTGGCATTAATGCAAATTATTCCAGAGTTGTTATAAATACCAACGTGCAGTATCACCTTTATTTTGATGGTGCAGTAATACTACTACAGAGCTCTTCATGACAAACCAAGAAACGCAATCCAAAAAGTCTAAAGGATCTGGCAACAGGGTGTATCCTATGTACATCTTGTATGTTTTCTCTCCACTGGTTTATCAGTACAGAGAAGTTCATAATTTACTGGGAAAGGTACTGGAAGTTTAAATCATTCCAATCTGGAAGACTTGTAATGTTAAGACTCTTGATCTCTCAACACATACGTAACAGGATGCAAACAGGATTATCATCGTGAAATTAAAAAAAACCTATTCCCTCAGAGTCTGCCAGCCAGCCCATTAAAAGTCCACTTTCAAAGGCTTCTTAGCGTCTTCCTCTTGAGAGACGTCTCCTGAGTCAAACTCTTTCAGGTTCACCCGCCCGGATGAAGGTGTGTTATCTGTTCTTCTTCTTGTCTTTTTTGCTTTTGCTCACGGAGCTGTGAGGAGCGTTTGCGGAGACGGCGCTGGCGTGGCCGCTGGTCTTCAGGTGGTCAAACAGCTTGTTTCTTGTGGAGAACTCGTTGTTGCAGGTCACACAGCAGAGGTTTATTTCCTTCTGGAGGTGGGGAAAAAACGATGCTGTTAAAGTGTGGACACGTATACTAAATCACTCTCTGGGTTTAACTGTACAAACCTCAGCGATCTGTTCTCCTCCGGTGTCTGACTTGACATTCTTCGGTTTGTCTTTTCCTCCTCCCTTCTTTCCTTTGGTTTTCCCAGAGCTGCTGAGGCAACATTAAGATGATATATAAGAAGAAACCATGTTCTTAACAGCAAGGCAAACATCATTACATTCAAAACTCTTGTTATCCAGCTTAATATAATTAAGGAATCAACTGTGTTGCCATTTCACTCGAGGAGAGTCGGTTCCTGCTCGCCGTGAGAATTACCACCTGACTGCAGTTCAGCTCATCTCTACAGAGCATGTTCACGTCTTTCAAATCACTGTTGTGGTTTTGCGACCCATAAACCAACTGTTGGCTACCTGCCCAGCCACTGAAGTGTGTTTTCCCTGAGGTCAGTGTGTTTTTGTATTCTTTGCAATAGGAGTGCTGTGTATTTAGGCTATGCTACAAAGGCAGCTTGTGACGAGGTGCTGGGATCCTATTCTGTGGTGAAAACTGCCATTTTTCCTGGTTGCTGAGGATTGAAAAATGTTCAAGGGGTGATCAGGGTGAACAGATGTGTTTTATTATGGGTATGATGTGGTCTTAATGGGTGTTATGCACCTGTTTTTATAGTTTTTACTGTTGACTTAATGGTGTCCTCCTGTCTGGAGCACTTGACCAAACAAATTTCCCTGTAGGGGATATTAAAGTTGATCTGAATCCAAACAAAACAACAGATTTCCCAGAGACGTTTCCTTGCCCACAGAATAACAATCGCCAAATAGGCTGGCTGGTCCGTCCTCCCTACGTGCTTCATCCAGAGCAAGTACTCTACATTGTGTTGACATTTTTTCTTCTGCATATTCCGTATCATAGCAACCTAAGGTCTAAGCTGGAAAAAAAACCCCACTGTGCCTCCAAAGCGCTCTCAGGCGCTCCCTGCTGGCCGTTATCAGAGGAGAGCCTGGCGTTCTCAGCCGGGGAAAACTGCTTTGGTGGACAGATACCAACTGGTGAACTGGACTGACCTCTTGGCTTCTGTGGGAGGGGGATCATCCTGTTTCTCAGGCTCTGTAGTGTCCTCTGACTTCTTGGGGGCATCCTCCTCACATGTGGTCTGTGTTGGTTTCTCCTCCTCCTTTTCCTCCTCCTTTTCCTCCCCTTGAGCACTCTGCTATGGAGAAGGAGAGCATGAATACAGACGGCGTTTAAAAAAGATTTACTTCACACTAAACCAGCTAAAGCTTCTGGAAGAACAAACATTTCACTCACCTGCACTACTTTCTGTTGTTTCTTTTTCCTCTTTTGCTTTTTGGACAGCCTGTGTTATTGAAAAGAAAATGTGTGATGCGTTAACAAGTTCTTCTAAACACACCGACAACCAGGTGAAAAGTAAGAAAGCTACACACTTTTGCCTTGGCTTGTCTTCCTCCTCCTCTTCCTCCTCCTCTTCTTGCTCATTATCCTCCTCTCTTCCCGCCTTTCTGTCCAGGTTCAAACCAAGTGAATCCTCTTCTTCCTCCAGCTGTTGCCGTAGCAACGCCACCATCTCCCGATGCTTTTTGGATTTTTCATGGTTCTTCATACTGCACAGAGGAAAGGAAAGAAAGAAAATGTAAAAGGCATTAATCACACAGACTTAACGGTGTGTTTACATTATGCCATAGATTCAGTCACATCACACATACTGTTTTATTAAGACTAAAGCTTTGGTTTTTAATACCACGCTGAAACGGACGTTACTCACGCTTTATCTGATTTGAAGGATTTGTCGCAGGCTGGGCAGTACAGATCATCATAATAATCATCAATTGTTAGTTCGTCTCCATTAGGCTGATCTGTGAAAGAATATTGATCCATTTTAAAAAATATATATATGTATACAAAAGGCACCACTCACACAACAAAAAGGTACTTTCTACTTCAATGAGGAAGATCAGGCTCCCGAGTTGTAGGAGCTGATGCATCTTTAAGCAGATGTATAAATTAAGTTGAAATCTCGAACATATGTCTCGCTGACCTCCTCCCTCTTCACTGTTCTTCTCCAGCTCTTCTTCCTCACTCTCCGATGCATCTCCAAACTCCTCTCCATACTGAGCCTCTATCTGCTGCAGCTCCTTCTCAAGTTCAGACATGGCCGCCCAACTCTGCTCCTTGTACTCCTCAGCCAGTCTGGGATGGACATCCATCACATTATTAGGAGTATGAGGAAGATGTAGAGATAAATAAATGTACATTTACCCGTCCACTACTTACTTGGCCTGGTTAAGCCTCTGCTCCTTCCTCAGGGCCTCCACCTTCTTGATCTTCTCGGCATTCTGGTCCTCCACCAGCTTCCTATGGGCCTGCACACGGCGGTCACGCTTGCGAACAAAAGCCACAAGTTGTCGCACCAGCTCGTTGCGCTCCTTTCGAGCCTTGTCTCTGGTCTTTTTGTTGTCCTTCTCCATGGCCCTTTTCTCCCAGCGGTTGGAGGCCTGCCTCGTGTCGTACTCTTCCTTCCAGGCAAAGTTTTTACGAGTGCAGAAGCTCTGCCAGTAACCGTAAAATATGTGCACTACCTGTCATTTGGAAACGGAGACTGATTCAGTACATAAATTGACTAAAGTCTTTGTGGTTTATAGTTAGGATTTTGGTCTTGTTATGCTTTAGTTTTACTTAAAAAGAAAGTAGCTCAGAAAGCATCCAATTTTATTTTTGTGAATTGAATTGTATGAAAAGCCTCAGGGGTTTTAACTGTGGTGCGGACTTACCTCATCATAGTCACTCTGAGAGTCTCCAAAGGGAGGAAACTCCTCTTCTTCATCATCCTCCACCTTGCCCTGCTCCTTCTCCTCCTTAACGATGGACTCAAAGAGATTCCGGTAAACTGTGTAAAAGCCCTAAATGACCAGAGTGAATCAGAACAATAGGAAATAATTAATGTTCTGAGGATGCAACAATCATTTCTGTCCCCACAGTCCATTAAGATGCAGGTGCAACCACAAAGCTCACCAGCAATTGGAAGTTAAACCAAAAACATTCCCTGTGCTGTTGGATTGTCTGTGTGTTTTTGAATAAGGAAAAAGAGATTGGATGGCGTTCTTTTAAAGCATGATTTCCAGCGTGCCCACAGCTGTATACTGTGGCCATTGTCTGTTGTTTGCATTACTGCTTACTTGCACAATCACCCAACAAGGACAGACAGTCTGACGGGTTTATTTTATTTATTAACATCCAATCATTGTGCGGTATGTGATTTGAGTTTAAGCTTCCATCTCTAGGTCATTCATACTTATCTCTGTGCTTATTGTGGATAAACCTGCACAGCTTAGCATTTACAATAACAGCTTTTCTTTTGTCTGATGGATTAAACACAATACACCCGGTTGAATGTTTGATGTGACCGGTAGTCAGCGATGAGTGGGCATGACGGTTGCACACGTGACCGCAGACACTAACCTCCTCGTCATCGCCGAAGCCAGAGTAGCAGGTGACCGTGAAGTACTGCAGCAGGTCAATGCTGTCGTCTTCATAATCTCCAGTGACTCCTCCTTTCAGGAGAGCATCCCTGTGATTGTCATACCTGCGACACAGAAGGAGACCGAGCCATCAAACTAAGGCATAACATCAGAAGCTTGACATCAGAGCCTTTGCATGTGATGAAAACAAATGGACTCGTACCACGCTCTCTCCTGTGGGTCACTCAGGACGTCATAGGCTGCTTGAATCAGCTTGAAGTGCTCTGCCGCGTCCTCGGCATTGTCCAGGTTTTTATCTGGAAAGTGCAGAAGGAAAACACAGCTGTAGTGAAAGAGAAAACCTGAAATTAAGCCTTCTTTTTGTTTTTGTAAGGGTTGAGACAACGCCAACAGCATCACATGTAGCTGCAACAATGTAAAACAGAGCAGAGGGAATGTTACAACAAGCATGGCATTTTTACAGTGTAATAAGACAACTTCTGAGGCATATTAACGGTAGTACAGACACACTATGAAATCAATGTTACGTCACTTGTAAATACAACACATCCAATACATTTCAGAAGTGGCTAAATATTATAGTTGTCCCTATATCTTACTCCAGAAGATTACTGCTACAACTTACCCGGGTGCCATTTCAATGCTAATTTACGATACGCTTTCTTCAAATCATCATCTCCTGCGTCTCGTTTTACACCGAGGATTTCATAGTGACACTTCATTGTGAGCTAACTGTAAAGAGCCACTCGGAATAGATACTCGGTACGTTCTTGACGTTGTTCAAGGCAAACGAAGCGGACGTTAGCCTGTGACTATGCTATCAGCGGCATGCTAGCACCGAGCAGCACCTCTACGAACTCTTAAATTAACCAGACTTCTTGGGTGATAGCGAAAGTAGCGTAATGTTTGGTCTTACATGATAAAATACACAACGTATCCTTTATCACAGACAAATTGCTTCTATACACTAAGTTACTTTATGACCGGCTGCCGGGACCGTAGACATCTGTATGTATAGGATCTACTCTCGCGAGAATCGACGGGATTACGCTTTAACCACGTGTTGTGTTGCTGTCCTCTCCAGTTGTAAATCGTATTTGATAGATATAATATTATTGAGGCCGACGCTCTCTGGAAACAGTAATCCACTGACAATAAAATCAAATCACATGGTAATTGTTTGGATTTGTTGACCTCCGTTATTTATTAAATCCATATTTAAATCAACTATTTAAGCATTAAATATGCACAGTGACAACCCACACCTCCGTTTATGTGTAGTATCTGCAGTGCGTCCTCCGCGCCACTAGAGCATGTCTTTCCCCTCCTCTGCTCTATGTGCACGTGTGTCGTTCGAGTTGCGTGCTTCGCGAGATCATGCGCGAGATTTGTGTCGTAGTACAAAAATGGCGGCGTTCAAGAGAAAACGTGGACGGACTCTTCTTGAAAAAAACGCAAAAAAAGTTAAATTTGTATCAGACGGAGGTGAAGCGCCGATAGAAGCCGATCAGGATAAGAAAGATGAAGTCACAGTTCCAGCACCGGTGTCCCAGGTAAGTGCTCGTGCTTGTTGTTAGCCTCAGAATTTTGTAGCTAGGTAGCTAACCCAAACACCGGGGTGTTTTTTCTGTACGTAGTTTAATGTCACTGTTACTTAAACAACATTCTGTAGGTATAACACACATTAAATGGGGTCGTTTAATGTGTAGCACCTGATTATTAAATATGCTAAAAAAATATAAATAAAAAAAAGTTAATCTCACTGAATGGGGAAAATGCTTAAAACTCCATACTATACTAATTTATTTTTATCTGTCATGGAATGAATCCTCTCCAACAGGGCAAATGGACCAATAAGGAAAGGGTTCTCATTTTCTCCTCAAGAGGCATCAACTTCAGAACAAGACACTTGATGCAAGACCTGAGGACCATGATGCCTCATTCAAAAGCAGGTTAGTCGCCTTGTGTCAATCATATACAGTATTATTTCACTGCACCACATTTGCTGACACCGTATTGTTGCTTAGGTGTTGTAAATTATACTGCCGTAATACATTATTTCTCTTTTTCTGCTAGATACGAAAATGGACAGGAAGGACAAGTTGTTTGTTGTCAATGAGGTGAGTTTATTTTAAATATGAGCACACTATGTGCAATGTATAACAACAATAACTTACGTTCTGCATTCCTCCCAGGTGTGTGAAATCAAAAACTGCAACAAATGCCTCTTTTTTGAGGCCAAGAAGAAGCAAGACCTCTATATGTGGTGAGTGTTTGATCTTTGTTACATTCTCTAAACATTAACCTGACTTTTGAAACCAGTGTTGTAGAACGATACAATTCTATTATGTTCTTTCCTTCCAGGATTTCAAACAGCCCCCATGGACCGTCTGCAAAGTTTCTGGTTCAAAACAGTGAGTTACTTCTGTCCTGCAACCTTGAAGTGTAATAGGCAACATGTGTCATGGGGAAAAACTGGCTGATATGATTGTCTCCTCCACAGTTCACACCCTGGCTGAACTCAAGATGACAGGAAACTGCCTCAAAGGATCCAGACCGCTGCTCTCCTTCGATCCTGTGAGTATCACTGGCCACAAGGAGACATGCTGTCAGTTATTCTGCCAGCAATCTAATTATGTCAGGAGTATATTTGTAGCATCTGTGTGCGCCAAGATCTGTTATTCCATCAAAACATGACAAAAGACGATTTCAATTATTAGCACACTACTTATTGTTTGGATTTGGATGAATTGATCTGTACAATTTCAGAAACTTCTGAACCAGCACCCTTTCCACACCTGGTACATGTTGGTCTGAATAATGAGTGATCTGCTTGACAAACTGTCTGAATGTTGACCGTTAATCAGTGATCAGTGAAGGTACAAACCTGTCAGAACCTGAACAAGAGCTAAGCTTCTATACTGTTGGTTTTCTCATACAGAAATTTGACAAGGAGCCCCACTATGCTTTATTGAAGGAGCTCTTCACCCAGGTGCGTATACACGATGCATATCTTCATCCTGATTACAATTTTGGTCGTAAGCTGCAAAGTAGACTTTCTGTTCAACGGTGGCCAGATGATGACTCTAAGAGAGAGCTGATCAGTGTCATTGAACTGGAATGTTCAACAGCATAACATTTAGTGGCCACTGTTATTTAAATTGAAATAGACAGTTGGTGTTGGATTAAAGTTTACTTAATGTGACTTGAACAGTGTCAGTGATAATTGTTTTTAAATGCAGCAGTGAATGTAACAAGAAGCAAACTTTACTTTGTGTGACAGCTGATTGGTTATATGTACACATTTTTTTTTAAATTTAAGTAAGTCCCTTTTACGTTTTACTGTTGCAGACCTTTTCCACCCCCCGCTACCACCCGAAGAGTCAGCCTTTCGTGGACCACGTCTTCACATTCACAATTGCAGACAACAGGATATGGTTTAGAAATTACCAGGTAATGTTTTGCTATTCTTCCCAGTCATTTAGGCTTACATTAGCATTTTAAGTATATATTTATATTTTTGTTCTTCTGTTGGTTCAGCATTTATTAGTGTATATATTTTTTAATTTCCTTTCCATTGATAATATTTATTTTGCAATCATTTTTCTACCACATTCAGATCATCGAGGAGGATGCCTCCCTAGTCGAGGTCGGCCCTCGCTTTGTTCTCAACCTCATCAAGATCTTCCAGGGGAGCTTTGGAGGGCCTACACTCTTTGAAAACCCCAACTTCCAGTCTCCTAACATGGTAAAGTTTAGTGCATGCTATGATTTTTAGCATGTTATGTGCCTGATACATTACCAATGCTTCGTAATTTACATTTCCTGACTGTCACCTTTCTCTTCATACACCGTCAGCACCGGCGACAGATCCGACTGGCAGCGTCGGCCAGAGTGCGTGAGAAGCAGATGGTGAAGGAGATGCAGAAAATGAAGAGGGCTGAAGCGAAGGAGGACGTGACCAAAGACGTTACAGCTGACGTCTTCCTAACACTGGCCGATGAGAAGCCCGTTCACATCCAGACAGAAGTACCCGCGCCAAAAGTGGTGAAGAAGAACAAACATAAAGCTTTCAAAAGACAAAGGATGGCACGCAGGTAACCAGATTACGCTGAGTGAATGGCTTACTGCTGCCATGATTCAATAATGTCTCAAGAAAATGGTGTGATGCAACAGTGCAGTCAGGTCTGAAGACTATCATTAATCACTTTGTTAGGTTACGAAAGGACTTTAAAATGTGCAACATGTCATTTAATTATCAATTATGGAGAAAATCTTAACTGTGCACGTTGTGTTTGTGTCAGTTGCATAGTTCTTTTGCTCCTTCACTGGAGGATTGTGCAGATTTCAGCATTGTAAAAATGGAGGCATCCATTCCATCAGTATGAACAAAAACTTGTTTATTGATTTTGAGTGACCTCAGTTGGGGTTTTCTTTTTCCTGTCGTGAAAATACATTGATTTAAACATTGTCTGTGTCATCTGATGTTTTCTATCAACAAATGGTTGTCAAAGGTGTTAGCACACACATTCAACATGAAGGACCGATCTGGCAGTGTAAGTGCTGAGAAATCAAAGGCCTGTGGAGAGCAGACCTACAATAACACACCTCAAGGAAAACGTACGTCTTGAACACTCTTTTGGGCGATCAACCAGCTCACTACATGTGTCAAGGTGGGGGGAAATTGACGATAAGATTGTAAATACACGGACAATGTTGAAGGATTTCTTGCTGGGTCTCCCTCGTGGCAAACCATACAACATCCAGTAACTGCATACAATAATTTTCACATCTCTCTACAAATGTAGTTATGATCGTGGTCTAACTACACATAGCTGCCTAACAGGACCAGGTGGCGACATTATCACCAAATCCAGTGGCAATGCTTCTCTTTAATGATAGTTGGCAGATGATGAACCAGGTTGTTTTGTAAAAACAATACAACTTCTCCCACTGTGTCCGTTTCACCTATAAAGTCCAGCATTCATTTCCAAAAGTTCAAGTTCACTTAGCTGGCTGTACGGTTCCTCTGGCAGACTCTGCACATTCATTCAAAGCAGCTGGCCACTGCTGTAGTTAAGGTGCTTATGTAGAGGCAACTCAACAGACTGTAATCACTCCTCCTCCACCTCCTCGTCAGGACAACAATAATACTCCACAAAGCAGATCTGTCCGTCGTCGTTCCTGACCAGGTACTGCAGGGAGAGGAAGCCCCTGCTGTCTGTCCTCACAGAGACTTTACAGGACAAAGCCAGGGCTTTGGTGGATGGCTTCAGCAGGGACATCTTGTACCTGGGACAGTAAACGAAGAGAGCAGCACACAATGTGGATCTTTAAAAAAAGTAACTGCGGGCACATATAGAGACAAGAATAGTCCTCAGTGTGTGGTACTAGAGGTGGAATTCATAATGTTAGACAACGTGAAAAACTAAAGCTGAAGCAGCAGAATTGGCCTTTTGCATAGCTGATTTTGTGACACCACATTATTAATAATCCCACAGGTTCCATTGCTGTGGCTCAGTGAGACAAAAAAAAATGTAACGAAGCAATTATTGATTAATTACAGTGGTGCAAGTCAAATGTCTCCTGGCAAACGGATCTATATCAAAAGTAGAGTAGAGAGGTACATGTATAGGATCGTAATCATTTGTTGTTGGCTTCTAAAGAGTCCCATCACAAAGCAGGAGGCTAGAACTGAAATGTAAAAATAATGAATGGGACATAAATATTACACATTTTATCTCTGCTATTATTTTCTTCTGGTGGACATGTCTCTGCCTCCAGTTCCCAGCGTACACCTCAGGGTTAAATCGGTATGGATAATGTCTCTGTGCTAACCTGTTGGTCTGTGTCTTGTCGCATCGGAACAGCTCCATCATGTCCGAGTCTTTGGGATAATCATAATGGGCATTTCCAGAGTTCCCAAAGGTAGACAACCTGCAGAGCAGAAGAAATGAAGGAAGAAGTATAACACAAGAAAAGTATCTTTGAACGTTTGTATTGGTACAGGGATGACGGATCACAGCAACAAAAAAAATCCAGAAAAGTGTTAACACTGTTGTAAAAGTACTGTTTTGTGACAACAGAATGACTGATCGTGGTCACTGTACTAAAACATTACTATTCAGTCAACTAAACTTAAGCATCAACAGTGGGCAGGAGATTTTTATTTTCAGTATAATCAAACAAAAGGCTGAAGAATGTTTAAGTATGCTTTCCTCATCTTGATAGATTTGACTGTAAAAATATAACTAAAGAAAAAGTTACTTTAAAAAGCAGTTTCAGTTTTGACCACACACCTGAAGTAAGGCTTGCTCGGGGACATGGTGATCTGAAGCACCTCACTGGTCATGTCGAGCTCAGAGAAGGCTTCCTTAAGACTCTCCGACTGCAGGATCACCTTTGAGTGAAGCCAGAGGTACATGAATAGTGATCATTTATTTACTTACATATACACAGTAGTTTGCAGATGGGCTTGTAAAGTAAACTACTCATTGGAAGCAACAGAAAATGTGTGTCTTTTACTGTTAATGTGTAGCCAATCACTAAATATATTATTTGTTAATCTACCAAATTTATGCAGTAGAATATTAATACGGTATATTTATTAGAGGAGATACTGAAAGTCTACCTTGTTTGTTACGTTAGTACTGCAGAAGTCAAAGTCAACTGGCTCTTCTGGTTCTTGTGTGTTGATCTTGCACACAGTTACCACCCCACCTTCCTCTAGGAACAGAGTCAGGGGGTAACCATACCCCCTGTAGCACATCCGCAAGGCGGTCGATACTCCTGCAACATTGCACAAGGGGATAATAAAAATGTCGAGTCATATCTGAGATGGATAACTAATTAACTACGGTGAAAAGGATGAACAAATATAGTAAACTGTGTTTGAAAATGATCGTATCCTTTTTTTTTATTGCAACCCGTATCTTTACCAGGTACTGTGCTTCCTCCAAATATATTGAGGCAATCCAGCAGAACTGTGAGGTTGACCTGGAAACCCACCGAATCCTCCTTTATGGTAAACTCCTGGAAGATCTCCGCCTAGATTTAAAAGAAGATATGTCTGTTATTCCAAGTATCACCATTGCAGCGGATACATTTAACATAATCACAACATGCTTTTCAGTGGATCCCTCCCTGTGTTTGCTCAGTGAAAGACTACAAAGATGATCATATATGTAAAGTAAACACACCTGGATAAAGGCGTTGGCTTGCAGACATTTGGAGTCCTCCACAGTGACCTTAAGGCCGTTGGGTGTGGCGCTGAAGATGGCATGGTCTTTGAATGTGATTGCTTTCAGTATGTTGGACAGATTGCGAGCATTATCCAAGCTGGCCACTAAAACGTATTGTTCATCATCGGCTTGCGACTGCGTTGACAGAGGCATCTTGGCACTGAAACGGAGACACATAAAACAAATGTTGTTCGAGAGGGTAAACGTCTAATGCTAATTTAAATGGCGTAAAAATAACGTTAATAGAGATGTCTCTCTTGTTGCAACTTGGATACCATTTTCATTTATAACCAACGGCAAACAGTTCGCCGAAAAAGCTTTATGTAACTTCACTACAGCTGCACACAACTCACCTATTTTAAGCTAGGCTAACGTTAAATTGTGCGACATCTCAGTGTTTAAAACAACGTAAATAACAAACTACCATTGATTTTAGTGCCATGTATCATACTTTCTAGCATCCTCGGAAAAATAATGTATCAAGTCACTTACAAAGTTATATTTCAGAAACCCATATGTCGTGTTTTGAAGAAGGGCGCCCCTAACAACTTCCGCTTCTTTCTTCTTCTACGGAAGTAGTTTTAGCGCATGCGTAGTTGCATTCAAGAAAAACACAGGAGTCACCCAGTGGCGGTAAACATGGACAGTGCAAAAGTATATGCTTTTTCTATTTGAACCATAAAGAAACTATAGAAAACGTTTTGGGGTATTTTTTGTCATCTATATATGCAGTCATATTTGCTGGATAATATATATGTTGATGTTGTTCAATGTCAAGTCTCTATTTGATCATGTGATGAACAAATCAACATACGGTAGCTTATTTACATGCAAAATCTGTCAAAACTAACAAGCTGAGAAAAATTATGTTTTGTGTACAGGTTAATTATAATTTGCCATACTTATTACATTCACTGAGTGATGGCAGGAAGATAGCATATTAGCTAACATGACTGATGGCCATATGCTGATGAAATTTGTTTGACCGTGCTACAGAAATCTAGAAACAAAATCTCTGCAAAACTCTACTGGCCCTATTTCTGTCTGCAACGTCACAGACGTAAGCACCGCCCCCACATGTCGTCATTACGCAAGGGGTGGCGACGTGGAAAATATGGAGGACAGGAGTATGTAGAGTAAACTTCAATTTGTCATATTACCCTCAGTTTCAGGTGTTTTCCCTTGGAAATTGCACCTTAAAAATTTGGACAAAACTGTCCATTGGTGTGAAAAAACACTCGTTCTTTAACGGTCGTGGGAGTCGAGAGAGCCACGGAACCTGCGAGAAGCATTTCTGACAGGTAAGCGGTCAGCTGATAGCAAACAAGCCGTCAACGTTAGCTCCTTTCTGGACAGTGAGTTGTTCACTGTCACATGCCGTTAGTCAGTAATGTACCCAGCTATGATTTCACGGTAACGTGGGACTTTTAGTACACAGCGTTGACAGTCAGAATCGCCGAGCTCTTGCACTTGAAACCCGGGATGAGCTAGCTAACGTCACGATAGTTGCTCAACTGAAGCAGCGGATGCTAAAGACGCACGAGCCGGCACCCTGAATCTAAAATCAGCAGACTGTTGAGGGCATGATGAGAAAATATGTTTTTGCTGGAATCTAAGCTCAGATGTGTGCCTTTTGTGTATTCCCATTAATACTAATGGAGGTATAAACCATCCTTATCTGCGGTTCTGTGCGTTCCTGTTTACTTGGGCAAACGTTGGCTCTCTGGCTAACACCTGTGTGTGCGCAAGGTGTGCTTCTTTGAAGAAAACAGAACACACGTCCTGGTTCCTTGTGGATCATCCTGGAGCGAACGCGACCTCGCTTTGACATCAATTTATTGCACTTGGTGATTTTGCATAATAGAGTTATTCAGATTTAATCAATTCAAAGCTTCTTATGTTGTTTATCAACCTGTGTCTGTAGTGGAATCAATGATTAACCCATATCCTGCTCTGACCCCAGGTTTTGGCTTATGCCTGGTGAAAAAGCAGTGAAGAGTGGTGAGTCTGGCTGAGTGGAGCCAGTAGAGAGAGAGATGGGAGCCAACACCAGCCAGGTCAGTGACCTGTCCGAGAACCCCAGCCTCAAGGCCCTGGTGGGCACCGAGTCTATATCGGAGAACGATCCTTTCTGGAACCAGCTCATCTCCTTCACCTTCATAAGTCCCACCAGCAGGTACACAAACCCGCCAAACAAGAACCAAACCGTTCATGGTTGATGCGTTGCATGCACATTCCTCTGTTTGGCATCATTATACAGTGAGGACTTTGCCAGACAAATAATTACTAAGAAAATGTCCACTTGTTTTTTCTGGAGCTTTCAGCTGCATCTCACAATGATGTTGTTGATGAGAAAATGCAGTTGAAAGCTCAGGAAAAGTTTAGAGAGTGAACCTTGTGTTAAGGATTCTTTGCCAAATGAAGGGTCAGGAACTTTATAGACCAAACTATCAGAAAAAATATCCAGATACAGATTTTTAACACACAATGAGAAAGTCGTTTTATATTCTTAACCAGGATCCAACATTAAACCGTAGGCAGGATGTTTGCAGAATGACAGGATGATCCAACAGGGTTATTGTCCCTCTTGGCTGTGAATAGATTGATGTTTACTTCCTTTGTAAATAGTGTTGAGAATAAAGACACTGCATTATTTCTTTTATTTATGTTAAGACAAATACAAGACCAAGTCAACATAGCCATATGCAGTGACAACACAAAAAACACTATTACAGTGCTGCATTTTCACGATCGATTGATCTTCCAATTACTGTCCTAGGTTATCAATAGGTTTGTAAAATATCAGAAAATACTGTAAAATCTTCTTCACAAGTTCCAAAAGCCAAAATTTGCTTGTCTATTTTGACCATCAGCAAATAATCAAACACTCAAAATGCCAAACAATTCTTTTTAAAGGTCTGTGACCCAGCTGGTCCGGCCACTTCTGGCTCTGATAAAAAGGTTTTCCGCTGAGAATCACGGTGATGTCCAGAGGGTAGAGAGTGATATTTTCTACTTGAAAAAGCTAGTGGTGCCTTGAAACGTAATGCACACGAGCACGACATGACTGGACAGAGTAATCTGACAGAAAAGAAAGGAATTCCACACAGAACTCCAAAATGTGTTAAATGGCATTAATTCATATGAACCACAAATGTCAACATCTGATCTAACGTACCAATAAATGGAACCATTGTACCTCTCATTAAGTCTTTGACAGGCATTTATACAACATACTGGTTCTATTTTCTGTGAGTGCAGATGCAAACTTTGTGAATGTTGTGTGTGTTTGGCAAAACTGCTGTTTTCTAGCATTAAAACAGAGGGCAGATGTTATTACAAGCAGTCCGTTCCTTTTTTCTCCTTCATACATTTTTTGGGGTTCTTGTGGTCTTTAGAACTCTTCTTTCCTGTTTCTTTCCCTTTAAACCAGTGGAGACTCAAAGTTACTGGAAGAGGCCGTCATCCCCCTCGCCAAGACCCTCAGTAAGTTGCCTATGATATCAAATGTATGATATATTTCCTGGTCAATACGTTATTTATTATCTGTTTATATATATATATATATAGCTGATAAACTCTCTCCTTTTTTTTTCCCAAGTTGAAAATAATCCCAGAACAGGGAACTTTGGCACTCTTGTGAGAATTTTCCTGGGAAGAACCAAAGAGCTCAAAATCTCTACAGAATGCCAAGAGTGAGTACATGAACCCGGGCGGCGGCGTCAGCAATGATAAACTCTGTTTATGTCAGTGCTCGCTGTGTGGGAGTGCAGGCCATTTGTTATTTGATCACAGGCAGTCTGAGCATCCTTAGTTTTTACAAGGGAAGTGGTTTCGTTTCCCATGAGGACACTGCTGAGGTATAACCATCAACACATGTGGCATTATTCTGCACTCACTGCCAAACTCCAACAGAGGTAGAACATTCCCGAGTCACCCAAATGCTTCGGATGGGAACTCCCCATTCTCTAGAGGGTGGAGTTATCGCTCCTCATCTACACTTCATCTATTTCGTAACGGCCTTTGTCCCATAAACAAACCTACATTTTCTTAACATAACTGTTAATTTGTGGTACTGATTAGACACGCCCAGGTTGGTGTTTAGTGGTTATGAAAGGTCGAGGCTTTCACTGGATGGTACCAATCATTTCCTGCATTATCCGTTAGCTTCTCACCAAATTATGTTCAAGTTTTGTCTTGTTTAGTATCATTACGTGTGATGGAGAAGGCGACTGTGTTCTCGCAGTGTCCTTGGTTGTCAAATTGAAGGTTGTAATGCCGTCATGAAAATTGTTCATCATTCCCATTTAAAATAGCAAAGAGAGTGATGCATGTGATATAAAGTAACGGGGATAACGCGATGCTTTATTAATTTGCCGTGAGGAACTTAACTTTAGTGTTCGTTAGTTTCTACTTTTATTCGTCCAAACACACAGAATGAATACTTAAAACTGTTAACATTTGAAGCATCATATTACTGAAGGTCATTCATGGTCAGCCAAGCTCTCCCCTTTAAATTTAGGGTGTAAACCAATGGCACATAGCCAGCCCCTTCATTACATTTATTTCTGTCCCAGTTCTATGTTTGACCTTGATGTCCTTTTTTTCGTTTCTCCGCCACAGTCAGCTGTTTATCTGGCAGGCCCACAATGCACTGTTCATGATTCGCTGCCTGCTCAAGGTGTTTATCAGGGAGATGAGTGAAGAGGAGCTGCACCTACAGTTCTCCTACCAGGAGAGGGCACTAGGCTCCTGTGGAGGTGAGCTTCGTCCATCACATCACATTGAATGGGAAAAGGAAGGTGTGCCTCAGGGAGATGGAAGTGGGAATTTCATAAAGCTTCACGGGATTCAACCAGTGATTTTGTTTGTCGTTTTGTACATATGGCGTGACAAGCAGCTGCGTTTGAAACAAAAATGACAGTGCTTTAAGTCAGTTTAGAGATTTACACCTGCTTGTACCTTTTTATGCAAAAATCCAGTGCATCTGCTGTTTAGCCCTTAGTCAACTCGTGAGATATGAGTTATTAGAATATAGCCACAAGGGTCAAATGTGTTACACTTCCCTTCATACCTAAAGAGGGATAAGAAATTGGATTTTTAATTGAGCACGGATACCCCTGGCTACTGACCTGGATCAGCTCTCTCTTAGAGACTCTGGTAATAAAAGTCTCATCATTCTTCGGCCTCAAACAGAAGCCCTGTCTGAGGTTAGTCTAGTAAACACTCTTGACAAATGTAAATAACATAACGCTGTTTTGGTGCTCACTTGGCAAAGCTGTTGGTTATTCCTGTTACCAGGATTCAATCGCACACGTGGACTCTGACATTTTCATAAAGACAGAAACACACAGGCAGCTCCCTATCGACCGTACAGGGATAGATCTGCTGTGTTGGGTGACTGTTATAAATACATCATTCTGTGATTTGCCTGCAAAATGGCAGGGACCTAATTATGGCTTGTTGAAAGTTGCTAACGAGAAGATAATCCATGGGTATCTGCAGGTCTCGTAAAGGGTTAAAAAGCATTGAGTAGAGTACAGCATAGTCTAAACTGTAATTTGCAGAAGTCTCAAATGTTTTATCTTGCCTGCTATATGCAATAATGTTAATTATATATATATAATAATAATTTCTGTGTCCTATTGCTGCCTGTCAGGAAATGTTTTACCCCAAGTAACAATAATGGGGGATTTGTTGCGAGAGTGGACTATGCTCGCAGACGGCCATTAAATCCTTTATTAGACCTGTGGCAAGGACTTTCATTACTGCTAGCTACAGCAGCTAGGACGCTCATCATCCCTCAGTGGGAATAAGTGAATTTCAACAATAACATTAACCAGAATTAATCATTAAATTGATTAATCCATCCATTCATTTTCTGGCACTTACCCATGTCCAGGTCTCATTAATTTGATTAATTGTATCATTCGGAGTTATTGCTCTATCCTGCCGGAAAGTACTGAAACTTGGTTTTAATAATATATAATAAATAATTCTCTGCCCTATCGTCTCTCCTGGTTTTTCATTGTACTATAATACTTATGATCGTGGAACAGGTCTTAAATTGTATTCTATGTGGTATTAAAAATATATATATATAAAATGTTACTGCGAACCATGCAGAAACCCTGCAATCCCAGTTAGCTCGTTTCTTTCAATGCACTACCATTGTACAGCAAGCAGGAAATATGGATGATAGTAAGGATAGAGAGGGGGACTGGTACAGTTGGTAGGCCACTGTGATCAACAGGGAGCTGCCATATATGTCACATATAATAACTCCCTCTTTTCTCTGTAGAAACAAGCAGCGACGACCTCCTTGAGGAGCTGTTGTCTAACCTCATCCACCTGATCGTAGAAGTGCCCCTGCTGTAAGTATCTTCCTGTGTGTGTGTGTGTGTGTGTGTGTGTGTGTGTGTGTGTGTGTGTGTGTGTGAGAAAGGAATGGTACGATTACACACACTAAAAAGGCCACACATGCAAGGTTCATTCAGATAAAACACTGTAACGTGACACATTTCACTCCACACAAGATCACATTATATTCACGGGAATCTTGGTGGCTTGTGTGCCGGTTCTCAGCCTAGCCCAGTTCCTCATTGTTACATTCCTTGCTTGTTGATTGTTAATGTGTCTAGGATGTTAGCCATTAAGCAGTTAATGAAAAACAGTTTGTGAAAAGTTTGAACGTGTAACGCTCTCTTCGCATGCTCCACTTGCTCAGTCACTCCTCGATTCCCTAACCAAGAGAAGCTGAGATCCATTATGGGACAAGCTTTGGTCTCAGATGTCCATGTGTTTCACTTCCAGAGTCGTCAGCCAGACTGACGTGCTGACTAAAGGGACACAATCAAAAGGAACGGATATGACTAAAAGATGTTTGTTGTTTCGGAAGTAGAGTTGAGGCTTGAAATGAAAGTTTGATTTGGAGCGTTGCCAATGAGTGGGAGAGGAGGGAACATAATGATTGAAAAATTGTATCATCCTTTACTCCCCGTGGGCGGCGCTCACGCTAATATGCTCCGCTTTAATGAGGGAATCTATCAACGTGTTTACTCACCAGGCTGAAACTCCCTCCTGCCTGCCACTCAGTCTGCCACAGAGAGACAGTGATACAGTACGTATATCTTGGCAGTGTCAAAACAAGTTCACAGAAACATGACTGACAATTGCTGTTTCCTAGACGCAGCATCTTCCACTCTCCCCTCGTCTGTATCGTGTCAGTCATGGTCCTCCCCTCTGTCAACCAGTCTACTTTATTCTCTCTTGTCTTGTGTTGTCACCGGACATCAAAGCCCGGCTCTTGTGTAAATGCATTCAGCATTCCAATATAATTCATTGTTCCGAGCTTCAGGACTCCAACCTGTTTTTCTTCCCTCCGCTACATTGTGGCTGTCGGCCCATTTCCTCCGTACGTACTCCTGGTTTGGATGTTTTCCCCCAACTCCCTCACAGACTACTGCACTTTTTGTGTGGCTTCGTTTCACATGAAAGATGGATTTCAATAGTTTATTATGTTGTTTTTCCAGATAGGCCGTTGATGCATATTGATACATAAATCAGTAAGTTCGCACATGCTGTGACATACTGTTTGAATCACTGAGAGTCGGTGTGGTTGGATGATTTAATCAGATGGTCAAGACTTTGCTGCTATAAGAGGTGTCTTATTTCTACACCAAAAATACTGTATGGGGTATTTCGTAACCTAAAGTACCTGAATTTATATTTTTATTTTCTAAGATGATTTAATGCTTGACACAGACAACTAAATAATAAGTAAAATTGAAGATTAGGAATATTTTAGATTAATACTACAGACATGTGTAATACGTACAGCCTGTGTGTTTAGCTGTGCCACTGTTCCACTGACAGGTGTAGAACTGAAAAAATATGTCAATTAATTGATGGGTCAGTAAACAAAACAAAAAAAACAAACATTTTTGATGATCTATTTATCATTTATTTAATATTTTAAGTCAAATTTTTTTCACACTTGCTTCTCAAATATTTTCTTTTCTCTGATCTACTACAGTAAACTGAATATTTTCGGGGTTTGTATTTATTGGTCGGATAAAATAAACTATTTCAAGTTGTCAGCTTGGTCTTTGTGAAATTTATAATAGACCAAGAAAAACAATCAAGTTAAGCAATAATGAAAGTATTTGTTGAAGCCCTAGATGTGACACTTCAGTGTTTATCTGTTTACATACACAGCCAAGTGATGATGATTCAGCAGGAGATGCGTTTGGCCAAGACTTTGTGAAAGTGAAACTCTACTGACCCGTTATTTCATTCAGATCACTTGAGCGCTGTGTGTACGCGTTTAGGCGT
Organism: Chelidonichthys spinosus; assembly: GCA_029853015.1. Taxonomy (NCBI): domain Eukaryota; kingdom Metazoa; phylum Chordata; class Actinopteri; order Perciformes; family Triglidae; genus Chelidonichthys; species Chelidonichthys spinosus. The sequence goes on from CM056840.1 coordinate 8,391,521, forward strand.
CAGGAAGCAGGTAACATGCTTCAATGGAACAGTAGTCATCTGTGATGAGGCCTCTTTCCCTTTCAGGAATCACAATATTGTATCTCCTTTGTATATCACAGCTGCAAATAACCTGCTTCTCATAATGTAATAAATCGGTAATAAATAATAGAACAAATAGAGATTCTGCTGAAGGGCTTGTGTGCATTTTATCCGTTTGCTTTAAGAATTAACACACTCAACATCATCTTCTTTCACATATATTTATACCCTTTGAAGTTGTGATGTGAGAGGTTATTATTTTTCCACATTAACTCTATTGCATCTATCTTTTCGTGTAGTGACATCACCTACAGCATCCTGTTTGAAGCAGTGACCACGCTGCTGGTATTCTTCTCCTACCAACTCTTCCAAAAAGACATCCTCCGAGATGGATTAATCTACCAGCACATCATGAAAGGACGATGGTGAGACAACACACACATACTCTATACTGTACTGAAGACTGGTGCATGAAGATCATGCAAACAGTAACTATTAAAGTTCGCTAAACGTAACCTTTATCTTAACCCAGACATGTAACGTCAACCTTAATCCAGAAACCAAGTTTGCATAAAGATAAAATTCCAAAAATGTATAACAAATGCATAAAGGTGGAATAATTAGCAAAAACTGAACTGCTCTAACAGTCACGCTCGCTTGCCTCCGTAACTGGGTTGTCCACAATCTGTCGACGACTCTTTTTGAACGCAGGCCCAGATCATTTTGGATCTTCTCCAATCCAAAGTGGCACCATCTGATCCAGCCTACTGTTCATCTATCCAGACTCTGATACTCTGTGCTTCCAGATAATCTCACCACGTCCCAGATAGTGGCTTTGTGTGTCATTCTACTGATAATAAAGTGAGAAATAAAAGAAACAAATCTAGTCAACCAAGACCTTTGTCTCACCTTTGACCTTGTCGTCTGTGAGTCTGAGGAAAACGTGAACCAGCTAAATCTCATTTGTTTTTAAATTATTATAACCATGAACTTAAAAATGCAAATAACAGTCTGGTGTATTTTAAGTGGCTTGAACCCAGTTTTTCTTCCTTCATTATTGTCTTGAATATAAATATTGAATTCAGATAAACGCTGTAGATCTGAGTGCCTGTTGAAGTCTAGTAGTGCAGTTTAGATGCATGGACAGAGGATGGAAGAGGATAGGACCCATATGACAGCACTTTGGGTTAATTAACACTGAGCTGAAAAAAGCCTTCCAAGTGGCTGATGTCTCTCATTTGGTCAGATGAGAAAGCAACGCAGTGATATTCGATAATGTTCACCACAAATTACATGCATGTCATTTGTTGGGAGAAGAGCTGAGGTAGTGAGGAAAGACTAGAGACTCCGAGTGACACTTGATATGGACGACTGGACTGAGAATACTCACACACACACACACACACACACACACACACACACACACCTGCTTGTACGTGTAAGAACAAGTCCTGTGTCTGGCCTTTTTATTTCACTGTGACCGGTCTGTCGACCACTTGCATTAATGGCAGATAATGATAGATAGATGGATACTCTATTGATTCCAAGCTGGGAAATTAATCATTATTATTATTAAATGAGGCAGAGTCGGCAAAAGGGTTGAGCATTTTCTTTCTTCTCTCTGTTTGATAAAGGTAATTATTCAAATTGTTGCGTACGGATTCTTAGTTCAGTTGTACGCGGGCAGGTATAATTGATGTTTCCGCAGGTGAAAAACAGCTTTTAAAGGCACAATGAGAAGGATTTGTCGGTTACTGGCTTTGTGAGGTTTACACTGCTCGCCAGCAGGTGAAAGCCAACCCCCACATTCACTTTTGTTTTGGACAAAGCTTTGTTCGCTTTGCACTTCGCCTCGCTATATTTGCAATTTTTTTCTTGTGTTCAGCATTTTTGCAGCATCCTCTTGGATGCTTCCTTACAATCTGGTCACTGCGGTTTTATTGAGGTGGATGCCCAGAAACTTGCTGAACACATACAAAGAGAAAATACAGGCAGAGACACCGCCACACACTTCTAGTGGGTCATAAGTGATGATTGAGAGGGAGTCTATGCATTGTTTTTAGAAAATCCTCCTGAATCTGCCTTTGAGGCCATAAGACTAGATAACCCTTAGGTCTTTTATTTTGAAACTTTTGCGGATGAGCTTGTGCTTGTCTTGTAAGCAACTTATTTTTCTGTCTTTTATAGACACATAATTCCTTACATTTTAAAGACCTCACATATTAAACCTGCCCTAAAGTTTCCTGGTTTCCAACTGTCTTTCAATTTGTCTCTTTTTCACCCAGTTTGTCTTTGACCAGTCGACTGGTGAAGACCCTGCTCTATAACTTCATCAGACAGGAGAAATGTCCGCCTCCAGCAACCCACATCTTTGAGCCGAAAGCCGAAGGAGGCCTGCTTTACGGCCTGGCATCAGGGGTGGCAAGTACGAGTACACACATCCACACACAAGTAAAACAAAAAAACAAACTATTGATTTTTTTCAGCAAAAGTGCATTTTCTCACAAACTATATTGGGTTTTATTGGTCCTCAACCTTTATGTTTTGTGACCCCTTAAAAAGAGGCAGTGTCTACTTTTGACTGCTAGTCACAGGTTTGGCCTTCATTGTGGACATGACTGGTGAGCTGTTCAATCAAAGATCAAAGAGAGATTTGTTTTCCTTGAAAGACGGTTTTATTTAAATGCTAAATAGTTGTAGGGACTAGGTAATTTTTATATGGACCCCCTTAAGAGGTGCAAATGTTAAGTCTTTCCATTGCTTGCTCCTTTTGTGTTTTGATGCAGTGATGACGCTCTGTCTACCCACATCAATATTAGGCGGGTTAGTAGAAATATCATCTGAAATTAAAGTAATGACAGTCAAATTACAAAAATAAGAACCAGGCAGTAAACAGAGAACTGAGTGTCCTTTTTTCCTGTGAGCCAACTAGTGGGAAATATGAGTAATGTGAGAAATTAAAGTGCAAGCCAGGGTGAGCAGCGTGGATGAAAGGGATGAGTCAAAAATGAATGTGTGTATCACACTGGTGTAATATGCTCTGTGCGTGTTGAATGCAAATTTGTTTGAGTGTGAGAATAGGGCTGGGTTTCCCCCACAGATAAATGCTCTTTGTCGGTTGTTGGTGGGAGATTCCAATCAGTGAGCCATCAGCATTCGGCCCAGCCTGTCTGTCTGTGGCCAGCGATCGGCCCAGTGAGTTATGGTGCCCTGTCCTGTTCTGTAATCCCCTAGAGCCTGTCTGTCTGCAGCCGCCTCCCTTATACACACACGCACAGACCAACAAAGACACAAGCGCTCTTATACTCATAGCTCAGAAACAACACTTGTTTTCTTTCTCCGTCTCTCCGACTGGTCCATGCAAACACAGTCATCGGGGATCGGCAGAGTACACATTTTAATTTCATTGTTGAAAATGGGTGCATGCAGGGGTGTTGTTCTATTCAGCAATTATCGATTACAAACGGGGCATTTACCAAGTAGTGAAGGCCAAACAGAGGGATCTACACCAAGTGAGCACTAGTCATCAGCAAAGCTAAGCAGGGCTTCATTTCATTTTCACATTGCTGTCTGAGTTTGAACGAGCGTCTGCAGACAGGATTATCACCCAGACTGGCACCTTACAATTTCTGGCTTCTCTCTCTCTACTCTACTCTACTCTACTCTACTCTACTCTACTCTACTCTACTCTACTCCACTCCACTATACTCTCCTATACCATACCATACTATACTCTACTCTACCCTAACCTACTCTACTATACTCTACTCTACTATACTATATTATACTATGCTATACGATACTCTAAGATACTATATATATTGGGGCGACTGTGGCTCAGTTGGTAGAGTGGGTTGGCTAATGTTCGGAGGGTCGGCGGTTCGATCCCCACCCTTGTCACTGTGTCAGGGTCGTTGTGTCCTTGGGCAAGACACTTCACCCAGCTTGCCTCGTGTGAATGTGTATGACTGCTGTATGTTTGAGGTGGTAGCCGGAGGGGCCATAGGCGCAGAATGGCAGCCATGCTTCCGTCAGTCTGCCCCAGGGCAGCTGTGGCTACTATCGTAGTTTACTACCACCGGTATGACTGTGTGTGAATGAATGGAACCCGGAACCCTGTCAGAGCACTTGAGTGTCTTGAAAAGCACCATATATATCCAATCCATTGTTATTATAAGATACTCTACTCTACTCTACTCTACTCACTCTACTCTACTACTACTATACTATACTCATACTCTACTCTACCCTACCCTACCCTACTCTACCCTACCCTACCCTCCTCTCCTCTACCCTACCCTACTCTACTCTACCCTACTCTAATCTACTCTCCTCTCCTCTACCCTACCCTACCCTACCCTACTCTACTCTACCCTACCCTACCCTCCTCTACCCTACCCTACCCCTCTCCTCTCCTCTACCCTACCCTACCCTACACTACCCTACCCTACTTTACTCTACTCTACGTGTTCCTCTCCTCTTCTTTTATTCCACTATTTTACTCTACTTTCTTCTATTGCACTCTACACTGCACTAGTCAACTTAACGCTCTTCTCCTTCATTCAACTTGTCTTGACTCGTACTTACTCTCCTCTCCTCTCCTCTTCCTCTCTAGTCTACTCTACTTCACTCTACTCTGCACTGCACTACTCTATACTTTCCTCTGTTTAACTTGATTTAACTTGACTTGACTCTTACTTGGTCTATTCTCCTCTTTTCTACTCTACTCTACTTGGGGATTTTACTACAGCAATACCTGGGCTTTGGGTATCGAATAAAACATCAGAACTTAATTAATAAGCTGTATGCCTCACTGTGTGGACGTGACTGGAATCATTGCGTAGGGCAACATTTGACTTAAACCTTGCTGCCTAACTTGCTTGCACATGCATACATTATTGACACAGATAATGTAGATAATTCCTGTCCAATCCCGATGTTTCACCTTGCTGCCGTGGAGAGGATAACGGTAACTCTGCTTTCCTTGTCGTCCACGGCAAAGGAGGGGGGGTCCAATCTACTCTTCTGATAACCGCTGTTATCTACGTGTATATGGTTATGTCCTCATCAGTATAACATACACACTTACCAGAAAATGTGATGGTTTACACTGGGGAAGATTCATTTTAATTATGATTCTGAGCATTTGTTACAAAACAAACTACGGAATGTTTTCTTATGTTTTTATATATTATTGTTAGAAGGATTTTGGATTGGTTTTGGATGAAAGTGCACTGAGCATATATTTTCATTCGTGTGAAATTATCAGAATAGTGTGTTTGTTTATGTCTGTACAGCATGTTTTTCCCCATGTGCATTTTTGGATAATCATCATAAGTTTGCCGTGCATGTGTGTCTGTGTGTCTGTGCGTGTGCGCGCACATTTGTGTGTGTGTGTGTCCGTCCGTGCGTGCATGCGTGCGTGCGTGCTTGGCCGAGGCATTGGCCTCAAGCCCTGATGTCATATTTCATTCACTGCTATGCAAGTAAATAAGTAAGTAGCACATTCTGTCTGTCTCTGTTCACTAGGCAATCACATATCTGTCTGCACTGAAGTTATTTGTTATCAGCTGTAACTGTGAGAAAATATTTTCAACCTCGGCTCCACAGGCCACGGAGATGTTCACCATAATGTTCAAGTGTGAACTTTCATAGAGATTTAGTCTCTTTTTGTTGATTTATATCACCATAACATTACATGTCTATGTGGTAATTTATTGGTGATATATATTTTAGCCATGCTAGATGCCAGTGTTGATCTGTCGGCCCACCACGTTGGCCCAGACTGAGAAAATTATTGAACAAACTATAGAATTGTGAGAGCATCTGTACAGATGTGTGTGTGTGTGTGTGTGTGTGTGTGTGTGTGTGTGTGTGTGTGTGTGTGTGTGTGTGTGTGTGTGTGTGTGTGTGTGTGTGTGTGTGTGTGTGAGATACCCGTGATGTGAATCTACAAGCATGTTGTAATGGATTTTGTTAGGAGACCAGTAGAGATTTGTAGGTCATGAAGGGTTTTCAGGGATGTTGTGGAAATCGGGCTCAAGTTAAGTGAGACTTTGTGAGTGCAACCGCGTTGCGTGTTTCAAGATGCCGGAGCCCACGTTCTGATTTCAGCGTGCCAGCCTCCGTGTCCGAGTGTGACCTTCTCTTTTCTCCACTTTCTCCTTCTCTTTCCTCCCCTTCATGTCCTCCTCCTCCTCTTTTTCCGTTGGGCGGCTGGCCCGGGCCGGAGCAGGCCTAAGCAGTGTAGCATTATTGGGTTTATGTGGTGGGCAGACAGACAGGCCAAGGGAACTGAGCCAGACGGATAACAAACAGCACCCACTAAGGTAAAATAGAGCTGTGTGTGTGTGTGTGTGTGTGTGTGTGTGTGTGTGTGTGTGTGTGTGTGTGTGTGTGTGTGTGTGTGTGTGTGTGTGTGTGTGTGTGTGTGTGCGTGTGTGTGTGCGTGTGTGCGTGCGTGCGTGTGTGTATGTGAGAGTGCGTGTGGCGTGTGTGTGTGTGAGAGTGCAGGAAATGTGGCTGCCAGACCGGGCTCTCCGACACTGTTGGGCTAGTCACTGTGGTGCCAGTGATGAGATGAACCGGGCTTCGTCACAACTCCCCTCTCTCTCTCTCTCCCCTCTCTCCTCTCTCCCCCCCCCCCCCCCCCCCCCCCCCCCCCCCGCTCTTTCTCTCTCTCTGTCTCTCTCTTTCTCTCTCTCTCTCATTCACTCTTGTGGAGAGAGGGAGACACACACAACAAACTGGCAAATGATGTAATTTCTCTCTGGGGGGGAGGATTTGTTTTTGTTGTGGATGCAGTCTGTTGAAGTCCTTTTGCTCATATATAAAAATATAAACAAATGAATCCCCCCTGACTTGAATTGCACGCACACGTATAAACACAAAGTCAGACTTTGAGGAGTGCTCTTTACTAGCTGTTAGTGAATTTAGAGGCAAACCAACATACAAACCACAGATGTTACTAGGAATTTCATGCAGTCACAAGTTGTTGAAAAGAGAGGCAGAGGAAGTATTTTGTCATGCATAATTGATGAAGACCCTGTGAGGTTGAAAGCAATCAAAGTTTTAAACAGTCACAAGTTGTTCCTTTTGTTCCGTCTCCTTCCTTTCAAAACAGTGCAAGAAGCGGACACTGGGAGGTGACCTCCCATTTTCTCCTTGAGTTAATCTTTTAATGCAGGGGGATGTCGGTGTACATGAAGCATGTCACCCCTGTAATGGTTTGAACTAATGTCTCTTTGTTTGTTTGATTTAAATCTTTTTTGGTTCAGTAAGCAAGTGAACTGATGATGTGAGCTTGTCATAGTTGGATGGATCTGGATGGCTTAATGACAGCTCTGCTCTTTTGTCCTCCGCCACTAGATGGCAACAAATCTACTGGGCTTCTCCTCAGATTCATTAGCTTGATCGGTGTGCAGCACGCTCTCTCACACTGCTGGCTTCATGCATTCTGTGTGGCTAGACGGGCAGGAGCCACAGACTGTCATCTGTGTACCTTGGTGTTCATGCTTCCCATGCTTCTCGTGACGCCTGAAAGCACCATCACTTCTGCGGGTCTGTAGGAAATTCAGCTCCCTCTCATCCCCCATCAAGAAAAACGAACCCCACTCTAGTTGGCCAGTAATTCCAGTATCTCTTTGTTCTGTGACGCCGTCGACGTTGTTTCAAATTTCAGGTACTGCAAACCATCGTGCGTGACTCCACTGTGCCCATTTTGGCCTTGATTACATCAGTCTGACAGCATACTCTTTTGCATTCACTTGCCAATGAGGTGTAAATCGGTTAAAGGCTGAAGAGCTGCAAGTTGATACAATGAAATAAGGAGTTAAAAGTAATAGAACAAAACCAACAGATTAGAGGAGGAAGAGGATTTTAGAAATATGTAAGAGGAGACTTGAGAAAAGCAAGCGAAAAAAGGTGGGTCTCTAAATTTGATTTAAAATTGTCAGTGGTGGAACAGGAGGCTATTTCAGAGCCTTAAGGAGCAGCACCAGAAAAAGCTCAGTCATCTGTAGGCTTGAGGCATAAGTTAGGTGTTGTTGTGAGGATGAACTGAGTGACCTGGGAGGAGAATATGGAGTTAGCAAGTCGGTAATGTATTGTGCAGCTAATCCATTTAAAGCAAGCTTAAATGAAAAAAAGAAAAAATCCCATTTCCCCTTTTACATCACTTCCCTGGTCATATATCGGACATTATATGCCCCAAATAACTAACAATCTTTGTATTTTATATCATAATCCAATATCTATTATTTCCTGGCATCAGCTGACCAACTAATTTCAAGCAATAATATCATTATTGTCAAATAGTACGATGTAAAACAAGGGGAGGTGTGGTAGAGAAGATGGACAGGAAATATTTTTATATATAATAATAATAATCTATATAACATTTTAATTAATTAAATAAACTCAACAACACAACTGAACGTCTAATGCTTTGAATGTAACACACAAACCCATCAGAAATGAAGGTCATGTTTATTAATACAGCAGAACAGATTTTCTGTGTATATTTTCTGTTTGTGTATATATACTATTTGTGTGTCCGTCTGTCTCCAGGTGGGCTGTGGAGTGTGTTCACATTGGGTGGAGCTGGCAGCAAAGCCGGCATAGACCAGGAGCACAACCCCTTACCTTTGTCCAATCAGAGCCTTCTGTTACTGCTGGTCCTAGCCAATCTGACAGACGGGCCTGACTGGCCCAACCCCTACCGCCAGGCTATCACGTGTTTCAGAAACACACAAGGTGACATATTTGTTTGTCCGTGAATCATATATATGACATTATGACAGTAATGTGATGAAGCAATAATCCTGATAATATTTGCTTCCAACTGTGCAGACACGTCGTCACTGTCCATGGAGCAACCTCACACTTTCCAGATCAATTTCAACAGTCTGTACACGGCTCTTTGTGAGCAGCAGCGATCTGACCAGGCCACACTCCTGCTGTACACCCTCCTTCACCAGAACACCAACATGAGGACGTACATGCTCTCCAGAACCGACATGGACAATCTGGTGGGTAGGATGGCAATATAGACGTTACGCTAACCACACGCATTCACGCACGTTCATTATACCGCTCTCTATGTGACATTTTGTGTGTTGTTTATTGACGAGGTTTACTGCAAAGAACACTGTGTGATTGGGTAATCCTCAACAAAACGCATTATGCCGTCCTCCCTTTCACACATGGGCACGGCCATGAAATCGTTTCATCTAGGACCAATGCTATGGCTCAGTTAACAGCGAGGATGTATGCAGTGGCAGCTGGTGCTGTCCTGTCCATGTGGGACAGTGCCAGTTATTCCTTACAGCAGAATGAACGTACTGAGGCATTTGGTGAATGAAAATCAATCTTTAGCTCTGCATGTCAGATGGTATCACACATGAGCACGGCAGACAATCGCATATGAGGCTCTTTCACTCGGTTTATCTCTAAATAATTTGGTTTTATTGGATTGGAGTGGACGTGGGAGTTAAAGTAGTGAATATGCGTTGAGCTTTTGTACCAGGTTTGAAAAGACTTGCCATTTAAACTAATTGCGGCATAAAATTTGTGGCAGGCGCCAAACATGTGCAGGAAATTACTTTAATTTACAATCATATTTTGATACTGCAGGTCAATTAAATTCATTGACGTCTTTCCATTGTGACCTTTCCGTGTTATTCCCCTATTTATAGCTGTTATATTAAAATATCATCATTAGCCGATCTAGATTGAGCTTATTATGAAGGGGGCGCTCCTAATGAGTCTAGCCACAATAAAGCACCGCCGCACGACGGTGTAATGAGCCAACACTGCATCTGTGTGGGTTCATCGCTCACCATGCTAGCTACTAACGGCTTTCACTCTGACAGTATGATTATGAGAATTCAATCTCTCACACGCTGTTGTCTTAGCGGATCACTTTTACCATCTGCTTCGAGTTGAATTATAACATCTGTCTCCACCTTTAGTGGAGCAGCCATGAATTAGTAAATAATGTAATTATCAACTAGCTGTGCAGTGCTGCTTTTCCTGTTGTGTTGTCTCTTTTGCTTGGTACTCCAGTTTGCACCCCAGGTGGTAACACTGACACAGTAACGGGGCTTTATGTAGTACAAGTATTGTATGATTGTATTTGGTTGGTTGATGGATTAAGCTTCAACAAAGCATCCTGGCATTAGAATAACACAAAGAATAATTTTTTGATTGTGCGTACCTTATGCTTTGTAGAACAGGTTCTCAGCTTTTTAGTTGCATCTGTTGCAAGATTGATATCTACACTTTCATCCCCTCAGGCTGTTTGATTATGAAATATTCCATTGAGGATTTAATGAATGTCATTGCTGCAACTACGCATGCTTAGCCCTTTCTCCCGCTCTCCCACTCTTCCTCACAGGTGTTACCCATCCTCGAGATCCTTTACCACGTAGAGGACAGAAATTCCCATCACGTCTACATGGCCCTCATTATCCTCCTCATCCTGACAGAGGACGATGCCTTCAATCGCTCCATCCATGAGGTGGTGGGTAGATGCAGTTTCATATACATTGTTCACATTTCAGGCATTGCCACTGCAGCCTTCCTTTACTTGCCATGCCTGGAATAAATTCCTCATTTGTGTGTCTCTTCCTCTGGCAGATATTGAAGAACATCTCATGGTACACAGAGAGAACGTTGACTGAGATCTCACTCGGCAGCTTGCTCATCCTGGTGGTTATCCGCACAATCCAGTTCAACATGACCCGGACAAGAGTAAGCTCAACACATATTCACACACAGTTTGTGCCGTTTCAGAACAGGCAACGTTGCTGTTCAGAAACCAAATAGTAATAATCCCACCCATGGATGGCGAACAGAGTATTTTACAGTTTAACATTAACATCAGGTAACATTTGTATATTTGTGTGTGCATCCTTCCCAGGATAAGTACCTCCACACCAACTGTCTTGCTGCACTTGCCAACATGTCGGCCCAGTTTCGTTGCCTCCATCAGTACGCTGCCCAGCGCATCATCAGGTGAGGATATTTATGATTGCAAAAATTACACGACGACGATAGAATACATTGGTTTCTTTCTTCCATTATTCGATTTTCTATCCAACCTGTTCTCTAAACCCCCTCGCTCTATTCTCTGCTTTGGAAGAATATGAAAAGGGAAGTTCCCAAATACTGAACCAATTCTGACCACGTCTATTTTTATTGTGTACCTTGCCTGTTTACATTGAATGTTATTTTGAGTGATTTGAATAAGAATCTGGTTCTTGCCCTTTTTATATTTGATAGTCTTTATATCCTCCAATCAAGGTTGAGTGATTTGGTTAAAATCTTCAGTATATCTGATCACAATATTGGTGCATATTTGAATATGATAAATTGAGGGCTTGTTAACGGATAACATAATCAGACAGGGATGCCTGTTTTTGGCTGATGCTGCATTCACATGGAATCAGGCAGACGGCAGACGGACAACACCATCTGTGCGCAACGGGAAAAACAAACAGCACGCCACAACGAAACATGCATGACAATATTTGCTTTGGCGATGGAATAAAAATACATTTATGCAATCATTCTAGTAATGCATGAAGCAATAAAATGCAGCTTTCATTAATATTCTATTGCAAACAAACAAGGTTCCCTGGTGTGAGAGGGCTAAGTAACATCCGGATGTAAACTATTTTAATTTTGGAGGGCAATGCCATCTCCTGTTACGGTTGCCGGTAACTCTGACAGCCCCACCTGATATTACCGTCCTTCTCTTACAACACATCGGTTTGCTTGTCGACTGTCTGCCTGATTTCATGTGAATGCAGCATAATTGTGTGAATTAAATGCCACCTAATCAAAATACAACGCCACCTCATGACAAACGTCCAAAATGCATCCAAAAATCCCCAAATTGCTTTCAAACAGTCCTGCTCTTTGACTTGCAACATTTCCAACAATGGTCATATGGACCTAGCGATAATAAACAAAATAATATCACAGGATAATTCCCTGACAGTCTCGTGGCATCGCATATTTCCGACCCCTGCTTATTCTTAAATATGCTGGATGTGATTCCTTTCTGGCTGACAATTTGAATTAAAAAAAAGGAAACAAGCATCCCAGAGAGAGAAACTGGCTGCTTAGAAAAACACAAACCAGTTATGAAAGTAGAAAAAGGTGGCACACCATCAAAGCAGTAAGTGTGTTCAGCCAGAGGCCTTCTTCTGGGTTTGAATGTGGATAAAGGCTGCTCAAACTAGAGCGACAGGAGATAACATGCGTTCTGACATTTGTTTATTTTCACACACTGAAATCAACAGCATAAGTAGCGCACATCACACTTAGCTGGTGTGTATTTCAACTGTTTGAATTGCTACTTAAGTTAAGTGGCAGGCGCCGACACAATGTTCATCTGGGTGAGGCGAGCAAAGACGCCAACAGAGAGACAGAAATTGCCCAAAGACGAGGGTGGAAGTTCTAATTCACACATTCATTATAATGATTGTTATAGTCACTCCAGTGTCTGCAAGAAATTAAATATTGAGACAGCGGTGTGACCCGTGTAGGGAAGAACATTATGTGAAAGCGTTTGGCCGATGAGGAGCCGGAAGTCAAGGGCCAAACCCCACACACACACACATGGACACGCACGCACACACACACATCAAGTCATTCACGTCTGTTTGTGAACTCCAGACACACAGGAAGGAATGTTTCCTTCCCTGAAGACATGCACACATTCACGTGCACTCAAGGATCCTCTTATCTGGGTCTCGCTCCATATCTTTGACTCTCTGGTGTTTTGATTCACTGTCTGTGAAAGTGTACATGTCTGTCCTGTAGTGATGTGGAGCAACTGACTCCATGTCTGATGATAATGATAATGATGATGACTATGATGGCCGGGCCGGGGCTGGGCTGAACTGGCTGGCTGGCTGGCTGGCTGGCTTGATAAAGGGGATTTCCTGCCAGGAATTTCCAAATGTCTGCCAGGCAATGTTGAACTCTACTCCTTAATTCAGTTGGTGCTGTTTATTTACAAGCAGCAGTGCATTTGAATTGCCTCCAAAACCACCCGCAACTTTCCTTGTTGTTTTTTTTTATTAAGCCTCTCTCACAATCAATACTATCTTTCTGCTGCATTGATCCTGTCCTCCATAGCCGCAGTCTCCTTGCGTCGCCACACATGCTCACTTGTCTGATAATCAGTTACTATTTAGATTTATTGTTTGGTCTGAAAAATGTCTGCAAAAAAAATCAACAGCCCAAAACTACAAAACTCAGAATAAATGTTCCCATTTGAGAAGCTAGAGCCTCAATTTTTGCCTGACAATTACTAGAAGGGTGGTGTTAAATAGTAACCTGTCAATTTAATAATGTATTATTTCAGTATCGGTTGATTTCTTTTCAGATGTAGTCCACAATTCACTAATTTGACCATAAAATAGATGAATTAAGACAAAATATTGCAAAGCACATTTTACGCTTGTGTGTAAAGGTTTTGTTTGTTGTTTTGGACAAAAGTGCAAAATGTAAATGCAACCATATTTACAAAGAAGATGCGATACAGAATGATAAAATCTACTGTAGTGTAAGATTCAGGCAATGTTGCTTTTCCAGTGCTGACTGATGGACAGGTGTAGCACTAAGGAGCTTAGCTGAGATCTGCATCTGAGTTCACCCAGCCCTTTGCTGTCATTGAATATAATTTATTCAGATTTTTTTTTTTTTTCCTTGATTGATGCACAAATTAAACATTGAACTGCCTTGGGGGGGCTGAAAAGACTATTAAAAAGTTGTAATTAAAACAGAAGGTCACTAATAATTATGATGATAAACACTGCAATTAATAAGAGAGGAGACTTTGTGATATACAAGAAGAGAATATTACATTTTTAGACAACCAAGTAACTTGTTTTTTAAATAAACTTTTTGTGTTAAAAAACAACTCAAAGTGACGGAGAGTTCTTTGCTCATGTGCTACTCAAAGTGTTACTTTAAAAAAAGTGTTTTCTCTCCAGTGTCTTGCTTGACCTCACATGTTGAGTGAATCTGTTTACTGTGGCAACACAGCACTGTGCCACAGTAAACTGTGGCGTGTGTGTGTCTCTGTGTGTGTGTCTCTGTGTGTGTGTCTCTGTGTGTGTGTGTCTGTGTGTGTGTGTGTGTCTGTGTGTGTGTGTGTGTGTATTGACCCAACCTATTGCTACCCAAGGTCAACCAAGCATACACTAGGACTCTTGATGTACTGTATGTCTGTGTTCAGCCTTCACATTCAATCATTCAGCCCCATTAAGACAACCGTACACACACACACAACACACACACACACACACACACACACACACACACACACACACACACACACACACACACACACACATACACACATAATAAGGGCCAGTCAGTTAACTTGTGGCTGAAATGGAAGACTGTCACCTACAAGGGCAACAAACAAACACATAAAAATATTGGAGCTTTTGATTACCAAGGCTGTGACCTGTGCAGGTCAAATACAAGCCAGCTTAGAAAAGGGAGTTTTCATTAAATTGATGGTGAATCAAGTGTAATGTTTAGTATTTTGACACTTCATTTTTTAAACTATCTCCTGCCAATTTCATGATTATTTTGGTTATTCCAAAACTAATTATTATTCATTACTTTAAAGGCCTCATTTAGAAAGCAAAACAGGCTGTCCTCTAATAATAATCAGCCTTAAATAAAGGCTTCTCTCTTCAGTTAAGCTGAGTAAAGGCCACTGTTGGAGTATTTACAGCACATTAATGACGGGTTAACATGTGCAGTATGACAACTGTGTATTTGGGTTCTTTGATGGAGTGTTCGTCTGTCGTTGCTACTCTCACTGTTTCCTCTCTCTCCCCTGCAGTTTGTTTGCTTTGCTTTCCAAAAAGCACAACAAGGTTTTGGAGCAAGCAACACAGTCTCTGAGAGGCCGACAGGGAGACGACACAGCCTTGCCCGACTATGTGAGTATCACTCTCTTTTTTTCCCTCTCATTCAAATATGCTTTATTGACTTGAATGTTCAAGTTGTATTATTGCCAAAGCTAAATTACATATGATTAAATAATTACATTTTGCCCAGGAAAACTAAATAGGTGATCACAAGATAACAACTACACAATTGGTAGGGCTGGGTTCAAATAATCAATATTCCGATTAATATCGATCTTCATTTGAACGTTCCGATAACGATTAATAAAATCCCAGGATCAATCTTTTAATGTAGTGTAATTAACGGGTACACTGCTTCATCCAGCGTCTCTCCTCTCTGTCTGTTTCACGGAGGGGCGGGGCTGAGACACACACGCACACACACACACACACACACACAGATCGATAGTCATGTGGAAGCCGTTTATTCTAACTTTTCAACGTACAACTACAACAAGCAGTTACAAACAGAATCTCACTTAAGAAACGTTAACAAATTAACTGATTCACAACTAAAAGTCTGACTTAAATAGCGGCAAGTGAATCGACAGATCCACTCGCTAGATAAAGGTGAAAAGTTGGGGGAATCTGGAAAAATTCAAACGGATTTCAAAGGGCCCTTACTACTAGTAGTAGTGAACCAAAACATGGCGAAACATATGGGATTTGTTAACCTACTGAAGGTTGTTCTCTCTCTATCCCAGGGTGCTGCTCAGATCTGTTCAGATGTTGTCATGTCCTTTCACTACATTCCCTGTTGCAGTTACAGTACTTACTTGACTTCCGTACAGATACAAATAGATATAATGTAAGCCTGACAGGTTGTTGGTCATGTTTAATACATTCATGTTACTGCTTTGGGGTCAATTCTTAATGTAAACATTAATATTTTAATAATGCACCAGGTTACAGGGTTCCTTGTACAATTTACAGCATTTGTTCTATGAGAATCAATTTCATATCCAAGCAAAACTGGTATTGTAACTGAAATATCCCTCACCGAATCAATATTGAATCGAATCGGAGATTAAATCGAATCGGGATCTTGTGAATCGGAATCGATTGGGGAAATCGGTGGCGATACCCAGCCCTTACAATTAGTAACTTGAACTTTTTGTGAAACAGATCTTCTGTGGAAAATCATGTTCTCTGGTGCTCCTAACAGCATTTGCAAAATTCCACTGTGCATGAAGAAAAACAACCAATTACAGCCGAGGAGTCTTACAGGGTCAATTACTACTCGCGAAGCTCATGAACTCTGATCAAAAGGTACTGTTGCAACCTTACTACAGGGCCACTGACCCGAGAAAACGTGTTTTAATTTATGGCTGTCATCATATTTTGCTGCTAAAATATTGCAAATATTTTTCTCTCTTTCTTGTGACAGTTTAGCAAATGTGAATTTGCACTTGAAGGAGCATTCATTTTGACTTTTTTTGTTGACAAGCTTAGCATTTAAAGATTTGATCTTCAGGCTTTGATGAAAAATTATGATCAAGTAATTGATTTATTTGTTTATTCACATTTTCCCCAATTAGTGATAAAAGCCAAAAATCTTAAAGAAACAATGTTGTGGAATGCATGATATTGTTAAAGTAAACAGGAGAAAACATAATGTCTTGTGCTGCTTTGTAGCATCTCTTCTATCGTGGATTTTAAAACGTCTCTCTTTGTATGCATTAAGACATCTCTACGTTTTGCTCCTGGCACCAGTTAAGTCGACCAGTTAAGGTACTGCCACGATTCATTTGAGGATGTGGTGCACAGTTTGATGCTGGTTCTACATTTTACATTTTAATTTATGTCCCGCTGCTCTGGGCCCAGCGTCGAGTCGCAGTCTGCAGCTCTGTCGTCTTCAATCCTTTGTCTTCTTCTCATTACTTTTCCGACTCACACATTTTGACAGAGATGGAGTCTCCACTTGTAGAATAATATTAGATGAAAGTATTGAGCATTTATGAAAATGGATGTTTAAATCGGTCATTCAGATGGAACCAAAGTCATATTTAAATTCCTCTGAAACGTCGGGGTTTATCTGAAATTGAAATCTTAACAGCACCGAAGCATTAAGTGGCAGAGCTTAAACCAGTACATCGAAAATGATGTTGTCCCATTGCAATCAAGCATCTCTGGATCTGTTTAGTGCGCCACACCTGAGTACACTCTGTTGACTATTGACTGTGTAACTCTCTGTATTTGTGTTCAGGCACTTCTGCCCTCGGGTTTGTCTGTGTACATCTCAGTCTGGCTGTCTCATTAGATTTGCTTGGTCCTAGATAAGTGTGTGAGTGCGTAAACATATTTATATGTGTGTGTGGGTGTTTGGGGGTTGGAGATGTATTAGGAGGTCCCCATAGATGCCCCTAGGTGTTGTGGAAACGTGAGTGTATTTGAGTGCTCCTTCAACCGTGTAGCGCCTGTCTGACAAGCCCCCCTCCTTATGAACAGCCATCTTTGCACACACATAAACACAAGTACACGCGCACACACTCATGAAAACATATACAATGCAATTATCCAGCATTGTTTTGATGCTTGCTTCCTTCAGGGCTTATTTTAATGCTCTGTTTTTATTAACACGCATGCATAAACACCCACTATATGTGAAAATGGAAAGAAAAACATGACGAGAGATTACTTCACCTTGATTAAATCTTCTCTGTTAAAGATATCATTCCAGCCAGCTGTTTCCATAGAAGAGTTATATATAATATAGTAATAGTGACAACAATAATAAGACAAATGCACGCAGTAAGTGGTCAAAGTGCAAGGTCGACTACACGATAGTACTCCTGCTTTTGGCAGAGTTCCAGTGTGTTGCTCAAGGGCACGAGGCCCATTTCTAGTAGGATTATTTCATGGGAATTTTACAACAAGGGTTTTGTTGGGGGGGTTCCTAGAAAAGTGTCTGACATCCAGTCTGGGTCATAGACTTTTAAGACGGAGCTGGTCAACTTTTCTGATACTGCTGTTTATCCTTGAGCTTAGACTATACTAACTTGGTTCCCATGTCTACAAGGGTTCCCATGGCTTATTGTTCACAGCAAAAGGGCAGCTTTTAGCTTTATTGACATCTCTTGATTAAAAGGAACATATTGTATTGTTTGCCTTCTGAGCTTGTGCACACACATGTACCCGCCACAAGATATAAATTCAGCTTAATTGTGTCTTGGACAGCAGAGTGCAAGAGTGCACAATCAGCTTTTCACATGTCTTTGGTGGTTAACATCATGTTCTCAGTCAGTGGTGTTTATGAGTGTTTGGTAAAGTCCCTGTTCAGAAAGGTTGGGGACCTCGGTATGAATTGCAATTAGAGCCCGACTGATAGGCCGATACCGATACAAATGTTTGTTAATTTAAAAATCCAATATTCTGATATATTCGCCGATATATATATATATATATATATATATATATATATATATATATATATTTTTTTTTTTTTTTTTTTTTTTCAGAAACGCGTAACTAAACATTAATAGATTTCCCTAACATTAGTTATTTGTAGTTATTTATGAGACTACACAAAAATAATATGATAATGCAGTTTAAAAATAAATATTTTATTGTCAGATCAACGGAACAGAGGAACATCAAAGTATATTAAAGTTCTGATAAATAAAATGTATAAAAATACAAACTTAAGATATAAAACTTAAAGTCCTTTGAACAAAAACACAATAACAACAACAACCAAACACAAAGTTACCAGTATTAAAAGACTTGGTCAGCTTCATAAATATAACTTTGAACAAGAGACAAATTCTGTTAAGTTCTAAGAGGGTGTTTCGTATTCATTTATCGGCCATTATAAATGCCAATAAATGCCGATACCGATAGTTTGGAAAATGCCTAATATCAGCCGATAATATCGGCCCACCGATATATCGGTCGGGCTCTAATTGTAATATTGTTAATTTAATTTGTTGTACAAAACAAATTACATTAACATCAGCCTCTCCTCTGTCCATGGGTTTGGTGCTAAAAAGCAAATGTCTATAAGCTAACAGGCTAACATAGACTGGTGAACCTGCCAAACATGTTAGCATTGTCACTGTGTGCATGTAAGGGTGCTAAAGTTAGCATTTAGCTAGTATAGTATTGGGGTATATAGACAGAGGGTTACCAGACAGTAGGGATACTGTGAAGAATTCTGCTGTGAAAAAGTAACGGCTAGTTAAATGTTTCATGCAATGACAAATAGGAAAGGAAGGTTATTCATACAATGTTGTCTACATGCTAAGCATTAGCTGACAAACCCTCTGCCTCACTATGAATCTTAAACATAAATGTACATAAAACCATATGCCTTAGCATGTCTGGCTACTTATAATGACCTCAGACACTGGCTGAGGTCCATCATAGGCTTCTCAGATGTGACACGTAAATGAAGTTCTTGTTGACCACTTTGTTTTCTCCACTCCAGTGATAGTGGATGTGGGAGTGTAATTGAGAGCAGCCTGCGTTGGTGTTACTCACATAGTCTCACCTTCACTTGGGAACGTTATGGGAATGGGATGGATAAAGAGGTGCAGAGCATGAAGAGACAAGATGAACAATAGAAAGAGGAGAAACAGGCAGGAGGTGAGGGGGTGGAGAGAGGGTGGGCTTGTGATGGGCATCTGGAAACAATGTAATTTGGCTGAGTCTGGCTCTGGAGAGAGAACTAATGTTTGTTTAATGTGGGATTGTCCTGGACATGTAATTGCTTTCTTTTACGAGGGAGAGACTGAGAGGAGAATATAAAAAAAAATAAAGGTTGTCAAATGCTCCAAACTGGGTTAAAACTGGGCGCATTCTGCCTATGTGTTAATGTGTCTCTCTCTCCCTTTTCTTTCTCCCTTCCCTCCTTTCCCTCGTGATGACACACACACACACAGAGCACACCCCCATCCTTGTATGTGTTTGTGCTGCTGTGTCTGGTTAGTGTCAGGGAAGAAAGAGTGAAGGGTAAGGGCCCCTTGAGCCCCCGGGGGGGGACAGCCAGAGGCTGCTAGTCCAAGCAGGGCAGCTCTCTTGGGGCCCCATTGGTACTCCCTGCAGCCTCTGCACCTCTGATTGCACATGTTTATTTGTTGTTGTTGTTTTTTCTTGGTCTTTGAGATATGTGCAGTGACATGCAGTATGTCCTGATAGACATAAGCAAACATAAAAACAAAGGAAGTGTGAGCTGCATTGCAATGCATTGCATTGCGTTGCGTGTGTGTGTGTGTCACTGTTGATGCTCCCCTCCAGTGTTAGTGGTAATGTTACTTCTGTGCCTCTTCGTCTGTTTACTGTTGCACATTTCTGGGAACAGCACACACACACACACACACACACACACACACACACACACAGAGCCAGAAGCATGCTGGACCACCCTGTCTATGTGTTTATGTGCGCTGGTTGAGTCACAATCTGTGATCTCTTTTTAATAGCCCGAGTAGACACAGGCATTAGCTGCGTAGCACCATTCATTTTGTTTAGGGAAAAGCAGAGCCCGAGGATATATCAACAGATAATAAACATTATGCCTTCTGTTCATTATGAGGCCTTCCAGGAATTTGCCACTTTTGTATAGGGCAACACAATTGTTTTGCAAAATCCACACTTTTCCATTAAGGCTACAATAGCTTATAGATGATTAGAAATTCTGTTTTTTGAGTTGATTAATGTACGGTCTCTGGAGTAAATGTAACTCAACCAACTAAAAATGTTTTCCTCTATTATTTTATTTCAATCTTTTACGTTATCAGTTAATGACTCAAACATACTCATACTCTATAATAAATGCATGCAGTTTTCAAGGTCCCTTATATATGTCTATATATCCATCAGGCTATAGTCACACTACATGGGAGAAGATGAGTAATAATATGCTAATATGCTCTTAAACCAGGGGTGAAAGTGTAATAAAATATATCATTACTTAAAGCCCCCTTATTTAGCATTTTTAAGCAGTTATAAACATTTAATGAATGGTTTATTGCACACTACAGTGTAGTCTTAATCAGCTACAAGGACATTGGTGTTTACTGATGTGCAGTATTTGTCAAAAATGATAACCAACAAGGCATGAAACAAAGGCATGTTCTTTATTATTACAACTCAGTTTGAACATAATTGTCATTCATTATCTGCCTCCCTGTATTGATGCCCAGGAGGAGTTGTAGTTGTTGACAAATGTATCAATATACTCGGTTAACGACTCCATTATAGTGAGTTATAAACCCTTTTTAAATGTTAATGTATGATTATAAATGCTGAAGAGAGGGGCTTCATTTAAGTGTTGCATTTCTTGGAAACTTCCCTGGGAAATGTATTAATGTATGTATGTTAATGTACCTCAGAGAAAGTGTTTGTCACTCGGAGTCTCTTGGCATATTTTTCCGTCCTCTCCTGATCTTTCTCCCTGCTGCATATTTTGTATGACTTAATGACTCAGTTCGGTGAAGCCCCTGCATGGTTCAATCGCAAAATGGGAATCTCATGCATTTTCAACTCGTTCGTCTTAAATATTGCAGTTCCATCACCCATTGGCTTTATGCTGACTTTCTCGCATGTCCATTTCCTCTAATGCCACGATGCTGATGGAGACTCTGGGACAACGTTACCTTTTGGGATATCGATGTCACCTTTCACACGTTGTTTACCTGAAAGTAGAAAATGATTGATCGGAGTGTGAATTATCCTGTCACACTTCTTATAGTCTTTTGATCTAGAACCAATTCCCCACAGAAGACTGGTGTACATTATCATACCCACTTTTCCTGAGATCAGAGGTTACAGTGCACACACACACACACACACACACACACACACACACACACACTTCTTGTGAATTCATGTGACAGTGGGGAGAGATGGAAAGAGAAATGAGGAATGTAAAGGGCACCTTTACATTTGACTTTTTAAAATTTCATACCTTGCAAACCTTTAATGTATTTCAAGTTGAAGGTTTTGGCTCGTGGTCTGGAGTCTCGCAGAATGACACGTGTTAAAATAATTACCCGTTGGTATAGAACTGGAGGAAGGAGATCGGAGTCAGCTCAAGGTCCAAACAGGGATTTAATCTTGATCAAGAGGAGAAATCACAGAGCAACATGCTGGTCTGTTACAAAGTGAAGACTCAACGTGCTGTGAGACAACCATGGTATTTATCCATCTTCTTGTGGGTGTGTTCTCACTCAGTTCACAGGGATGGAAGTACAAAATTTCCATATCAACACGAGGATCATTAACTAGGTTATTTCATCAGGTACGTCCAAATTGATACTGTTACAGTAGGTGATGTCTTTATCAAACTAGCATTTTACTCACTTTCCTAGTATCGGAAAGGTTTCTGACAGATATTTGTAGGGCGAAGATGACGGCAGCTGTTTTACATGCTCTTCTCTGTTTGCCTGCGTTGGCCAATCGATGCATGCAAGCAAACATTCCTGGTAGATTATTTTAAACTGAAAGCTGAAAAAAATATTGCTGCTGTAATAAATAAAAAAAAAAAAAGCAAAATGATTCCTCATTTGCTGTCACACTCTGCTGAACTTCCTGAATCATATTTCATTGTTCATTGTCTCGCCGGTACTTGAAGCAAACTCGAAATGACCCAAAATCACAACTCTTTTAATGAAGTTAACATCTTGACGAAGTATCGTCTTCGACTGATTCCACTTGCTCATTATATTATACTCTCAGTCTCAATTTAATTCGGTCTCCTTGTGTTTCGATCATTTAGTCAGTATTATGCTGAGAGGCGATTAAATCACTGGCCCCCATTTTTAGTCTCTTATCTCCACAGTTTTCAGACGATGCTGGTTGTTAGTTTACTTGTTAGTCTCTCTACATATCTGTCAGCCTCTTATCTTACCTCCTCTTTCACTATGACTGTCCGTGTTTATTCTCGGCCGGTGCCACCCCATGCAGGCGACAGGTGTTCTGGTGTCCCCAGTGACGCCGGTAGTTAGGGCAGCCCCGCCGTCTTGGTCTTTTCCTGATTGATGCGCAACAAAACAGAGCACATCCATTAGCATTGCCCACCTATCTGAGTGCTGTTGCAGCTGTTGGCGTCATCTTTTTAAAGAAAAATCATTATCACTTACGTCATCGTCGACATCGCTGCCGTTTTGCCCACCTGCTGTTACTGCCAGCCAAATCTTCGGGGGATGGTGCGCTTATTTAAACTGATGATTAGGTGTATGTCTGCAAATACTGTGGACTTCCCCTCCACACAGACAGGTATGCAGCAAATGTGCAACATGGTCTTTCCCAAGCAGATCCTAGACAGACAGACTGCATTGTTGGTGCTGTAGTTCTGCAGGCAAACACTGTCTTTTGCCTCATTCTGTGTGTGTGTGTGTGTATGTGTGTGCGCAACAAAGGATGTTTTGTGAGGCTATGGGGTAATAAGAGGCTGACCTGGGCGCAACGCTCTTCAAAATGGTGTGATTATGACATGGCTGTGGTACCATAATGCAGGTCAGACAATGACCTATTTAAAATACTCCCAAAACACTGGGCAGGCTGCTGCTGCTCAGCTAGTCTGACTCTCTCTGTCTGTCTACGTGGTGTTTTTTTATTTTCTTCCCTTCGTACTCTCCTTCATTTATCCTTCTTCCGATGATGACGTTGCGTCAAGGATGAAAATTACAAATCTTTCTATTTCTGCTAAAGCTTTGCAGTCTTGACACTGTGAAAACATCTGTCTCTGTCTTTTAACTCTCCTTGTTTGTCTTTCTATGCGTCTGTCTGTGTTTATCTCCATGCCCTTGTCTTTGTCAGTACTCTTTCTTAATATGTCTGGTTTGTCTGCCCTGCAACAGCCTGCAGTGAGCAACGGGGCCAGCCAGGGAATCACTAAGCTATTGGTTTAATGATGCCAGCTCCTACTTTACAGGGATTTACATGTCTGTGTGTCTATAAACACCCTGTCCACACACACACAAACATGCATAAAAACATGCGTGGGTATGATAGGATGGCTAGACGCAGACACACACACCCAGACACACACAGATAGTGAAGTGCCGCTGGTGT
The DNA here is from genome assembly GCA_029853015.1 of Chelidonichthys spinosus. Lineage (NCBI taxonomy): Eukaryota > Metazoa > Chordata > Actinopteri > Perciformes > Triglidae > Chelidonichthys > Chelidonichthys spinosus. The sequence goes on from CM056840.1 coordinate 8,415,499, forward strand.
CCTTCCCAGTCACTGCATCTGCAAATGCTATAATTTTCCTTGTCAGACAGAAAGCAAAGGTCAAACATACCTGCAGACAAAACACGTTTGTGCTCAGCATGTTGAAGTATTAGCAGCATAATCAGATGAATGGAAACACACTCACAGCCTTCCTGTAAGGTTTGTGTAAGTGGTGAAACAAGTAAAATGGGGGCAGGATCATTGAGACTAATGATATAGCTCATGTCTGAGGCCTGTGTTTTCCTGGGTGGAAAGGAGACATTAAATAGCGGCATGAGTGGCTGTGACTAAATGACAATGCAGCGGTCTGGAAAATAGCACATGACTGGAGGAGGAGGAGGAGGAGCAGAAAGGGAAAAACTGAGGAAGGGTAGCCGGGGAAAGAAAGGAAAGGCTGCAGTGGTTACATGCAGTCATACAAACCCATGTCGGGTGTTTTGGGGCTGTCTAGCAGATACTTTTTTTGGAGGGGACGGGTTAGTGCAAGAGAATAAAAGTGGGAAGTGGTGGAGGAGGAGCCAATATATTTAAATCCTGTCTGGGTTTCAAGTAGACCATGGACCTCCTAATCTCATCCACTTGACAAACATACACACAGGGCCAGGCAGACGTCTAGCTAGCCTATTTTCATGTGACCTGAATTCCCCAGTGTGGCATTTTTTCCTGCCAGGCTAATCTCATTAAGCTGGGTGCAGAGCCAGAGAACAAACACACTAGGCATCCCTCACTGCCACTCTGCCTTCACTCCTCCTCTTGTCTTCATCGCATTCACTTTCTCCATCACTCCCCCCCATCTCTTCTTCTATGCTTCCATTTTTGTTGCCGTCTTCCTTCCTCTGCCACCTCTTCCTCCTGTTCAGTTGTCTTCCATTTCCGTCCCTACTTTCTGTCTTATTATGGCTCGTCTGAGCAGGACAGAGTGGAGCAGGTCTAGCTAGGCAGTGGGGTCGAGCCCAGAGAGCCAACTCTGCTTCTAGACACGCAATCAATCCTCATTATAGCCGGCTCTTCTGCCTTCCACTTGTCTCTTCAGGTCTGCCTGTTAAAGCTCCACACCGGCGTACACCTCCATCTGCCAGTTTGTGGAGATCAATGCAGTACATTATTGCATCTGTGGGGCGAGCCTGATTCATGGGCAATGCACAACACAATGTAGTGCTTTACAATCAGCCTTAACCACCCTGGCTTCTTCTAGGGGTTGATTTTGTTGTGTGTGTGTGTGTGTGTGTGTGTGTGTGTGTGTGTGTGTGTGTGTGTGTGTGTGTGTGTGTGTGTGTGTGTGTGTGTGTGTGTGTGTGTGTGTGAGAGAGAGAAACATGTGGGGCTATTGCAAAAAAAGAAAAAACCCAGCCACACAGAAAGCAAAGTTATTTATAAGATAGGGACTTGTTTCTGAAGCAGGGCACCAAAGATGGAATATAAAATGCTACCACATGCAGTTCTGTTACAGATGGTTAGCCCAGATTGGAGGTGGAATCTCGGCTTCCAATCAGCTTGCCGTTTGCAGTCTCGCTGAGCTGCTGTTTTGAATCTCGTCTCAGCTGGTATTTAGCAAATTCTTGGTCAAAAGAGGTCGTCATCAGAACAATGATGTATTTCATGAAAATGAATGCTCAAGGATAAGTCTCACTATGGAGAACTCAAAAGGCCCATGTTATTTTCTACGGATATGGTTGTTCCTTTGTTTTTCCATGGCAACCTACTGCTAAAAAGATTTTATAAATGCGCTTTATTACACTTTCTAAGGTTGCAAACGAGGCACAGAGGAAAGAAGCTTTTACCATAAAGCTTTGCTGATTTATACAAATACACATTAAAGATTAAACTGACTTGCTCAGCACCTCATTCTAATGTATTTTACAGGAATTGCAATACTTCCAGGGGAATACACTTATCTCGTTTCAAGCCTGAAATGAGGCACAATGTAAACCCAGAGGAAGTTGCTGATGAGTACTGTCTAAGGCGAGGCTTCCTGTAAAGCAAAGATGGTGCTTCGAGTTTTGGGAGCAACTGGCTGAACTGGTCAATTAAATGTTTTCCACAATACTACAATTATTACCATCATACGGTCGTCTATTTCCTGTTTTGCTTGTTTCCTTTTTCTCTAGAGTTCCCGTTTGAGAGATTCACCGCCTCCTTTTGAGTTATAGTCACAGTTTCCCATACTTTTGTATCGGCTGAAAAGCGGTGGTCCGTATTGAAGTTGATGCTCACACACGGCAGGAAAGCTATGAATCTGTGCTGAACTGTGGCCGTAGAGGCAGGTGTTCACAGTACCAAGGCATCATAAAGGCCAACCCTTAATGTATTTGTTTGACATTGTCATGTAGAAAACATGTCCACTTGAGTGGAACAGAGCCATCACTAATGTTATTTGTACCACATGTTCCTACAAAGTTGACTCACATGTCTGCTGTAAAAAAAAAAAAAAAAAAGCTGTTGATGTTCAATACAAACGTTCAAATATGACATCAGTGTGTATGCTAAAAAAGTTTATTACATGTATTTTATACATTAGACACTACTTATACTGCATTATGATGTGCTTATGTAAAATGATAATTATAACGTATATGACGTAGTGTCTTATGAGCTAAACTCGTTTTTTTAATGCATTATAATCAATGTTTGAATGCATATTTATGTGATTATAAATGACTGTATGTCATCATGTGCTTTTAGTCAAGTAAACATTTATTCAACAATAATTTGTGTCTTTTCAAATACTCCTACTTTACATTTATTTTTGATAAATGAAAAACGGCACAATGTGCCTCAAATCCATTTTAGCTAACAGTGTTTGTTTTTGTTGCGAGCTAGCATGTTGTTTAATATTTATAGATTGGTTTTGGGAAAATGTCGGGCACCATCTCAGAATTTTATCATACCATCAGTACATGCAGGGCTCAGCCCACACTGGTCACACATAATCTCTTGAACTGTATTCTCCAATTCATTGCTGCTTGGTATTTATCTCTTTAAAGATAATTCATTTTCCCACAGTCCCTTTGCCATTACCTTTCTGTGCCACAATGGACAAAGCCATGTTGGGCGTTATCTTGTCATGGCGGCGTCTGTCTGCCTGTCTGTCTGCGTAGACACATTATTGTGAGCACACTAACTAAAGAACAATGCTTGATAGTATCTCTCTTTTTAAACTGCAGGTTCCTCAAATAGAGCCGATGGTCTGATTAGATTTTACCTCGCTGCGTAGATTCCCACATTAATAAGGACGATTTCCTTCGAGCTATCAAAACTAAAGTACTAACTATAACTATTTCAAGAGCTACAGTTAGTGGTAACAAAGGTTTGAGTTTTCGTAGCGCCAACAAGCTGAGATTTGGGAACACACAATCCCTGGAACCATTCGTTATAACATCTTCAGTTCCATTTATGACTCAGCATTTCTTTTATTTTTAGTCTCTTGGTGGCACAGGGCCAGGCTAGCTGTTCCCACGTTTCCATGCTTTCTGTGCTAAACGGCTGCTTCTGTTTTACTGTACAGACATGTTGTCTTATATAACTCAGAAACTAAATGGTCTATTCCCCCAATAACATCAAACTATTCCTTAAACTTAGCTTTCGGATTTGAGCTCTCGTGACTCATACAAGTTCCTGCCTGTTACGGCTTTGGGGTGTGTGTTGTTTTCTCTGCTCCAAATCTGTATCTCTGAATGTAATTGTTTAGTGTTTTGATTTGTGGCAGGCCTGTCTTATGCAATGAACTTTGTATGTAATTCATCATGTCAGCCACTCAACCTCCCTTCGTCTTTCTCTCGTTCCCACACCCATCTCTTCCCATACTGTCACCTGTCACTTACCGACGCTTGTCTTTGCCCCAAGAGGAAACCTACTGTGACACGACCTGATCCGTGGCTTGCAAGGTCACCAATCTGTTCCTCACAAAGTCCTCGGTTGTCAACTCTCAACCTTCCCTCCCTCCTGCCATTTCTTCCGCCTCTCTGTTCCCCACTGCTGATCAATCTATCAGGAAGCAACCATTTAAAAACACCATTACAAGTGAAACCAGTGTAGTGGGAAACCAATTAACCTTTACATCCTCCCTCTCCCCCTCAGGCCCAGGACCTGAATGTGATTGAGGAGGTGATCCGCATGATGCTGGAAATCATAAACTCTTGCTTGTGTAACTCTCTCCACCACAACCCCAACCTGGTCTATGCGCTGCTCTACAAGAGGGAGCTCTTTGAGCAGTTCAGGACGCACCCTTCCTTCCAGGACATAATGCAGAACCTGGACACGGTCAGTCAAAGTTTTTTTTTCCTCTGATAGTCCTCTCAGATATCACTTTTGTGAGAGGACGATTTGTGATAATTATTCCATAGATCAAGGTTATACAGCTCTCCCCCCCGAATGTCCTCTCCGTCTGCAGGGATACTCTCCAAAACCCAGGCAGCGCTGGAACATATGTGAACTGCATTGTTAACATGGTGCGCAGTTGGACTGTACGTCACACTGAGCCCCGTGAGCTTAAGCAGTATTGATGAATTAATCAGTCCCCTTGTGTCGAGGAGGCTGTGTGTCAAATCAAATATTCATTGAGTGTTGGGGGGGAGAAGGAGCAAGTGTGAGAGAAAGCTGTCATTCATAGCTGTATTTGTCACATAGAGGAGGAAAGGAAGCTTTGGTGTGTGTGAGGGATGGGGGTTGCTGCATACATGTAGCCGTGGGTTTTGCTGTTATCCATAAGTATGAGGGAAGCGTGCTATCGAGAATCCCTCAGTTCAGTCAGTCTCCCTAAGGCTATTCTCTGAAGCCTGCCCCTGTGCTTGCAAATCCGTGTGTGTGAGCATGAGATTCAGGATGAGGGGCTGCTTTTTTGCTCCTCTAAATTAACCCCATATGGGAGGCCTTCAGAGTTAATGAAGAGATTAGTATTAGATAGACACACACACACACACACACACACACAGAGTGCTCATGTCGGCTCTGGTGTGTTTGAATTCTCTTAAGCAACCACGGAGCGTGAGCAGAGAAAACATTGCCTGTAGATGCGTTTTTCACTGTTGGTTTGACAAATAAGAGCATTAAAAAGAATCCGTAATACCTAGAGTTTTTTTAATGATCAAATATCAAACATTTCTCCAGGGGGGAGAAGCTAGCACTGCAGTGGAAAACGCAAAAATACAGTTTCCTTGATCTCTTGTCTGGGCTTTAACCCAGAAGGCATCAGATAATTTGAGCTTCAGTGAAGTGTTCATTTTAAGTGGGATGCTCAAACCCTATGGTGAATTTGTAATCTGAAATACTGTATGTATGTGCTCTCCGAGTTTGTAGCCTACAGGCATATTAACGGAGCGTATGTTTGTAGCATGTTGAATTTGGTGTAGAGGTTTTTCCACTCTGAAAGCCAAATTCATGCTGTTTTATAGCCATTTCTTCAACTTTTAGTCCTTTAATTGCAAATATTCTCAATCAGTATTGTCATATAATTGCCACATAAACTGTACTTTATGTAGCACTACATACTAAAGATAGACCCTTTTTCGGTACTGTTGCTAGGAAACATGACAACCCATGCTTGCGTCTCGTTGACTGCTGTTGCTAAAGCAGCAAAATTTCATATCAAATCAAACAGATTTTTTTTTTCCCCCCATCAACATGCAATGTTGACAACATTAGAGCCAGAGCTGCTGTGTACCGAATGAAGCCCTCTCCATATAGCATGATGCCACTTTGTTCAAACTTAGATCTCCATATTTCACCCAGTGTCATCATATAGGGCGTGGCTGCTGCAACATCACTGTGACAGATCCAAACAGCGGGATTAGAAGAGTCAAAGAGCTTCACGACGGAACCGAGAGTTGATATTAATCCCCAATGAGATCAAGATGACATGAGATCCTGTGTGTTAAGAAACAGGAATAGGATTAAATGGCTAAAGATTTAGAGTAGAGCCCAACCCATGCTGGATTTTTTTTTTTTTTTTTTTTTTTTAGGTCAATAGTGATACTTGTGTGCAGCATTATAACAAGCATTTGAATTTGAACTTCGAGCTATTTGTACAGTCCTTATTTTCTTATATAAACACAGAACATTAACATAAATTATTGTAAATGTCTATATGAAAACATACAAATTAACTGTGGGAGAACAGAGGCGGTTGTCCTTTCATCACAAGGTTGGCACTTTGATCTCCGGCTCTTCCTGTCTGCATGCCAAGTGTCCTCGAGCAAGACACCGACTGAACCCCTTCTCCTAAATGCTGAGGATGAGTTAAATGCAGAGTTCAAGCTTCATTATGTCTCGATATATGTGACAATAAAGTAAATAAGTTATGTTTTTTAAGTTAATTACACGTAAAGCTACGACCTGTGGTAGGCTTTTCGAGCACCAGAGTCCCTAGACAGTATTGCATTTTACTGCAGCAGGGTTTGACATTCTGCCCTGTGCAGTTCTGGTTCTCCCAGGCCTCCCTTCCCTGCAGCTGACCCAGCTTGGTCTGGTGCATAGTGGCTCCCAGTTTGGACCATTGCTGCTGGGTGCGGAGCTCCGACTATGTCGAAGGTGGCAGCGTTGCGTGATCTGGGTCTGTCTATGGTGGGCTGGTCACTCCTGAAGCCCCGCTGGAGTCCGAGCTGTAGGCGTTTCCAGTTAACCTGCATGATTTCGTCTGATGTTTCACAGAATCTGACATGGTGGCATTAAGAAAAACTATATTGAAATAGCCAATCTTCTCGCTGATAGTCTCCTTTACTTAAAGTTCTTCACAGTACCCTTGAATATAGCAGGATTGAAGTCAACTATACATAAACAAAATGTATTACTGTGATTTATTCACTAAAACTGCTGTATCCATGAATCCAATATTGGTTGATCATTGGGTGTCCAAAAATGGAGTGGACAACCAGTTTGTTTGTTTTTTAGTAGGTTTAGGTTTATTTCCAGGGTTAGATTTTAAAAATGAGATATGGAGTGTTGATTAATGAGCTTCAGAGGTTCTGGTCGGCAGATTTTGTTGCCTTTAGACAGAACCAGGCTAACTGTTTCCCTCTGCCTCCAGTCTTTATGCTAAGCTAACCATCTCCTGGCTGCAGCTTCATATTTAAGTGACATTGGTATCAATCTTCTCACCGCACTCTTGGTAAGAAAGCATATAAGCCTATTTGCATAAATGTTGAAGTGTATGCATTACAAATCGTCTCTTCTAGACCAAATGGATTATGGGCAAATGTGGGTTCTGCATTGTGATTGGCTGTTTCCTCTTCTGCAAACTTTTAGGTGATTGGTTTCTTCAGTCAGCGTCTGGAGCAGGCTGGAAGTGACCTGTCAGTCGAGAGGGTTCAGGAAGTCATCATGAAAGGAGCCCAGGCCCTGCCCACAGACAGACTGAAGGTAAATCTCTCTCTCTCTCTGTCTCTGTCTCTCACACACACACACACACACACACACACACCGCAAGGGGTTGGATGTAATGGACAAGCCTGGAGACAAAGAACTATGAAATATGAGACTGGCTTAAGAAAAAGGAAGCGGGACATATTGGACATCAGGGTGCATGTGTAGAGGTTGCAGTGTGTCGTCGAGGGCTGCAAATTATGGTTGATTTGGTCCCGGGGAGTGGAGGGAGAGAGTATTATTTGTCTGGACAGGTGAGGGAAGGAGAGGTATGGGGGTAGGTGTAGATGGACTGAGGCAAGGGAAAGATGGAAAGAGCCATTGGGACATGAGACAAAAGGCTAAAGCCCAATTCTCATTAGCATTAATGCCCATCTTCATTCCATCTACGCTGGCCTGCTGCATGCGAACATGTAATGGCATTTCAAGGAGATGGGATGGGGGGCTAGGGGGCACTTTGTCATGGGCACATAAGATTGGGAGGGGGGGGGCGGGAGGGGACATAAATCTGCCACCGCGCCTCGTTACCCAACACTCCCTCCACTCCTGGCGGGTTCGCTAACCCCCGCCCTTCCTGGTGCTCCTCCATTAATCAGAGAGGAAATATGTAACCAGCGGTCTCCCCACTCCGCTCCTCACCAGCACAGAAGCTCTTAATTGCATGTTTCATCATGTGTTTCATGTTCTATACTTGGCGGCTGGCTGCAAGGCATTTGTCTCGCTGGCCGATGTCGAAGAGGGATGGTGTATGGCCACGAGTCCATGTGCCCTCTCTCTGTCTCTCTGTCTCACTCTCTTTCTGCACCTTGGAGCGCTAATCTAGTGATCGACCAAGGAACCGTAGAATTACACATGGACCCATGTTGATAACCCTGCCATGTCCTTCAGCGAGGGGGCCATACCTGTAGCACACACTCATGCTCCTCTGCATTTGGATTTGTGCGTCTGTGTCGATGAGTGCGCGGCCATGTGTGCCATCCTCTTTTATTCCTGTGCAAACCCCGCCACCTGAGTGCTTTCCAGCTCTACAGCGTGACATGAAGGGAAGCGTATATCTGGGCAATGTCTCCTCAGAGAGACGTCCCCGCCGCTTCATGGTGCCATCGCTCAAACAAACAGCTGTCTCTTTACCTCTCGCTTCCTTTCATCTTATGAGCTCATTCAGCTATGCAGCTCCTGACGCGAAAATCTATAGGTTGGATTAATGTTGTGTGGAATCATCGATAAGTTGGTAATTACTGAGGAAAAGCTCTTAGAATGAGTATTGGTGTCTCAATCAGCTGTGTGTGCCTGAAGCGGGTTGACGAGAAAGAGATGAAGAGGATGTACGTTCCTCTCTCTAAAGAAGAAGAAGAAGAAAAAAAAATGTGATGTTATTCTGTCCTGTGGTCACTTTTCTCTGTTTTGAATGGAAATGGAAAACCAAAAAGAGCTAGTTGACTTAAGTAGAGCCTGTATATAAGTGGATGTAATCATCATGACGTCACCTGTTGGTTTGTGTACTACGGTTTTGAATCCTTGAGTGGCCGTCGCCATTTTGGATTCTTGCAACCAGTTAATGGAAGTGACCATATTTACTCAAGAGAGAAGTAGGGGCTTCGATAGGCTTCCATGCAATCCGACTTTGTTTTGTTACCAGAAGAGTCGCCCCCTGATGGCCAGCAGAGAAAATGCATGATTCAGTTTTGGCTTCACTTTTCAGACCCAGAGGCCTGGTATAACCGTGGCGTAGCATGGAATGGAAATGTGCCATAAGACTACATCTATATTGGGCAGTCTACCGTTTAAAATGTGAAAATGATTCACGTCCATCAACATTTTCCATCATCTGAAATAAATTATTTCATGGTCAGTTCAGGTTGAAGACAGCATTTGCGCTGTATCATGTCAACATTTAAATCAGTGAGCACAAAGAAAGGTAGTCAGCATTTTAAGATTTATTCACTCTAGAGACACTTTTTGGGCAATTAATATTTTAATTTTAGCCTGGACAGAGAACTGAACTGGAGAGAAGAAGACTTTTGCAAAACCTCTTTAGTGTGGACGGGCTCTTAGCCTTTTGTCAACGGGTAACATTATTGGGTCTTGACCAATTTACTTAATTTACAAAAGAGTGAAAACTATACAAGGAGAGTAACCAGGTTGTGTCCGTCTCGTTCATCACCAGAAGATCGCTGCAAGGCCAGTTTTCTTAATGTGTCCATAGACATTTTGCTATCTTTCTACTATTTTAACATTTCACATTGGACAGAATCTTCCAAGAACAAGCCAAAAGTAGTAGTTAATGTGGACACAACTTGAATGTGCTTGTGGGGAGGAGCTGACAGTTGTAAAGTCAATAATTTTCTTTAGATTTTACTGACCATGTTGTTTTAGGCGAGAGGAACATTGTAGACACAAGGCTATGAAAGGAAGCCTGTTTACTTAAAGGATTTTCAAGCGCTCGCACACAGATGTAGACATGTAAATGAGGTCCCAACTGAAAGAAAAGGTGAAAAGAAGGTGGTTAATACCCTGGGGACGACCCTCAGCGCCTTGTCACTCAACCGCCTCTCTTTCATTCTTTGTGTGTGTGTTGTTTCAGGGTGTGTGAGGCTCAGCGCCTCTCATGGGCAGTGCCTGTGGAATGTGTTGTTTAGCCTGACCAGCTGAAATCTGCCTCATTGAGCGGTGATAGCCCACAGACTCTCTGGCTCCTCAGGACGGGACAGAGGGTCTGGGAGGTGCTTACCAGCTGTTAATCGGAACCTGGGTCTTTGTAGGTCTGATGGCTAGTCAGCACTTCTTTCCCATGCACTGGCAACACAGGGGACATGCGTTCTGTCACCCCAAGTCTTTCAGGACAGTGGAGTAACTTCATAACTGATCTTCACCTCTGACATGACAAATCTATGAACCTTAGGGCTGTAACTACTTTAATTAAAACCAAAATAATTGTTAAGTCTATAAAATGTAAAAAAAAAAAGTTAACAAGATCGAAAGCCTGCAGCCATGCTAGCATCTCTATGCGGTACTATTTTGGCACAGTAGTGCTTTGAGCTAAATGCTAATGTTGGCATGCAAATATCTCACAATGATAATGCTCTCCTGATGAGTTACAATGTTTACAATGAACATGTATATATCAGCATTAAACACAGTACACAACTGTACACCACAAGCTGATGTGAAGGTCTTAGTCTTGCAGGTATTTGGTGAGCAAATGTGTGGAAACATTTTGACCCAGAGAATCACCAGGGTTACGGTTAGTTAAGTTATCACAATTCATCCTGACGGACACATGAATGTGTGTTACGCATTCCTTCCGTCCAATAGCTCTCCAAGCATTTGACAGAAAAACCATGTCAACCTCATGGTGGCGCTAGAGGAAAGGTCTGGGGGATCGGAAAAGTCATGAGGATTCAACCTCTGGGGGTCATGAATATCCACATCTATTGTTGAATTGGCAGTGTGAATATTTCAGCAACCACTTCAGTATAAACTGCAAGTGGGAACAGGAAATTAAGATAGAGGACTTTTTAAAAGAAAAATATTCAGGTGGATTGTCTGCATCCCCACTATGTGACTTGTGGCCTGAAATCCCGAGTGTTGGTATTTTTTAATTATGCAACATAACCATTCATTGCTTGCGTACCTGCGTGGAACTGTGTGCGATTGCAATTGTGTGAGTTCATAGCGCTCCCTCGCCGCATTCTTCCCCGTCTGACCGAGCTCTGACAGCACAGCGGCGTGCAGAGGCGGGAAGGGAACACCGAGTCCTGAGTGGAGATATGAGGCCAGCCAGCCAGTCAGTCTGTGTTCAGGGGCGAGGGCCTGACCCGCCAGGACCCATAACTAACTGATATGAGCCTGGGCCAAGTGGGCCCAGACAGCTGCCAGTCTGAGAACAAAACAGAAGAGGGGGGGCAACAGAGCTCGAGGAGATACGTACAGAGAGGAAGCCACACGATAGACAGAATCAGGGACGGAGATGCCATTAAGGATGCTCTGATAGCTGCTCAGTCAGTTTGTTTTTTTCCCCCAGAAAGAAAATCAGCGACATTTTTCCTGTGAGGCATGTAGTGATATCCAAGACTTCCCGTTGCACCAAATCCCCCGGTGGTTCTGTCCAATATACAAGTAGGAGGAAAAATGTTGGCCATTGTGGTTCAGGGCTCGTTTTTCTTTTTTTCTCATTTTGTGTTCAGCATCCAGGGAAAAAGGCCAGATGTATACGCCTATTTTTCCACATACATGGGCAATAATGGCGCTGTTTATTCTTTACCTTTTTTATTTGTCCAGCTTTGTTGCTTTTGTTCCTAGCAGCTATGTCAATTCCTGTGTAAGTGCAAACGAAGAGCTATGAAATGTCCACTGTGTATTCCTGCTGTTTAGGTTCAAAATCTCTGTGTTTCTTTATCTCCCCAATAATAACCTTTCCATGACACAATACACCAGAGAGGCCTGAGAGAAGAACATACTTGTTTTTAAGAGGAAATGTTGGCTAATGCAGGGGTTGAAAAGGAACGCTCTGCCTTCATTGTTGATGCTCAGCCAATTATAATTGTATTCAACAAAGCATTCAAATATATGCGGCAGAGGCTGAGAAAACACTATTTGTGTGCTTATAGTCAAGCTCTGATTTGTTTTGTTTGTTCCCGTCAGCTCCGAATGCTGCATTCGAAGGTCATGATGAATTGTTTCTCATGATCAGTTGCAATCCAGTCGTGGTTTGAGAGAAATATTGTTCTCTTAATGTGCTGCTGCTAAGGAGAGCTGCAGTGTGCAACATTATATTGCCACGGTGGCTTTAATGTCTGTCTATAGCTGTGTTCTTATGAAAACAATCAGTTAAAAACGTTACATGACAGGTACAGCTCATGCTCTATGTTCCTCAAATAGATGCTTTTCTTGGTTTTTGGAGCGATTTTCCATGTTTACAAATGAATGAGGGGCCCTTTTGATTCCCCAATGCTTTAAGATGGAAAGTATGTTAATACCACACAAACACACATGTTTGCTGATTAATGCTTTAATTATGTCAATGACATAATTAGCATAACTAGTTAGGTTTCATTCATCAACATGATTATGGCGGGACATTCATCAGCTCGATGGCCTCCTGCTAAATTTTTAATTTTTTAGTGCTTATGTGTCAACAAAGCTGCTAAATAAAATAAACTCAAATAGTTTCCACCTGAAAATGAAAAGCTACTCTACATTGTCTATGCTAGCAAGTAAAAGTGAGCCTGGCTTGAGCGACGCTCATTGAGTGTCATATGAACATTTGATGAGTTGGTGCACTTGCCTACGAGACAGTCACCTACACACAAATACCGGCCTCATAATACAGCTCCCGCATTGTGTCTCGCCGTCACAATGGTGGTGGTGTGTGTGTGGTCTGGCCTCAGTAGGCTGGCATATGGCCTGTGACCCCGTAGCCCCTCCGTCTGTGTCATTATGATACCGATAGTGTGGCTGCGAATAAAGCCAGCCAGGACTCAATAGACCGGACTGGGACCGTCGCATAAAGGCCCTCAGCGTCTGTCTTTCACCGCAGGCTGATTACTGGCTGCGTGTGTGCATATACATGCGTGTGTAGACAGGAGGATATAATGAGGTACACTTGTATTATTGATGCTCCTCTTTTGCTGCCTACCTGCTGTCGAGTGGGTTTGTGTTGGCTTCAAGTAGGTTTGGAAGAGGGGGAAAAAATGTGTACATCCAGTATTCCTCATGCATACACTTCAGATAGGAGCACTATATTTCGCCACAAAGGGACTTGGAAATTGTGTGGCGTATAGCTGCAAAGATTAGTGGATCAATCGTTTGGGTCTGTGTTTTCAAGCCGCAAATGTCAGCCATCATCTGATTCTCGCTCTTCAAATGTGAGGATTTTCTGCTTCCCTCTGTTTGATATTATAATAAACTGAAGGTCTTTGGGTTTTGGACTGTTTGTGGAATTAAACGAGACATTAATTGTTTGGTTCAGAAAAATAAATAAATATGTCCATCATCGTTCCCCCAGAGCCCAAGCTTTATTCAGACCTTGTTTTGTCTGACCAGCAACCCAAAACCCAAAGATGTTTAATCTATTATTATTAATAAAATGTTTTCTCAATAAGGACAGCATTTATCGATTATCAAAACAGGTAATTTCCTGTAGATCAACTTGCTTCATCGTCTAATTGATTCAGCTCTGAAGTTCATATACAATACAATAACATGCACTAGTTGGTAGAGTCCACGGCCACGTGTGTTTGTTGTTGCTGGATCAGCTTCGGACATAATCAACACTGAGGCCCTACTCTATGAACCCGATAACCTCTCCCGCTCCGGCTCAGTGAGTGTTTTGTCCATTACCCATCCATGTCATGACAGGCTGACGCTTGAAGGGCTGAGTGGCCATTACCAAGTAATCAGGTTACTCAGCACTCCACCAGTCTGAACAATAAGGTCACGACGGCTGACTCTAACTGTAAAGTTACACCCCGACGTTTGGTTTCAGTTTATTAGATTGCCTTTTGTTTGCTCTTTATGTATTTACTTGCTCTGTATTAAGGTCTATTTTCCCATTTGTGTCTGGGAAGTTTCTGGACAAGCCCTGAGCGACTGTCCGACTGTCCCTGTCGATATCCAGTCGCCGCCGGTGCCTTCAGGTGACGTTAGCACATTAGCCGGCCCTTTAAGAGATCAGTGGTCGGGCCACAGAGTTGTACCTGTCCCGCAGGCAGCTGTAAGCAATTTCACCTCAAGGACAGATGGAATAACATCCGCCAGTGAGTTACTGTATCTGATGGAGAGTGATTACCGAGAGGCCTGAACAAGTTAACCCACCTGTACAGCAGCAGAGATGTCACTGTGCTGGTCACAGCACTTTATAAATATCAAATGTAGTGGAAGGCAACGACTGGTGGTGTTGACGTCTCGGGCCATGTTCACGCCGACAATAGGGCTGTGTGAAAAACTGCAGCCCTCTCATGAATTTCAATGAGATACTGCAGACATTACATGAAAACAACGCAGGGAAATGTCCAACCCTGCTTCCAGAAAACATTTCGACAGTGTTACTGAACGAAACACAGTACTGAACCTAATTTTCTTCGCCTCTCTTTTATTGTGTCCAGAAGTTTCCGGAGCTCAAGTTCAAGTACGTGGAAGAAGACCAGCCTGAGGATTTCTTCATCCCCTACGTCTGGTCCCTGGTCTTCAACTCGGGAGTCGGCCTCCACTGGAGCCCGCATGGCATCGAGCTCTTCAGCATGGACTCTGGCTGAGACGCCCACGGCAGCAGACTTGAGTGCGTCTTCATCCCCCGATGAGTATAGGAAAGAAAAGAAAAAAAAAAAAACGGACTGACGGCATCTGTGTGTTTGGGTGTGTGCGCATTGCCCTTTATAGTGTGTGCACGCTGCTTTGAAAGTGCCTCGACCTTGTACAGACTGGTGTATCTTTTTATGCAGCACAACCTCCTCATATCATAATACTTTCTCTGCTTCAACACTGTGAAGTTTCATCCGTAACAATCCAAAAAAGTAGCGCCCGCTTTCTGACGGTCGCTCCGGTAGGGAGTCCCTATTGAACACCTGAGCGGCTTCACCTATGTTATCGCAAAGAGCTCAGGATGCTGGCGATGGATAATCTTAAGGTTTTTTTTCTTGCATACAAAGAAAAGGTCAATTAAAACACACGTACCTAAGTGTTTCACTGCTCTGGTTCATTTACGGCTGCACTGAATGCGAGGAAATAGTACCAACTTCATATACAAGACTTGGAAGTCATACAACATACATTTATGAATAACTTATATGATATTGAGTTTTAAGCATCTCATAAATGAGTGTTTTATTTTGACCGGCGTTGTCTTTGGATACAATGGGTTTGTATAAAAGATTTGTGTTTGTAAAAGTGAATTTAAAAAAGAAAAAGGTCAGAGAAAGTGATCACCAACAGAAGGTCCTCTGTTTTGTTGTAACATGCATGGTTTTCAGATTTCGGTCCACCAGGGTTGATGGGTGGCGTCGTCCAGTGACCCACATTAAATTACAGTCCAATTAATGGTTAAATTAAGTCCCTGGATAATATTAGCAGACCACATCGCTCTTCATGTGATTTCATTATTGCTTCCAGCCCGTTGATTTGACTTGACCCTTTGTCTTACCATTTTCTCTCCTGATGATAACCCGAGGCAAGATCTCAAACTAGGACAAGCGTCTTGTCCTATCGTGCATAATTACCATTGAAGTTACTCATTGATTTGTCACTTTATTTGCATGTTTAACTAGAAAACTTTGTATTAAATTATTATTTTCGTGTTTATTGCTTTTTTTTTTTTTTTTTTTTTTACATCCTCCACCCTCCCAAACTGCAGATGGTAGCAGTACTGAAATGATTACTACTTATGAAAGAAAAATGGTGGTACTATATTTTGATTCTTCCCAGGGTGGAAACTGGCTTTATATTATTACATATAATATGACAACAGCTGTTATTTTGTGGCGAATATTACTTTGGAAACAGGAGTTTAAATAAAAATATGAAATCAAAGCAACCAACGGGTCACATGGTTATTAAGCAAAGTGAAATACTGTGTCCTTTAGGGAACATCATGGTCATTAAAGGTGAATGTATTTTATTTTCCATCAAAATCATACAAATTGCACACAGATTATGTCAGACAATGCAGTAATGAATGCTAGCTGATTTGCCATTCCTGGTTAGCACTGTTGGCACAATTAGCTGCGAGCTAATGTAGCTTGGCCATCTCCATGTTGAGAGCTGCGTGGAGACAACAGATATGCTCTGAGTTTCTAATTCACCAACTTTAACGCACAACAGGAAAGAAAAATCTGCCCAGCTAACCGCGACATGCTGATTCTATCTGCATCACAGAATATCAGTAAACGTTAGCACTGCATGTGTCTCATTGTTTCGCGTTGTGGTCATAGCTGCAGAGGCAGCAGAAACAGGCATGAAACCACTTTGGGGGGAAAGTTTATGGCACAATGGCCCCCACTGTGTCGCCGGAGCTCCCACTTCCCAAGAGAATTTCATGCCTTTCGTCTCTATTGTATTGATTTTCATGCCTGAAATTCTCTCGTTCTCAAGGACAATATAATGGATGCAAAGAATGGCCCATTTTCAACACGGGGTTGATGGTAGGTTACAGTGAGGCTGCGTGTTTGAGGACAAATTATCCAGACTCTTGTTCTCTCTGCACCAACGCTCACCTGCTTCCAGCTTTATTATCACAGTGCCAGATGGTTGAGGGGAGGTTTTCACAAAGTGACATAGCCCTCCTTGTTCCATCATGGTGTAGGGGTCACCTTACCACAGGCTCCTGTTTCAGGCGACGGCAGGAAGATGGATGGGGCAGGGGATTCTGGGATGGGTAGTTCTTTTTTTTTTCTTGTTTTTTTTTTTTACAGGCTGGTACATTTTCCTCAAGGTCTAGGTGAGATCGTGTTGCGGCGTACCAGTTCAGCGTGGCTCCAGATGCAGAGGTCAAACCCAGATCAGCATCTACTGAGTGATGTAAAAACTAGGGCACCGGAGACCAGTTTGCTGAAGTGGCTCTGAACCAAGTACGGGTATAGCCCCTAATGACACGGAACTCATTAATATGACAGATTACCACGGTAACGATGGAAGGTCGTTAGGTTCAATGGTTTCGGGATTAGGTCACAGGAAGGGGGAAGCTCGTTCACGACACGAGAAGGGTTAGATATAAATATAAAAAATAAGCACCTGCTGTCATTGCTTGAAAATCTTCAGTGGAATGCAAACAGTTTTTTCAATGGGCCGGAGCTTCAATGGGAGATGCAGAAAGAGATATAAGAAGAGACAGCCAGGCTGTATGGTGCTCTTGATGTCTGCAAGATACCAGCGAATGTTATTTTAGTAGCCACAGTTAAAGAAAATGAAACCTATCTGGTCAGCTCACCTGAGGAAATACTTTAAAAGTCACATTCCTCGACTGTAGATGTCTGCTTTCTGTTTAACCCGCCACAAGATAGATGCTGAGCAAGGAAAACATGTAAGAGGTTAGTCCACCACTTTTATTCATATCTCAATAATAATAATAATAATACTGGATATTGATATTCGATTGTGTCCACAACTTTGATTCCCAGATGATGAATCCGACTGATGACCACCTTCATATATCGCATCCTTCTGCAGGTAAAAGTTTAAATTATCTTGTGAAATTTTTGTCCGGACATTCATGGTTGCCAGAAGATGTATCCAAATGCTTTTGGTGATCTCCTGTCTGGTTTTTCAGCACTTTCATAAAATTGGCATTTGTGGTTTTGAATGAAATATCCCAGCAACTGTCAGATCCATGTTCATGTTCCCATAAGGATGAACTGAAATGACTTTTCAATAAATATTTGTCCTAAATCTGCCAAACTATTGACTTTCCCTGCATAACAGTTGAGCTATGTGTTTAGTGCATATGTTAGCATGCTAACAGGCTAAGCCAAGATAGAAAACACGGTTAACATTCTAACTGTTACATTAGAGCACGTTGAGACTGTCACTGTGAGCATGTTAGCATGCTAGCATCATGGCTAAAATCCCAGAATGTGACATGGTAAAAATCCAAATGCCTCACAAGTATTTCCAAAAACAGAAGCGACGACACGCTAAGATGTAAACAGTAATGAGGCTGTACTGTGTATCTTTTGCAACATGTTTGCCATAGGGTCACATCAGAGAGCTTAGAGAAGAGGAGCAAACATGGGAATGGTTCATCCTATTGGGAGCATGAATGTGCTCGTTACATTTCACGGCAATCTACCAACATTTTGATGTTTTTTGTGTAAAATTACATATTTTTGGCATTATAGTGCAGCCAGGGGGATATATAAGAGGTCACTAAACTTTCAGAAATCCAACATTAAGTTTGAGACATCCCACCGGTTTGGCCTCGGCACTCTTATATGTAGACCGGCTACACGTGTGCAGATCTTCACATTAACGGCCTATAAAGAGAACTGGGTCACTGAGGCCTCCAGCTACTCTGATAAAATGTCACACATTGAATCACTGAACAAAAAGCAGTGAATTTTCAATGGCGTGTTCTGTACTGCGCCCTCCACTGGGTTAAAACTAAATCCCATATCATATAGACATGAATCCTGTATCATAGCAACGGCCTCAGTAACTAAGGTTGGTACATCCATACCTCGCTCATCCAGCCACTTCAATGCACTTTATAATTGCTTGCGATGGTTCGCTACATATTAATTTTTAACAAGTACGTAAATGTATGATGGGGGTATGCAGGGGTGTAAAAAAATCATTGATGCATCGCAATGCATCAGTCTGAGTTTGATCCATTTGAAAAGTTTGGATCGATTAAAAGTGATTAATATTGTATAACAGTGTTTCTTTTTATTGATTGACTGCTGACTGCGTTTCTGTTCCAGAGTCTCTCATCTAACAGAACTAAAAACTGAGCTGTTGATAGTTGAAGCTGAAGTTCTGAACCAGAAGGTTTGTTTGATTTTATTTTCTTAATCAGGTCAGCTAGTTTTTAAAATCCTATACACTTTGGAAGTAATAATCAAATTGCTGTTGGATTAAATCGTCTCATGTTAAGCGTTTTAAATTCTCAAAAAGAAAATTGATAATCTGCGTTTAATTCTCTTTTTACTTTTGTGATAAACCATTTGACTAAAATGTGTACGTAACAATAATGCAGTAGAGAAAAAAAATCATAAAGTTACCAAAATCACTCCGGAAGGTAAGAAGCCAATACTTTCCTAAAGTATAAGCTACCGGTCATACCAGCCCATATGAGGCTGTAGCAGCAAAGCCACTGTGTGAATTGAGCCGAGCAAGGGTGTGTTTTATTGCTCATAAATTCAACTTTTAATTTGTATGAGGGAGAACGTGCTATTTCTGCTTCTCAAAAATTACATAGTCTAGCTTTAAAAATAGATGACGCAGCTTGTATAAGTCTGTGAGTTGCGAGCGGTTTAATCAAACAGCGCCGTTGCCTCTCGCATTGTTTCAGTTGAAAAGTTCAAGGCTTGAAGATGTCAAACTATTCAGGATTTTACAGTAAATGCAGGAGAATTTCAGAAAAGTAATCAAAGCAGTAATTCCCATAGCTGAAATGTTGTTAATAACCTTCTAGTACGTCAGATGTATCTGGCAGCCTCCGGGTCGGGAACCATTTCTATTCCTTTATGTCATTTCTGTGTAACAATATGATGCTAATGTGCCTCATGTTTCGTATTTGACAGTAAAGGCAACCCTCACCTTGTGATGTGTGTGTACTGTGTTCGTAACTAAGTGTGTTGTGTAATTGATAGGGGAAGATTGTGTCCGTATGCAGCCTTTGGCTGTCGGTGCTTGAATAACACTTGGATGTCTGGGATTTATTTGCATTCAGCACTTAGTTTAGAGTAGCTTTTTGATTGTGCTCTGCGATTTGAATATTCTAATCCTACAACTGAAATTAGCCTTTTAATAACGTTTAAAACCTGACGGCTTATGGATCTAAAAATGTTCCTTCAGTTTTTATTCTGGCTGTTTTACTATGCATTTAATTTTCATGCTACATTTAACTGCTGCTTTGAAAATGAATCAGTGACTATTTTGATTAACCATTACTGGCCAGAGTCAAACATTCCTTACTTCCGGACTCTCCTCTTGCAACTGACCATTCAACTGACTGATGACATTCAGGCTGGCAATGTTTTTTCTTCTTTCAGTATTTTCTGACATTTTATAGACCAAACGATGAATCGATGATAATCTCTTACCCTGCTGTTGAGATCATATCTGTGATGTGAAGCTATAACACCTATCTCTTCCTGCACCCTGAGGTGTTATATCAATACATTCTGTTCACTTGACATTGCAATGTTTCACTTTGTGGACTCATGAGAGCAGCTTTCCCGTCAGCAGCGGCTCTTCGTTGTATTTTATTCACTTTCAATAAGACGATTCAGGGTAAAAGTCATTCCTTTTAGACAGATAGAAGAGAGAAAAATGGCACCATTCACTGAAAGGTGAGTCAAAAAGAGCCTGAGGTGGATCCACAGTTTATATTGTAACTCTCGGTTCTCAGTTTGACATTATTGGCATCTCACCGTCCGCTCACTCTTTCATTATGGTTGGAGACATTTGTAGATTTTGTTTTTCCAATACAATTAATTGAGAATGGAAACA
The DNA here is from genome assembly GCA_029853015.1 of Chelidonichthys spinosus. Classification (NCBI taxonomy): domain Eukaryota; kingdom Metazoa; phylum Chordata; class Actinopteri; order Perciformes; family Triglidae; genus Chelidonichthys; species Chelidonichthys spinosus. The sequence goes on from CM056840.1 coordinate 8,436,019, forward strand.
CATCACGCTTCTAGCTTTCCACCCCAGGATGTTTTTAGTCATTGTTTTATTATGCAGTGACATATATCAACATAAGTGTGGTAATATCGGATGTGCAAGGGTTCGAAAAAAACCCTAAAAGAATTCTCCACTATCTTTTTAATTAAATGCGTCTTATTTATATTGTTCTCATCTTTGGGATGAGGAGCTCCCTGTGTGCCATCTTCCGCCTATTCTGAGCACTGTGGTTCAGACAGAGTAAGCCTCTTTAATTGCATATGCATGACCCCTTGTCTGGAGGCAGTCACTGTGTCAATAAATTATAGTAAAGGCCAGGACAGCTATCTAGAATATTAATCGTCCTCTTCTCGTTATAAGGCTGTTTTACCACATCACATGCCCTCTCTTGAATCGGCTCTGTGGGCTTCATTAAGACTATAGCTGGGGCAATTACACATCTTATGCTGGAACCCAAAATGGATTTTCTTTCCTCTTTTTTTTTAACTCAAAATTGTCGAAATCATAGAAACTACATCATCTGTGATAATTCAATGAGGAAGAGTCCCAGTAACACAGTATATTTATATAGTGTTATGTATCAATGCATCTTGATGTATGTACTGAATGATCTGGAAAAAATGAACAGTTTATGGACATTACAACCAGCATATACAAATCTGGTAAGTCAAGGTAGCCAAAGATGCAAAAATCATATAAAAAGCCTGTGAAGCCGTGAAGCAGTGCTGCTCGTTGATTTGCATCATTGCCCATGTGTCCTACTATAACCAGAGATATTAAAGTGTACAACACTGACCGATGACTGATTTATATCATCGTACAGGACATGTCATCAGTCCGGAGGGACTGTTTGTAAATTATTAGTGTAGGGGAGAGCAGGTCAGAGGTGTGCAAAGCACAATTCTGTCCCTGCTTTATGCTTTTATTTATGAGCTCCATTAAGAAATTACACTTTAAATTGGTTAACACAAGTTGTTTTGTGGTGGTGAATCATTATGTTCAGCCCCCTCACCACGCCGGTGAATGTCATATCCATGTGTATAGCCTAAAGCCTACATCAGGATTCATAAATAAGGGGTCCACATCCCTTTTGGGTCAGGACCCGTAGTTTAAAGTCGAGCTGAAACGGCATTTCAAGAGTATCTTATCTTACGGTGACGCATTTGTGTGAGTGAAACAGGACATGCAGGCGGGACGTGACGTTGGGAGGAATTTGAGTTAATCTCTCAAAGAATTAGTTCCCGACTAGGGATGGATGGTATAAGATTTGATCACAGATCGGGATAAAAATCACTCATAATCGTGGTGAATTGAGTGACTGGAAAAAGCTGGCAAGCTCACAATTATAGTAGAGAAGTGGAAAAATAGAGCCTGAATTTTTAAAATATAGAAAATTTCATGAAATAAAATACATACTCACAAACATGTTGGCTTTTTATATGTATTTATTGTTTATTTTTGCATATGGTGACCTTGTTATTTATGATTCCAGTGTGTTTTGGTGCCATTATTAAGAGTTTTAAGTATATTTTTATAATTATCGGGATAATATCGTGACATGACATTTTCATATTGTCTCATATGCCTACTTTTCCCAGCTCTGTACAGAGTTGTAGTTGCAGGTTGATTGATGGATGTCATGATATAACTGGTTGAAATTGGGTTGGTGCCTAGTTTATGTAAGCAGTCATCATTCTGTTATTTTATCCATACGAGTTTGGAGTTTGAAATAAGCAAGTATTGTCACTCAAACACTGTGAAGCAAAAATTAAATTAAAAAAAGTAAAATAAAACTCTGTCCCTGCACCTTTTATTCAGGCCAGAGACGCAGACAGACTCTTCCAGCCAGACTGAAATGGAAAACGGTTAGATAAATTTGGCTACTTCCTGGAGTCTGGACAATAGTCACACACGCACGCACGCACAAAGGGAAGGGCAGGCAGATGTAGAGAGAGAGGGAGAGAGAGAGCGATGTGTAGGGGGAGGGGACAATGAGCGTCTGCAGCCACTTCCACAATCCCTCTGACAGACCTTTTCCCCTGACTGATTGCTTCCAGACTACCTTAAAAAGCGGCGCAGTCCTCTGAACCGTTTGCGCTCTTGCGCGGCGCCAGTGGGACACGCACGCACCCACCCACGCACACGCGCACACACACACACACACACACACACACAACGACCCCGCACATCTCATCATTATCAGCACCCCCCTCCCCCCTCCTGCCCTGCAGCGACACTGGCTCACTGACACATTAACATACTGCTGCCTGCACCTCCTCCACTGGACTACTGTCTGTCTAGGAAACGCAATTAGGTTAGGAAGGAGACACGCGCACACACATCAGAGAAACAGGCATCCATGCTGATGCTCTCGGTGCGCCGCTGGAAGGGTCTGTGCCGGGGCCACGGAGCGGGTCTCCTCTGTTCTTTAACATTACATTCTTTCTCACCGTTTCTAATATGCTGCTATGTGTCAAACCGTTATTATAGTTTTATATATAGCCTATAATAATAACCAAGTCAACTGTAACGCTGTTTCCCAGAGCAGCCTGTGTCTTTGTCTCTCACACATATTAGGTGACGCCGTCAATTGATCAATTCAAACCGCCGCGCCTATCATAATAATAATAATTTTAAAAAACGGATCGAGCAGATACATTAAATGAAGTGGGCAGATCCGGTTCCAGACCTCCAGTCAGGGAGGGGAATGGACCCTCAGACGATGGGCCGTTTGACTGGATACATAAAGAAGGGTGGAAGCTGTTGTGCTGATTATTCAGACTAACAAACCGAGAAGGACGCGGGGTTGTCCCATCCGAGAGACGAGCGTCCAGAGGGCGGCAGCAGCGAGCTCTCTGCTGGGTTTCGGACATATTGACTTTTTGTCTTTCTGCCCCAAGTAGAGACTCGCAGGCTCTCTCTCTCTCTCTCTCTCTCTCTCTCTCTCTCTCTCTCTCTCTCTCTCTCCTCCCCCCCCCCCCCCCCCAAGGCCCTTTGCTTGTAGTAGAAACCCTCCCAAACTAGAGTTCTTCAAACCAACCCTGAACAACGTCCGACTACAACCTGGAAAGGTGTAGCGTAGCCTGAGAAGCCTCAATCAGGGGGAAATACCCCACGAAATAAAACCAGGGAAAATAAAAATGTTATATTATGAGATAACACTTTTGTCGTCCATGTTTAAATAATATTGATTTAATCTGCATTAAGAATTCAATAAAACACACATCAGACATTAATGTCACAAAAATGTGCAAAAACGACGCATCTTTAAAATAAAATAAAATAATCTTTGGTTGAATAAAGCTTTAATACATTACAGGGGCTTCATCTTCCTCCATTTAACACTGAGGAGATTTAATATCCGGGAGTTTCAACAGAAAATGACATGAATTGAGAGTTTGGCCGAACTGTTTTACTTTCCCAACACCGTCCTCGTATTTATCAACGTTACACTTTGTCAACTTTTTTTTCTGGGAAAATGTTTTAACTTTCCTATTCCTTTTGTGTACGCGCGCGGGTGTGCGTGTTCGTGTGTGTGTGTGTGTGCGCGCGCGCTGTGGGCTCTACTTGATCTGTTGTTTGCGCAACACAATCACATTTCTTTTAAGCGACAGGGTGTCTAGACACACACGTGACCGGGCGCGTCAATGCGCACTGGAGACTGGAGACGGAGCAAGGGCACCCGAGCCATCCGCCTCATTTACAGACAGAGAGCCTTCCACCCCCCTCGAGATCACTCGTCGGCTCGCTTTTTCCTCCACGCTCAGACGCGGAAACTTCGTGCGCGATACGAAGGCTGGATTATTTAATCTGAAAAAAGGGATTCGGCGACACCGAAATAGGTTAGGAGGTTACGGTGCGTGGACGTAACCCGAGGGGTCTTTCTCGCTTTCTCCCAGGCTTTTCAAACGCGACTCGGGTGAGAGAACCGGTCCCGGATTTTTTGCTCCCTGGCTCTTTTGGACGAGGCTCGGTCTTGCCAGCAGACCACATCCTCTGCAGACGAGCGGCACATTTAGACGATAACGGATCATTTAAAGAAAGAGCCTCGGCGAGCCTGCTTGAGAGCCCTGCTCTGTGCAGTCGGATCAAGGATTTTGTGGATTAATGCTCTTGAAGACACGGCGGCGAGCTCCGGTTTTCATGGGATCACAGTGATCGCGTTTTCGGCTGAATTAGGCCCCGGTTCGTCTTCGTTTCCACCACAGACGATGCGCATTGGCAGAAAGATGTTTTGACATTGTTTTAGGCTGCAAATCGGAACTGAGGGTGTTTTTTAAAATAAGGGGGCTAGCTCGCCAAGTGAATAAGTAACCCATCCAGGCTACATGCTGCTGCGCCGGAGCTGAATCTAGACTCGCTTTTTATCGGCTCGTCTCAAACCTGGACGCGATGGTTGTTTATCCCCCCAGGAAAAGCTGACTGTCCCGGGAACCCCGACTGCTTTTCGGTGATCAGGTCTGCAGGAGAAGGCGACAGAGACTGGCGTATGCTACAGATTTCCTCTGCTCGTCCGGCTCCCGGTTTTTCCACCGTATTTTCTCAGGCTGCTTGTCATTGCCTGGACTCGGATCCCGGAATCTTCATGATTTGCGGACACCATGCTCGTTTTTTAGCCGGGGAACCCTCTTTTCGTCCCGCATGTTTAGGACCAAACGATCGGGGCTCGTCCGGCGACTCTGGAGGAGCCGTGCGCCCGCGGAGGGCGACGGGGAGGCGGATAGAGGGACGCATGGATCCGGGGGCTGCTGCATGGGCAAAGCGACAAAGGTGGCCAAGTCCAACGCCGGGTCGGAGGCTGAACTGAAGGCGTTGACCCACTCGATACTGAAAAAGATCAAAGAGAAACAATTAGAGGTGCTTTTGCAGGCGGTGGAGTCCAAGGGGGGTGCCCGAAGCCCCTGCTTGCTCCTGCCCAGCAAAGTGGACGCCAAAGTGGGTCAACAGTCTTACTCTCTCCCCATGCTGCTCTACAAAGTGTTCAGGTGGCCGGACCTCAGGCATTCCTCGGAGCTGAAGAGGCTGTCTTGCTGTGAATCCTACGGGAAAATCAACCCAGAGCTCGTTTGCTGCAACCCGCACCACATGAGCAGACTTTGTGAACTCGGTGAGCTGGATTATTATACTAATAATCATTTAAATAATAGCAATAATCTCATTCTCACAACCAAAAGTTTGGTTTCCTCCTCTGATGCTGTGATGTCGTGCAGGGATTGAGCCAACGTGTCATTGTGTCACATAATTACCAGACTCTTCCAGGCGTAATTAGCCTAATTTAAATGACATCACCTCTTCTTGGCACAGTTGCCTCGAGTTTTCCAATAGGATCAAACTTGACCGACGTGCCAAGTCATCTTACAGTAGCACCATAGTGCCGTATGTGTAGCTCGGATTTGGAAGTGGCATCTTACAGTGACGTGGTCCCACCACTAATGAGCCCGATCTCTTTTCCATCCATTTTCTTCATTATGTTTATTAATGCTAAATGTGTTAATTTCTCATATCAGGCTGCATCCCATCTTTAACGTACAGCGCTTTTTTTATAGGCGCGCGAGAGCCTTTTATTCCACGTTCAATTTCATCGGATCATTTTTCAACTTCATCAAAAGCTCCGGTTTTTAAGCAAACAGATCATCTGGTATTTCAACATTTCACAATTGCCATTTCCAAAGTGCAAAGCGACTCATCCAGGGCTTTACAGTCTTTCCACGGTGAAGTTTCCAGGCCCTGTGTGTGTGTGTGTGTGTGTGCGTGCGCGCGCGTGTGGGTGCGCGCTTGCTTGCTTGGCGTCCCGGGCCAAAAGAGGCCCGTATCTCAGTTTGTCCTAGACGCTGATAGTGGCCCTCCTGGCGCCAGGCGGCCCCCTGTTTATCTGCCTGCCAATGAAAGGCAATAGCCGAGCGGCCGGCCTCGCTGCTGCCTGCCTGCCTGCCTGCCCGCCTGCCTGCCCAGGCTCAGCTGAGAGACACAAAACCCTTTTCCCAGAAGAATGACAACTCTTATCACAAAGTTAAGATCTCCCCCTTGTTTTCCCTTCTCTTCTCCTTCTCATGCTCTGCTTCTTTTTCTCTCTCCACTCCATGCAGAGTCTCCTCCTCCTCCATATTCGCGCTATCCCATGGACTATCTTAAACCACCAGGTGAGCTCCACGTACACATACATACAGGCATTTCCATTTCTTGTTTTATTTCCTGCAAAACATACACATCTCACCAGCCATCGCGTATTCATGAATGTTTATGTGTTGTGTGACATTACATATGCATGCACTCTTACACACTTCCCCCTGCAGTGTGTGTGTGTGTGTGTGTGTGTGCAGGAAACAGCTCCATGTTATGTTGTGATTTATGATAGCAGTGGAGTGGCACGCCTGGCTGGCTGAGCAGTAGCATGGCTGGCAGCCAGAGCAAAGCAGCACAAAGTTGAGATACCAGCTATAGACTGACTGGCATGTCACTAGGGGCACTGTGTGTGTGTGTGTGTGTGTGTGTGTTATGATGAGAGGGAGGGTTGTTTGTGTGTCTATCTAGCTATTGTGAGTCGCAGCACAGACAGTGGCGTCTCCGGAGTCGGCCCGTCTTTATCAGCTGAATTAATCATCAAATTAAAGCTCGAGGACTTGTGTGTCACCGTCCCACGTCTCCGTTTGGATGCATTTGGTTTGAGAGAGTCTGTGCATGTGTCACCCATCTTCCAACCGTCCCCCTCTCTGCCTCCCAATACAAGCTTTGGTCTTAACGGTTTTCCCTGTCCACCTGTGCCAGACTCCACATGCTGCTGTGGTTGTCATCCTGTTCCCCCTGTGCCGGAGAGCAGCATCAGTGTTGCGTCATCGCCCGCTAAGTCGGGATTTTTGAAGTGTGTTAGATTTCAGGCTATAAGCTGAATAGTGTGAGACCGGGGAGGAAGAGGAGGAGACGAGGCTCTTCGTGTGTCACGGAGACGGGGACAAAGATATACGACGGTTTTTAATATTCTTGCCTCTTTGCTCATTCACCTCCGTCTGGCAGCCTGTCAGCGCCGGAGTAGCTCATAGATGAACAATAACCGGTGAGCCAGTTAGTCAGGAGAAGGAGAAAGTGGCTTTCAGTGAGTGGAAACAATAGGAAGTCATTGCAGCTGCAGCTGTGGTTCTTCAACCCCTCCTTCTCCCCCTCCTCCGCCTGCCTCACTGTCTTCATTTACCACGCTTTTCGGGATATTGTTTTACCTGAAAAGCATTTCCGAAAACCCAAAATGATCAACAGTGCAATCCTCTTCGTAAGCTGGGTAGAGCCGGCGTAGCGTCTTTTGTACGAGTTCAGTTGGAAACACTCCAGTGATGAAAGGAAACAAGAAGGTAAATAGGAAATGCACGCTGGATGCAGACAGGAAATGATTATACAACCCATGTTACCACCCTGTTTCCCCTCTTGGAGCACACTGCAAAAAAACTCAAAGTGGTTTGACTGTTGCAGGAATTAAATATCACCAGCGGGAACAGAACAAGGCGAGGGAAACATCATCAGGTCGCTCCCAAGTAGAGGTTTTATACTGCGCCATAAAATAACTTGACTGACTTGACTATCCCTTCCTTTAGAGTCATATTTTTTGTCAGTTATTGAGTGAAAAAGTGCAGCAGACTGCGTGTCACCTGTCATGCTGTTTCCTCATTGAGTCAGTGCAGCTGCAGTTGTGGTTAATCAAAGGAGTGTTTGTCTGTCTGTACTGGAGAAGGGGGGGTGAAAGACAACATATATTAATAGGACAATGGAGCAGACTGGAGGGCACGCGCACACACACACACACACACACACACACACACACACACACACACGGAGGGACAGAGGAGCTTATCATGCAGAAAGAGGTGGTGGTGGGGGAGCTGTCAGTCATCAATTCCTTCTCATTAATGCAGGCTATTACACTACAATGTCCCATAGTCCTCTCTGTATTTGCTTTATATTAAGCTGTGTTAAATCATCGTGACGCTCGGAAAATCTGCATGGATAACTTTTGGAAGGCAAAAAAAATAGAATAAAAATCTGCATGAAGCGGAAGAGCGCTGTATTTTACGATGGTGGTTTTTATGATTCGATTGAGCAGGAAGTGGGCTTATGTGTGTCAGGGCGCCCGTCCGCTCCGGCGTCGGCGGTCAGTATGAAAGCAGCCGAGACGTAGAAACGCTACCTTGTTTCAGCTCTGGGGAATATAAATCACACACTGTGTAGCTCTTTCTCTCTGATGCCCCATCAGGCCCTGTGGTCAGCTGTGAACTGTTGCCCGGGAGACCGGGGCAAAGGCTGCTGGCAGCCAATGAAAGCGAGGCAGGCCTGGGCTATGCCCGTGCATCTCGTTACTGTGGCCACAAGCGGCACGGGCCTCGTCTGGTCGGGAAGGGCGGCGGGGAGGGAGAGCTCGCACCGAAATCGCTCTGGTCTCTGTTTCTTTATTACTTCTTAGCTACTGGAACTCGGTCAGACAGCAGGGAGACAATCTGTTAGCTGGAGAGTGGAAGCGTTCGGCAGAAATGCCGTCCTCCTCCTCCTCCAATCGCTGTGCCTCCACCAATAAGAACCTCAGATGAGACCAACGTCGTGTAAATGGTCATTTTTGCTTGAATCTCTTTTAAGCAACACACCAATGGCAATCACTGCAACACGCTGTGGTTTAACGGATAGAAGGTGTAGTGCAGCGTTGACGTGCTGCAAGAGGAATGTATCATTAGTGAATACCAAAGCTACCGGCGGCGGCTCTTTTGCGGGGCTCGCCTGCTCCCAGCGGCGTGCTGCTCCGTTCAACACACACAGCGGGGCTTTTTTTTTGTTGCTGCCGAAGCTCCATTCAGGTGTCATGTTGAAACTAGTCTACATTACAAGTGTTAGTGGGGAGTTAAGCATTGAGATGCAAAGAGAGGGTAGAGTGAGAGAGAGAATGAGTTATTAACATATTGTTGCCTGCCTGCTAGGGCGACGTACATTCATGGAGAGCAGCCTTCAAGGCCTTTCTAAGCTCCGTCTGCCGAGGCAGCCACGTACTCCAATAAAACTCTGTGTAGAAACCTTTGGTGTTGGTGGAGAGGCTTGTATTTGTCTGTCCTTGGAGAGGAGAGCAGGAGCGGGAATATCATTAAGAGATCAGAGCGGTTTGGGATCTCTATTAAAATCACGGAAACCCAGAACCCGCTTGACTGTCGAGCAGGGATCAGGAAGTCTCCGGCCCGAACCCTCGCCTCAGTCATTAGCAGAGAGAACACGGCTCCTTCCAGATCAGCAGCTCGCCTATGCAGAGATGCGGGGCTAACGTTCCTCCTGAAGCAGTGGATTATGGGGGATTATCAGGGGTGTAAGAAACTCCTCTTTAAGTCCTCCCTGTGTGTGTGTGTGCGTGTGTGTGTGAGCGTGTGTGTGTGTGTGAGAGAGAGAGCGTGAGCTTCGTCGTCAGCGTCTTCATTAGGCATTGATTTCACTGGGGTGATTGACGGTCTCACAGCTGCTGCTTTGCCTTCTCCCCTCGCGTGCACACACACACACACACACACACACACACACACACACACATGCTAAACATCTCTTTCCCTCTCTCCTTTAGATTCTCCAGACTCTGGACCTTCATCCAGTGACACTGGGGGAACGACATACTCGGCCCCTGTGGGGCTTTCAGGTAAATACAAATATCCTTCTCGTCTTTTTCTTTTGAAAGTCATATTTCCCCTCATCTGTTTTCTTTTCCTTCTCCTGTGCATTCCTCTCAACACACACACACTCTCATCTCTGCCTTACACACTTGTGATGATGAGGCAGTGATTGTGGGGGGCCCTGCTTCCCCTCTGTAATAATAAAGAAGGAGGGTGGTGTATTTCTCCCACATCCACATAAATTCCTCCCTCCTGGCTCTTTGAACAACGCTCCTCTCTCCTCCTCTTCCTCTTCTCCCCTTCCGTGTTATGTTTTAATGGAAGACAAACACGCCGAACCGTTGTTTGGTGAGGAAAATGCTCTGTGCGTGCGGTATTGTGGAAGGGGAAATAGCAGGGAAAAGAGGCTTTGACTGACATGTGAGTGTTTGTTTGGGTGTGTTTGTGCGTACAGGGGATGTCTTTGTGGACGGTTAGCTCTCCGCCGGGCTCTGTGTGTGGATAAGAGCGAGACACAGGCGCCTTTCTTTCTTCCATCTCTCATGCAGGACGTGTTTCGGGCTTCCTCAGCTTTTCTCCCATAATCCCCTTTGGCAGCGTTGCCTTCCTTACCCGGCGCCCTGTCCGCAGGCTACAGAGAGAGAGGGAGAGAGATTGCTCTGTGCTGTTCTCTGCTTTCCTCCCTCAGATGGTTCTCATTACTGGGCCTTTAAAGCCTGTTTTATGTCAGTTGGTGTTCGCTGCCCATTTCCCCCCCTCCTTTGTTTGGTGGTAGGGGGGTTAGCTTGACTGCCTGCCTGCCTGCATGTGTGTGTGTGTGTGTGTCCTTAGATGGGGGAAGAGATTGGAGCAGTGCTTACAAGAACAGAGGAACTAGAAAACAGTCTCTCGTCTCCGTCTTCCCCTCGTCTCCTGCACACCTTCAGATGGACACCAAAGTCCTCCCCATGTGCGTTAACTAAAGACACATTTTTAGACCCAGTTCAAACTGTGAAACCCTAGAGCTGGAGTCTTAGCAGGCGCCCCCATGCTCCCTCCCTTACTCCTTCCCTCCCTCATCAAGGCGTACCCTCCTCCCCTGTTTTCCTTCCTGGCGAGGGTGACATGGCAGCGGTGGCCACGGCTCCAGTGAATGGGCCTCCTCAGTAAAAGCAATAGAGGTTATAAAGGCTGGGGCAGGATGGCCGAATCTCTCTGCCCTCTTGGTTTCCCTGGCAAGCCAAGAAAAAAAAAAAGGCTGCTCCATTCCTCCTCTCCTCTCCTCCCCTCCTCTCATTCTGCCTCCCTCTCTCCCTGCTTCGCCCCTCTCTCCCTCCCTCTGGGGCCCTGACAAAAGAAACATGGCTCTCCCAGAGGCCTGCTGCTGACCTTCTAATTCACTCACTCTGCCCTTTTTATGTTCTTCTCCAGACGTATTTACAGAGAGGAAGAAGGAAGGCAGAGGAGGGTGGCTTTGAGGGAAGGAGGGTTGCAGAGAAGTCGGCAGGAATTGTGCCTTTACTCTTTTTTTGCGTTGTTGAATGATAATTAAGACATTTTAGAAAAAGTAAGTGGGTTTGTAAAGCAGCTGTAACCCTGCTATGTAGCTTTGGATAGAGCAAGAAAAATATCCTCATTCATCTTAAAAAAAAACCCAGTTCAGACAGAGTTGATGAGATTAGCAATAACATCCTCCTCTCCCATCTTCCCTTTTTCATTCCCTCCGTTCTCCTTGTTTATCCATCTTGAAAGACCAAGACCGTCCAGGGTGGAAGGAGTTAAGTGAGCTGCGACAGCGACAAGCGCAAATGCAAACTAGGCTGCCTGCCAGGCTACCAGCTCCAAAGCTCCTCTCACTGGCTCACGTCATCAGCTTGGAACAGAGCGCAGAGGAGGGAAGAGTGGAGGGAAGAGGAGTAGGAGAGGGGGCAGGGAGGTGGATGGCTGGAGGCCTGGAGCTGGGAGTCAGGGTGCTGATCTTGGTCTGAGCTGGCGCGAGGGCTTAGCTCCGAGGGTTTGGGTTCGCCCGGGACCCTGAAAGACAGGGAGATCAAGAGAGAGATTTGGAAATGGGAGACGGGGTCATGTTTAAGAGGGTGCTGGGTTGTTGGTTATGAATCTGTGGAGTGTTAAGTAATATTTAAACTTGTTAGAGACTAGATAGTTTATGTGCAGCTCTGGTAGCACCCACGTAGCCAGATGTCCATCTTGTCAGCCTCAAAGAGGTCTGGGAACAACTTGTCTCAGATGAAGGACCTCTGTGTGCGTTTTAGGTGCTCAGTGTCACTTCAAATCCATCTACGCTAGTGCCGCTACCATGCCTGAGTTTTGGTTCCCGCTTAACAAAAGAGTACAAATGTGTTAAGCGTTGTCTAATTACAAGCAGCCGTGCAGGAACTTGGCTTCAATTAGAATTAGCAGTATTTTGAATGGAGTCTGGAACATTCTGATCCAAGATAAAGTCATCTGTGTGTGAACCTGAGTGATAGTGTTTGATAATGAGCACATTAGTGTGTGTACATGCATTTAATCCTCTTTAAAGGCGTGTTATGGACGTCAGTTTGTGCCCACCTCCTATTGGATGTGAAGCATCAGTGTGTGTCTGGGTGTGTGTGTCTGTGGCGTGCCTGATGGTGCCATCAGGGACTGACTCGGAGTGTGTGTCTGTGTGTGTGTGTAAGGGGATCCAGTCAGGCTGTGGGGACATGCACACACACACACACACACACACACACACACACACACACACACACACACAGACGGGCAGATAGAATGACCTGGTGCGAGCCCTGGCGCACGGCCGACTGTCACACAGGCGCTTCCTCCCACTGCAGGTTAAATTTAGGCCGAGTTGTATTCTTATACCAGCAGCCAGTCACCTCGCTCGACAGACAGTCGGCCAGCCCTTCAGTTAGTCAATTAGTCACCCAGAGAATCGGCTGGAGGTATAACCTTCATCAGGGGCTCTGATGGAGATTAAATTTAGTCGCGGCACCTCGGCTCATTAAATCAAACTAGTTCTGCTGTCATACGGACGGCCCCTGAGGAAAAGGGCCCATTTCTGGTGCACGGGCTGTGGGGAGAAAACGCCTTGTGTTGTTTTTAATTTGTTACGAGTGCTTTATAATACATACCAGCAATTATATACCGAAGACACAACCGTAGAATGTAACGGGAAGCTAACTTCGAGCAATCAACGGCTCGGGTGAGAAACAGAGCGGCCTCAGTCTCCCTCCTCTCTCGCTCTCTCTCGGCATTCCAGCCTTGTTTGGGTTAGCAGGCAAAGGAAAGGGCTGCGCAGGATATGACCTCATGTCTTTGAGGAAAAGGGGAGCGGACAGGGAGGCAGCCGAGGCCTCTGCTTGACGGAAAACAAACACTGGAGTGCATCAACGAGAGCGAACGAGGGAGTAAAACAAAGCAAGAAGTAAAGTGAGCATAGAAATATACATGCAGCCTGCTATTATCGCCACGGAAACGAGTTTAAGAGGAAAAGGAACACCATAAAACCGTTTCTGCTTTTGGTTGAGTTTTTTTTTGTTGTTGTTGCTTGAACAGAGGAAGGAATGAAGGAGGGAGAGAAGATGGCGGCTTTGGGTGGAGGGAGAGATGGCCGGCAGCTCTGTTCTGTTCTCTGTAATTTGGAGGCTGTGTGTTCAGCCAGCGAGTTGAGCAGAGCCGGGCCGCTCCGCGCCGGGGCCAGGATCTCTCATTACTCCCCACTTCCTCTCCTAGCGCGGCAGCCAAGCCGCCTCTTGGCAAGGGACTTAATTTTGGTTTTGGCCGTCCTCTGTTCCCCACCCTGTGTCATTATGCTGCACAAATCGAAAAAACAGCACGCGGAGACAGCGGAGGATGGAGGGAGGGAGGGAGGGGAGAGCAAAGAGAGGAAAGTGTGCCTCGTATGTTTGGGTTTGAGCTGAAGACTTTCTCAGATCAAGAATGCTTTGCGTCGTGCGTCGCTCTCAGCGTAGCATCAAGACGGCGTTTACAGTCGAAAAACATTAGCCTACCTTAGCATCAGCCGGTTGATTGAATGGTGGGCTCTGCAGATTTGGCTCCGGGCCAGAGCTGGAGGGAAGCCCAGAACAAGATGAACATTGTTTTGGTTTGCAGTCACTCTGTGGAAGTGGATTTTGACATTGCCTCAATATATGAAGATATGAAAGAGTGTGTGTGTGTGTGTGTGTGTGTGTGTGAGAGAAGGAAAGAAGCAAGATAAAGACGGAAATGGAAATAATTGCAGATTCTTTACTGTAAACCTCTGTGTGTGTGTGTGTGTGTGTGTGTGTGTGTGTGTGTGTGTGTGTGTGTGTGTGCGTGCTCTGCCGTCTCCACCATCGCCGCTCAGTGATGTGATCAGTTTGTCTGTTGTGTTGCTCAGATTGGAGGGGTGCAAGTGCCTTAATCTCATGCCCTGTCAGTAGCCACGTCTCTATCACAGACCACAGTGCCTTGCACATTTGCAGACACGCGCGTTTTAATCCAAGAGCAACGGCGCGACAAAAACTCTGGTTGCACGCACAACCGGCTCTGCTGCTCGTCTGCCTCTCTGCTATCGTGCGTTGCTGTTATTTAGTTCCCACGGTGTCTTAGCGCCACAACAATGTGGGTGAATGTTCAGCTTGTCTGTCCATCTGTCTGTAGTCAGTGATCCTCCGACTTGTGTGAGTTTGCAAAAGTGAGCTGATGACATCATTACGGCCTGGCTGGCACCTTGTGTCAGACTGGCTGGTGTTTATTTGTCCTGTCACCCTGGGAAAGCTGGGCTGCAGGGGATCATTGTGCGTGTCTGTGTGTGAGGGTCAGCATGATGAAGTGTTGGAATAATAACTCTGCAGGAGGAGGAAGGAGGCGTTGCAAGAGGAATAAAATGTCTTTCAGGGGGAAAAAAAAGAAAAGAAAAAGCACCGTGCTGTAGTTTGATGATAATGTGGATCCAAATGGAAGATGCTGGCCAATTAATTATGAAACGTTCCTGTATTTGATCTCAAACTGAGATAAACACCGTGCCTGAGCGGCATCAAGATATGTGGATCATGTAATTACAGCAGAAACTTCCACTCGGAGAAAATTACACTCTCGACGGAGGCTTTAAGGAAAAACATGCGCCATTTCTCCTCCTTATCTTCTCCCGGCTGCGGCCGGATGGTTCATGTTAGAGATGGCGTGTCTGCAACTCATTCTCTCTATCTGTGTTTCTGTGAGGAGTCAGATCTGTAGATAGGGAAACTGCCACTCCCCTGTGTGGGTTTTCTGCCATCAGGGCTGTTTTTTTTTTTTTTTTTACGGTTTCCTGAAAGGACTTCACATCTTCTTTATGAAACCTGCCGCCCTTAACGAGGACTTCCTCTGTTGGCTGCTACCATCTCCCTTTAGAGGGGTGAACTATATGTCATTTCTCCTTCACAGTTTTGCGACCGCACTGTTGCCGGTTGATTTGCCTTGTGGGTAATGTAGGCCTTTCAAGAGAAACAGTGTAGTCCACCTGATAGAACATAATGTGGCCTGATTTAATGATGATGCTCTTCTGAGCAACATAACAAGTAACAAATCACAGTCGTTTGAGGAGCAGATTGACTCTTTTACCTTTCAACAGTAAGACATTAAATGAAACACCCAACCAGAGTGCTCAAAGTCACAAAGCCGTGGCGTATTATTGTGAGACAAGGACACTCCTCTGTCTCCGCTGCACAGAGCGGCTGACCTTTTCTCTTTCTGAAGGGTTTGTCTGTCATTGAATGAGACGTAAGTGAGATGAACACAACCCGCTGTTGAAGCCTCTCGCTATACGATATCACTCGTACAACTCGATAAATCAATTCAACCAAATATTTCCGTGAACACACTGAGAGAGGAGAGAGAGAGAGAAATGCACATGCTTTCATGACAGAAGCACACACAGGGCTGAACCTATATACGCCGTGGCAGAGAGAACAAAAGGAATGCCTCCGGCGTGACCCTTGACCTCTTGGAATAGACTTTCCCCGGCTGGAGAGAGGGTGTTGACTTAGAAAATAAGGCACTGTGAAGAGTCTTTCCTTCCCCCTAGAGCTGTTGCCTTCATGGCCGCCGTGTGTGTGTGTCTGATGACGACAGGGTCATTACATGTCTGAGGCAGGCGAGGCACAAACACACACACACACACACACACATATATGGGGCTCTGAGGGATCGATGCGAGACTGGTCCTCAGGAGCCTCCTCACTATTTACCCAGGTTGATAGTGTTGGATGCAGGGGCCGGGACTCATACCGGGGCTTAACCCTAACAAGCGTTCGTGTAAAGGGGAGGTTCTTGCAGCATATGACCAATCACAAACATGGACAAGTCTACCACCTGCAGGGCGGCATCTTTTTTTTTACAATCTTTAATATTAGACGAGTACGGGGGAGTTAAAAACACATAATCCCGACTAAAAGCACCACAGTTTTGACTGCCAAATGCAGGCTGTGTGAATGTGTAAACTAAAGGCTTATAAAATCACTTCTCCATCTAGATCCCACTATAATTACCTTTGTGTATTCGATTGAATGAATGTGTTGCTCAGACGAAATTCCACGGGGGAAACGGTTGCACGTAGGACAGTTTTAGACTCATTCTTTCAGATGAAACCCCCGACGGTGTGAAACAGACAAATAAAGAAAACAGCACGGATGTAAAATCCAAATTCAAAGCGGTGATATATCTAAAAGCAAGACATGTAGCTTATTATAGTCGGATCTATGGTGCTCTACATGGGGCAGTGATATTATAAGCCTTTACATTTACACATTCACACAGTCAAAGTGCTGCTTTTAGTCTG